>JAKTTO010000003.1:0-670833 GCA_030581535.1 Yamadazyma siamensis
GAAGCGACGATTGTTTGTATAGTTATACTGGTTTCTCGTGTGTCTATCGTACGGTACTTGAATGGTATCTTTACAAAGGCTTGTTTCTTGTGATCCTTGAGATGTGCACCATTCGTATCCGTGAGACTCAACGACTGCAGATCGTCTACTAAATCCTTCCACATTTGACTTCCCACGTCAATTTCAAGATAGATAGTGGTAATGCTGTCACTGAGAAGACAGAAAGGATTGGAATATTGGATCATGTATCTTACAAGTTGGGTGAAAATACGGAGGACTGGAGCTTCGTGAGGTGCAGGTTGTGATGAATCCGTGAAGGTGGTGGGTTCTGTTTCATCTTGATCATCTTGGTTTTCAATTTCTTCTTCGATAGACGGCATTTTTTGGTAATACGATACACGTTGGGGAATTGGTTTGAAGCACCCATTCTTAAGGAAATTCGATAAATAGGGCTTCTTCATTTCGATAAATAGAGTGCACTCTACTTTTTGACTCTGTGTCTCTTGGAGATTTTTGATTTGAGAAATGACAATATCACTCCTTCTTCCTCCAATACTACTTCTGTCATAGTCTAATCCATTGTGAAAAAATTCCAAAATGTCCAAACATGGATTAACAATATAATCCTTGAATGAATCAGTTACACCCAGTTCCAGCGGTGTTTGTTTCCTCCTCCGAGGTTTACGGATTAGGCCGGTATTGGTTACCTCCCGTGATTCTTCTTGATCTGGTTCGCTTGGTTGCTGCTCGAGCTCCTGCAATTTCGATTGGATGAACTCGCCCAAATCGTCTCTGAGTTTTTGAAAGAATTGATAACAACCATTGTATCCCTGGTCTGAGGTAAATACCGGGAATGTCATACGCAGTATTATATCATCCGGGCTCAAGGTACCATCTGGGACTGTTTCCGGTTTCCCATTATGAATAGTCTCGGATAAGTTGATTGGCAATGAGAAATACACACGGTAAAAGTTTTTCAAAGAATTAAGGGCAACGCTTATCTTCCGGAGAATTAGGCATCGCTTCGAAAGCAGAAACAACTTAAGATAGTTCTCATTGAACCATGAGTCTTGCACCGTCAAGTGAGGTCCTGGGCTCTGTATTGCCCTATTTACTTTGTCTTTGAACGCTTTATCAATCAGCGAAGTTTTTGTTGTATTGTAATCAGAGGATCCTATCTGTACTTCACTTGTAGTATTGACCAGCAGAAGATTTTCATCGGTGGCCAGGGACCAGAAGGCATTTGCAGTACCAGTGGGCATATGTGCTGTCTCAAATTGTGTATCCATATTGAAGGTACCTGGATTTAAGGTGTTGTAATTTGACTGCCTATCACCTGGCAAGTGTTGAGGTTGTGAGTTTGTGGGATCAGCACGGCGACGCTTGAACAACAGAGAGAATGACACGGTGTCCGGCCTGTTTCTCCAATCACTAAAGTATTGCCGGATCAGTTTCATTCTGATTGTGGTTAATTACATATTGGCTGCAACTCCGCAATAGGAAAGTTTAGGAAAATGGTACGTACACGCGAACATTTAAACTATGATGTGGAACATATTCAAATTCTGAAGGGAAATATGGTGCTTCCGTTAACAGATCGTTAGCTGAGAAAGGTTGGAGGCAGTCGTGACAGGTGTTGGCGTTGCCAAATTTCCATGTTTCGTTTCAATGCCGAGATGGAAAACGTGGATCATTGAGTAGTTTTGCCCAATTTTGAAGGCTTCGGCCTAAGCACCAGAACCTTCTCCATTGTGTTGCCCTCTTGTCAGGGACTAATGAGGCAACAGTATCTGAGGTGGTGAAAGCTTCCATAGTGATTTTTGATGGTTTGACGTGGTGGTGTTTCTTTGATCGCAGCTTGAAGTACTCGTCTGTGATTTTGTCAACAGCTTTTTCGGACGGTGTTGGTGTACTGTCGGATCGGTGGATTGGGTTGGCACAGAGAGCTGCATATTCCGTCCTACTATATGTATAGTAGACAGCGCCGACGTTGGGTATTACCTCTGTTTCGGTGTGAAGAAGCTCAAACCATGCCCGAAGGTAGGCTTTCATCTCTTCCGTGAAACAAGTTGAGGCATAGAGTCGACTTATGAGTTTTCTGGTACATTTTTTTTTCTATTACATTGTATATTAGCTATACCTAATGGTCTAAAGAAATTTTTTTTTTTATTACATTGTATATTAGCTATACCTAATCGTCTAGAGAAAACCCTATGGGAGAAACTCTACTTGTGTAGTGGTTGTTTTAGTTGGTTGGTTTGGTTCATCGGTTAAGTTGTTGTTATTCTAGAGGTCCTTATTTTAGCAAAATTCCAATTTTTCAAGAGGGAGCATATGTCAAACAAGGACGAAAATAATGGAGCGAAAGCGCCGTGGCGCAGTGGAAGCGCGCAGGGCTCATAACCCTGATGTCCCCGGATCGAAACCGGGCGGCGCTATTTTTTTTCATCTCATTTTTAGCTGGCGAATATAAGGTTTTAAGGTTAGTATTATGTTGCATTGCAACAATTTCACGTCCAAGGATTCGAGTGGAGATGGGTGGACCAGAGCAAGTGGAAATGCTCATGAGAAATAAAAATTAGTAGAAGTGGGAATACGCTATGGCAATAACGAACACTAAAGAATATAAGCACAAGAATAAGAACTACTCAAAGCCAATAATAGCAACATCTGTGTCATGAGTTTCAGTAATCTCAAACTAGATACACTTAAGCGAGAGCCGAGACCTAATCAATCCAAGAGTTTGTGCAAGATCGAACGGAAGATGTGACTCAAGTGGCATGATTCTGGGTGAGCCTTGGAATCCAGGGCAGTTTGTAGAATCGCTGCGCACAATTACCGGAATCGCATCAGTGCAAATTATTTTGTAAGGCCGGTCCTGCACGAGCGAAACGCCATACACATGAGAGGGCATTCATTTCGAGAGGCGAGAAAGTAAGGTGCGTAGTGATTCAATAGGGGCTGCGTGTTAGGGACGTATAAGTGGAGGTATTAGAACACCAACACCAAATGACCACATGCGCCTGTACACGAGTTATTTCATCAAGACCATGCAGGTGGAATATCGTCCCCAATAGTCGAGTAAATATAAGGATAATGCATGATTAAATGCACGCCTCAAACACACTCTTAGACCACACATGACCCCAAGGATGCGGTGAAATGATGAAATGCCCCTCACTGAATCACGCGCCCACAAAAACACCGAGAAGTCAAGGGTGTTAATAGAGTTGCTACATCGTCGGAAGATACGCCCATTCACCATCTCTCGTAATTGAACCTTCACCTATAAATGTATTTCCATCTTACTTGAATATACAGATGATTTCACCCAGTGAAATTTACGTCAAATAATTCGCACTCACTTCAGTGGATGAATTGAGATTTTGTAAAAAATTGAATTTTGAGAATTGAATTAGGGAAAATATAAATACCTTAGGTCAGTTGCATATAATTAGCAGTGATAAAATATTGACACTATGGGATCTTGTCTCTCTAAACCTGATGACGTTCCAGCAGGTTCTGGAACAACCCAATCCACAAAGGTTAATTCTAGTTCTAGCAAGTCGAACGCTAATACCAATTCAATTCCTGCTTCTAGAGCTGGTCAGCAGCAAGCTATTAACTCCAAAACTCGTCATACTAAAGATCGTAACGACTCCAGCAGCTCCAGTAACGACGGATCCACTCGCTACAACGAAAAAACTCATGACCATGATTTCACGTCGGCTCCATCAAACGCCATATCCAATGCTAATTCCAATATTAATCCGTCCTCCATTAATGGAACCACTAACTCATCCTTACAACCGGCCAATAAAGAAGTGAAAATGTTGCTTTTGGGTTCCGGTGAAAGTGGGAAATCAACCATCGTCAAGCAAATGAAAATTTTACATCAAAATGGCTATACAAAAGAAGAATTATTGGAATATAAACCTTTTGTATACAGAAACATCATGGAGTGTATTAAACTGATTATAAATGCTGTGAAAGATATACAGCCAGAATTGATAGATTCCGACTCCCATGAATCCTTGAACCTGAATGACTTGAATGCCATCTTAAATTATGAAGTTAATATTAATTCTAACGATCCCTTCGACACCAAAATTGCTGATAAAATCCAAAATATTTATGCCAACGAAAAACTCAAAGACTTCATAAAGTACCATCAAGGCCACTTCTACCTTGTGGATTCAAGTGATTATTTCTTATCTAATTTGCCCCGAATCACCAACAAAGATTACACCCCCACAACTAATGATATTTTAAGAACAAGAAAAAAGACCTCCGGTATCTACGATTTCAAATTCCAAATGGGCCCTGGTTTGAACATTCACATGTTTGACGTAGGTGGTCAAAGAAGTGAACGTAAAAAATGGATTCACTGTTTCGATAATGTCACATTAATCATATTCTGTGTTGCTCTTTCAGAATACGATCAAGTATTACTCGAAGAAAACAGCCAAAACAGATTAGAAGAGTCTCTCGCACTTTTTGATAGCGTGGTGAATTCTCGGTGGTTTGCTAGAACATCGATTGTGTTATTCTTGAACAAAATCGATGTGTTTGCTAATAAATTGCCATATTCTCCATTAGAAAATCATTTTCCTGATTACAGCGGAGGTAACAATATCAACAAAGCTACCAAGTATATTCTTTGGAGATTTACTCAAGTTAACAGATCTGGTCTTAATATTTATCCTCACGTTACTCAAGCTACAGACACTTCAAATATCGAATTGGTTTTTGCAGCAGTGAAAGAAACTATCTTGGAAAATTCCCTAAAGGACAGTGGGTTACTATGATGCTTTACACTTGGAAGCAGTAAAGTCACTTCAGTTCATCATGGTGGTAGTTATATTCAGGGTTTATCAATAAAAAAGTTTTTTATTTTTTTCTATAGTACATTAGCTATACACGCTTCAAGTAGAAGCCGGCAGTGTTTCCTCATGCTTTCTAACATAATGAAGATTACGCCCTCTTAATCCTGCTCTTCCTCGACCGTGGCCTCTGCCTCTTCCACCACTGCCACGACCTCTACCTCTACCACCTCTTCCTCTTCCTCTGCTAGAATGAAGATGGTTCTTTTCGGTGTCATTTGGTTCTCCACCATGTTGCTCTTCGGAGCCGATTGTGGCTGGTCCCTTCTTCTCCGTCGAGTCTGACTTAGTGTCGACATCAGCCGAATTGGTTTTTGAAACAAGTTCAGTCTTCGAGACCGTCGAGGCCAGGTCAGTCTTTGGACCTGGGTTCCCTCCAGTGACTTCTCCAGTGACTTCTCCAGTTACCGCTAATCTAGGAGAGTCGTCTTTGTGAGACTTTTCTGCTCTTTTGATTACTCTCAGTTTCCTATCACCTCCATTCCTGGACACTTCACGAGTTGAAATGTCCACAGACTGTAGTTCATTAGTATTGGAAACATCAGTGCTTCTGGTCTCCGAGGCAACATTTCTGGATCGCTTTTCAATATCCACATCCCCCCTTTCCTCACCAGGAAACCTCGAAAACTTCTTTCTTTGGTCTCTTTTTGGTTTTCTATCTTGGTTATTTGTGGGGTTGCTGGTGTTATTTCTCAGTCTTCTCCTAGAATCATCCGTGTCCACAGATGTATCCTCTGCGCCTTTGGACAAACTACGTGGAACAGAATGTTGATGAATATCTGATCTTTCATGTGAGCGATCACGGTGTGTATGTCTCGAGGATCTGGGTCTGGTGTAAGTCTCTTTCTCCTGAGCTGCTTTCATTCTGATTTGAGAGCTGTTGAGAATTGCCCTAGCTACCTTGTCGTCGCTAGAAAGATTCTCAGACTTGGATGGATCCTGAGCTGTTCCGTTCGATCCAGCACTGGAGGTTGAATCAGATTGACGAGTACGAGACCCGGCACAAGGTTGCTTGTCAGGTGAATGAGTACCGGTTCGAGTTTTAATCTGAGGCCTGAGATTACTATGTCCTCTACCACGAGATGCATGAGGTTGTTTAGGATTTGCTGACTTGAGGAATTTCAGATCTTTGGGTTTATGATTTTTGGAACCTCTAACCTCTGATGGTTTCTCTGAAAGTCTGCCTGAAGACTCTGCTGCTACCGTGGAGTCTGTGTTCACCGACTTCTCACCGGTCAAATCAGATGCTAGTTTTTCTGTGGAGCTTGCTGTGGCTTGTGAAACAGTTGTATCCAGCTTTGTTTCTGCAGAGGTAGCAGAATCATTTGGTGATTCTGAGGTATTTTCAGCGGGTTTGTCGCTTTCATCCTTCTTCACTACGGTTGGAGTAGGCTGTTTTTTCTTCAAAATCACCGGTTTGGCCGCTGGCAATCTTGGAGATTCCTCTCTCAGAGCAGCGTCAGGATCAGGTTTGGCACTCAATAATTGAGCGTAACTGAGGCCATTCGTTGACAATTGCGCCAAAGGAGCAGGCTTATATTTGGACATGTCGGTTTTAGATTGGGGCGGTGGCTTGTTAAGAGTGGCTTGGGACTTGAGAGGCGACTTTATGGGCGAAGTGACCTTCATTTCCTCGTGTTTCGAGGCCTGGCCGTTGGCTTTTTTCAAGACGTCGAGCTGCTTATCCATTTGAATCTCGTGTGACACCACGTCCACGGGTTTAGCGGCGCCAAATGGGTTTGGTTTTGGTGGTCTTTTGTTGGGAAGACGCTCGGGCCCGCCCAATACAGGCCCAGAACCAGGTCTATCAGATCTGGGACCGGAGCCGAAACCTGGACCCGGTCCGTGACTGAAACCTGGACCTGGGCCGTGACTGAAACCTGGACCTGGGCCGTGCCCTGTAGAACCATGCGCCGACACGTGGCCAACAAAACCGCCATCACGGCCTCTGCCGAACCTGTCGTTTCTTTCTCGTTCAGGATGAATTCTGCCAGCTAGTAAATCGGTTTCAATGCGAAGAATATCTTTATGATGTTCTTCATTGAACTTGATACAATCCTGGAAGTCCAAGAAGTTGGCAATCTCCACCACAACTCTTCGGGAGGGCTTGTAGTAAAGGTCCTGCCACTTGGAAACCTTTGTCAAATCCAGATGGGACTTCAATTCCACAAAAGCCACCTTCTTAACAATATAAGTGTGTAGAACGTCGGAAGAAGGGTCCACGACGATTTTGAATTTGGAGAACTGGGTGTATCTGCTCTTGAACAAGTCTTCAATGAACACGTCGTCCACATCTGCAGGCAAATTCAAGAGCTTGACAATATATGGGGGGCCACTATCGTGTCCGGCAGACGATTTGAATGAGTCACCGAAATGAGACGACGACGACCGAAATGTAGGCACTGATATGGAGGCGATGTCTATATCATCATCAGCCCACGATCCGCCTAGTGCTAGTTTAAAGTTAGTAACATTCAGTCAAGTGGTGTGATCGAGCTACGTACTCTCATCATTGATGAACTCCTCTAAGGACATTTTTTTGGCAACTACGCACATGTTAGTATGAGATTGAGAGACAACACATCCGTGGGTGGTGAATTGACATTGGATTTGATGTGTGAACGCCTATTATACGTACCCATGTCTTGTTATGTACAGGGGATTGATGACGACTTTTCGTGCGAACTGAGACACCTGGAGTTTGTGCGGGCTTGGTGTTCAGATAGCGTATATAGACTAGCGTATATTGGAGTGACCATTGAACAGTTACAAGGAATATCCTAAGCTATAAACCCACAGTAGACCCACTGTAGAAGCTACAAGTCCTGGTAGGTGTCGTACACCTTTCTCCAGTTGGCAAAGAAACCCTTGAAGAATTTGACACCAAGTCCCAAATCTCTGCTTCCAGTAGTGGCTCTAATGGAGTGCATTGACAACTGGGGAATACCCAAGTCAATGGTTCTGGCTCCGGTTTGTGAAGAGATGAAAGGACCAATGGTACCTCCGGACCGAGAGTCGTTTCTGATCTGGAAGTATTGCACTTTGTCTCCGTTAAGACGAGCCAATTCCTCCACCAATGCTACACCTGTAGAATCGGTAGCCATGTGACCGTTGGGATCCAAAGCCAAAACAACCCCGGTGTTGGGAACCGGCTTGTGGTTTTCCAAGTACACGCTGGAGAAGTTGGGGTTCAACAAGTGGTTGACGTCAGCAGAAAGAATAATGGAGTTGGCGTAGGTCAATCTGATATTTTCCTCGATAGGCAACTTGTTGACGTAGTATGCGGAAGAGAGAACACGTGTGACGATGCTCTCGACGAGTCCACCCTTGATACCGGTTCTGGTGGTACTTCCGATCTCCTCGTGGTCAAATAACCCAACGGCACTGAATGAATCTTCAGACAAAGTGCCGGCCTTGGAGCTGGCAATCAATGCTTCGATGGCAGCATACGAACAGAGTCTGTCATCGATTCTGGGGGCGAAAATGAAGTCCTTGTTCAAACCACCAAACGTTCCCTTTTGCACGTCATACAACTGTAAGTCAGTTTGGTAAATATCCTTAATAGGAGTGTCACTGATCTTGGAAATGTATCTCAAAAGCTCAAGCGAGTGCTTTCCGTAGAGAGGAGCACTCTTTTCGTCGTCAGTTGGTTCGGGAGTGTCGGTGGAGAATCCAATAACTGGCACGGCTTGGGTCTCCTTATTGAAAGGTCCTACAGCAGGAGCACCAAAATGGGGAGCCAAGGTGGGAATATGGGCAATTGGGTTGGGGGTGGAGTCCACCAACTTGTTGACCAACTTACCGTCTTTTTTGACCAAAAGTCTACCACCAATTCCCAAGTCTCTGTCCCACCAGGGGTCCAGTAAAGTTCCTCCGTAATTGGCTACTCCAAGCAACTCGTAGCCGTCAACTTTCTGTTTGGTGGAGTTGGGCTTTAAAGCAACGGTCAAGGCATCGATGTGGGAGCCAATGAGCCCGACTCCCCTTTCGGGAGTCCATTTCTTACCGACTACAAATGCAATTAACGAGCTTCCATTTCTGGTGGCATAGTATTTGCCTGGCACCAAGTCAGTCCATGGCTTCTTCTCGCTGAGGTAGGTGAACCCTTCAGCTTCCAAAGCAGACGCAAAGTGGTTGACCACATGGTAGATGGTGGGGTTTTCGTAAGTGAAGTCGAGGTATCTTTGAGCCACTTGTTCCAAAGGTTCAGACTCAGACTCGGTGGATTGTTGAGTAGAAGATTGCGACACCGAAGCTTGAGCAGAAGCACTTGGGGTCTTGGACTCCAATTTCTCGAGAGCTACCTTCAAGGCACTCACCATTTCAGTGTAGTCAGACATGTTGGGGAGAAAGAGCGAAACACTGTGGTTATATACTTGTGGCTAAATGGGGCCGTGCGATAGCCGGAATTGGACAGCCAGGAATGTGGGTCACGTGCGTTATCTTCCGCAACAGGAAATCTAATGAGCAGCCAGCAGCACACTCACGGAGGTGTGTGGAGGTGGCACGACGCCACTGTGCTTGCAAGGTTGTGAGCTTGTGTTGGACTAGTTTGGAGAGGGACTACTTTGGACAGGGATTACTTCGGAGAGGGGCTAATTCAGAGTAGGATTTCTTTCAACTAGTTTTCTCACTCGTTTCTCGCTTGTTTCTCGCTATGGCCCATATCTACATTCTCTATAGCCCATATACATTCTCTATAGCCCATATACATTCTCTATAGCCCATATACATTCTCTATATCCTATTGCCCTACTCATTACTCTGGACGCTCAGAAGCAAACGTAGCAGCCACCATCAATGGAAACACAACAGTGGCCTCGGCGTAAACCTTAACTTGGTTGGCATCAGCCTTGATTTTCCCCCAACTGATGGCTTCATCTGGACGAGCTCCAGCGTCTGACCCGTCAAACTCCTGGCCGGTGTTGATATAAACAGCGTAGTCGGCTCCGTTTCTCATGAGACACGCGTTGGCGATGTGGTGCTTGATGAGACCACCTCCAAGAATGAGCATACCTGCGTGACTGGCTTCCATTGACATGCTGTTGATCTTACGGATATCGGCCACAATATCCAATCTGAGCTGTCTGGGAGAAGCCTTGAAGGTGTGGAAGAAGAGCATGTCTCCAATGGACCCGTCAGTCAAAGCAGGGCAAAACACGGGGATTTGGTTTTTATGGGCCCAGTATAAAACAGACGACTCGTCATTGATTTCCTTACCGATTCTATCGATGAACTTCGAAGGAGTCCAAACGCCAGCAGTATTATCAAAGGCATCGGCTCCATTTTTCTCCAACTCCTGCTGTTGTTCTTCGAGCATTTTGTCCAAGATTGGAACCATCCATTCCTCAAACTTACAGTAGTTATCGTTGGGCACGAGCAAATTACCGATTCTGTTCATTCCCTGGTCTCTCAACCCCTTACCGGGAAGAGAAAACTCTCCCATGTACGTTGGGGCAAGACACTTGATGATATCTTCTTCGATTCCTCCGGCACTGGAAACAATTGCACTGACCATTTTATGTTGAACCAAGAATCTCAAAGTATCTCTCAATCCACTACTGATCAAATTGGAAGTGTATCCCATGAAAATGGTGGTTTTCTGGTACCCTTTGTCATCGAATTCTCCTTTTCTGTCGTGCTCCTCGAGTTCGTCCACGTGTTTTCCTCTCCAGGATCTCATTTTATCAATGATATCACAAGCTTCAGCTACCGATGAGCCTTGGAATCCCATGGTTTTCATCGACGAGATTAAGTCTTTGGCACGCATGTTGTAGGCAGAGTCCTTAGAGTAGTCCACCCCCTTGACTTCAACAAACGAGTCGGGGACTGGAGCACTTTGTTTGAGGACTGCATCACTGGCAAGTCCTGGGATTGGTAAGTCAGACATGGTGAAAAATTCGCAGCTACAAACACTGAGAAATCAGGAGATAACGCTGGAGATGGACTGGAGGAGAGATGGAGGATGCGGATGAGATGAGTGCTTGAAAGTGTCAGGAACCTTAACGTATGCTATTCATTGGCATTCTGAAGTCTCAGATGCACTGGGCTATTTTTGGGCACTTTATACACTCGTACACTTTGTTGAGTGATCACGTGACCCGCACGTGACCCAAACCTCACTATTTACACTTATACTTCATTACCTACACATACATAGTATCCTTTCCTTCCATACAAATCCAATGTGTATTGATGCTATCTATATCTACGATCTCTCGCTCACTACAGGACTCCAGGACTCATGCTTGGGTTTTGCGGTGTTATATGGAACATAAGCTCCCCTGGTTCCAGTCAACATAGGTTTGTGTTGTGTCAAAGGGTAAGCTCTTTGTGCAATTTGATCTTGAGGTAACTTGTTTGGAGGGGTGTTTGTACCGTATCCGAGCCAGTAGTGCCATCCAGGTTCGGCTTTGGAGATGTCAATACTCATGAAGTTAGCGTTGTATTCGACCCATCTGGTTCTCATGTGGATTTCGGGGTCGGAGGTTTCGTAATATTTGTTACCAAAGTCATCGGTTCCAATGAGCTCTCCACCAGGCTTGGTGTCGTTAAGAAAGGCCACTTGCCATGCAGCTCTTTTGATCCCAGACTTGTAGATGTTCTTTATGGTACGGGTGATAGAAGTTGACATTAGGTAAGAGTTGATTGGTGAAAATTTGCGAGTGCGAAATACGGGTGCCTGGTGGTGCGAAATGGGCCGGTGCTGGCGCGAAATGGGCCGGTGCTGGTGCGATGTGGTGGTGGGACGGGGCGAGCACTAGCACTACTCCTTGCCCCGTCGCACCTGTCCTGGCCCAGTCGCACCTGTCCTCGCCCCGTCGCACCACCTGGGGAACGGTACATTGTTGCGAGTCAAGCAAATTAGAACTGAACTTGTGCAAGAGTTAATTGAGCCACTGATCCCAGTAACTGACGAAAAAACCACATAACACAACCAAAGCATTGGGGGCCCAAGGGATTTACTAACACTACAAATGCATACTACATGATACCCCTCACGTGACCAGAATATGCCAAGTTTGTTCTCCACATCATCATTTGGGACAATGACACAAGCTGCGATAGGATTGGTATTGGTCAAGAGTCAAGGAGCCCTACAAACTCAGTATATACATGTGCACTTTGACTCCAGTAAACCAAACTCATGTCACTCCATCTGGCTCTGAGATATTCAACTCCCTAACTCCCCAACTCTATCATTTCTCTCAGTCCTCTCACCGTTTGAGCCTCAATAATTCTCTCCTCCACACTAACTAAAATGCTACAATAGCCCTCAACTCTATTCCACCTTTCCTGAAATCACATCTAGTCTAGTACTTCCATATACAATACAACTCCCTACACTACTGCTCCTACACTGTTGCTCCTACACTGCTGCTCCTATACTGTCTCTCCTACACTGTCTCTCCTAACTTTCGCCCCACCCAACCTTTCCTCTCACACGACAAACCTACAAGCCATATTCGCAACTGATAAAGATCGAAACTCGCACTCACCAGTATGGACCAGGACGAAGCTTCAGAGATCCTAAGAGATTTCTATGACGACATGCTTGCTACACACGAGTACCGCCAGTTCTTCCGCAGGTTCCCCTTGGATCAACACAACGAGGCGCTTGACCAACTAAACGAAGCTATGAGGAGACATGGCATGTCACAGAACTTGAGCTTACGAGAACGATACCGGAGGGCCAGCTCCCAAAACGATATCAGCTCCTATATCTACTTTGTGTGGTATATGAACATAATACCTCTACCGGTGGTGAAGTACAGATCTCTTTGGCACCATCTTCGTGCCAATTTCAGACAAGTTCTGTTCAGATTACTCACACTCGCTTTTGCAGGTGTAGCACGAGCTTTTAGACTCGTGTTTTTCATAATTGGGTCTTCCTTTTACCTCGAGCGTATTGTACACACGGTGTTCATCTTTGGCAACGAGCTAACATTTTCTACCAATTTTCTACAGGACGTGGTAACATTTATATTCCGGAACCAATCCCCGATCTTCAACTCACTATCGTACATTCAAGCCCGAGGACTAAGGTCACTGATGGTGCTAGAGAACGTTCCATTGTGGAGGCATTTGGTCAATGGAATGTACCATATGATCCTACTTCAAATCAAATATAAGGTGGAAACTGTAGATGGAAAGCCGGTTTGCTCTCCAGATACAAATCTACTTATTTTTAAGATCCACGACATTTGCAAACGAGTCTGGCCTTCTAAGGATCTATCGGCATTGGTGGTGGTGGGATTTCTTTTGTATGCCATTGTAGGCAACTTTATTTGCATGAATATTGTCTACATGTTCACAGTTAATGTGATGGTGAAGCTCTTGAAGGTGAGTAAGTTTCTCCACACATTGGTACGTCTTACGGGCGACGGGGCCCGTGCTTTTGTGGGATGAGGCAGATGGGGATGCTCTGGTAAATGCTGATGGGGTCGGGACACTTAATAATTTTTCGGTGGCTTCTACACTTGTAACGAGTGATAAGAGTTCGGGAGTTAGTAAAAAAGCACTCAAGGGACAGGAACAGGGAAGGGACAGGATCTGGGAAGGGACAAGCACTGGGAAGAATCCTAGAAGTCATTCAAGGCACTCGGGAGCAAAGGAATTGGAAAGATTATGACAGGGATCACACGCGGGAACAGAACTTATACACATCGAACTGGCGGGACATCAAAATCACGGTTGAATACATACAGAAACGCAACACCCAGTGAATTGACTTACTAGATATGTCTAGAATCCCATCTAGTGGCTACTACAGATGTAACTCAAGATCTTGCACGTGTTCACAGAACATTGGGTGTACATATTCTCATTGCTCTACTTCACTCACACAGAGCCAAATACCCACCTACTCTCGTCCCGTCATTCCATATCGTTCATATAATAAATACTCTATCTATTCCTCGTCCTGGAGGGAAAAATTCACCACCAACCCGATGCGGCCCAGCCCAACTCCATCAAGGCCTCCAACTTTCACCACCCAATTGAAGTTATCCAACTTGTCGTTGGCATAATTCAGCACGTTAATATCAAACGTCTTTTTATTGTATGTGGGCAACGAAACACTATACTTGCTATCAGCCATTTTGATGAAGTTGGTGTCAAATTTCAATTTGTAAGTGTTACTATCAACAAACACAAAGCTTTCACAGTTACTCAATTTGTTGAAGAACTTTTTCCTCTCGAGACTAAGTTCCGGGATCTTCAACAAGTTGTCAACGTTGTCGTTAAGATTCTCTTTGTATTTCACGCTGCTGGTGTCTTTTGTTGAAATAGCAGAAGGAATCTTCTCGTCTATGGACATATAAGTACAACTGTTGAGGATGGGCCCGTAGAGAAACGGCTTATCACAGTATATATCTCCCTTCACGGTGCTGTTGATGAACCAATTGAAGAATTTGAGGCCGGCAGAAAGAAGTGTGGTGGGCACATGGTCCTTTATAGGAGTTGTGAAATCGTTTCCAAAGAGAAACTCGTACCCATTGACTGGGGATTTGGGCCGGAAGTTCACTTCGAACGTGAGGTTGGGGATTATGGACTTATCTTCGACCTCATGGCCATGATCGTCTTTGACGTCGGTGTTATCGAGGTACTTTTTATCTCCGATATTGTATAAACTGTTTGGCAAATGACGCTTTGAGCCGTCGAAATTCTTGATATTTATGATCAATTCGAAGTCCCCGATATCCAGACTCACCTTCAATGGCTTCAACGTGTTCACAGGCACAACTTGGAACCCGTCCGAATAGTTGTTACTGGCTTTAATAAGAAGTCTCTTCATTGAGCAAGTGAGGGCGAGAAATTATTTCAAATGAATAATTTACGAGCACTAACAGCGATAGTGAGCAATATATTTACGTCACAGCAATACCGGTAAAGCCAAATCAAAATCGTATTTCTCATTACAAATCTAAATCACTATTAACAACCGGATCACTATGAACGACCGGATCACTATTAACGACGGGTGGCACTTTGTTCCAATAGATGATTGACGTCGCTGGCATTTACCACCACTCCTCTTTCACTACATTTAGCCTTACTCTTCAACTCGCTACACAACCCGTCGATGTCGATTTCCGTATACCTGGGGTGTGACGTTATCCTATCCCAAATCTCTGAGCATCTGAATGTCTTCTCTGGCGCAGGAACCACTTCGTCTTCTTCGTCATTTGCACCGGCTTGCACGTCTTGAGGAGTGGATTGGAAATTGGTTGAGTTCGTTATAGAAGACTTGTGGCTAGGGCCCCTGGTGTCAATCAGTGCTGCAGCTTGTGATTCGGCAATTGAGGGCGATTGTACGGAAGGTATAGAGGACTTGATGAAATCGTTGAAGTTGAAGTTGGTGTTGACGGCATCTGCCAATGGATCGTACATGGACTCTTCAGTCACCAACAGATTGACCAACTTGGAGTCACTATCGGCTCTGCTCTCGCTGAAGGCGAGATTCACATCGAAGTTGGTGTCATTCAAGAAGGATAAGGGGTCGTTATCGTTGCTCTTGGGGGTCAAGTCAAAAGCAAAGTTGTCGGTATACGATTGTTCGTCTTTGAAAAAACTGAAAGGAGAGTTGCCTGGGATGCTGAGCTTCTTAGATTCCACGTCTCCTGGAATACTGCCAAACATCTTATCTTTGGGTACAGGGTTTTGCCTTGTACCACAAGCTTCATTCAATTTGTTACAGAATGGATCAGATTGTTCGTCGAATCTTTCACCAGAGTCGAAAAACACATTGTCGTTGGCTGGAGATGCCGACGTCGACGACCCGGACACCAAATCTGGAAGATTATTTTGATTAGTAATTTGCAAATTGTTCTTAGACCAAGGGAATTCCACCTTTAAACCATCACTGATATCCGTGTTCGGGCTTGAATCGTTGACACTGTTATTATCAGAACGAGAGTCGGAGAAATCCGAAGAGGACTTGGAGTGTAACGTAGTTGAAGAGGGATGAGACAATCTACCCACCGAAGTAGGCAATTCGAAATTGGTCCCTTTATACTTGATTAATTCATTCTTCAAAACATCGATTTGAGCTCTAAGGAAATCTGTTTCTGAATTGATCTTGAGGTTCTCATCTTCAAGAGACTTGACTTTATCTTCAAGGTCTTTCATTTTCTTTTCTTTACGTTCCCGGTAAGCCCGTTGAGCAGCTCTATTCTGAGCGGTTCTTTTAGACTTTGGCTCGCTGTCAATAGGCTTTCTACCTGGTTTGGTGTGCTTTTTCAGGCCCTCTTCTGTGGGAGTGGGAGAGAATTCGGTATCAAAGATCTCGTCGTAGTGTCTTTTTACTTCGGCCATTATTAATCAGCTTGAGGATAGTCACAAACTTTTATAATTTTGGGCGTGATTACTAATGAAGGAGAGGTAGTGCACACGGGCCAGACAGAAGTGCGAAGAACCTCTCACGTGCACCAGGTTCTGTGGTGTTGGTGCCTTGGTGCGACCGTGGTACCATCCTGGTGCGACCTTGGTACCATCCTGGTGCGACGCTGGAGTAGCTGGTGCGTATCTCGTACCATTGTCCTGAACCGTGTGGGTGTGGGGCAACAGCTTCGCACGGCAAATTTGAGTCCCGACCTGTATGGGCTGCGAGGCTTATGCGCCGTTGTGCGAACGGCTAGCTAATCAGTTTAGACTTTTAGACTTCTCTCTAGAGGGATACGACTAAAACCAGGAGACCGTAGATGACCACGTGACGTGTACGCTAGCGCCTACTTGTATTTACAGTACTCACTCTATTAACGTTTGTTTTGCAACTCGACGCCTTCCCCTGGCTGAATCTCATGTCTAGTTGTCTCACCGATTCTTTTTCATGGCTTGTTCTCTGTGTTGCAACACCAATATGAATCCCCCTACCACCACAGACGCCAAAACGGTTCCCACCATAGCATAGCATCCCCTTTTAAACTCTGGGGCCGTGTCGGCACTGTAAAACAAAATCGACCACCAGGCATTTACAGCATTACTGAACATGTTCATGGATGCAAGAACCACAGCTCTCTGTTGCAAATCAGCAGCACAAACCACATTTGCCCATGCAAAGAATATGGCCTGACCTGCATAACTGGCTCCTGATAAGTAGTGAGCTGTGAACACTACCAGATGATTGTGTGGGGCCGCTAGAAGCATGATTGTCAGAATCATTAGAATCGCAGCTATTACCACCACAATCCTATAATGATGTTTAGCGCCCGTGGCATCCACGTAAATGGCAAAAACAATAGTGAATAGCACTCCCATTCCGTAGATTCCCATAGGGTAATGGTTTCTGGCCGAGATGGGATAATCGAAGTACTGAAGGAAAAGAGCAAGAAGTGAGTTGGTGGCATAGCTTTCGTTCTCACCTCCAAACACCCACAATAGCGATAGGAGCCACCACTTCCAACTCATCACCACACGTCGTATGACCGACCAGTCGAAGTAGTCAACCTCCTTTTCTTCTCGACTCATTCTTGCTTGGGCCACTTGGATCTCTTCCTTGCTAAGATATGCTACTCTACAACTATCTGGAGTGTCAGGAAAGAAAAAGAACCCGTACACCACGATTGGGATTGTTATGACAAAGTCAATAATGAAGAGCCATCTCCATCCCAGAAGCCCGTTTTTCCCGTCAAGTGACTTGTGGATGGCTGCTTGCATTGTAGACAGGAAAATGTTTCCTATTAAACCTGAAGATGTGAATATAGCAGACCTTTTGGTCAATTCCTGGTGTTTATACCACCTACTCAAGATCAAGTGAATGCCTGTGAATGTGGAGCTTTCGAATAATCCCTGTACGAATCTCAACACACAGAGCTGGTAGAAGCTAGTGGTTTTGTACGTACCGAGAACCACCAATCCCCATGCGAAACAACAAAAACTCAACCATAAGCTGGGTCGTATACGAAGTAGGATGAGGTTGTGTGGAATAAGAGAGATCACATACCCGACGGTGAACATGGTGTTTATGATATTAAATTGGTTCCCATGTAAACCTATTTCTTCCTTGAGACCTGAAACATACGCATTAGATAGATTTAATCTGTCGAGGTAATTGACCCAGTAAAGAAGACACGCAAATGAAAGAATGTACCAGTCAAGTTTACGAACGAGCCTTGCTTCGACTGGGTCGGTGGGTTTGGCTCCCCACACAATGGTTCTAATCAGCATACAGTGGTCCGAGATGTACCGCGACGAGAAGGAAAAGATCCCCACGGACCGCGACCGATCGGTACGAGCTCTTGACGACACGCACGCGGTGCTAAAGTCTGACTTGGCTCTCATTCCTATGTAAGTCGATTGAGCAGAACACTGCACGTATATGCTGCTGTTGCTCATACTACTGGCCACTCCGATGACCATGATACTGATTATATGATCTCTTATATAAATATATACTCTTATCTATAGGACAGTGCATAGAATGCGTACTGATGTGGCACATTATTTTCGTTTCTATCTGATTGTATTCCGTTTCTATCTCGATTTCTAAGCATCAACACTTCCTTCACTCTCTTCTCCACTTTCTTCCTCACTATCTTCTTCACTGCTTCCTGTTTCGCCTTCACTGTCTTCTTCACTATCTTCTTCACTATCTTCTTCATCGCTTTCTTCATCGTCTATCTCTTCCACCTCTACCTCGAATCCCTGCCCCACAAAAAACTTTTCAACAGACTCAGCTTTCACACTAGGAACACTAGTGAAAACCACACATCTCTCGTGATCAAACAAGTTCTTGAAGTACTTCTTCATAACATACTGGAGATCCTCGGCTGTGAATGATTTCAACTTCTGTACCAACTTGGCTTTATAACCAGGCCCTCTTCTTCTAAATACATTATCGGCGATTTTGGATAATGAAGCATCGAACAAATTGGATTCCAGGTTGGCCAAAGAGCTCATGATGGCTGCTACACTATTCTCAATACTGATAACATCGAATGGAGTAGCACCGGAACTGAAATCCTCCACGATCTTTTTACTGGTGGCCCAGGCTTCTTCGACATTTGTGGAACTGTAGATGGAATAATTCAAGTAGCCTGTTTCCTGGTTTTTGGATAACGATGTTCCGTATGCCAATCCTTTCCCTCTGACCCCTTTCCAAAATGGCCCTTCCACAGTATTCAAGTACTCGCTAGCTAATATGATCTTGAATACATCATCATCGACGTAGCTAAGAGGAATCCTAGTGGACGTTTCAAGAGTACTGGACTCAATGGATGCAATTGTTACCAAATATGCTTTTTTAGAACATGCAAGTCCTTGTTCACTTCTCAATTGGTACGACCGAGTGTACTTATCGAGTGGTAGAGATTGGCTCACCTCATCGAAGCTTTGGACGAATGGCTTCCAGGCTGAAATCGGATGTACAAGTTGTTTGCACCCCCCGTTGACAAACACTTTGAAGTTGTCCAAAGTGAACAACTGCTTTTTGAAAGACTCCAAGTCAGTTCTTATTGCATCAAAGTTTCCATCCTCGATATCCTCGAGTATTTGACTGAAGAAAGACTCGTTATAAATGGGGTCTTGGGCCTTTCTGATGGAATCTTCTGTGAACAAGGTACGGTACTGTTTGGAGTATAACATGATTTCCCCGTCTCTTTTCTTTTCTGGCAAGGCATTGATGAGCTTCTCGACGATAACCTTGAGTCTTTCCTGATCAATAACATTCAAAGTCATGATTTTTCTGATCCAGTCCACGGCAACGTCGTATTTGGACACTTCACATTTCACCTTGACGTGCACAAACTCAAGGAACTGGCTGTCGAAACCATTGTCTAGCTCGTACTCGATCAAGTCGTCGTTCAACGCGTTCATGACTTCGACATGAGATACGAATTTCCCATCGTGAATGGGCATATTGAAAATTTCTTCCAACACAGAAAGGTATCTGAGGTACTTCTTGTCGACATTAGCAGTTGACATCACCACGTTGATCGTCACAAACTGGGACTTGTAGTCTTCGAAGTGGAAGAAAAGGGGACTGTCGAAGCCATCTTGAGACAATTTCTCTGTAAACTCATCAGACAAGTAGTCCAACTCAAGGTCGTTTGTTCCGTACTTGTAACTGGAGGTTTCGATGAACTTTATGGTGGAAGGATCTGGCTTACCGTACTTGGTCAAGATCTCTTCAGGAATAGGAGTATCGTTCTTTGCTCTGGCGACCTCAAGTACTTGGCCGAGTTTCTTGAGTCCATCTTCACCGTACTTGGCGAGTCTATCCTGTTTCATTCTCTTGTTCTCTGCGAGAACCTTCTTGTTGACCTTGGATGAAGGAACTCCAAGAATCAGAACAGAGTGGTTTCTCACCAAATACTTGTCGATGAACGCAGCCCATTGTTCAGAGGTCCACTGGAGCAAGGTGTCGTACTCGCCCATGCAATTGACAAACTTACGTAAGTTGTTGGAGTTCACGGGACTGTATATGAAATCAACAATGGTGCATATCTGGAAGTGTGTAGACCCTTTTTCAGACTCGAAAATCAAGTTGAGTTTCTGCTGCTTGATAGTTTGCCTCATAAGTGCCAAGTCAAACTCAGAGGGGTTGGTCTGTTTCTTGATGAGCAGTTTGACTCCGTCATCAAGCTCGTGGACCCGGGATGTAGGAACACCAGAGAACGAGTATGTAACTCCAGTTTTCAAGTAATTGTCGACATTGCAGTATATTTCCGTGGCAAGCGGGTTCTCCACTTCCACAAATGCTTTGTTGAATAAACTGTTTGGGTTTTCAGTGAAATAGTATCCAAGCATATCGAGAGCCTCATACTCCAAGGTCTCATCGAATCGAGGCCCAATCCACCCCATCATCACTTCTCCCGTGGACTCGTCTTTCGAGGCGAATTCCACTTGCTTGACGATGTCCTGTGGAGGAGGCACGTCTGGAGCTGAGTCCACAAAAGGACGCTTTTTGGGGATCGTACTCAACAGTGGGAGCTCAGCATCAAATTTGTCCATGACTTCGAGAAACTCGGCCTCGTCAATGGTACCGGATATGATGACACTCAAGTTCTCGGGACAGTAGAGGTCACGGTGGAAGTCTCTGATTTGGTCGCTGGTCAATTTACGAAGTGCACTCATAAGACCTCCAGTTTCTGACGAATATCCTGAAGTAGCACTATACAAGTTTCTCTGTAATTCCAAAGCCACCTGGGAATAAGGTTGGGTCTCCACTCCCTGCATCTCACAGAACACCACTCCTTTTTCGTCGGCGTTTTCGTCCACGTGATACACCTCTGTCAAACACGCTTCCTCAGTCAATGTAGGATTGAGAATGTGATCGAGGTAGATTGGCAAAAGCGTTTTGAATCCCTCCCACCCAGCTGTGGACAACGTGTACACAGTTTGGTCTACGGCGGTCCATGCATTAGTGGTGGAGAAAAATCGGTTCCCCAAGGTGTCGAGAAAACCTTTATAAGGAAACTTCTTGCTTCCCATAAATACGAGATGCTCCAAAGTGTGAGGACACCCAGAATCATCAGGAATCTCGGTGGCAACCGCAAAAAACCCATTTACAACAGGAGACGGCTGGTTGATGTAGCATAGCTGGAGTCCTGTTCTTTGAGACCTCCATTTGGTGACTTTGACGGGTGCAAAGTCTACCTCTATGAAGTCTATTTTATCAAACATGAAAATTTCCGCACTGGTGTAGTTATTTGCAGTAATTATATTGTACACTTGTATATTCTACAGTTGATTTACACTTGATCTACACTCGATTCTCTTTCTGGCTGTTGAGCTCCTCGAACATCTTCTCCACATTGAACTCGCTGGCAGATGTGTCCACGCTTGTCCTGTTTAAATACCCGGCGTACTTGGCAATTGGCTCGCATACGGTTTGCTGGGTGAGCTCGAAACTCTCAAACACCTTCAGCTTTCCAAGAACGTCACAAGCAAGCCACCGGGAAATGGTGTGCACACGGAGCTCCCAGTCAAACAGCCCTCCAAGGACTTGGGAGTATTCACTTGCCTTACCCAAGTTTCTCCTTTCGAGTATCCCCAAATTGTTTCTGTAGTTCAACAACGGGTCCACCTTGGGCTTGTGTATGTGAAGAAACATGGGACTGAGTGATACGTCCACGCCATTGGCCTCACAAAAGTCGAAGAACTCGGTTCGGAGATTGTGTGTGTACTCATTCTCCTGGCCGATTTCTAATCTCAGATCCAAGCCCTTGAATTGAAGCCAGCTTCGCCACGCTAAAGCTCGGTTGGTAGACGATTGGGGGCTGTACTGCACAAACGTAGTATCTAAGAACTTGCCGTCCATGTTGGGTCCGGATCTGTATCCCAACACGTCAGGAATTGTTTCCACGGTGTGATAGGATTCTGCGAGAACCTCGAGTGCCGGCACAAATGTGTCTTTATCGCCGTCTCCGGCTGCTCCTTGGTAGATGAGCGGGTAGTAGCACTGTGGGCCGTGGATGTTGTAGTAAAGTGCTAGCACCAATGCTCGTATGTGTCTGGATTTGTCTATGACCAATTGACCTGACTCGATGGTTCTTCCACACGGCACTCCGTCGAGATCGTGGAACGACACTGACTGTCTTTGTGCAAAGTACAGCGACGAGTCGTAGTTATTGACCACACCTTGGCGTCGGACGGGTTCGCCAGCACGGAAGCCGGCAACATCGTAGAAATACGGCGACGTAGTTTTGGACCAGATATCGGGCCACATCAAGAATCCCGTTTTCACGTACTGTTTGGAGTGAAATAACGCCTCGACATCTTGAATGACGACATTATCTGCATCCAATACAATCACTTCCTCGAAAGATGAGACGAGAATGGCAGCCACTTTGGCTTGGAATTTCTCCAACTTGGGCTTCCAAAAGTCGAGCTCTTGGTTCAAAAACACACACCTGGCCCCGAGCCAAGGCAAGAACAGGTCACAGAGAAACGTGTCAGACTCGTCGTGTCTGTCTAAAACAAGCTCTATAGGTAGGGAGCAGTTGGCTTCTCGTATCAGTGTAATGGCAATGAGGGCATTGGCTATGGTTTTGAAGCTCGAGCTGATGGTGATTCCTCTTCCCAGATACACAGTCGACGGGAGTCTCAAATGCAGAATTATGTCCACTGCTTGCCGGTGTGCCTCAGCAATTGACCCAAGCTGCTCCGGTGTGGGACTGACGGTGCCTTGTGTGAGTTTCTCATACAGAAGAGGCACTGGTTTGGTGAATGAGGGAGCCACTATTGGGTTTTGGATGGTAACCTCCACTTGAGGATCATACACGGAGATGATTTCGTTGAACACAAACTTGAAGAAATTGGATCTGGAGTTTCGAGGCCATTGGTTTTCCAAAAGCTTCTGGATCAGGGCGTGTACGGGTGCATCTAGTATACCTTTGGCCTCAGGCATTCCCACCAACTCCAGAAACAAGTCTTCAGCCACCGACACTTTGATGTCACGTGCATTAGCTGCCACGTACTCGGCCTTGACGTCGTGCCACACGTCGAGAAAGTGGAGGTTTTTGTTGAAGATATCGTGGCATAAGTTTTCAGACTCACCTTCGGAGTCCTCGAATGGAAAATCCATCGATAAGTGCATTCCACGAAACCACGACGAGCTGGGTAGGGGCTCATTAGAGTAGTCTCCAGTGGCACTGGGCTTCTCCGGGAGACCTATGGGAGCGGGATCTTCATGGGCCGTAGGAACATGAATTTGAGACGGTGCTTGTGATTGGTTGAAGGTATAATCGATATCGGACATGGTGCTTAGTGATATTTTTATCACACAGAGCAACACCAACACCCCCAAGATCACTTTGAATTTGGTGGACGCTAGTCTGGCGACCGATAGCCTTCGGGACATATGTATTTTTGGACCTAATAAATCGGTATTCTGCGATTACTTGGATGGAACAGTGCCAAGTGAATAGGCTCGCGCTAAGACTCGAGCCGGTACGTGCTGTCAGGTACAAAATGGAACGGTATGTGTTCGCCCAAGTGCCTCGGGGCTGTATATATTAGTAGGGAGTGTGTGTATGGTCTTTGCCGGCCAGTGCCCGTTAGTGTCACTGAACGTGCTACTCTTTCAATGCTGCAATTCAATGGCTGCGAAAATAGTGAATTTTGCGAAACTGAGACAACACGAAAATTGATTGAGTTGAGACTAAGTGGCAAACTAAGTGGAGGCTAAAAGATCGTGTATCAGAGCACAGCAAGCATAAGAAACGGCCGTTAAACAGATACAGAGCACAAACACGATAGTGTTCGAATCGCAACTACTTTATACTATTCCAAATCGACAATCTCAATCCACTCAGATCACAGTCTCAATCGATCTCAGTCTTACTTAATCTCAATCATCTCACACCAATTACCAGAAGCTGTTCCCCATGTCATTTGAACTCTCGATATCGGCGGCGACTGACGCCAACACAGACAAGGCGGTGCTTCCCGAGTCGGTTATACGGCACGCCATAGATAAATACGGAGAGTCCATTCCTCACCCACTTATCTTCAAAGTGGCTCACAACTCCAAAAGCACTTTCATCGGCGTCAAGCATTTCACGGCAGATGAAGGATGCATAGAACTATCTCCAATCATCCTAGATCGGGTGGGTGCTTCCATCGACGACGTTGTTTCTGTGAGTTTTGCAGACACAATTCCCAAAGGATCGTACCTCAAAATCAAACCACTCCAGTTTTACCTCCACATCAACAACTGGAAATACTATCTAGAAAGCCACCTCACCCAATTCTACACTGTTCTTTCCAAAAACGACAAGATAGTTCTTAATGGCTACGAGTTGGTTGTGGAAGATTTAGGCCAACACAATAGCATCTCCATTATAGACACTGACTTGGTGTTGGATGTGGTGCCCTTGAATGACATTATGGCCCAACAGCAGCTCACGTTCGGCACTGAAAACACCGAGGTGGTTGACTTCGGCCATAAATCTGTGGAAGTTTTGCCTTTCAACTCTGCTTCCACTGGGATCACCGTTTACAAATTGGACATTTTGAAAGTCCACACCGATATAACTATAGCAGTGCCCGGGTCTCAAAATGTAGATTTGGTGGTGTCCACAGATAAGTTGGTGAATCTCGAAAACTTCCAGTTCACCACTATGGACTACGATACCACAGACCACCCGAAACTGGTTGCGATTTCCTACACATTCCTCGAACCGCACATCGAGCTGTGTAAGCTGGATTTACAGCAAGGCTATGCCGCTGATGAGGTTGAACACTGGGTGTACATTGTTCCATTCTCATGGGAACAACCAGAGAAAATAGAACTTCTGATATACACAGACGAAGGGCCACAACCAACGATTGAACAGGAAGCAGAAACGGTACCCACAGAAGGTACAACAATTTGTACCAACTGCAACAAAGCAATTCCCACGCCTCAGTACACTCTTCACTCCGTTCACTGTGCACGTAACAATGTCAAGTGTCCACTATGTGACAGTGTGTTTGTGAAAACCATCCCTCAATCCCACTGGCACTGTGACAAATGTGAGCGGTACTCAGACTCGCCGATATTCAGATTCAAACACCAGAAGCTCCACCACCAGGCATTCAAATGCGACAAGTGTGATGATGAAACTATCTATCCCACATTCATTGATCTTGTGACGTTGCATAAAGCTACCGCCTGTCCAGTCAAGCTCCATGAGTGTAAGTTTTGTCACCTCATAGTGGAACAAGAAAAGTCCGATTATCTCGATCGTTACAACAATCTCACGCATCACGAGAGCACATGTGGCAATAAAACAGACGATTGCGCTGTGTGTTCTGCTCCAGTGAAAAGGAAGGACTACAGGAAGCACTTCCAGATGCATCTGTTGGATAACCAGCAGAAAACAAGACGATTTGAGGCGAGCTACGTGAAGTGTCATAACGTCAACTGTATCAACGAAGTATCTACACTCAACAATATGAGTCTTTGTGAGGTGTGTTACGGGCCTCTTTACAGCCCACTACACGACCCAACCAACATCAAACTACAACTGAGACTCGAGAGAAAGTATACTTTACAGCTCAGTAAAGGGTGTGATAACACCCGGTGCCGAAATGAAGAGTGTAAGAGAAACAAACAGATGACATTCAAGGAGATTATACCGCATGTCAAGCAGTTGTTGTCACTAGTTTCGGTGCCAAAACTACCATTATCCGGTTCCAACGGTGAGAACGTGTTTTTCTTCTGTGTAGATGAGCTGATGTCCAATAAAGTGATGATTTTGGAAGAGCTCCAACAAAAGTACCCACAGCTGCTCATCCTCCAGGGATTCAAGCAGGCACGGGATGTGGAGTTGGAGGAGTGGCTCGTGGCCAATAGCGTGGGAGCGTAGAGTTGTAGGTTTGTGGGGAACATTATTTAGAATGTATAGTGGAAGGCACGTAAAAGGGAGAGAGTGATCGTGGAGCAGATAGGGGCCGAATGATGAAGCAGGATGGCAAAGGATGAAGCAGGATGCCAAAGGATGAAGCAGGATGCCAAAGGATGAGTCAGGGAGACAAAAAAGCAGGAAGAAGGACCAGTGAATGGCCGCCACAACAGCACAGTTATTGGCGAGGAAGTCCGGGGTAAGTGCCAGAAGAAACACCACGTCATGTGACCTGGACGGCCGAATGTATGATGAATGGATGTAACGAATCTGTAGAACCAACTCTAGCTGATACTCTCTGATACACACTGCAATCCGGGTCCCAACCACACTACTCCACACCTCTCCAAAATCACAATAGACGTGGAATTGGCACGATTATGTGGCACCTTATCTTATCTTTGTGGTCTCGCACGACCCACTTGGTCTACGTCAGTCACGAGGACTGCAAGTGCTGGCTATGTAGACTGGATGTCGAACTATCAGAGGAAATTTCCGGCACTAGCCTCTGGTAATAAACACACCGCACACAGCAGTAGTCTTGTATGCATCCCATCAATTTCCAGCACATTCCCGCCACCAGCGAGTGACTTATTGCCGTACATTCAACGCAATGCCACTGTGAAAGTTGAAATGCTGGTGCGCGCACGCGACCCGAGTCATTATCGTCACCCCAAAAGAAACCCTTTTTTTCTTCCTAACACTATCATGTTATACTCCAAATCTATTGCTTTTTCCATATTAACTGCTCTTGCAGCCAACCAAGCCCAGGCACTTGTGATTCCACAGGCCAATGAGGTCATTGATGTCTTTTCCGATGTCGCTGAAGCCTCTAAAAATGGCGTGGCTCATGCCATTGAGTCAGGGGCAAAATTGGCCCACGGCTCTTTAGAAGCCATCAACGAAGCTGCTGAAAAGCTCCAAGTCAAGTTGAATGACTGGAAGGACGCTGCGCCTCTTGTTGGTGACGAAAACAACAGAGAAATCATCAACCACAAGTACATTGTTGTATTCAAGGAAGGAACCAATGACGATGAAGCTAGCTTCCACAAGGAGTTTGTTGCTTTACAACACGTCAATTCTTTGGGCCAAATCGACGACACCCATAGCTTCTTTGCCGCCACCAAAGACTTCCAAACCCAAGGTGGTATCGTCGACGGCTTCAAAATCGGTGACATGTTGCACGGTTATGCTGGCTTCTTTTTGGACGAAACCATTGACTTGATTAGAAGAGACCCCAGAGTCAAGTTTGTTGAAAAGGACAGTGTGGTTCGTGCCAGTGAGTTTGACACCCAAAAAGGTGCTCCTTGGGGTTTGGCCAGAGTCTCTCACAGACAACCTTTGAGTTTGAACTCTTTTAACCAATACCTTTACGACACTGAAGGTGGTGAAGGAGTCACCTCTTATGTCATTGATACTGGTATTAATGTCGACCATGAAGAATTCGGTGGCAGAGCCAGCTGGGGATCCACGGTTCCTTACGGTGATGCTGATGAAGATGGAAACGGTCATGGAACTCACTGTGCCGGTACCATTGCATCTTCATCTTATGGTGTTGCTAAGAAAGCCAAGGTTGTCGCCGTCAAGGTGTTGAGATCCAATGGTTCTGGTTCCATGTCTGACGTTGTCAAGGGAGTTGAGTTCGCTGCTAAGGCCCATCAAAAAGATGTTAAAGATGGTAAGAAAGGATTCAAAGGTTCTACTGCTAACATGTCTTTAGGAGGTGGTAAATCTACTGCCTTGGACTTGGCCGTTAACGCTGCAGTCAAAGCTGGTTTGAACTTTGCTGTCGCTGCCGGTAACGAAAACCAAGATGCTTGTAACACATCTCCAGCTGCTGCTGAAAACGCCATCACCGTTGGAGCATCAACCATTTCCGACTCTAGAGCTTACTTCTCCAACTACGGAAAGTGTGTTGATATTTTCGCTCCAGGTTTGAACATCTTGTCTACCTACATTGGCTCTAATACTGCCACTGCTACCTTATCTGGTACATCCATGGCATCTCCTCACATTGCCGGATTGTTAACTTACTTTGTTTCCTTACAACCATCAGCCGATTCTGAATTCTTCTCTGCTGCTGATTCTGTTACTCCAGATCAATTGAAGAAGAATTTGATTGCTTATGGGTCCAAGGGATTATTGAGTGACATTCCAGAAGATACCCCCAACATCTTGGCTTTCAACGGTGCAGGACACAACATTACCGACTTTTGGGGCGAATCTGTGGAATTGAAGTCCACCGAAGCCAAAGACAAATCTAAGGTTGAAGGAAAGATTGCCAAGATTGAAAATGCATTTGACGACTTTTTAACCAAGGTTGGTGAAAAGTCTGCCCCAATGTTGGATGAAATTGACAAGTTAGTCAACGAAGTTTATGGTAACGCATAGATATAGAGTGATTGATTTATGTAGTGATTGAGATTGATTTATGACCGTTGTAGTTAGAGCGCTCACCAAATAGCACCAACCGGTGCCACCAGGTGGCGGTACACCCGGTTCTATTCCGCGGTACGCCAGTTCCACTTTTGCGACTACTGATATTCGCGGTGCCACCATTATTTTATTTGCCTTTACTAAGCTCAGAAACCATGTCTACTCCAGCTAAAAGAAGACTCATGCGTGATTTCAAGGTACGTATCCTCCTGTAGAACACCGAAAAAGTATGCCACTAACATTCAGCGTATCCAACAAGACTCCCCCAGTGGCGTTTCTGCATCTCCACTTCCTGATAACGTTATGACTTGGAACGCAGTGATCATAGGACCAGCCGAAACTCCATTCGAAGATGGTACATTCAAGTTGGTGTTACAGTTTGACGAGCAGTACCCGAACAAGCCTCCGGTGGTGAAGTTCATCAGTGAAATGTTCCATCCAAATGTGTATGCCAGTGGAGAATTATGCTTAGATATCTTACAAAATAGATGGAGTCCCACATATGACGTGCTGAGTATTTTGACGTCCATCCAGTCGTTGCTTAATGACCCCAACATCAGCTCTCCTGCCAACGCCGAAGCTGCCAATTTGTATAAAGAGCACAGGTCACAATATATCAAGCGTGTGAGAGAAACAGTGGAGAATAGTTGGAACGACGACGATGAAGATGAAGACGAAGAGGATGACCAAGATGACGAATAATCGCCATATAGATATTCCAATTCTATGTACAGTAACAAATATAGGATATTATGAGACCTGGGAGTGGGCTTTAGGACTGTGTGACAACTTCAACTACAAGAAAGAACCTACCTCAATCACAAAAAAGAACCTACCTCAACCACAAGAAGTACCACTTGCGGTTCTTGCGGGCCTCTTGTTGTTCCTTGAGAAGTCTCTCTTCCTCGTTTCTTCTTTGTCTTTCTTCCTCGTGTAAGTCTCTGATTATAACAGGCACCGGTTTACCTTCTTCACCGATAGTTTTATCTCTGTACAAAGCTGCCACACAGATCACCAACGTTATGTAGATGAACACCTTGGTCACCGGGTCCATTTTCTTGGTGTCGAATTGGGGCTTTCTTATGGGAGTTTCTGCAAGGTACACAGGCTCGAGCTTTTTGATTTTGTCAGACAGACCTTTTGGAGTTCTGGTGACACGAGACACAAACGGGAGATCGTACGGACGGTCCTGGGTGTTCCAGTTGTCAAAAGGTTCTCTCACACCCCAATTTCCGTATGCAATGTAGTATCCTAGTTTTTTATCTTGGTTCAGAAGTTTGTTCCATTTCCCATCGTACTTTTCCTGTAATTCCGCGAGAACCTGGCCCTGATGCAAGAGACTAAGTGTAGCAAACTTTGTGGGGTCCTCGAAGATGGGGGTCGTGTCAATAGGCTCGGTTTCCTTGTCGTTTCCGGGAGAAAGAAGCGACCCAATATCTTTAATGGATTGCATTGCGAGCTTAGCAGCTTGTTCACGTTTTTGGTCCTCAGTCAACTCGTCCGTGCTTTTCTGTTGGGCAGTGTCATCTGATCCAGTGGAGGCGTTGGACTTGAGCCTCAAGCCGCCCATCCGGGCATGTATTCTTGCTGTAGCCACCGAAGAAGCCAATCCTACTCTCGAAAGCCGAAACATTGTCGCACCAATTCCAAAAAAAAATCTTTTAGGTCTACATAATTCTATTCATAAATCTGCCCATGGCTATCATGGGGGCACACACGGCTTTCACCATCATACACAAGGCGTCGATCAAGAGACTGAGCTCGTATAAGATCCACACAAATATCACAAGCTCCACCAAAATCACCAATGTTTGCAAACTGGGGAACGATTCTGCAATCACATCAATGGGTGCAAAAATTATTTTCATGAGCTTTATGGATTTTATGAGCTGGTTGATATTGGAGATAATTGTTTTGGCGCCTTTTGACGTGTCGATGAAAGCCCTATTTGGTGCATGGGACGACGCAATTGCTGTCCGTACCGATGCCAGACTCTCCATTGACGAGTATGAAGTGGGGGGCTCTCTCTCTAATTGGCCTGTGAGAGGATTGTAGTATAATTCTTGAGCCATGGTCTCGTCGTCACTATCAACCTCGATGACGTACTCCTGCGAGTCTCCTTCACTGGGGAAGTCAAACACGCTCTGAGGGAGCGACAGGAGTGTCTGTTTATCTTCAGAGTGTGAGCTTCTGACCAAAGATGTTTGGTCTGCTGGTAAGCCATTGAAGAGATTGGACGCGGGCATGTTCCACATGTTTTTGAGCTTATTGACATTTTTGTTGAAATTCTTGAGTTGCTGCTTGGTGACAGTGATTCTGTTTGGCTTGGACTTACCTTTTTTGGTTTCTGGCTCAAGAACTATGGGTTTGGACGACGCATGCAGAACTTTTGTGAGTGCTTTTGAGGGTGCTATTGTGGAAACTTTGGCTGAAGACGCCCCGTTGATGTTGACTACCTCGGTGGTGGGGGACGCAAGAGGTTTGGACTCTGGAGTTTCTGGTTGCTGGTACGTGAGCCACGATAAAACGTAGTTCCATGCCGGGTGGAACTCGGGTTTGGGGCCAGCGTAAAACCTCGAACTGGGTTCTTGTTGAGGCTCCTCTATCTCTGGCTCAACCACTTCCTCCTCCTCCATGTCCAGCTCCGGCTGTGGCTCCTGTTCGAGCTTTTCGAGCTTCTTCTGCTTCTTTGCGTCCTCTAGAACCCACTGCTTTTCCATATTGTTGAGGAAGTCTCGGCCCAACTCCTTTTTGACCTGCTTTGTTTTGGACTTCCAGAGCTTCTTGAATGTCTTTTTCTTCTTCGTCTTCTTGTCAGCGTCTTCGGCACTGGGAACTTCGAAATCAGAATCGTCGCTGTCGTCTCCTCCTACAAACACTACATTGGAGGGATTAGGCTTGTCCTTATTCTGGTAGTAGTCGTAGTTGGCATAGTCGTCTTTCCCAAGCTTGACCTGGATTTGCTTGAGTGCTCGCTTCACCTTCTGGTTCTCTTCTTGTTCTTTTACCTTTTCGGGGTCGTCAAACACTATTTCCATGGGATTGAACTTGGCCAGCTCCTTATCGGGGTCGTCAAAAACGTCTCTGAAGGTTTTGTGGGTATAGTTTTTGGGCTTGTAGAACTCAGCTTCATCGTACCGTTTCTTTTGCTGGATATAATACCCGTTTTCGTGAGGGGCCTGCTTTCTGTGGGGCCTGTGCCGACGATGGTCGATTCTGGGCACCCTCACTGGAGAGTTATAGTGGTCCTCATACACGCTTTCATAGTCTGAACGACGGTCGTACGACCTCTCAGACTCGAACGTGTAGTTGGTACTATCCACACTGGGCTCGTACCTTCTTCTTCTGGGTTTTGAATGGTACTTCTTCTGGAGAAAATTGAGCTGGGCAGGCGTGATTTGCTCGTGTAAGTCGTCAGGATCGAACACCTCATTGGCGTCGAAATTGTGAGTGTCGATGGTGTCGTTGGTGTAGGTGGTGTCGTTGGCAGTGTAGTTGGTTTGGGGACTGTATTCAGGGCTGTCGTACACAGATTGGGGGAACTTTTGGGACGTGGGGGTCGTTTGTTGGGGCGTAGATAAGGGTGCCATATCGGAGTGAGACGGCTTGTACCTGGGTCTCCTGTTGACGGTGTCAAGGTACCCGTTCGTGTAGTAGCCTCTGCCTGTGACGTTCATGATGACTGAGGATAGCGATGAGTGGAAAATTACGCCTGTGCCTACCGAATGACGAGATAGGGTGACCGAATCAGTAATATAATAGATGGCTGGCTGGCTGCGTATGCAGGACACTTGATTTGAGATTTGCGACTTGAGACTAAAGATTTGCGTCGTGCACCGGCCAGAAAAACGGGCCTGAACTGAAAACTGCGAAGCCTAACTGCGAAGCCTCGAAACGTTACGACACAGGCCGTTATGACACAGGCACACTCAGAAGATTCACAACACAAAACGCAGGTGCACAGCAGCCACAGTACGCTGGACCTCGTGCCCGTAGAGCCGTTCGAGGTGCTCAGAGCACAATCGCACAAGTTCTACTTGTTTGGAACGCATCTTCAGAAGTCCAGAGCACCTCTTCTTCTCAACACCATATTCCACCATTTGGGACTCGATTGGCACTATGAGATTATGGAAACTGACAGCAAACAGGTGTTCAACGCCACATTTGCCGGGTCCCTGTGTATTGGCAGTGCAGTGACGATGCCCAATAAGGTGGAGTTCCAAACAGAGGTGGATTTGGTGGACGAAATAGGTGGTGGAGTAGGAGCCATCAATACCGTGTACACCAGAAAAAATGCCCTCGGTCAAGTGTTAAGAATCGGCACCAACACCGACACTGTGGGGATCCGTGAGTCGTTTCTCCGTTGCCCCGAGGCTCTTGCTTATGTTCAGCAAAACAACGGAAGGCCGGGGTTGGTGTACGGAGGAGGAGGAGCTTCTCGCTCGGCCGTTTACGCACTCTCCAAGTTTTTTGGGTGCAAAAAAATATATGTGGTCAACAGAGACGCACACGAGGTCACCTGCCTCCAGGACGCCATCCCTGACACCAATGTGGTTCACATACGGAGTGTTGAACACGCAACCTCGTTAAGTGGCCAGGAAGTGCCGGTGTTGGCGGTGTTATGTGTGCCTAATATCGAGCCCCAAACCGAACACGAGATCGAAGCCAGAAACACTCTTCAGGTGTTCATAGACAAAGGTGAGGGAGCAGTGTTGGAGATGTGCTACAACCCGGTGGTGGAAACACACCTATACAGAGAATTCAAGGCTACAGGTTGGCACGTGATCGACGGTATTAGTGCCATGATTCACCAGGGGCTTGCACAGGCGATGCTTTGGGGAGGGTTCGAGCTTGAGGAGCTTCCTGTGGACGAGGCGCGAGCTGCTGTGAGTAGCGTGTGAGGTTAGTAATGTTACGGTACCACAAACAGACCAGTTACATAGTAGAAGACCCGTTACATAGTAGAAGACCAGTTACATAGTAGAACACACAGACCAGTTACATAGTAGAAGACCAGTTACATAGTAGAAGGCACAGTACGGTCCCACAGTCACAAGTGTGAGCTCAATACAGTTTCTCGGTAAGTAGTTTCAGTATATCCAGTACAATCAGCGTGAAGTACTATAAACACAACGAAACACTTCACCTCTTTACTACAAGTCCGCTTCGCACTACCGAATCACGTTTCACATCACCGAACATTCGATGTCTAATTCCTGTTTTCGTCGCTCTGCGTGTAAACGATGTGTGGAGGGTTTGACGCGATCGTGATTTGATATCAGATCAAGTGATACACGCACAAATTGGCAGCCAAATAACAGCCAAATTGCCAACACAAAATCCGTAGATTTCCAGTGCACTCCTGATTCTATCTGACGCTCGCCTGTCTCTTCAAGCACCCTTCCTCATCGCCTGTATACTCTCACCCTCACTAAATATACCGCCTTACGGTTGGTTGCTTTGTGCTGCACGTCACAATAAAACCCGTCGCGTTTCTTCAATAGCGCGATTTGGCTGAAAACAAAATTCTAAGATTATTTTGATTCCATCTACTTATACTTTGTTTCTTCGTTCCTTCAGTTTCTGCCACCAAGATCCCGTTGGCAAACAACCATATCCACTTCCACTGCATCCAAATCCCCACTTTCTGCTACACGCTCATTGATTTTCCGTCTCCGACTTTGCTTTTCATCGCTTTTTACCTCTCGCTATTACTTGTTTGATGTCAAAACCCACTATAAACATAGCACAGGCTCCGCAGGTTCCGTTAACGCCCAAGCCTAAGACCAAGCACGACTCCGACTCTCCTGATGGAGGGTCTTCCACAGGAAGATTATTGAATCCGCAATACAGTTTTGGACTAGGATTTCTGCCTTCGTTCCAATTCAACTCTCCAAGAAACATAAGCTTACTAAACGCCTTATCGCCCCAAAGATTCTTCCAAACATCTCAAAACTTGAACAAGGCTATTCTGCATGTGAAGCCTACTCCGACACGCCCTTCGGCAAAACCAGATAAAAATATCTTCAACACAAGCACTCCGTCAAAAGAGTCTGCGAACAAGTTTTTGACTTCGTTAGCGGTTACCGGAGAGCCAGTTGACGATACTGAGGCAGAATCAACCATGTGGTCTACTAATGATTCTCTTTCGCATAACATGACTTCCATGTCCACCACTTACGACCAAACTCCTGCTAAAGAAGCTCTGAAATCGAACTTTCTTTCTCCCAAGATTCTGGACCTCAAACAAGAGTCCCGAAAACGCCGGTTATCTATCGAGGAATCGCCTAATTCTTCAGTGGCATCGAAATTGGAGACAATAGCCTCTCCCCCACGCAGTCTCAGGTCAATTGGAAGACGTCATTCAACTACCAGTTCCGTGAAAAGTAATGACGAAAAAGTATGGAATCTGCATCTTGATGACACTTTGATGTCTGCATACATGAAATTCAAGGCATTCAAGCAACACAACACTTCGGACACAAGCATCTTGAAGAACGTGTCCCAGAATAAAGTTCTTTCCCGAATGCTCTTGAACAAAACAGGCCAACTTAGAAGCCATAAACAAATCGCATCCAGACTCTTCAAGTTAACGAAAACCATGCATTCGAAACCAGCCTCCCTACTGCCGGGAGTTGCTTTGGTTGTACCGCTGTCACAGGTTCCTATGACGAACCAAAAGGTCGGTGCTTTGGAAGGCAGTCCCACTTTGGATGACGAAATTGATGAGATAATACGAACGCCCTTGGAGGATTTGATTGGTAGCTCTGCAACACACTTAGATTCCATAAGCAGTGCCGAGATCAATGCTCAAATCGACAAGGAACTAGACTTGATTTTTTCTCCCTCTGAGTTACGTTCCATTCCACCGTTCCCGTCATCACAAGAGCCTGCCATCGATGTTCGACTCACACAATTCCAGATCTACTATACGGGAAAACACACTCACCACTTCATCAAGAATACCAGTCTATCTCAGAAAACTACAGAATTATCAAAGGACTCCTTCATTGACAAATTGCATATAAAGAATTTGGAGTCTTCCTTGCACAGAAGTTTGGTCAGCAAATTCCAAGCGAACCATTTGCCAGTTTACCAGGTGTCTAATCACTTGAATATCAACATGTCCTCCCAAAGAGAGTTTGATTCCATGGCTGCTGTCATGAAGAATGCCAATCTTTTAGATTTCACCAAAGGTGGCTTAAGTTCATTTTTGAAGCTATCGGTGCGTGATATCACTTCACTGGATAGCTTGAACTGGATCTGTCAATCAACCGTATTTGATGGAGATAAGGTATTGTTCACCATCAACGATCCTGTTTGTGGATACAAAAATAACTCCGGTGAGTTCGAAATGGTTGTTCCTTTTCTCAAAAATTTCTGGAAAGGGTTTCTTTCATTTGTGATCAACGGCAATGATGAGAAAAGTACGTTATCTAACTTGACAATTACGCAAATCGTACACACAGAAGAAAACATTGCCAAGGCCTGTTTCACACACAAGTTTGATAAACTTCCGAGTCCTACAAGCTCTATCATCCAAAGGTTGAGGTATGCAGACATTCTGAGTCTCAAAGATCTTCAAGAAGTGGACGAGACTCCTGAGCCTACTCAGGAGGATATTGACGAATCTATTGAGGATGATAATGAAACAGTTTTAGCACATTCATCCCCTGTGAAACCGAGCGATACACCTGTGAAACCCATGAAAATTGATATATCGGCTGCAAGGCAATTGGATGCTGCTGGACCAGCATCAGCACCGATTTTCAACCCTCGTGTGGTCCAGAACATGAAGACTCAGGTGCTCAATGTAGAAAACCCTGTTTATGGAACTCAGAATCACGGAAACCGTCAGCCTGTTAGCCAGGGAACATTCCGTATTGAGAAACCAACATCATATATGGTGGGAACATCCACTCCAAATTTGGACTCTCCGTATTCAATGTCTGACACTACCATGAAGAATGGCTCTTATGGTACCCCAGGTCTGTTAGTAAATGGTATGACCCCGTCAAAGGTGAATAATCCCAACCAACAAATACAGCAAGGACAGGTTCCTGTGAACGGATTTGTGCACCACCAGAGCCAGGCTCCTCCAAATACCTCTGTACCTCAAAATGCCGTTGTAGCTCCAGACCACCGCCCTCCAGTTATGATGAACCAGGTACAACATCACATGCAAGCACACCCAAACGTTCATCAGCACCAACAGGTACAATATCAATACGCACAAAATTTACAAAATCAATACAATGAACAAATGATGGTGAACATGGGAAATGGATATGTTCCTTTGCAACAACAGATTCCTCAACCACTGGATAAGTATCACAACATGCAAAGGTTTTTTCAAGGACAACAAGCAGCATACCAAACAAACAATCAGCCACAAGTTTACATGACACAAATGGTGAACAATGCCAATACAGCACAACCTCTCCAGCCGTATTCCATGAATACAATGAACATTCCCATGTCTGCACCGGCCTCTCAGACAACATTCCATGACACAACCATCAAGAAGACTGAGAAAGATGTTAATAATATCAAATTCGGACCCATGCTAGAATATGATCCCTCAAAAGACCATGCGGCTGCTGCTGCTGCCAACGAGAATGCAAAAGCAAGAACGAGGAGGTCCAGACCTGGTGTCACTGTTCTTAACATTGCCAGAGAGTCACCACTGTATGTTTACAAACCTCCAAAAAAGAAAAGCAATTAGCATCGGATGTATAGTAGAAGGTAAATAGGCCATAAAAATTGATTACCCGAATGCCCCGCTGTTTGACTCCCAGTAGTTTGATGTTTATGATAAAATTAGGATTGGTGTCGTTGGTGTAATTCATTCGAATTGATGATTATGTGACACACAGTTGTTCAGTGAAATGGATATACTAAAAATAGCTTCACTTATACTCATGGTTGGCAAGTGGAAGGTGTATACTATTAATAGCTTCCCCTGGATCATGTTGGAATGATCGCTTTTATAGTAGTTCCTTAAAATTAATTTTGGGTGCAAAAAAAGAAGGGTTCGCAAATCTAAAAAATTGGTCCACAAAGATAGAGTAAATCTACATTTAATTCGATAAATCGTTAGCAACATCACTTGGGGTCTCAATTTCTACTTCCATGGTACCAAATCCCACGCCGATAATACATGCTCACTTACTACTTCTTTCTACGACTCTTCCTCGTAAATATACGGTTTCTCGTATTCGCAAACTTTAAAGTTGGATCAAAAGTTTGATCCATGAACTTTCCTAAAAAAATCGAGTATCCATCTAGCGTGTCTTATATACATACGCTAAACAAGGTCATCAACTTCTTAACTATGGTGAATCAAGATTGTCATGCTAGGGTCGGTTCTATTATTAGCAGTTTCCAACACGAGTTCCTTAAATTCGTAAATCACACCTTAATTTAAGGGTCACACACTCAAAAAACCACTTTTTGGTTGCAAAAAACTATAGAATCGTTACCTTTCAGGGGAACTATAAGGAGTAGACCCTTACACCCAAAAAGTATATAAAGCGGCGAAAATCCCCCTTTTTTGAATCAATCAGATTTTGATGGAAGAACCAATCTCTGATTTTGATTTGGATTTACTTGCAGGCCAATTGGAACTCGAAATGGAGGATCCAACCCCAAGTAATCCCACCAGCGTTACTCAACGCCAACCAGTTTCTGCGACTCAAAGAGCGCCAGAAACCGTTCCAAATTTAGATCAAGAATTAGACAACTCATTCGACTACCTCTTCTCAGAAGATATCACTCAACCAACAGAAGTCAACCAAACAAAAGGTTCTTCGAGTCTCGGGGGAATCGCATCCCTACAGCTCCCAATTGGAGACTGGAGCGCCCCTAAAACGCCTTTGGGGGATCAAAAGAATCATCCCAAAGAAAGCGATCAAAGAGAGACTTTGAGTGATAAATCAAGTGTCGAATCGACCCCTGTGGTCAAGAATGTTGTCCTTGATATTACTAAAGGAACACAAGGGTCTAAGAAGAACCCATTGACCCCACCAACTCCACCAACTTCTTCATTGATTAAGGATGGTTTGGATTTTGGAAAGCATTCAAGCCTGGCAGATTCTATGGTCGGATCAGGTCACGCTTCCCAAGGAGTAGGAGAGCCCATCTTGGAGAAACCAGATCAGGAAACTTCAATTTCGCAGCCATTCGCAGAAAATTTCTGGCGACAGTCCGACTGGGACACCAGCTTTGATACTACGGGATTGCAGGGAGCAGACTATCCACTCGAAGACTGCTTCAATCTCGTAGCTCAGATTACGGTTGGTAATGGCACAAGCATGGTGTCGAAAATCGACACGGGCGACTACTTTAAATGGTGTAACAACTCTGTGGTTGACAATCAACCTGCAGAGGAATGTGTGGATATTACATCCATCAAACCCATAGATATGGACATTGACTTCGACAATGAATCCATTGGCTCAGACTTAACTGCAGGTATTGCATATCTGGGCGACTTTCTTGCTGAAATTGGATTGGAAGACGAACTCATGGGAGGTAACCAAGTGGCTGAAGAATTCATTCAACCAACTGATGTTAAGGTTAAAATTAACAACGATAGCTACCAGCACCGAGCACAAGGACATGATCACACCAACTGTGGTCATAGTCATAGCCATGGTGTCGGACAGGGCGAACAAAAGGGTATAGAAATCCGTCACTTAAACGGCGAGATTCAACAACCTAAAACGCAATACTACGGTGCTATCCAACAATATCAAAACCCTCACCATCTTTCATCCAATCAGAAATTGGTTCATCTGCAACCAAATGATTCACGTGCAGTTCAAGATAGGTCCGGTGGTTACGCTTATGACAACCATCACCTTCTGGCAAAAGCTACTAAAACCAAGACCTCTAGCGTTGAAGGCCGTGTTACCAAGCCTCAACTCAAAGTCAGCACGGTAGCTCGCGGTATTGCGGCCGGGGCTCTCCCTGGGGCTCGCACCACCTCCAATAGAAACCATACCCACCAAGCTTCACATCAAGCAAGGGTACCACAAGGTTATGGAGGTGTGGGAGTCATGCGTACCTTGCCTACGTTGGGACCACACGAACACACATGCACACCCGAAGAAATGCGTCGCTTATTTCCTTTACTCTCCCTTCAAGCCTACGCTGGTATCGCAGGACTTGTTTCGAGGAACGGAGACTATTTCAAAAGGAAAACCTCCCCTCCAAAGCCTATAAGCTACAGGGGAAAAGTGGAAAAACTACCCGCTCCTACTTTTCAAACTGCATACGAATACCTTGACCTGTTTCCATTGCCTCAAAATCGGGCCATCAAAGAAACAGATCGAGTTTATGATGTTCTGAATAGACCAAGAGTCCAAAGAACGAAGTATGTCAGAGGACCAGGGTTTCCACTTTTGTTCAGCGACAATCGATTTGAGCTCGTGCCATATGAAACGCAATCTGAAAGTTTCAATCTTTATGCACCAGAATATTATAGGGTTCAGATAGCAGAACAAGTTGCACCTGATGGAAGTGTGCTCAGACTTCCCATCAACCAGACAAGAGCTGGAATGTGTCCATACTGCCCTGACGTCAAATTCTTTGAGTTGAGAAATTCAGCTTACGGTCAGCACTTGGGATACCATCATGGTATTAACCCTGACTCTTATATCAGCAGTGATCCTTTGCCTAACAGTCCAGTTGTTACGCAAAATACAATCACCAAGAGAGTGCGTTGTCCTGTTTGCTTTGAAGACGTCAATGTAGGCAAATCTGCTACAACCAATGTTTGTCAACCTCTTTACACTTATTTGAGACATTTCAAAGACAAGCACCATAAAGACGAGTCGAAGAATCCCACAAAGGTGGAGCCAGGCGTTATACCATTCAGAAAGATGGACGTTCAATTTATGGCTCCGCTCACGGATGAAGACCAGGTGCATGCCACGAGATAGTCTGTGTGAAGAGAGTATAGTATATTAGAAAGAAACAAGAAAAACAAAAAAAAAACAATGGGTGAATCAAACCACCCATGGGGATGAAGAAGAGGTATAATGTTATTATGTGTTATGATTAATGTGTTGTATTATATGTATTATGTATTATTATAGAAATATAAAATCAAAAAAGCAGTGTTCGTTTGACTTAAATGAGTGAACTCTCACATAGTAGCTAATCCAGTACCACCTAGAAGTTTCCGGAAGCCGATCCAGTAAAACACATCAGTGTGCACAATCTTCTAGCACTCAGACCAAGCAGGTGCCTATCTGACAGTGCAGATTGCCCCGGCCACACTTATATTCCCTTCCACACCCTCCACCTTAAAATCCGTTGGCTGCAAATTTGACGCGGTCCATCACTAAACGCGACCAACAAATAATCGTAAACCAAACACCATGGGAGTAAATGGTTTACACCCACAGCTCAAGGACATTCAGGTGCCGACAAACCTTTGTAAATTCAAGGGCCAAACACTTGCGGTCGACACGTACGGATGGCTTCACAAGGCAACCGTGTCTTGTGCAGAAGAGTTGTGCCTCAACCAGCCAACTCACAAGTACGTTAGCTCAGTGGTGAAAAAGGTACAAATGCTCCGTCATTTCGGAGTAGAGCCGTACTTGGTATTCGACGGAGCCAGCCTCCCCACTAAGGCGGCCACTGCTGCAGAAAGACGGGCCAGAAGAGAAGAAGCTCAGAAAAAAGCAGACGTGTTGGTCAGTAATGGCAACAGAAAACTCGCATGGAAAGAGTTCATGAAGGCAGCAGCTGTAACGTCACAAATGGCCAAATCGGTGATGAACGAGCTCGATAAGATGAATGTCAAGTACGTGGTGGCCCCCTACGAGGCTGACCCGCAGATGGTGTACCTCGAGAAGATTGGGTTGGTGGATGGCATTATATCTGAGGATTCCGATCTATTGATCTTTGGGTGTCGAACTTTGATATCCAAACTCAACGATTTTGGAGACTGTGTGTCCATATGTAAAGACGACTTCCATAAGGTCCGGTCTGTGGCGGATCTCCATACATTTACTCAAGAACAACTCAGACTTGTGGCCATGCTTTCAGGATGTGATTACACAAAAGGAGTTCCAGGAGTTGGCTTGAAAACAGCATTTACTCTCGTCAAAAAGTACGTGACCGCGGACCGGGTGTTGATGGCGCTACGTGCTGACGGGAAAAAGACTCCAGCGTCACTTGAGGACGAATTTCTCAAGGCTGACTTAGCATTTCAGTTTCAAAAAGTGTACAACCCGGTCACCAAGACTCTCGAGACACTCAACGCGTACCCCGAACTGTTTGAAATCGACATGGAGGTCGTGGAGGAGTGTTGTGGGTTATCATATGACAACGAGATCCACGTGGGTATATCCACTGGAAAGCTCCACCCTAACACACACGAGCTTCTTGTGTCTCGAGAGCAAGACATTACCAGATTACAAAACAAATCCTTTGCGGAAAGACCTGCACCAACTGGCGATAGAAAGATGATCTTCCCTAGAGGCAAAATCGTCACCAAGGGGAAAATCGACCAGTTTTTCAAGAAAACGGCCATGGTCAAGACCAATTCGGAGAGCGGTGCTATCAGTGTTCAATCTAAGACCGTGAAACTCGAACCACCAATAGAGCAACCAGTAAAACTCTCCCCCCTCCAGAAACGACTGAAGAAGTTCATCGACGTCACTACGACGCCCAAACCAACAGGGACATTTAGCAAGTTCTTCAAGTCCAAACAGGTGCAAGCACCTACGCCCGAAACCCCATTTTCAGATATCACTGGCGACTCAGACATCCCCGAATTCTCTTCTCCAGTCAAGAGCAAGGCATACGAGAATGCTAATGGCATCGTGGACACCACTAACGTGCTTGATAGTTTGACTGACGATGATTGTAGTCCTCCCAATTCCGATCAGCCAGGTCCAGCTTTGAATACAAAAGATGAGCAATCGCAAGACTTCGATCTAGACGACGGAGATGAAATCGAAGAATCGCCTGTTAAGTGCAATGTGCCTGGCACTGTCCACACTGAGGGACAGGATAAACTCAGGAAGCTCTTGCGGGACACGTTTCTGTTCAATCCACATAAGAAGTACACTCCACAGACTGCAGGTCTTAGAATTGCATCCTTGAGCGACGCCAGCTCTCGACAATCCAGCGGTGCAGAGGAAGAATCTGACTCGTCCATGGAGTTACAATCAGAAGATTTACGTAAAGTAAGGTTGGAGCCACAAGTTTTTCTTGAGGCTAATTCCTCCTTCAAAGGACCTACAGGAGTCAAAAGTGCATTATCCAGGTTTGCGTATAAGCGGAACTAAAGTGGCAATCGAGTTATTGTGTATATATTAGTTACCTCTCAAAAGACTGGCACCTATGGCTTGTCTGGTGAGATTATATTGGGAGTCATCTAGTTTTGAGTCATTAAGTTTGAAGAGCTTCTTCAATGCCGGAACGTCGACTTTGGATAACAAAAATGCATCTGTCAACGGCACGTTGTTTACGTGGCCCAAGAACTCCGACAATCTCTGGTTGAGTTCTGTTAAATCGACATGGCCTTCAAATATCTTAATACAAATTAGAGAGTGGGAATCGAGGCCAGTGTCGACCCCGAACCGCTTGAAAGCGTCTGTAACCTTATTCACAGGCGACATGTTCAATATGGTTTCACTATGAAGACTATTGGCGACGTTCAGGCCCGATTCGTAGTTTGAGATCGCACGATGGATACCTGAGAAGAGAAACTCACGAGACACGATATACCTTGTGTTCAAAAAGCACAAATCGAAGTTTGTATCTCCCTCAATAAGCTTAGATTTGAGTTCCACCAACCTGTCCTTAGGTACGTCCTCGAACACAGAGATAAACACCTGCTTCCCCGGAAAACTGGGAAAGGTCTTGGTTTCAAAGGCCATAGTCAAAGTCTCAGAAATGAAATCGAATCGCGAACTAATCTTTAAGTAGTAATGGCCGATATTACCACCAACGTGGGGCCACAACAAGTGGAGCCGGTGCTAGATGAGATTTTCGGGGACGTGGAGGTGGCTCCTACCACGGTGGACGTGGGGCGAATATATCCGGAGTCAATTGCACAAGCCTCTGCCCACGGAATCAAGCACTATGCCTCCAATCAGAGACACTCCAAACAATACGTGGATACTTCCACCACATCGATAGTAAGGTGGAAAAACTCGTCCATACAGCGACTACAACATCAGGCCGTGCTACGGGCCTTTGTTTCGTCCAAATCCACCAAGAACTCTGGGTCTTATATCCGACCTGCTTCCAGTGCCCTCTTTAGCTGGTCTTCTGATGAGGCATACATTGCCGCCAGGCGACAAGAATTGAGAAACAGAGGCAAAGTAGTACATGAGTCTACTCATAAGGAGCCTGGCACCGTTCCAGAACGGGTGGATGAAGAGGAATTGATTGACAAAGTGCATCTTAAAGTACCTACCAAGACACTTATGGCCCAATTGAATTCATTGGTGGAGTCAGAGTCCAGCCGGTTTGTCCATGAGAGAATCCAGTTGATCAAACAGCACCACAGTGAGCAGATTAACCAGAAGATCACAGAACGAAAAAGAAAGGACCATGAATTGCATTTACAGAGGCTCAAGCTCAAAGAAGAACAATATGAAAGGGAGCTCAAAGCTGCTACTGAAGACCGAGAAAAAGAGCGTACCACCAAGTTCTTGGGTATCTTCAGTTTCGGCGGTGGTAACGACGATAAGGAGAAGGAGAAGGAGAAGGAGAAGGTGGAGAAGGGTAAGCGGTTTTCGTTTTTGCCAAAGGCCAAGCCTAAGAGTAAAGGCGACGACGGGGGTAAACTGGCTGACAAGCTGGAGACCGAGAAACTGGCTTCTGGAAAACCTAATGACGCAAAAGAGACGGACAATTCTAAGGACAGTCCGGACGTAAACGGTGCTGTTAACCTGCTGAGCGTCAATACAACACCTATTATCGATGAACAGGAACCTGGAATAGATCCTTCAAGCAAAGAACACACGAACGAAGTGTCTCGTGATAGTACTGTAGCCAAAGAGACCATCTCCGCTCAACCAAAAGTGCTCCTTGTTCCTCTGGCCAAACCCGTGGTATCTTCTGGACCCCTTATACCTGAAGAGGTATCTTCCGGACCGCTTATACCTGAAGAGGTATCTCCTGGCCCCATCATTCCTGGAGACGAACTAGACAAGATGTTCCAGGTGCCTTCTAAAATATCACACGAACAGGACGACGAGTTCGAAGAATTCCAAAGCTCGATTCCTACGTCTCCCTCGAAACCTAACACCCAAAATAACACCACTGAAACCACCGTAAGTCCTGTGGTAAAGGGACATAAGTTCCTCCCCGTTACGGAGCCCAAGTCTCTTATTGACTTTGACTAATTGCATAATATGACGATAACATTTTCTCCAGCCATATTCACACCAACGCATTGGTATTTATAGTGCATTTCTATACCGTATTTTTGTGCTACGAAATCGTACTCGTGTAGAATATTGTATTAATACTATGCTATATATCAATTGCCCCTACGTAGAAACCTTTGTTTTTTCCCTCTCCACAAAACACCCAAGGCCCATGAATGCTTCGTCCAATGCTCTCTCGAAAACAGCCTCGAGTCTCCATCCAGCACCCAAGAACTCTTTGTTCTTGGCTAGTCCATTCACGAAAGGATCATGGTACGAAAGCTTCGACGAATCCAAGTCAACCGCTGAAGGAGCAGGAAGAAGAGTGTACCGTTTATTAAGATCTCTGTCACCCATGAACGGCGTGAAAGGAGTCTTGGGTCCTTCATCTTTCTTATATCCGGGCAACTGAGACTCAAACTGTTGTTCTATCTCGCTGTTGAGTTGTTTCAACTGCCTCTTACGAGAATTGGACTTCTTTAGGAGAGCACTCTTGGCTTGCTTTATGATGTCTTCGGAGTTGGCATTGGAGTTAGATAACTTATCCAACATCTCTTCACGCTGTTGCTTCTTGAACTCCAACTCCTCCAATTCCAATTGCTTTTCTATCTTCAACTTCTCTTGTTTCATTCTGGCCATGGCCTCCTCGTATTGGGCAGTATCGTCCACTCTTTGACTGGCTTCCATTTGTCTCTTGAGAATATCCACCTTGTGTTCTTGTTCGTAGGCCTTTAAATCAGCTTCGGTTTTCTGCACATCGATATCGTTGCTCAAGTTGAACACTATGTCTTCTATGGATTCCAAATACTTGTTATACAGCTTCAAGTCCCCGTGGAAATCTTCTTCGGTCTTATTATAAATGGCACTCACACGCTTTCGTATATCCACTTCTCGTTCGATTCTTATGTCTTCGAATACCTGCTTCTTGAATCTGTTCTTCCGGAGTATCTTGCCACACTTGGGGTACGGACACGGTGCTGGGCCTAGAGAAAAGATCCGGTCCACACAGGATTCGCATATCTTATGGTAGCACTCTGGGTTGATAAGAAAAGTCATATTGGGCGAAAGATATCGGTCTGTCCTACAGATCGGACACATGTCATTGGACCTATCGGCTGTTCTTGTTAGTATGGGTTTTGAGTCTCTGTTGGTGCGTTTTAACATACTTTCCACCGCCATATTACTGGATTCAAGTTAAAGTGACACTGCGATTAAGACGAATGAGTGAGAAGTGATTCTCCATTTTTGATTCACCTTTAGTGCGCACTGGAGTCGTTCGAGTGGTTAGTCGTTCGAGTCCATGACATGACCTCGTTTCTCTCCACCAACCCGTACGCACGAGCGATTGTGCCGTGTTTGTGTGTGTTGGCGCTCGGGTACTTGAACTACGTTGCTGGGTACGTGCTTGGGTTCCAGCAAATCTGGCACTACAATCGCCAATCGGCCGTGGCAATCTCGCTTTGGGTGCTAATGGGTGCGAGCCAAGTATTAATGCTTACATACTGGAGCTTAATTTACATCCAGGGCCCTGGAACGGCTCCCAAAGTGGCACAGTACGATCTCTGGAACTCGGGCGACCCGCAGTTGGCTCCGATGCCGGAGATTTTTTTTTGTGACCAGTTTGGGTATCCCTTCTGGTGCTCCAACTGCTCGTCTATAAAGACTCCTAGAACCAGCCACATGAGTGCCTGTGACTCGTGTGTGCCCCGAGCAGACCACTTTTGCATATGGGCTGGTGTTGTGCTTGGGCAAAACAATTACAGACTGTTTTTGAAGTTTGTGACGTGGTGGATGATGGTTTTTGTGGTGGTTCTCGGCTACCTTATTGCATACACGTCCCTGAACTACCACCGAGGCGCCCCTGGCTTGAACCCACAATTCATTGTGATGTACGTGTTGTGTGGGTTCTGGGTGGTGATGATTGGTGGGCTTTTGGTGTCTCACTTCTACTACATTTCCTATAATCTCACCACCATCGACGACATGGCCTGGAAAAGAGCCAAGCGGTACGCCAGAGGCCAGGAACGGAAGCGTGGCAAGCACGCCAGTCACACAAACGACAACACCAACTTAACTAACTCGTCTGATCACGAAACGCATGAGAAAGACCCCGGAATATACTTTGTGAATGTGCAGTTCAAAGACTTCCGACTCGTGGTGCAATGTCTGGCCCAAGACCGTTTCTACGACTTTGGTGCCCGCAAAAACTGGATCAACGTCATGGTGTACAACTGCAGTACCCATTTCACAGACCTCAACTCTGCATACTCGTCAGCGAAGCTATTACAGGCACTGTTGATTTATGTGGTGCCATTGTTGGACTTAATCTACCCCCAAAGGCTTGCACCTCCGGAAACCGTCACACACGTGGGCCCGGTATCTTTTGGTCCCCAGTTCAAAGACAAAATCTATGCCAAAATTGAAAATCGAAGGTGCTATCTTCCACTGTACTTACAAGGAAATAATTTGGCTGCGAAATCTACCAACTCTCCGACGCCAGCCGGTGAACTCAAATCAGAGGCTGACGCATCTGATCACATTTAAGCCCATAACTACGACTACTCAACTACAGAGACTCTAATGCACATTTACGAACTCCCTGAGCGTCCGTCTCTAAATTTTCCGTATACCTTCCTCTTGAGCATTGATTTGTATCTCACTCTCGATTACATTTCTCATTCGCACATAATGGACTTGGTAGGCGAGATCATCGAGAACGATGTGGCACAGCCCACAGTACCGGTACCACCTCCACAGGTGGGTATCAAGAGAATTAACGACCTCAAGAACAAGAGAGAGACTGCGTTTGCGGCGAGACGTCGAGGCCAAGCCACAAAGAGAGACGCTTCTCACAGAGAGTCCCGGTTCAAAAGCAACTCCAAAGTACACACCCCCGGGCCTGTAAGCGCCGAATCCAAGGCTCATTCTGAGCCTGTACAGCTCAGTGAGGCCGAGAAGATCCACCAGGAGAATCTTGATAAGTTATCGCAGATGACGGATCAGGAAATCGAAGCTGAAAGACAAGAGTTGATGAGCCAATTGGACCCCAAGTTGGTTCAGAGTTTGATGAAAAGAGCCCAAGCTCGAGAGAGCAAAGATCACGACACCCATGAGCGCCACGAGGCTCACCACCACCAGCATGCAGAAGGGTACAGAGGGTGGATCGGGGGATTCAAAACCGCTGAAGGAATCAAAGAGTTGTCGCATCTCGATAAAGACGATATCAACAGGGCCTTGGGAATCGAGAGTCTCACAGACGCCACAGACAAACTCGACTTAAGTGACATACCGGCTGTGAGTTCCCAGAGCTCGATCAAGAGCGAGACGTCGTCGGCCCTGAAAAAAAAGGTCAGGTTTGATACCGTTTCCACCGTTCGGTACGAGGATCTTCCTCCAGACGCCGTGGAGGAGTCTGGGTGGGAAGACATAGAGGACATCAACGACTTGATTGAGGGTGAAGAGAACGATGCCGTTGCCCCTGAAGAATACCAGTTGGTAGAGGAACACGAAGACGTGCATTTTCTCAAGCCCAAGACGGACACTGAAGAGTTCGGTAAGGACTTGGACCTCAACGACCCAGAATTCTACGACAAACTTCACGAAAAGTACTACCCGGATCTCCCGAAGGAGACTTCCAAGCTTGCGTGGATGACGGCGCCGATGCCCCAACAAAAGTCCACCACGTACGAGTCGATTGGAGACATGAGATTTGACTTTCAAGGTAACTTGGTCGAGCTTGATCCCCACGTTTCCAATGACACCCCCACCCACTTGGGGCTCCATCACCATTCCAACAACCCCCACTTGCCTGGGTACACGTTGGGCGAGTTGGTACATCTTTCGAGATCGGTGGTGCCGGGACAACGGTGCTTGAGTATCCAGATGCTCGGAAGAATCTTGCATAAACTAGGGCTTCACAAGTACAGTATCATCCCCATAAGTGACGAGGAAGAAGACCAAGCATTCAACGACAACGTGGCCCAGATAGTGGCACAGTTTGAGAAGTTGATGTGGGATTTGATAGACGAACTTCGAATAATAGAGTCGATATCTGAGGCTGCAGACGAGAAAAAGACCCCAAACATGAGTGTACGTAATTACGCGGTTGAGGCACTTTGGCTCTGGCAACAAGGGGGCGGAAGGCCCAAAGAGGAAGATGGTCAGCTGAGTGAGCTTTCCAATTTCGTATAAACTCATTACAATAGATGTCAGAATATATGTAAATACTCGCAAACTCAAGACACTACCAATGACCCGAAAGTCCATGTCCTGTACGTATCCGGAAAACCCTTGAAAACACAAACAATGCACACACGTGGTCGCCAGTAAAACACTGGCGGGTGAGTGAATGAACGTGCTTTTGGACCAAAGGGGTGGCTTGAGTGTTGAGCTGATATCCAAAACGAACATCAACATACACAAAAGCGTGGTTCATTACATCAGTGGACGGAGTATTGGTTACTCTTCGCATATAGACACATCGGCCGATCATTGTGTAGCTTTAAGCCGGTCGGTCAACTTAAGTTATGCGGATAGAAGACAGGACTACACTGTGATAGATACAACAAACGTTTATTGAAGAAATTTTTCGAGACTGCGAGGTTCAGGACTGCGAGTTGGGAGGACGAGGTGAAACGAGGATGGTGCGAGGATGGTGCGAGGATGGTGCGAGGATGGTGCGAGGATGGTGCGACAGGAAGCATGGCCCTACCGCAGTAGAATGTTACACCAACGGCCCAGTCTTTTAGCAGCCAATAGTCACACCAGACCAACTACACTCTCCCATCCGCCTCATCAACCCTACTCATTCCCCCACCTCACGTGGACCCGTAGTCTCTGTGGTCGTGTCCCCGGCCTAACTCAGCAAACCCTTCTCTGTATGGATATTGCAGAATAATGTAGTAGGAATGTAACAATCCAGGAAAGAACCCTAAGAGACAAAGGAGAATGTTTATCAAGAAATCAGCAGAGAAAAAGCCTCTCTTGATAAGCACAGGCACAGGGGGGAGGAAGAACCCAACTAAAACCATAAACCAATCTTGAGCGTGCATTTTTTTTTCAATCAGTTCAACTTCAAAGATATAATTGCTAAAACTAAACCCTCAATCTGTTAATCTGGTGATACCAAATGGCTCGTAGGGCGTGCGCGCCCCCAGAATTTCGATTTCGCCAAAGGCACTAAAACTCTCACTTGTGCTAAGACTCTTCACTCCATGATTTGTGCTACTCAATTGGCTGGTGTGTTGATGCTCATGGCATCGACGGTGTGCGGGGTGTTCCTAGATGATGCTTTTACGAAAAACTGGGTCCATTTTAACCACGCTCCCGTCGTATCTTACCATCTTGTTTCACCTTCGGCACTCATAGGTGTTACTGCTGATGATGAATTGGTTGGTTACCTGCTAGGAAACTCGCCCGAACCCGTCCTTAAATGGAAAGTCGGGTGTCATGCTTGTGAGGAGGTGCTTGTGAACGAGAATGCTGGCGTTGTGCTTACTTATTCTGCTTCTCATGACTCGCTGTACGTGTGGAACACCACCTCCGGAGTGCTTTTGAACTCATACGATTTCGGACTCACATACGCCGTGCCCTCGTTCGATGGTTTTGTGGCCTTGTCCACAAATGGCTCTGTGTACCATTTGGCAGAAAGTAGCGTGCATGTGGCCAACTCTAAGTCCATTGTCGCTAGCCATTTCCGTAACGCCACTTATATCGTCACTGACTCTTCCCAGTTTATCAAACTCTCCCAGGATTTGTCTTTTGAGTCATCAGACGTGTCCTCATTGGTGAAATTTTCTAAAATTTCCGACATCTACGGTAGTTCCGTCATTCACCAGGGCCGGGTAGTTGACTTGGAGTCCGGCGACTCATTTGGTCCCAAGGTGGAAAAGCTCATCTATCCAAACTTTGCGTACTCCTCTGACAAGACGTTGAAGTTGTACCACAAAGACAGGCTTGTTTTGGAGGACTCGTTCGACGTCGATTCCGTGTCATTTCTCGGCAAGTTCGTGGTGGTGAATGAAGACTCTGAACGTAAGGTGTTGGACTTGGACAAATTTTTCACCACCTTGGACGAATCTTCCATCAACTTGGAATCCTACAACTCCAGTGTGATCGGAAAAGATTATGTTTTCGGAGACCTAATTGTCACTTTATCTGGCTCTGAAAACTCGTTTGGTCTCTCGGTCTACGACTACGCTTCCGATAAGTCCTGGGAACAACAGTACGCACTTGACATTTACGACTTTTCTTTCCCTGGTGCCTTGCTTATCAATAAGCCGGAGTCGGAGGAGACCACAGAGTCCATACAACATTTGATTGACGAGATTCGTAACAACAACTTCGTGTTGCGCCTTTTCAAAAGAACCAGAAGACACTTGGTTGAGTTCGGCAAGTATGTTGTTTCCAAAGTCACAAACTTGAAGTTGCACGCAGACATCCTCCAAATATCCAATCCTTACGACATCGAGAAACTCTTAGTGTATGTAAACGGGGATAATCTCGTTGCTGTGGACTCCTTGGATGGAGCTTATGTCTGGGCCGTGCCCATCGAAAAGGGACTCACACAGCTATTAGAATATGATAAGTACATCAAATTGGTGTACTCATCCAAATCAGTTCTTGTGAACCCCAGGGACGGATCAGTGTTGAACAATGAATCTGCTGTAGACACTGACAAGAAAGACAACCTGTACTACTTCCTGGAAGTGAAAGGTTCTCTACAGGGATACAAGCTCGTGAATGGCAAGTTCTTGGAGACGTGGAAGTTTTCAAGAGGTGAAATAGTCTCATATGCCACTAAACCAGATACCGCAATCGGATCTGTGGGAATTGCATTGCACGACAAATCCGTCTTATACAAATACTTGAACGGCAATTTGATTGCAGTTATTACCTCAGAAGTAAAAGATGGTGCTCTCAAGCTATACTTGCTCGATGGGAAAACAGGAAGTATCATTTACTCGCAAGAGCACGATACGGAAGAAAAGGTTGACCTCTCCTCTGTCAATTTAATTGTCAACGACAACTGGATCATCTACTCCTATTTCGTGACCCAACCTAAATTTGAACAGAGAGTGTCGGTAGTTGATTTGTTCAGTGATCTGTTGAAGAATGCTAGCACTAATCTCTTCACTTCTGCGTCTAAAACCTACATCTACCCGGAAAGGATTCTCCAAATGAAGTCGTCCTACTCCAAGTTCGGAATCACTTTGAAATCTATCATACTCCTCACAGAAACTGGGGATTTAACTGAAATACCTAGATTCATCATAAGCGGGAGACGAATTGATAATAGAGTTCTCACCCCAGATGACTCAAGAGACGACTTCCGTGTCATACCATATGAACCCATAATTGCTAGAAATAATTACCAAGTGCTCAATCACCAGTACAAATTAGACTTGGACTCCAACAATATAATCCTCATCAAGGATACAAAGTTGGAGTCCACGTCGGTGGTATGTTTCATAAACTCCAAAAACAAATTCTGTACCAAAATTCAGCCATCATTGAGTTTTGATCTATTGACAGAAAGCTTCCAGAAGTACAAATTGGTGGGGACCATCATCGCCCTTTTCATTGCATATTTTGTCACCAAATCCTTGGTGATTAAGAAACAATTGAATAGCAACTGGGTCTACACATAATTGAACCAAAACCCGTATATATTTTGTTATCTCTATAAACTCACAATAATGAGATATGATCCAAGTATTCAATCATGTTTTTATCCTTAATCCCAATTTTTTCCCATGTTAATTCCGTTTCATTATTTTCATTGCGTTTGTCCATTTGCTTTTTGGATGTGTAAATAGACCAGATCATTTCGTAGTTGATGTTCGAAACTTGATGGCTATTAAACTTATTCAAAATGTACACCGATCTGATAGACCTCAAGTGCAGGAGAAAATTGTTCGCTATAATGTCATTGAAGTTTTCGATGATTTTGTAGAATCTGAAGTTGAAAAACTTCCAGCTTTCTTGGTTGTTGTTCAACATTATCGAGTAGATCTTGTGAAAGTTTCTCTTCACGGTCTCATACTCCTCAGGTGTGTCCAACATTGTCGAATAAAATATTTTAGATAACATCAATGTCACCAACTCTACAATGAACTTGTAGTGAATTGGCAATTGGTTGATGTTGTAGATATCGTGGAACTCTTCGAATACAATTCCAATGATGGTATAGCATGACAATAAAGCCTTGTGTACGAAAGCTTTGTAATCGACCATGGGTAATCCCAAAGCAGCATCGAAAGCATACATATATAACTGCAACTTCGAGTACTCGATCGAAAGCTTCGTTAATTGGTTATCTATTATCGTTGAGCTTGGTTTACTCAAATCATTCAAGATAACTTCGAACATATTCAAGTGTATCAATTTTGTGGGAATATGATCGGTGTTATTCATGTTTTCATGAATTCTTTGCTGAACGATTGAGATCTTCAAGAGCGAATTGATGTACTTATCTTCATCAGAATTGTCAGAAGTATTCTGATTTTCGGTGTTGGACTTGTTAATGATGTAATCTTCCTGGAACCCGTTGAAATTCAAATGCAAAAGACCAAGATTGGTAAGCCAATAATTGGAGTTTATGGTGATGAATTTGTATATCCTTTCTCTGATGACGTTGTTCAAATCAATCTCATCAGTGATGTTTAAATTCGTCTTATGCAGAAACTCATTAATGAACTCCAAACGATGTAATCCCAATTGAAGGGACAAGTTTTTCATCAAACTCAAGTACTTTATAGATACATTGTCGTTGAATCTCTCTTTTGGGGACAAGGGGATGGGCCAGGTGGTCAATATTAATAAGGAGGTCAACACATAAACAGATCTAGGAGTGTTGAGCCAACAGTCTTCCACCACCATCTTCTTGACGTGTTTGGATAAATGCAAGTAGGTTTGGGCATCATCGGTGTTGAGATGACTCGTTAAAACGATGCACCAGAAGAGTAATCTGCATTCGTTGAATACAGAATCAAAATTGGAGTCCTGGTAAAGCGGATCTGGCAAAATTGGTAAGAATTGGTGGTAATTTTGATGATAATTCTTGAAGTGAAAACTTATTTGATCTCTGGTGAAACTCACCTCTGGGATCAAAGGGTCGGCGTTAATGGAATAAGCACCGATGTATTTTGGAATATCCACAGACAAATCAAATTCTTCAATCTCCAAACAGTTTTGAATCTCGGAGATGGAGGGATTTTGTTTGATCAAGGTGTCAATTATCACGGACTTTCTCCTGATCATGCCATCGACCACGGTGGTCAAGGACTTCACTTCGTCGTGTAATTTTTCTATCAAATCCACCGAAAGCTTTTTGGGGTTATAGGCAATAACATCTAAAATACATTGCAAATTACGTTTTGCACAGTTCGAACAAGGATAAGGAGCCGTCAACCTTTGATCACATCTTGTTTTGTGTTTACGACATCTGGCACAGGACTTTGTCACTTTTCTATTTGAAGAGGTATCCATTTTAACTATCATTTTAAATTGATATAAAAATTGGTGAATGGGAAACCAATGAGTTTTGTCACGTCCGAAACCGATTAGATAATTTAAAATCAAATAATCTCAAATGCTCAAAAAGTTACTGGCTAATTTGACCTTTCCCATTTATCGGTAAATATTCTCAGGGCTTTTACAATATGCAAGCTTTAGGATTCGAGTGTGGTCTGAGGAGATTAATAATATTAGCGGTGTGATTGGCTGCTGTCAGGAAATGCGATTTCGTTTGAACCCCGTATTTCGCATATTTGATTTAATTGGGCATATTTGATTTAATTGGGCAGCCTCATCGGCACCTGCCCCGAGATTGTGGATGTTATTGGCTGTCACACGGGATTGATTACAATGTCTTGGCGGTTGACTGCGGTGGTTGGTCCCAGATCTCGGTTTTGTAAGTACGAGTGGAGCTCGGGTTACGATGCTCTCGTGCCATTGTAATGGCCTACGGTGTGTAAGTTTTGCACACCCAACTGCGATTTTCACATTTCATGAACTGGGAATTGCAACGAGCGAAAGAAATTGTAGCGAGCGACAGAAATCAAAGATAGAATCCATGAGTGGAAACGGCATGAACAGCAACCAGCTCCGAAGTCTTTACCTCTTGAATATCTCACACGCGAACCCGATATCTCCGCTCACTCAGGCCTACACATACAAACTACACACCTTCAACCACGAAAAGCTCATCACCTATCCAGACCAGTTTGTTAATGGCTTCCGCATTTGTCTTAGCTGTGGACAATTGAATGTTCCGGGACTCAACTTGAGAACCCGGGTCAGAAACTCCCATCTCGTGTACACATGTATGAACTGTAAAAACACACACAAGTACGAGCTTCCAAAGCCGACTCCGGACCTCAAGCTGACTCCGGATCTCAAGCTGCGGTCCCCACCTTCAACTCTAGCAAATGCCGAGGGTGCATCCACAGAGTCCAGCAGCCAACGCAAGCCACACATCAAAAATAAGCCAGAAACCCAGAAACCGGGCACGGATAAGAAAAGGAAAAAAAAGAATACTCTACAAAATATGCTACAACAGAAAAAGAAGCAGAAGACCCTGAGTTCGTTGGACTTGATGGAGTTTATGCAGCTTTGATCATAATCATTAGTAACGAGATCTATGTAATGAATGACGGGTACGGTGGGATGTCGCCAGACTAAACGCTTGTAGTTCTCTTGTAGTTCTCTTGTGGTTCCAGGCTTCCATTTCCAGGTTGTGTATCCTCTTTCATTCACTGTATTCTGGAACCCGTTCAATCGGTGGCCACCAGCGTTTTCCGCTTACACTGCCTGATCCACCGTCTTCGTCTGAAGATCTCCGACTCGTCATCGTGAAAGTCGTACACCCATTTCTCGTCGTCGTCAATATCTACAATATCCTCAATGAGGTTTTTTTGCACCCACAATTTGGGGCTCAAATCAATTGCCCAGCTGCCAATGAACTGCCACTGTTTGGGACACTTGATCCCCAGAAGTTGTGCCAGCCTGTTGACCACCACGTTGTCTTCCACGTCCACTATGCCTTCGTCCAGCTCCGAGTCTTTGAACAAGTTACTGTTGAGCTTTCTTAGTGGATGGTTTATGGTGTAGAAGTCGTTGGTATACCCAAGATGCTCCCATGCTTTGGACGAGCGGTTGAACTTTTGCAACTCGAAGATCTCCACAGTCTTGACGGGCTCGGATACCTCGTCGTTGTTGACGGAGATCATGAGTTTGGAGATGAGAGCATTTTCTATATGTGAGACTCGATCCAATGTCGCAAGTCTCGTTTCTTCTTTGAATAGAAATTCAAGCACCACCTCTCGATTACTGGGATATGTCAAGAACCCCAAGATCCACACCCATGCCACCGCCACCGCCTTGACTGTCTTGGAGTACCGTAACACAATTGGCATTATTAGGGGCACCGAGTATAGATTTGTGGTGATCAATACTGATATGAGTAAATACACCAACGCACTCACATCTTCGTTTTTGAAGTATAAGTAGTCACTGGTGAGCCAGATCACAAAGTCGTACGAGTATATGTACCACACCATGTGGTTCTGTAAGTCTGTGTAGTTGAGTAAGAACTCCTGGCTGAATTGGGGAACAGGCCCCGGCACATGAGGCTCATGAATAGCAGAACCCTCACTGGGAAGTTGATTATTTGCTAGCACCGTTTGATCAGGCGGATGCGTTGCAAGGTAGTGTGGAACCATGACCTTCACAAGAAGCAACGTCAACGGTAGGACAAATAAAAGATACGGATTCAATATCAAATGCGTTAATACCAACATAACTCCAATTGTTGAGCAAGGGTTTTGCCAATTTAGAATTTTGATGATGGAATCAAACAAGATGAAAGTGTTGGTGAGACGTGCGTTCATCATGGTGGCGTTGTTTGCCATGGTATTGAGGGAAAGGGGAGGTCTTGTTTTCTGCATTTCCATTCTGGCATCAATGATCTTTCTCTCATCATACACTGGAAGTATAGTAGTTATGAGTGCTTCCACGAGTTTATCGATTAACAAAGAATTGGACTTCTTGTTCATATCCACCGTGCCCAGGTGCTTGGATGTACTCTTCTTAGCCCCTTGTTCATTCTCCACCGTAAGGATATTCTCTAGAAAGCTTGACACCTGCTCCATTACTTAGTGCGAGGTCGCAATCACTTGATAAAATAAACTATAAATATATAGCAATGTATCTAAGTGTATATTTGGTCGTAATTCGTAACGTTAAATGATTATTAACTAATGGGCTCGGTTTTGATTCTCTTGTTGCTTAGCAGGAGGTCCTGGTTCGAAACAGTCACTTCTGTAAAACTAGTGGGTGGTGACGGAAGCTCGTATAAAAGCTCACTTTTGAACTCACTCTTTACTCTGATATCGGTGTTAAAGTTCTTCCTTTTGAGCACCGGTCTCTTGTTCTTGGTGGGTGTTGATGGTGGCGACATCACTGCTTCTTGTTGTGCCTCGTATTTGGCTCCAGGCTCTTGTTTCATACCGGGTTCTTGTTTTATACCAGGCTCTTGTTTGACCTTGATCTTTTGTTCTCTCTTGATTTTCATGAATTCCTGCTTGATGCGCTTGGCCTCAAGTTGTTTCAATCTCTTGGAATCAAGTTGCTCCTGGGTGAGGAAGAGATCCGGGATCTCTTGTTTGAGTACTCTTATGAAGTTGTCACAGTCACTCAACACCTGGTAGTCCACAAAATTGTCCCACGCACTGGAAAGAGGTGTCTTATTAACGAAGATCACCTTGCCTCCTTTGTCATGGACGGTGTTTGAGAGCGACTTGACGAGCTTCTTCACTCCGTCCACCTTCAAGGACGTTCCCATGATTATTAACAAGTCTGGTTTCAGTCTTATATCGGCGTTCAATCCCTGTGCTAGTATTTCAGCTTGAGGATGGTTCTCTCCATACAAAACGATTCCCGGTCTTAAGATCCCAATGCTGCCGGTAAGTCTCTTTCCCGAGTACAATCTTTGCTGGTATTTCATCAAACAGTTGGAGCACTCAGGATTATCTCCATTGGACAACATGATTTTGTACTTGTCAGTCCATTCGAAGTTGGCAAAGCACTGAGTGCACGACAATTGGTTTAAATCTCCATGTAACTGGACGACATCGAGGGTTTTCCAGTTCTTGTTGAACTGGGAGTTGGCCAGTCTTTTGTCGGTGGACTCGACCTTAAAATCGCTCAACTTGATTCCTGTAGTCAAGTTAATTTTACTTTCAATGCCATCGATATTTTGGGTATAACATCTCAAGAGCTTGTTCTTGTCTTTGAGTAATTTGATGAACTTGTGGGTTTCGGTGGGCTTGGCTTGTAAGGAACTGGAATACAATCCTTCCATGAATGTACAAAACACTTGTAGAGTAAATTCGTCCCGGAAAAGGGAGATATCGAACAAGTCTTGTCCTTTGACTACGGTTTTGGGGTATTTCTCCTTGACCAAGTTGTACAATCCGTCACTGGAACGGAAATCTGGGATTCCAGCATTACAACTGATTCCGGCTCCCGTTAAAAGTGTGGACTTTTTGGATTTGAAAATGACCTTGGCTATTTCCGACAACTTAATGCTGACCTCACTTGGCAACGAGTGGACGGAATTCTGCGGATTGAAGTCCAATAAATCAACAACCTTCATGGCACACAGAGAAAGAATTGATGATGACTTCGATGATAATTTGTGAGCGGCTTGGACTATTTATGATAGTTTGGTTTCCATTCAAATGAGGTAATAGTAATTTTGCTTTTTTGAGAGTTTTTGTAAATATGCACTGAGGTTCGCACACGCACCTCCTGTTGCGCCCGGCACACGACCCCGGTTGCGACAATAGGTGCGAATTATTTCGTGTATACGGACGTGTTTAGGGACGTGTATGCAGACGTTTATTGACGTGTTTGCGTGTTCATGTAGACGTGTAGCGACATTAGCCGACGTGTAGAACCCAAGACGTGTTTTGAAGACGTGTCAGCTCATCCAACTGTCGTGTCACACCCCAATACCGCATCCCACACCCCAATAACGCATCCCATTTGTGATTCACTTGTACCTTAATGCTTACATTCCTATATCGTTTCGCCTAACTATTCTGACTGTTGACTGCCAACTCCATAATTAACCTCGTAGATAAGTGTAAGAATGGGTATGCAGAGAACGAGCTCATCTCGTCAGCATCGCATGTCTTGGTGCTGTTGCTCTTCTCCCATCCGTCGAATTTGAAGTCCACTAAATAGTTATTAGGTTCCAATTGGAACAATTGAATTTGCATCTTCATCATATCTGATAATGTTTCATCAGCTTCATTAGCGTTGGAGGACGGACTATACTTCCATCTGACCCGTATGGTCCATAATTCTTCTTCGGTTGGTTTGGCCCACTCGGCTCCCAAATTCTTCAATGCTCTGTAAATCTCTCCCATCACATCCAACGGGTACGATCTGGATCTTATACCAAAATGCCATCTGGTCTTCAGTTTCTTGGTGCTCACAGGTGCTATCATATTTGGATTGGCATTGCTGGCATTTTCCATCATATAAGCTCTGTGAATCGAAGGTAAAGATGTTGGCAAAATGGCAATGGTGGAGTTTGGAAGTGTGGATAAATCTGGAACCTGTCCCAAAGTTTGGTATGTCAACGACTGTTGAATACTTGGAGTTCGGTGGCTCAACACATTATTGTTCAAGTTACTGGTGTCCCATGGGGGTGGAGGAGACGAACTTAAGAACCCTTCCATTTGGTCTGATTTGTGCTTCTTCAAGTCTTTAACCAAAGTGTGGTTATCCTTCATAAGCAAGTAAGCATCAAGAATCTCGTTTGTCTTTTGCTGGGGACTGGGGTAGCTGTTGTATCTGTTGATGACGCTGATGATCTCATCTCTTTCGTAACCCATGGTGTGAGTCAAAGCAGAAACAACGTCTTCGTCGATGTCGATGTGATTGTTTTTGTCTTTGCTCAAATCTTGTGGCAACAAGTATTCCTCGATGTTCTGTTTGAACCATTCGTCCTCCATGATTTCATGGATGGTGATTCTGTTAAGAGGATTCACAACCAACATTCTCGTCAATAAGTGTTTAGCTCCAGGAGACAAGTAGTTTGGAAGCGTGTAAACCCCGTTACTGATTTTCTTGAACAATGCAGGAATAAACTCGTCATCGAAAGGCAATCTTCCACACAACATCACATACAAAATCACACCCGAGGACCAAACATCAACTTCAGGTCCAGCGTATAATTTTCCACTGATAACCTCTGGTGCTGCGTAGTTAGGACTTCCACAACTTGTTTTCAAAAAGTTCCCGTCGGTCATGATGTTGGATAACCCAAAGTCGGCGATCTTTACGTTCAATTTGTCGTCCAATAACAAGTTCTCTGGCTTCAAGTCTCTGTGAACAATCTTGTGACGATGACAATACTCCACAGCAGCAATGATTTGTTGGAAGAATCTTCTTCCTTCATCCTCGGGCATTTTCCCTCTTTGCACTATATAGTCGAACAACTCTTTACCGGCATATTCGATAACCATGATGATTTCGTCTTTGGATTTTATAACATCATACAACTTGATAATATGAGGGTGTCTTAATAAACGCAAATACGAGATTTCTCTTTCGATTCTCCCTTGCATGTCGGACTTGGCCAACGTCTTCCGGTTGATGATCTTCAAAGCTACTCTTTGGCCAGTGGTCAAATGTTGTGCCAACTTAACCTTACCAAATGACCCTTCACCAAGAGTCTTGATTATCTGGTACCTTCCAATTCTGTTTGCAGTGTTGACGTTGGGATCCACGGGATGTTGTTGCTGGTGGCGGTGGTGGTGCTCATGGTGATGATGGTGGTGGTGGTGCCCATGATGTTCCTTACTCTCTGACATGACGTTTGGTGTGATCCTTGTCGAGATTCAATTTTGTTTTGCGCGGGTGCGCCTGTAAATTAATCATTGCAACTATTTCTATTTAGAACCTGGTGATATCTTTGTCCAATTCTCGAGACGGCAGCCTGGAAAAGTCGCGGGCTGGACGGGAAGCAGTGGAGTCCAGAGGGGCGATAGGCCTTGGTACTGGCTCTGTGGGCTTCGTTTTTGGTGGCCTGGGTGGCCTGTCTCTGTTTTTATGGATGCGAGCATTTGAGTAGTTGCTTCTGCTGAATCCTCTGGCGTTGTAGTTTCTATCGCGGCCAGTGCCGTCCCTTCGATACTGGCTGTGGTGGTGTTTACGGTCTTGTTTGTGGTCGTGCTTGTAGTCTTGTTTACGGTCGTGTTTGTGTTCGTACTCCTGTTTCTGTGTCTGTTTCTGTGTCTGTTTCTGTGTCTGTTTCTGTGCCTCTAGCTCGAGCCGCTTCTTTTCGTGCTCGACCAATTCCAGTGGAATCCCATCTTTATCCTGCTGAGCACTCAAAAGAAGCTTCCAAAGCCGGCCCACAAAAACGACGGATTCGGGACCCAAGAACTCACTCATGGTCTCGCTAAGACTCTTGGCATCGGGAGCGTTGGTGGAAGCCAAAGTCTCGTAGAAAAAATCCACTATCACATCGTCATCTGGCACTTGCTCACTGAGCTTCTGCTCTATCCATCTCTTGATCACATCCATGTTCACCTTGGAGAGGTCCACCGGCTGACCGAAGATCTTGGGGTACTTCTGTTTTGTGCTCATTGCTTGTGGAACTTGGTTGACTGGAAACTGGTGTTTGGTATCGACGATATGCTCCTCTCACAGTCACGTGGACAACAGATTTTGGGAATTTGTGCGAAAGTTGCAAAAAGTTACACATCAGATCTCACATTTGGCGCTTTGATACCCACCCACAAATATGTCTATTTACACCCCAAATAGTGTGTACGCGTACCCCAGCAGCTCTCTCATGGCCATTCCGCATTCTGTGTCCGATGACGACAGTGACTCGTGGGCTTTTGACAAGTCCATGGTGTCGTCCACATCCTCTTACACACACCACCCACACAATTCAACCGGCATTTTCTTCAACTCCCCGGAGTTCACCGACCTCTCGGTCAAAAACAAGTCTCAGGACACCATTTGCACTCTCATGAACGAGAATGACACCGCTTATGTCGTTGGATCAGAGCTGGACGACAGCTTTGGAGCCGATTCGATGTATCACATCCACCCCATATCTGTTGCAAATCACTACGATTTGGACTCCTGGTGTACCCCACGGTCTCAATTGATGGTGGCCTCTCTCGCAGTCTCTACAGAGGACCACATGTTGCCCAAGTTGGAGAAAACAAACATCTGGCTGGTGACTTATTGCAACTCACTCGCATTGAACGCTGGTTTCAGCTCCCGGTCCGAACACGCTTGGCCTGAGCCCACCTTTGGACCCTACACTGGCACCAACGATGTTTCTGTTGGTTCATGGAGTGCTGGCGCTCCAAAGAACAACAGAAACAGGGCTAAAGCCGGGTCCAAACACCATTTTCAGGCCGCTCAACCACAAGCTCGTACTCGTAGTCACACCCAAACGCCCACCAGTTTCACAGACAGAAACCTCGTTGACGATACGTCGTTCTTCGTGTCAACCAACACCAAGTTTTTCGTCATCAAGTCGTTCACAGCCGACGACGTCGAAGCGTCAATTGCCAAAGGGATTTGGAGCTCCACCGAATTCGGAAATAAGAGACTCTCCAACGCCTACCAAAACGCAGCCATGATCGAAGGCGAGGTGTACTTATTCTTCCTGGTCAACGGCAGTGGCAAGTTCTGCGGGGTGGCAAAGATGACCAGTGATGTGGACTTCTCGCAAACCAGTCAATTGTGGACTGAGGCCAAATACAGGGGAGTTTTCTCAGTGCAATGGCTTGTGACCAAAGACGTCCCCAACAAGATGTTCAGTCGACTCAAGGTGGCCTCCAACCAAAACAAACCGGTGCCCAACTCCAGAGACACCCAGGAGCTTCCTTTCAATATCGCTGCTTCAATGCTCAAAATCTTCGAGTCCTACTGAATCGTGTGTAGTGTTTTTTTGCAGCAAATAAATGTTTTAGTTTTTGACAGAAAGTGCGAAAATCGCAGCCAACGGCCAAACAGAATTAGCTGATTTTAAAGATGGTAGTATCGGCAAGGCCTTTTGCAATTAGACATTTCAGTAGAACGACCCGGTGCTTCCAAGCATCCCAGAAGAGTCCAAAGTCATACAAGTTACAGGACTTGGAGTTTGGAGGACTTTCCAAAGCCCAAAAGGCGTATTTGGACCGTGTAATCCGTGTGGACCAATCAGGTGAGTTAGGTGCAAATTTAATCTACAATGCCCAATACGTGGTGCTTGCCAACAAATACCCCCATCTCAAGCCTGTTTTACAGCACATGTGGGACCAGGAACTCAAACACTACGACACTTTTAACAAATTGCAAGTAAGAAGGAGAGTGAGACCTTCTTTACTCACTCCCTTATGGAAATTGGGTGCCATAACTATGGGCGCAGCCACTGCTCTTATAAGTAAGGAAGCAGCCATGGCATGTACGGTGGCAGTAGAGACGGTGATCGGCAATCACTATAACGAACAATTACGAGTGCTCATGAACCAATACGATGTAGATATCTACGATAAGTCCACTGGCAAACCAGTTTCCAAGTCCGATCTCGAATTCACTCTCAGAACCAGTCCGGAGTTGAGTCAATTGAAGGAATTCATCAAAGAATTCCGGGACGAAGAACTCGAGCATTTGGACACTGCCATAGAGCATGACGCCAAGAAGGCTGTTCCGTACCTTCTTCTCACGGAAACGATCAAATTGGTGTGTCATGGGGCCATCTATACTGCTGAGAGAGTGTGAGCGTGCTGGAAGTGGAAGTGGAAGTGGAACCGGCACTCGCGCTGGCACTGGCACTGGCACTAGCACTCGCGCTGATGGTACCACGGTGCGTCTCAATCCCTGGCCTCGCCCGGCACCCTCGCGAATTCTCAAACACAAACAAATAAACAACTATATAGTAATGTCACGAACAAGCCAGATCTTCAGAAACAGGAACTCTACGATCCACAGAAGACGAACCAGTCTCTTTCAAGAAGATAACCTTCTTGATTTTCCTGTTCTTGATACAAAAGAGATCGCCCATAGTCTCCAGGTCTGCGACATAGACGCTCCAGAAGAATCGATCCAAAAACCAAATGGTAAGTTTATGCATGCCCTAATAACACAATTGTTGGAGCTTTGCACAACGTATGCTGCAGAAAGAGTTGATGAGCTGGTCAAGCGTATAGTTCAACGAGGTGCATCGCAGGGCCTGCCCAATACCGAATTGCAGCCTTCTGAATCACAATCACAGTCTCTATCTCATCCACAAGCACAATCCCAGCCTTCCCAACTACAATCACAGACACAATCCCAATCACAGACCTCACAAGTGCAACTTACACAACCTCGAAGTCAATCTTCAGACACACATCAAGACGTAGACACCACTGTAGGACTCGGTTTGGTTGTGCTATCGCAAAAAGCTGGAGAATTCTTCAGAACTTGTGGAATCAAAGATTTCACCTTGACCGACATACTACGGCCCGAGCCTATTAGGACTCGTAGATTGCTAAGTGCAGTTATCAATTTCATGCGTGTCAGAGAAGCAGGTGCCTCGGATCTAGAAGAATATTTCAATAAGGCCAATGAAAGAATCAATGAGGTCAAACAGGTGAATGATGAAAGTATAAACCTTGCCAACCAAATTGATGATTTGAAGTCAAGGTTGGAAAGTGGGTTGGACCAAAATGGGAGACCAAAGCCGTCTCTCAAAGAAATGAATGTATTCAACTCGAAAATGGAAAATGAATTAAGAAAATTAAAGAAAGTTCAGGAAGCCTTGACGCTAGAACATTCTCAGTATAAACAAGAGAAAACCAGACTTATTCAAAGTTTGGAGGATAAGAGCTATTTGATGTCGGAGCAGAGCAAACAAATCGAGTTACTCAAGAAATATGAGCTGGTTGACATGGACTCGCTCTTTGGAGAGATTGAACATCTCAAAGAAACTTTCGAAGACAACTCGGCCAAATTGTTATCTTTCGAAACCCAAAGCCGGAACATTTCTATCACAGTCGAATCCTTCCACATTGTGGAGAATGAGGTGAAGAACCTATTCAAAATCCTTGAAGAAGTGATGAATGAAGTGCAAAAAGAAGAGCAGGTCACTGACACTTTGACAAGGATGCAAGAGGAGCTGGACAGCCTCAAGTTCAGGGCTGATGATTTGAGTCGACGGATCGAAAACACTAGTCGACTGATACAAGCTAATGATGAGAAGAGCAAGAATTTGGAGAAGTCTAGTCGAGAAAAAGCTCAAAGAAACGAAGAAATAGTGGAGTCTCTCAAACAAGAGTACGAGCAAGCGTTGGAGGAACGAAACTTACAGGACCAAAAGCTGGAGAAACTCAAAGAGAAGATTGTGAGTCTACAAAATGAAATGAGAACCAAGGAGAATGAGCTTCAACAAGAGATTATCAATAGTGAAGCTGCAGTCGAAAGGTTGAACATACATATCAGGGACTATATCAAGGAGATGAGTAAGAAAATTGGTAGCAATTGATGTATATTAGGTAATGCATAAGAGTTCATACAAGAGGTTTTTCATTAGTACTGGGGGTTTCCAGAGTTAATTCGTGTTCAGAATCGTTATCTTTCAATTGATCTTTTTCAGATTCCTGGTCGTTAGCCACCTCGTCATCCTTGGGGATTTTTCTATTGGATGTGAAGAGTGCACATACGAGCAACGAAGCTCCAAGAGCAATTGAAAAATAAAACACGTTATCAATGGCCTTGAGGTACCCGTCTAAAAGTCTATCTTTGAGTTCATATGGTAAGCCCTGGATGATTTCTGGGTTTGAAACAATTCTAGTGGCTCCAATATCGTTGAGAATCTTGAAGTCAGTGGTACCTGGTTCGAAGCTCAGGAGTACCTGACCTATGTATTTTTGGGCGGAATTTTGTAAAATCAACTGGGCAAAAACCACTCCCATAACACCACCGGTTGACTTACAGAAATTGTTGAAGGTGGTCAAAATAATCATGGATCCTTCGATCTCTGGAGGAGCACCCAATTGGGTGGCCAAGAGCGTTGACTGAAAAAGGAATCCCGGAGCAACACCATTGACTACTAAGATTCCAAAGTGGCGGCCATAGGAGATGTGACGATCGAGTAAAAGTAGACACCCACCTCCTGTAAGTGCCAAGCATGCACAGAACATCAAACTGATTTTCACTTGTCTGGTGAAACGAAGGAACATTCCGTTGGTCACAGATGCTATAGAAACGGAAACCACGAATGGGAGAAGATCGATACCTGACTGCCATGCACTGGCACCGTGAATGACCTGAAAGTATATTGCCAAGTATATTGTGTTGGCCATAAATTGCATGAATCCCAAGAATCCGCTCAAACAAGCGAATACCACGGGTAAATGGGTGACTGCTTCTTTTATGATGAGTGGATTGGGGGAGTATCCGAAGTTCCAAACACCAAATAACCCAAGGAACAATCCTCCCAAGATAAAGCACAAAATCACAGCAGCAGACTTCCAAGGGAACTCGTTTCCTCCGAAGGTCAATCCCAAAAGTACCAATACCATTCCTATGGCAATTAATATAGTTCCAATATAGTCGATTTTGGCGAGCTTCGCTTTGAGATCACCCTCTGTTTTTGGAGGGTTGAACGAGAAAAATAAGAACGAAGCCCCGATTGCGGAGATCGGTAAGTTGATCCAGAAACACCATCTCCATGTTACGTGTGTTGTAAAAGCACCTCCGACGAAAGGACCCAATGCCGAAGCAACTGCAAAAGTAATACCAATGAGACTCATTGATAAAGATCTCTTGGAAATGGGCACTACCTCACTCAAAATCACCATTGTCATTGCCTGGATTGCACCACCACCAATACCTTGAACGACTCTACCACCGATCAACATATCCATATTTGTTGCTAAAGCAGCTATCAAGGAACCGACTGCGAAAAAGGCCAAACCTATAAGCATGGTGTTCTTTCTACCAAAAGCGATGGAGATTTTTCCCCATGAAGGTGCAAGTGTGGATATTGGCAACATGTATCCGGAATTAAGCCATCCGACTTTCTCGAAAGACTCGAATTCGTCACCTACGCTAGACAAGATGGTAGTAATGATGGTTTGGTCTAAAGCAGATGCAAAAAGAGTAAGAACCACACTCAAAAGCGTCAACACCAACTTGATTCCATGCACATGATGTTCTGAGACCTTCGAACCGTCTCCTGCGTTGCTTTCTCTATACTTCTCTGGTTCTGTTTCTGACATCGCTTTTATGACTAATGCGTAGCAACGGTTTTAAATAGTTTCGCAAATCCAGCCACACCCGAATCATGCAGGAGAGATCTACGCTTTTGAGACAAATTAATCATTGAGAGGCTATCACAAAATCATATTATATATTAATGGAGAAATGAACAATGGAATTAATACCCACTATTGAGGAGGGCCTTGTTTCAAGAAATCCAAGAAATCCATCTCTTCTTCTGAATCTTGTGAGCTACTAACTCTAGAAGAATGGGTGGTGTCTAAGGTTCCTTTGGAATGTTTTTTATTAGTTTGCCCATAATTGGAGGTGCTTCCAGAGCTACCTACTTTTGATTTGGACAGTTGTACAATTATTGATGGAGTTGATTTAGGATGACCTGATAATGCCGGTTCATTGGCTGAATCAAATGGTTGTCCTTCAATTATTACAGGCTCGTTGGGATCAACGACTGAATGTTGTCTCCCTCTGAACGATTTTTGGGATATGATGCTATTTTTTCTTTCTCCAGGTGAACTGGGACTAATGTTGGCAAATGAATTAACTCGGGTTTGAGTATTTGAGGATGGTACTGAGAAGCTTTTGCTGTTGAAATTTAAACTGAAGTTTTCCAACGTCGATCTAAACTCGTCCTCCACAAGTTTACCTTGGAGGACATTGGAGAAGTCATGTGACGATTGTTCTTGTTTCTCGATATCGAAGTCGGTGGTGGTGGTGTTGGTATTCTGGGACTTATTTCTCATACGTCTCTTGTGGAGCTCGGAGAGATTTTTCTCCGTGGGTAACCCATATAGTGGAAGATTCAAATCATTCAATGCTTTCCTCCACCTCTTGAACCTGGTCATATCCACCTCCAAATCCACACTCAAAGAGTTTTGGTGTGGTCTGTGTTGATACTCTACCAGATTGTTGTGCCTAGGCCCAGTTGAAACTGACGAGTATAACGAATGACTTCTACGTTTCCTCATGGCGATGCTGTCCATCCTGTCAGAATGGTCACGTTCAAATTTCTTCATCACCGTATACTTCCAGGGTTGTTCCCTGTAAAAGAATACGAGACTATCGACAAACCCATTGAGAGGTTGCATGAAAGCACCCATACAGTTGATCCAGTATATGGGCCCGTGGACTCTCTCGTAGTTAATTTGAGTGACGTAAAGAATGAACGGGAAAAGCCATATGAATATGTACGCAAGTGGATAAACGAAGATAGACTTCATTTGCTTTTTGATGATTTTTTGTCTCTTTTGGAAATTCCTGAGATTCTCTAATTGGATTTCATTGTTATGGCTATTCAATCTGCTGTCACCACTAGCTCTGTACGGGTAAGGATGAGGTGATACTGTAGGGTCTAGATTGTTGGGATCTTCTCCTGATATTCTGGAGTTTGAGTCCGAGTCTGAAACTGACTCTGTATCTGAATCCATATCAGAGGATGAAACTGTATCGTTGGTTCTGGATCCAGGATTATTGTTGCCCCTGGTTGCAGCCTCTTCACTGGAATGAGGGTGGTGCGAGGAATGGGTAGGCACCACGTTGGTGGATCTAGAATGAGATCTGGAGGGAGTGGCGGTGGATTCAGGAATGTTGAGGTCTGGGAATACCTGTTCTTTAATTGCATGAATGAAGTACTTCAAAGCAGAGAAAAACGAAGGCTCCTCGCCAGATAAATCTCGCTTCGGTATGGTGGTGAACACACCACCCAAGATCCTGTACTCCTTTATAACATGGTAGTAAATTAGCGAATAGCACGTAAAAATAACGGTGATAATCACAAATCTAGGAACCCAACTTAACACCATTCTATACCACACAGGACTTTGGGGGAGGTAGCACCAACACACAAACAGATGGTATCCCTTATCATTGACGAACGCCAAGCTCGCCAACACAATGGGGATCAATGTCGAGGTCCCATAAATATAGTGTCTGTAGGTGTATAAGCCACCCTCAGTTCTTCTGCTGGCACCCACTTTCACGTTCAACGAAGGATAAAAAATCAATAGGTAGGTGTGGATGGCGAAAGTCAAAATGGCAAAGTCAGCTCCTTCGATGGAAACTGCCGTGAAAAAGCCCACCACATGGCAGAAGTTGGCGTTGAAGTAAGCAGAATAGGAAGTCAATACTCTGCTAGGATATAATAGGAGAATACCGGCCTTCACCAAGTCGAAGAATAGCAAAAAGAAAATCAACTGGTGTCTGAATACCAATCTTCTGGGGTCGATGGCAAAGAAAAAGTACATGGACACCAAACAGAATACAATTGAAGTAGTCGATGATGATACTGCAAGGATTCTTTGGACATAAGTTTCGTGGGGAGTGAATTGTTGTAGTTGATTGACTGCGTCCTGTCTATCCAATGGACTTTGCAGAAGCCTGGATGTAGCAGGTGACGACGATGAAGTGTCAAGTGCATAGACTGAAGTCCACAAAACTGCTAGTAGGATTAGCCAGCGTAGTAGGCCCAAAGGTCTAGAAAAGGGCATTTTGGAACCACACTATCTCCTATTTTGTGACTTTGCAAGCTATCTGGAGATCACTGGTTGTGGCAACGGTCTACGTCGAGGTTGTAACTTGGGGTACTTGAGCTTGCTGGTGACAAAACACGTCGGATAGGAACCACTCAATTAATCGAGAATATTTTTAGTGTCCGCGCCCGAAGATTTTTTAATTTGGTTTTTAGCGATACTCGTGACGGTGAGGGAGTTTAGGCCCATTGCAGCTGGGGAAGGTTATGAGGATATGGGTAAGATTTAGCAGCCGATCGTTTGTAAGGGTGTGTGTGCTTTATAGGTGGGTGTTGAGGGGTGTGCGTTTATATACTACGAACTGAATGTGGTGTTAGGCGTTCGTAGATACTGATTGGTTCATATTGCGAAAATTGCTATTATCTGATATGTTGGAGAAGATCAACGAAAATAGTCTTGGAAATACTTACGCCAAGTTACTGGATAATGAGGGGTACGCGTGACTGCAATCTTGATGCGAGATAAAGTTAATCCCACATGAAGTAAACACCTTTGCTAAATCAATGTCGCGTCCGCCCACTATTCGTTCTGCAAGTACAAACTTTAATGTCGCCAACTAACATTATTTTCACTAACATTATTTTCGTTACTTCAGGTTGAGAAACTATCATTCTCCTACCAGAAAATCTGGCGTGCAGAGTGTAGTTTTTGGGTTTGTATTTTTACTGGATAGAAGAGAAAAGTACAAAGATTCCTGAGTAGAGTCTGAATGTCGAAATGGCTTTTTTTTTGGCTTTTGTTGTTGAAAAAATTGGCATAACTAAAAAGTAATATTGGCGTTGGCCGCTATCGTAGAAGAGTGAACTTAATTGCTTTAGACGAAGAAAGAAAAGGTCCAAGGCAATGAATGAGAGGCGCTTCTTGCTGGCGTTAATTGCTCATCTAGAGAGGTTCTCCGGCTTCACTTGCAAAGCAATTGAAAGAATGTTGAATACTATGTTTTATATTGACTATAGGAATGGTGATTGCAGCTTCAGAGATTCTTAAGCTCAAACTCTCTCAGTCCGGAAACTTATGTCCCTTCAATTTGCTTATGACTTGAGCCCAAAACTGTTCAATTGAGTTAAGTTCTGGCGAAAAGGTTGAAAGCAACTGTTACCCCCAAAAGGGCTCCGACTGCAACTGATAAGTTCCCAGTTTTCTGAACATACAACTGCTGGTCTTGAGTCAAATTCATGATATAACGCTGACCAATAAGCAACTCTGCGTATGATAATTCCGTGTCTGACAGAGCTTCTGATCTCCTGTTCTTATCACCATCAGGTATGTGATAATAAGATCTCCAGTGGAAAGGGCTAGAATTTGAGCTTTTGACATTAGCATGTACATCCACTCCTCCACCACTTTCCCACTCGGCATGGAAACTGAGTATTAAGGTAAAATTCCTGCTGTCACACATACCAACAGCCCCAGCAAAAATTGAAATCCACAACCTGCTGCGATTAAGGCAGCGGTACTTTTGTGAGGTTCGTAATGTATCCGAAGTTGCAAACTGTACCAACAATGACAGTCAAAACTACGAACTTTTCTGGTAGAGTTTCCACAAAATTAAAAAGATGACTACCACAACAGTGAAAAAAGTTAGGTATATGCTTCCGAGGTCTGTCTCAAAAATAACACCGTCCAGAACTTCAAACTCCATATTCAATTCCAAAAAATAGAAGTGCGTACTTTACTCTATCTCTATCAAGAAGTATAAAACACTATATCGTTCTTCAAAAAATCCTTATTCTAGAAAGAATTAAGGGCGTCTATTTATACAGTTCACGAGTGCGAATCCCAAGGTCTATTGCAACCAGCGAGTCTCGTGACCCGCACGTGACGCGTACATGGATATTGCAATATAATATATAATATATTGATGTAGCTACTTCATTTCACTACCAAATAATAATGTACTAACACGAGTAAGGAAACTCTGTTTGATGCGCCCATCCACCAACATGTGTTTTCTATCGAGCTGTGTGTAGTAGTCCTTTTCGTGTCGTTCAATTTCAGCCAAGCCACTAACCAAGTCTACTTCACTCAGTTTCTTCCACTTTGTTCTCCTGATGACCTTGAACCCCACGAAAACACCCAAGTCAATAAAAAGCAACAAGTATGTAAATAAAAACAGTTGGTAGTTCCATGCTCCGGGTAAAAATATTGTATAAGAGGAAATGAAAATCATGCAAAATGCCAGCACTCCTCCAACAATTGCAAGCCAAGGTTGATACCAAGCCTTGAAAGGGAGGGTGTCTCTGCTAATATTCTGTGCTTTCAAAGCGTAATAAAAGCAAACGTATGTGGTACACAAAATCGAGAAATTCAACAATTGACATGAAGTGATCAAATTGAAAATCCATGTCAACACTTGAGATGCAGATTCTCCCAATTGTAAGAAAGACAAGAATGCCCAACAAAGGGAGATCAAAACACAGTACATGGGAACACCAGATTTGGTGACTGCTGTGAGAAACTTTGGAGCGTATCCGTCCAATGCAAATCCGTAAAGAGTTCTCGAAGAACAATAAGTATATGAGTTACCAGCAGAAAAAGCCGAGGTCACTAAGAGACCATTAACTATATGAGGCAACACTTTAATCCCCAAGTTTTGCATGGAGATGACGTATGGGGAAGAACCAGCCCCCGGTTTACTTTTACTGGAATCAAGACTAGCTTGAATAGACGAATCATTATAAGGCACCACAATACCAACACATAATGCACCACCAATGAAGAAGAAAGTCAATCTGTAAAACACCTGTTTGAAAGCCGAAGGCAAAGTTTTACGGGGATTGATAGTTTCTGATGCAACACTAGCAACGTATTCAGGACCAGCAAATGTGAAACAAGCTTGAATTAAACAAGCCAAAAACCCTTCAAATCTACCGAGGTCGCCTGTGTGTAACCATTCGTTCATGACACCGGGATCGTTCCAGTATCTAAAACCATAAACATCATGTTGGGGATTCCCACCAACCATGGTTACAAAAGTATAGAAAATCAATCCCACTGCAAGAATGATTTTTCCCATACCCAACCAAAACTCTGTTTCTCCGTAGATTGAAACCCCAAACACATTGATCAAAAAGTAAAGAACTACTTGAATAGCTAAAGGTATACCAGGAGAGTAATCGTCACGCCAAAAATGCAAGATAGAGTTGACAGTAACTACTTCAAATGGGATCTGTGCACAACATAAAAACCAGAAATTCCAAGCTGTCATGACTTCCAAAGCAGAGTCACAACACCTACCGGCCATCCTAACGAATGGGGAAGTTATGGGTAGATAACTCACAAATTCTGCAGTTGATAAGGTGATACACAAAATTGGAATCGACCAAACCAAAAACCCCAATAGTAAATTAAGGGGTCCACCTTTAGCCAAAGCTCTACCAATAGCAACGAACAATGCGGACCCGATTGTCCCCGAGATCCCAAGTAACTGGACGTGTCTACCTCTCAAAGTTCGATGTAACTGATTCCCACTTCCAGCAGTAGACATAGAAGATTTGGAATATACAGAAGCATCATCATCAGCGTCAGATTTCGTCTTTTTTTCATCTGGCAGGCTAGATGTACGATCCACAGTCTCTACAGTACTCCTCGCAACCGGCACATGAGGAACAAAACTGTCTTTCAAGAACTGGGCTACCTTCATTATACTCAATGAGGAAAATTTTGATATTTGCAAAGGGAAATAAATATGGGGCGAAAAATGAAATCTGGGGGACGGACCTACGAGACCGAGGATGCGTGGCGTGTGTGAGCCAACCGTGTAAACTTACTGCGTGCAAAGTTAGTGCGAAATTGAAGCGTGCGAAATTACTGCGTGCAAAATCAGTGTGCAAAATTGATTACTGCGTGCAAATTAGTGTGCACGCTGTACAAAATTATAGTGTGCATAATCAGTGTGCAAATCCATTGAAATACTTACCTACTTAAATCAACAAAGCAATACCAGCTGCTGCAACTCCCAAAAGAGCACCACTGGCTCCCACGGTAACACCGGTGTTCTCGACACTGGTGACGTTACTGACAGATGTAGAGTCTTCCTCGGTGATATTTGCACATGCGAGTCTGGACGTGTTAGCAAAATGAACAGTAACACTCAATCCGCCAATGTAAGCCTTGGAGTCTGGATTCAAGGATAAGTATTGGTCTACGTAGCTTAATTTCGCATCTCCGTTCAATTTGCCGTATCTACCGCTCAAGTCACTGATTTCCTTCTCGTCGGGATTGGTGGCATTAGGGTTTCCGTTGTATGGGTTCAAATGACCTCCAGTGCCGGTACAATTGCCGTCGGTAGGAACTGGGTACTCGTGGACGTGGTACAAGAAAGGACCTCCTTCACTAGGGAATCCACTCAAGTCCACACTGATCTCAATTGAGCCGTTTCCAAGCCCCTGGAATTTGACAGATCCGTCTAATTTCTTGTCGAACTCGGCTACATAGGTGGCTTTGGGGGAGTCATTGGCGAGTGGCTGAACTTCAGCACAAATGGTCGATAAAATTGATAAGAAAAACAACTGTTTGAATTGCATAGTTACCAGAATTGTAAATATTGTAAATGTGTCAAAGTGCAGAGATGTTGAGTGTTTTATAGATTGACAGAGACGAAAAATACAGCATGGTGCTGACACATCGGCTGCGTAAAGCCGGTTTATATAATGGCCGTGATTGGTTATCTTTCCAATCAGTGTTAGAGGTCGCCGCTTTTGGCAACTCCGGTTGCTTACTTTGCTCCCGTGCCTGTGACGCTATTGTTCAGTTGGTGGGTCCACGAATACTCTATTGTGTCATTGGCAGCCACACGACCGGGCACTGCTGTCAATACACTACCAGTACGGACACTACTGACTTTGGCATACTCACGACCCGCGTGGGTTCTCGTAGTTTGGGGAAATTTTTGTAACTGGGGGACGAGGCACTTTTATATGGCGTGAGCAAATTAAGAGATTGAATTCGTCGAGGAGTTCGCTGAGCAAATTAGTTGCCAGAACTGTGAACAAATGGCTGCGAACAAGGTTTATAATTCCTTTACAATTCCGGAAGCTTAAGTCGAGTACGGGCAAACTCAAATCCTAGGTGAAAGCTTAACTTCCAGCCTGAACTCAACCTTAACTTTACTTGAAGTAGTTGTAGTAGTTGTAGTAGTTAGTAAGCTTTAGACGAGGGCTTAGAGACTCAAGACTTTCTTCAGCCATGCCGATGCCGAGTCTTCCTGACACTTAGGCATCCCGCTCTAGTCTCTGTACACTTCTGTACCCGTAACACCATTAATCATCGTAGATGTTCTCCACTTCGAAACTGTTACCGTACTGTGCACTTTTCGCAGCACACTTTTCGCAGCATATTTTCGCAGCATACTTAACGCGCAGCCAGCAAGTGTCGCACCAATGGCCATTCCACTTCTAGGAAGACTCTCTATAGGAGAGTACCTTATATTGGGTATAAGTTTCACTTTAGCATGGTTGGAGTACTTTATCTCGCTCATAACGAACCTTCTTCCCGGTAAAGTTATCGATGCGTGTACCTACACCGTCACAAAGATATACAGTGTTCTCAACTTATCAATCACCAATAACGATAAGAAATACCACTATCTCCACAATAACGAACAGAACCTGGTCACTCACAAGCAGTACACCCGCATGAAACAGATATTGCTGGCAGAGAGTGCTGCTGACTTGGCACTCATCTTCGGCTACCAAATTCAGTCTCATGTAGTAAGGACAAAAGATGATTACTTGCTCACGGTGCATCGTATTACTCGTGACAAAAGTCACCCACAGGTTGCTAGAAACGGCAAGGTCATATACATGCATCACGGATTGCTTATGAGCAGTGAGATCTGGTTGACGATGTTAGAGAAAAACGAAAATCTTCCCTTAGTTCTCTATGATTTGGGTTTTGACGTTTGGCTCGGCAATAATAGAGGCAATAAATACTGTCAGAAGCATGTATTCAAGCTGGACCCCGAGCTGTTTTGGAACTTCTCCATCGATGAGTTTGCGTTTTTTGACATTCCCAACACTATCGATTACATTCTTTCTTATACTAAAACCTCTAAACTTACATACATTGGTTTCAGTCAAGGTACAGCACAGGCATTTGCCAGTGTGTCTGTGAACAACGAACTCAATGATAAGATTGAAAAGCTCATAGCAATTAGTCCCGCTACTACACCCCATGGGCTTTATTCCAAGTCTTTGGATATATTCATAAAGACAAGCCCCAACATCATTTTTCTCTTGTTTTCTCGGAAAGTGTTGATGCCATCAGTGAGTTTTTGGCAAAAGATCATGTACCCTCCGTTGTTTAATACGTTTATCGACGGGTCCAATTACTTGCTTTTCAACTGGAAAGCAGAAAACATCACCAGGATCCAGAAAATGTGTCTGTATGCACATTTGTACTCTACCACGTCGGTGAAGACGGTGGTGCATTGGTTCCAGATCATGAAGACGAAAAACTTCCAGATGTATGCCGACTCCAGTTTCCATGCTACAAGCTACCCTCTAAAGAATATAAAAGTCCCTATCTTTTTGATCTACGGAGACTCGGACTCATTGGTGGACATCAACGTCATGCAGAATCAGCTTCCTGACGAAAATGTCACCAAGGTTGCAGTTGCAGGGCACGAGCACTTAGATAACATCTGGGGAACTGACATTCAGAGTAAAGTTTTTAGACACGTTTTACGAGCCATAAATGGCACTCCTAACGGGACTAAATACCCCAAGACCCCTTAGGTATATTTAGTGTGATGTTTAGTAATGTTTAATGTTTGTGATGAGCTTAGAGGGCAATGGTGGAGAGCCCCACAATGTCAACCAGGAGGATTGTGGATATTGTAGTAGATGGTGGCACGCGTCTCGTGCGAAATAGACGGTGGCCGTACGAAACTGGTGCGAGACTTTTCAGAAGATAGTGATATCCACCCTTACCACGTAAAATGTCAGAAAAAGAAGGCTAGAATCAATGTACTTACTCTGATACCCTCATTAAAGGACCTGTTGCTCTCATATACGTGTTACGCCAATATTTCGTGTGTTTTGTTCCCACTCAGGTTACCTTGTCGCTACTCTCACTGAAATCAATTTTGCAGCAGTCGTGCGCCGCCCGGTTGCAACGAGGAGTGTTGATCACGTGACAGCATTTGGAACGTCAGCTGTGCTGCGTGGAGGGATAGGTGTAAAAAACTGAAGTACAAGGGTTCGGATGCTGACTTATAGACGTAATTTTGCCACAAATTTGTGTTGGAAACAAGTGTTCTAAAAATGGACGCCAGGTAGTTTCTCTCACCTCACCTCTGAGAATCCAGCAAAGATCCAGGTCATTGGATCCGTAGTGACCACGTCACATGACCCCACAACATACCACAGGGCTACTCGACCCATTTGGGCACTTGATACATCAAATATCCTCAGTGCACGAACTTATAACCACTTCCACCTCTGGATTTTAGCAACAAGTGTGTTCAATTCGCACAAAAAAAAAATCGGAAAGAGCCAGAATAGAGATATGTCATACCAGCCGTTACAGCTCCTTCAGCGAATCCAGCACTCTATACCTCGGGATGACATTCCTCCCGGCCATGTGTTGGTGAGCGGCTTCCCTTATATGGGGAACAATGATCCTATTGCTCAACTTCTATTACGGTTGAAACCTCATTCGATCCCAAATATAACAGTTACCCCGACAGAATTTCCCATAGAAACATACTCCACTTTGATATCAAGCCTCATAGACAAGCTTATGACATTGGATGAGCAGGAAAGGGAAGCTCTGCGGAAAAACCTTCATGACGGAACTAGAAAAGTAACTGAAGATAATCTATTTGGATTGACGCTGACTATTCCAAACTACAGCCCCCCACAAGGATCCATCCTTCGATATCCAAATCTGTACCTCTCTAGGGTACTTATGGATAACTTCGATAAGATCCAGGATTTTGTGGTCACCTACTCCAATCTAAAATTATGTGCCCACCTTACCAGGTTTTTGGTGAAAGTCATTTATTCGGTGGAGTTTTGGGAAATATACCACCTTGTGAACTACCTCCCTTCCCTCAAACCATTCTTGAAGCTATTGGACTTCGAAGTGGTGGATTCGTTTGCTACTTTGGTGAGGCCTCCCAAAAACTATCTCCTGAAAAATCTATACCAAGGATTTCAATATCCGTTCCCATACCCTTTTTACAACTACTCATACCACCCATTCACGGAAAATGTAGAGGCTAAATATGATGTGGTCAACATCAAACCATACATCGACATCCGTCTCAAGCAGCAAAAACGCAAAAAGCGGAAAATAGTTACTTCAACGGGCGCTGTAAATGCAGCTGGCTCTTACTCTGTATATCCTACAAACACCGGCCCTATCGAAAGGTATACTACCAATATTGCACCACAATATGAGCTGCCTGCAAATGCTTCTGTGGTGCCCGAAAATGGACCCCGACAGGATACGAATTCTTTTCACCAGAAATCACCTGATACTTCAGGAACTGCAAAATTATCATCGGTTGGTCTGGGTAGTTCTTTCAGGCCGACAAATGTGAGGGAATCCCTTTCAGGGCCTCCAACTACATACCCCGTAAATGTTACCGGGCCAGTAGGTTTCACAGAGCCAACGAATGCCACACTGAATGCCACAAATCCAACAAACGTAAGAGATCCCTCGAAAATGAATGAGTCATCGAGTTTTACGGGGCCATTGAGTGTGACAGGACCATCCGGCTTAAGTCTCACAGGACAGCCAAATCTTATAGGAACGAACCTTGCAGGATCAGGATCAGATCTCACAGAATCGAATTTTACGGGAACATCAAGTATCACTGGAGCATCAAATTCAGCAGGAGTATCAAATACCCCAGGACAAGACTCAACAGGGGCATTGGTCAATAACGCCGGATCCAATCAGTCTCCTCTCTCGACTATCATGGCCAACCTTGCTTCATCTCAACTAAAGTTCCCTCAAAAATTGGGCTCCAAATGGAACGAAGTACCTTCGAAAGAAACCCTCTTATCATTGATCGCCTCTGGATACACTGACCCTTTCTTCACAAGGACAACGGCGGAAGAACCCAAACAGTATAAGTTCTTGGATGCAAAGGATCCCTCAAGAAAAGGTAAAACCAAACGGAGGGCGTCTACGAAACGTAGAAGTAATTCCAATTCGTCCCAATCAGCACTGGAATCTGGCCGTCGTCCTTCTCATGGCTCTTGCCTGCCTCCGAAGGCACATAGTACGATACTAGATCCACAAAATCTGCATACAAACACGAACCCACAACCACTACAACAACAACAACAACAACAACAACAACAACAATCAAACACTTTACCTCCTATACAAAATGTGAGTCTGAATCCTAACTTGGAAATACTAGGCCCCAGGTTCCAGCAGCCTCAACTTGCTTATATGCCCTTCAACACCGATGACCAGGGGAGAGGTGGATACCAAATACCCTTCACCGCTGGGAGTTCCAACGAGGGAGCATACGACCCGGGTTCTGTGCATCACCCTGGTGTTTCTTCTGGTGTCCGTTCGAGTGCCCAGTTTGTCGATACGACCAGTAGCTCGGTAGTTGAACCTTCCAAGACAGTATATCTGTCCAAGTCTGTTGAAGATGGTCATCTTGGGACTGCTACTGTCCCGGCCTCCGAGACACAACCAGCTTCAAGTAATGCTCCGGAGATTGAAGCCACAAGAGCCACTAGTGTTGCTGCCTCCAATGTGAAGAGTCAGGATAAGCCCTCGACAAAAAATGCACGTACTCAAGTGAGTGTACCCGAAGAATTCAAGGTTGATGACGACTCTGTAAAAGAAGAGAACCCTGCTCACGATACGATGTCTTCTGGCGTACTTGAAAGTACACAATCAACAGCTGGAGCAGCGGCTACAAGTACATTAGAAGCGCCAACGAAAGCTCCGGATGGAGCACCAGCTGTGGAGCCGGTAAAGAAAAGGGGACGTGGAAGGCCTCGGACTCGGTTTCCCAACGCAGAATCTCAAAATTCACTGAAACGACCCAGTGTGGGAAGACCACCTGGGCCACGGAAACCACGCCAGCGTGCAGCGGAGCCTTACATGCAAACGCGTCATCAGACTCGAGTGGCTGGTCAAAGCAGAGATCATAGTCCCACTGTAACACCAGCAGATGGCAAAGCTCCGGTGAAGGAAGGGGAAATACAGAGCGGAATAGAAGCACTCACGCCGTCACAGAAGTCTGCGATGTCTACGGGTACTACTCCTAGACGTGGCAGAAAGAGGAGTGAAGAACAGGATCCAAACCAGAATCAGAATCAGAACCAGAATCAGAATCAAAACCAACTTCAACTACAAAACCAACTTCAACTTCAGAACCAACTTCAACTTCAAAACCAACTTCAACTTCAAAACCAACTTCAACCCCAAGAACAACACTCACAACCTCGCGAGGCAGCGGCCAGCGTTCAGGCGCAGGATAGAGGCACATCGGGCGTGTATCGGGATACATCTGAGGACCCAATCATTGCCTTATCTGAAGAGTCCAGCGATGATGAACTGTACAACCAGGGCATACGCAACCCCGATAGACCACAAAGCAAATATAAATACAAGGGAGGTAATGCCACCCATCAGTGCAACATGCCACACCCATTAACTGGAGAGGTGTGCTTGAAGAAATTCTACGGGAAGAACGAGTTGATGAGGCATCAGGAGTTTGTGCACGCCACCAGTAAGAAGATCTATAAGTGCATATACTGTTCCAAGGACGGGGACCGAATCCAGAGCTATCCTCGTCACGATTCACTTGCAAGACACATCAGAAGAAAGCATGGAGTCACAGGCAGAGAGACTAAGTTGGCGGTCAATTACGCCAAAGAGCATGTGCAAATCATAGACGATATCACCCCTGCTACCCGAGTGCACATTTTGGAGATTGCCACGAAGCCGCTTCCACATCCTGACTTTTTGAACGACGACTTCACATTGAAGCCCACACACACCGGGTTCCATCAGTTCGACCTCAATGAGAACAAGGGGGAGAAGGGACATGCGGTTGCCAGTACTTCTTCTCCCTCTGAAGCCAATAAACCTGAGGGCCCCATAGCCTCATTTGCTCTGAATTATTTCAAGTTCAGAACCACCCTAAGCAAGCCTGGCACACTGTCTGGCGATGCCAAAACACATTCATCGGGCCCCGGCCCCGAAAATAAGTAGTCATATGAATATCCTCCTCCGTACTTTAGCTGCAAATCTTATCGCTCATTTTTGGCCAATAAAGAAGGTCGTGCGCATGTAAAATAATTGCAGTCAACAGGAAAAAAATTACCAAAAATACGTGTTGTAACGAGACGAGTTCGCCCATTTGTGGATCATTTCAGGCAAGAAACTGTCCATATAAGTGCCCATATACTCTTGTATCGCCACGCAACTTGAAGCCATAAAATCCACATTTTTGCCGTTGGACTTACCAAAACTGCAAAACAGTGCCGTGTTTTCCAAGCGGGTAAATCCACGAGTTGCATTTTCGAGGCCCATCTAAAACACATTTTTCCACCGTTTTTGTGCCCAAGACACACACTTCACGCACGTGAGTAATACGGCCATCTATAGAGGGCTACACTCCCAATCATAACCCAACTACGAGCCTCAAAAGTCCGATCAAGTGGACGTGTATTTGTCATTAGTTCATCCACCCTGAAGTGGTTTTGTGTGACATTTCGCATTTTTTTGCCAACCGAAAAATAAAAGTTTCAGGATTGCAACGGAAACCATTATTTGCAATCAATTATAAATGATAACATCCACAATGTTAGGGTATCAAACACCCATGGGCGGGCCACCCTCACAATTAACAACTGGGGTGGGCACGAGGAGCCGCAAAAAATCCATTCGGGGGCCAATCGAAACAGAGCTAGAAAATGTTGCTAAACAAAATGGTGGTTCCACCATTGCAAATTCCAAACTTCCATTTTTGGACAGACTTGTGCAAGAAGGACAGCTTGACAAAGACCTGATCATCCAGCTACTCTCCATGGGTCACCCAAAAGATATCATGCAATATAGTGAACACATATACAAATTGTTGTGTATTTTGTTCGAACACGAACATTTAAATGACGCCCAATTTAAAATACTAAAAGACAAGGCTGTGGCTCTTTTTGATGACCTTGATGCTTACAAAAGTACATCGCCCATGGAGGCCATGATATATACCATTATGGAGAAGAATTTCGACATTCTAATCAAGTTGTCGGTAGACGCTAAGGATTTCGAGCTATCAACAAAAGCCATAAGATTTTTGACGGAGGTCACCATGTCTCTCAACTACTGGGAAGTGTATAATCTTTTGTGTTGGAAGCCGGCGTTGTATCATTTTTTGAAGGTGATTCACTTCAACCTTGATGAGTGCTATTCTCGATTTGTGAGAGAGTACTCGACTTATAATTACCAACAGCAAGTGGTACCCTTTGACCGAGGAAATGTCGGCAAACGCACGAGGAGACTCACAGACGCGTACGACGAAGAGAATGACGACGAAGAGTACGAGTCTTCGGACGAAAACGACAATGAAAATGAACATGACCAAGAACAGGAAAACGACCAAGACATTGATGAACACATGAACGGCCTTGTAAACAATCCCGAAAACCCAGGATTAATGGTGCAGCATATAGGCTCCACTAGCCAGCTTGTCCCAGGACCAGAGGCCATGGAAGGAATTCTTGCCAACGGCGACTACATCAATACCGGAGTCAAATCGCTTGGTGCAAAGGTGCCCAAAGGCTTGGAGTCCAAACTCGCCAAAAAAGTCATCAAAAAGGCCAGCACTCGCATGTCCACCAAATCTGCAAACTACGACCCTGACGTGGTTCACGAGTGTCACTTGCCATCTGCTGACGAACCTGGTCAGGTTTGTTTGAGGAGATTCTCCAGAAAATACGAGTTGATCAGACACCAAGAAACGGTCCACTCCAAGAAAAAGAAGCTTTTCAAATGTTTTGTGTGTGTGAAGCAAAACCCTCATATTGGGCCCCGTATATTCACCAGACATGACACCTTAGCCAAGCATATAAGAGTAAACCATAAGATAAGTGGAAAAGAAGCCAAAGCTGAGGTGGCATATTCGAAGAAAAACGCCGAGATTGTAGAGGAAGGCGATATCACCGTCCATGTTGGAAGGCGTAAGACCAAGGTAGACTTCGAATTGAGAGCACACATGGAGAAGAAAAACGGTAGTAAGGGAGACATTTATGATGATTTCGATGGAGACGGCGAGTACACCAACAACGACAGCATTGTGGTCGATGAAGAAGACGAGGATGAGGACATGGAAGACGGAGAGATCAGTAGAGCTTCAAACGATCACACTCCTCAATACCAAGTTCCTGAAACCTCTCAAGTTCCTGAAACCTCTCAAGTTCCCGGAGAGTCCCGTGCATCTCAAGTTCCCGGAGAGTCCCGTGCAACCCCTGCTTCTTCTGTCGTGGGGCCTCCTCAATTCAGTGCCAAAGCTCCCGTGATGGGAATGAGACTTCCACATCCCACACAGCCAACACACGAATCCGTGGGTCCTGCTTATTACCCCAACGTCCAACACCTTAGTGGATACAGTTCGAATCCCGCTTCTTCCCAAGCCGGAGGACCTAGTACTCCAGGAACAAGCCCCCCAAGGGTGGAAACATATACATATTCTCAACCACAATACCAAGGCCCTTCACTGTTGGCACAGTATCAGATGAATCTGGGACTCCAGTATTCAACAGATCAACGGAACTCAGTTCCAAATTCGGACGTGAAGTTTTCCTACTATAATGGCGACGACAAGCAGCATTCGCTTCCTCCTGCACTTCTGCCAACTCAACAGACATCTCAAGTCTTCCAGTCGCTGGCAGGAGGACATATTAAGTTCGGCAAAATAGCACCTCCCGTCCATCCAGGAGTTTCTCTTCAGATCCCACTCCTGCGACACGCCTCCCAGTCAGGCTCGCTCCCAGGATCTCATTCAAACTCTCATTCGGGGTCTCATCCAGGCTCCCATCCAGGCTCTCATTCGGGCTCACACTCAGGCTCACACTCGGGGTTGAGTGGGATAACTCACCAACTGAAAGCTGAAGCTGCGAAAGAAACCGGACCCGGACTACACAGGCAATCGAACTTGAGCTCACATGATGATAATGGTGAGCGCAAACCTGAACCCGTATGATAATTAAGGTGACACGAGAATATGATTTACATTTAATATACACTACAACGACTCTTCGTAAGCAATCTGGTTCAAAATGGCCGCTTTAATCTCTTCATCTTCCACCGTATCTAGTACCAGTTTGGGCAAGGACTTCAAATTGGTGAACTTTTGTCTGATATTAGGGTTGACGAATTTGGTCTTCACGGTGAAAGTGGTATCGGGACCGGTTTTGGAGTCGGTTGACCCAGACTCCTCGATTTTATACACCTTGAAAGATGTAGCCTGGGTTCCTTGAGGCACGAACGTGAGGCCTGTGTACGTATCTTTGATTCCACTGAATGCCTCACTTCTTCCTTCCAATAATCTAGTGTTTAACTCACGTGCACGAAGACCTATTTGGTACATCCATGTGGGATCTGTTTGATAACTGACGAGCGCAGCTCCTGACAAGTTTGTAGGCTGGTTAGTGTTGGTATCATAACCCACACTTCTACTCATGTTGTAGTTATAAAGCTCTGTGGGGTCGGCGTATTCTCCCTCTATGTCACCATTGTCTCTGGCCTGCTGCTCCCAGAACTCGTCGATAACTTTACGTCCATTTTCCAAGATCTTGGCTCCGAATTCTCTGTAGATGGATCTTGCAGTCACCAAATTCACAGACCGCCCCTTGTAAGAGTTGGGAATGATGTTTCTGTCAATCAAGTCCATTTTTTCCTCGTTTGTACACACTTTTTTGAACAACTTGGTGTGAGTTTTAAAAAGTAAATACGAATCTCTGAACCCTACTAATCTGGCAGGTTCTGTAGAAATCATGTACTTTCTGTCTCCCTGACCCAACACAGTAAAAATCTTGTTGATGAACTTTCTACCGCCTTTCAAATTTCCGTCTTCGTCTATCTTTTCTTGACCTTTTGGATCTTCATCTTCAACAACAACTTCATCGTTTTTGACATGTAGCAAGTTACCCTCTTCATCGTAGTAAACCCCGTCTTCTGCGAGAGTCAACTTTGTTCTTTTACGTCCTCTCTTCTTGGGGGCTGGTTTTCTGGCACGCTTGGATTTAACTTCTGTTTCTTCTGTTTCTTCCGGTTGGTCCTCTTGGTCCTCTTCCTGTTCGTCATTTTCTTCTTCCCCTGGGGCGTCTTGGTCGTCCTCTTCATCCTCGCCGCCGCTCTCGTTTTCTATGGCCTTTCTATCACGCTTCCTCTTGACGGGTTCTAAATCTTCATCGTCATCAAACACTCCAGAGTCCTCTACATCATCCTGAGGAGCCTCGCTATATTCCTCGTCATCGGCCGGTTCTTCAGGATCTAAATCCAATCCCGAGAGATCTGCTCTTCTGGAGGCAGTTCTCTTCCTATGTTGAGGAGAAGCAGGCGGAGTCGTGTCCCTTCTGGTGCTACGTTTGGGTGCCATCAAGTGTTGTTGAGAATAAGAGCGCGCGCTAAGTGTAAGAAACACTCAATCTGATGGCACGTGATTCGTATCACGTGACTGGATCTTAGCACGTGACTAAAGTCTATCATGGCTTAGAATTACATCGGTATTTGTATTGATATTGATTTTGTGTTAATATTTACAGGATTCATGCACAAAAATGGCTTATGCAGCGGCTGGCTGATCATCTTGGTGTTTGGGTTGGTCTTCACCGGGTTGGGCATCATCTTGGAATGGAGGTTTACTGTCAAGATACTTGTCGAATGCGTCATTGTTTTCTGGGAATGGTCTCTTTCCCAATAACCTGATCATATCTTGTCTGGTGATATATTCTTTCTTCAACAATTCCCCGGCAACTAACTCCACTTCGTGCTTCTTGGATTGCAATAATTCTCTGCACTGAGTGTAACATTCAGAAACAATTCTGTTGATTTCTTCGTCGATGACTTTATTGGTCTCATCACTGAATGGCTTGGTCAAGTTATCTTGGGATCTGGTGTCAGCGTAATTGATCATTCCGATTTTCTTGGACATACCGTACCTCAATACCATCGACTGAGCAATTTGTGTAACTTTCTTGAAATCATCATGGGCTCCTCCAGTAACAGATGAAAAAAAGAGTTCTTCAGACACTCTTCCACCTAAAGTCATGATCATTCTATCTACCAATTGTTTGGTGTTCAAAAGGTATTGGTCGGGTGGCAAGTATTGTGCATATCCCAAAGTTCCTTGTCCTCTTGGGACGATTGAAACTTTGAGCAATGGGCTAGCATGTCTCAAAAACCATCCACAAATGGCATGTCCGGCTTCGTGGTAAGCAACGATCTTCTTTTCATCTGGGGATAAGACCTTGGATTTTTTCTCAACACCTCCAATGACTCTTTCGATAGCCAATTCGAAATGTTTCAATCCAACACTGGTATCGTTGAATCTAGCAGCAATCAAGGCAGCTTCATTGCATACATTGGCAATGTCAGCACCCGAGAATCCAGGTGTCAAAGCTGCTAATCTTCCGGATAAATCGTGGTCAATGTTCTCTTTCAACTTGATCTTTCTCAAGTGTACATCGAAAATATCTTTACGGTCACTCAACTCGGGATTGTCGATACTGATGTGCCTGTCAAATCTTCCAGGTCTCATCAAGGCCTTATCCAAAATATCAGGTCTGTTGGTACCTGCTAAGACAACAACGTGGTCTGAGGATTCGAACCCATCCATCTCAACCAATAATTGATTCAAGGTGGTTTCCCTTTCATCATTACTTCCGCTGGCATTTCCTTTGCTTCTGGCTTTACCAATGGCATCAATTTCATCCACAAACACGATTGAAGGGGCATTTTCTCTGGCAGTCTTGAACAAGTCACGGACTCTTGATGCACCCACACCAACAAACATTTCCACGAATTCCGAACCAGAAACGGAGAAAAATGGAACGTTGGCTTCTCCGGCTGTAGCTTTGGCAATCAAAGTCTTACCTGTACCTGGGGGACCAGATAAGATAGCACCTCTTGGGATCTTTGCTCCTAATTTTTCGTACTTTTGTGGATTTTGTAAGAACTTGACGAACTCAGTAACTTCTTCTTTGGCCTCATTCATTCCAGCCACGTCATTGAAACGGATTTTGACATCGGTCTCTTGGTTAAATTTCTTAGCATTAGACTTTCCAAATCCTAAAGGACCTCCCATTCCACCCATATTGGCTGCACGCTTGCTCATGAAATACATTACTCCCAAAAAGAGTAAAGTGGGGAGGAAGTTCATGAACAATTTACCAGTAGATCCCTCGTTGGTGTACACCACAGGAATTCTAGCATATTCGTCAATATTGAGTTCCTCTTGAGTTTTCTTCAACAAAGTTTCGAAAGAGTCAACTGAGCCAATAGTAAAGTATAACTCATTCTGATACTGGGCTTTGCCGGTAGAGTTTAATTCGACCTTTACAGTTTTGTTGTTCACCACAACCAATCTTGAGACCAAACCCTTTTCGAGGATGTCGGTGGTGAATTTCTGAAACGTAATCTCCTCATACCCGTCATTGTATATGGCGATGCAGAAAGTGATGGCCAATCCAATCAAAGCTCCGATCTGGAATAATCTGGTGGGTGTAAGATCGAGGTTGAATTCAATTTTAGTACCTTTATCAGATTTGTTTGAGTTCTTAGAACCATTGGAATCGGACTTTTTGGAGTCCTTTGGAGACTGAGAAGCTTTGACGTTGAAAGGGAAAGGATTCTGGGAGTTAGGGTTGAAAGATTTGTTGAACTGTCTTTCCAAGAGGTCGTACTTGGACATTTCTTCGAAAAACTTATCAGGAGAATCTTTGAACTTGGCATACTGCTTGGGACACAAAGTACACGAGTTGGGAAGGTCCAGACCCACCCCGTAAGGGACTTCGAGTAAAACTCTGAACACTTCAAACCAAGCTTCCACAACAGGTTCCGGGATATCCAACTCTTCCACTGCGGATTTGGCAGCTTCGGAAACCCTATCGTAGTCTTCCAACTCAGCGTACTTATAGAGCAATAACTGGATCTTTGAGTTTTCGAAGGTCAAGTCTTGGATGAAAGAAAGTTCGTTGGATAAGTCGTGGTAAATATGAAAGTAGTATAAAATATCCTGGTTTGAAAGCGGTAAAGCTTCGGGATATTCTTTTGTGAACTCGCTCTTCAAATCTTCAAGAAGAATCCTGGGGTTTTTCAAAGGCTGACCAGCTTGACATTCCCTCAAAAAGACACTCAAGTTGAATTCAAATTGACTTTTCAACAGATCGACATATTTGATATCCAAAGGATCGTGGTCCCCGAAGTTGAAAGGAGGAGTCTTAAAATCCGAGTTCTTCTTTTGTTGTAACGAAGCCACCTTGAGCTCCTGTTCGAAGATTCTAGGCTGAAGCCTGAATTTTTCTATGAAGTTGGACTCCCAGAACTGTTCTCGAAGTTGTTTTAATTTCTTGATCTCCTCGTTAAGTCTGTCTTTATCATTCAAGTCTTTGAGTAGACGGGTAGACAAACGGAAACCTCGGTATGGTTTGACGCTAGTCAACGCCCGGAATACAGGCTTGTAGTTGAACCTTGGTCTGACAAGGTACATTGAAGGCAAAGGCAAAAGACAACGGATTTTTTAGTGCGCGCTGGGCGCGGGTCACTGGCACTGGAAGTGAATGGCTGGTGGTGGAGAGACACATCAATTATCTATACACTAAACACTAAACTCATACTCTTTACACTGTGCACTATACTCTTAGCTGTTGGCCTTATCTTTCTCAGTTCTTGACCGTCAAGTCCACCACCACCGGCCGGTGGTCGCTGTATCTGTAGCCTTCCTCAGTCCAAGTATCGAGAACATTATAAGTATTAACACCAATTCTAGAGTTCACAGAACCGGCGTCGTTGGCACACCACACGAAGTCTATCACGGCCCCCTGGTCCAGCGGCTCGAAGCCTGTGTATGTGTCCATGGTGGTGAGTGCGGTAGACGCTACACTTCTGGTATCTCTCATGCGTGTGACCAACGTTTGGTACGAAGCGTCCAGCGACACCGAATTGAAGTCCCCAGTGAGTATGGTGGGATAGTCGTTGGGAAGGTCGTCGATCCACCGTATAATGAGCTCCAGAGATTTTCCACGAGCCATCTCGCTCATGTGGTCGTAGTGAGTGTTGATCATATTGAGATACACTCCCGTCTCTTTATTTCTCAAGATCACAAACGTGGCTATTCGGATATTAGCAGCACCCCATGCTTTTGACGGCACTGTGGGCGTGGGACTCAACCACTTGGTGGTGCCATTTACGAAATCCCACTGTCCGCTGCGATACAAAACAGGTGCATACTCTCCTTTTTTGCGGCCGTCGTCTCTGCCAACACCAAAGAAACACCAGTCCTTCTCGGGGGTCAACTCGTTCATACCGGCCACCAAGTCGTGGATCTGGTTGTGTTTGAGCTCCTGGAGGCCTATGAGCGTGTGAGCTCCGTCTTGGTACGCGTGCTGGTGGAGTCTGTTAATTAGTTCGTGCTTGCGTTCACTCCACCGGTGTTCGTGGTAGAATCTCCATTTGGTATCGGTTCTGACATTCAGCGATATGACTTTGAGCTCGAGCGTGGGGCGTAGGTCGAGGGCCACGGGGAAAGCAGCCACAGGAAAGGCAGCCACGAGAAACAACACCAAAAAATGGACAAATATCATCAATTGTGTGTGTGTCTGTGTAAGTGTACAATGAGGTTTGTGTAATTTAACAGCGTCGTCTATACGAGTGTACAGAGTGGTTGCTGAAGGCCCAAAAAATCCTGAAAAATGTACATGTGGATTCCTGGGGTGCACAATATATACAGCGTATCTGACACGTTTATATCGGTTGCCAGTGCATTGTGTGTAATTAAGGTAACGCTTGGTTTGGGTGCAAAATTGGCACACGTTTTGGTGCGGCACGACCAAGAATGACAGATTAGGGATTATTGAGGCTGACTGTAATAAACAGTGGCAGCGTGGGGTTGTGATATGATGTGGTGGTGAGATATAATGCCAGGTTGTAGATTAGGGAGCTGCGTGAGTGTTCAAAATGGCAGGTGACTTGTGGATGGTGTCACTGACGTCTCAGTAAAATCGTACACGAATCGTACACGGATCGTACACGGAATCAGATACGATCGGACTCAAACATGACACCAGCATGCAACACGTGTTTGTGTGCTGTAAGCCACTGGTGCTTAACCTCACATCAACCAAGTGAGTGTGTGTCTCAAAGCCAGAAGTTGCACCATCTGACACATGGAAATAGACACTGACACGTGATCGCATTTAAAGGTTGCGAACTTTTCGTAGTACAGAAGTACGAGAAGTTCGAGCCATTTAGTTCCTCACAAGCAGGTTGTCAAGCAAAACACCACGCGTCTATAAGTCACACTGGTGCCTACCTCTCGTTGCCGGTTTTGCATACGTGTCGGCACACGCGTTTGTGGCCGTATGGTAGACGTGTTGTTGCAATTGCCGTGACTTGTCACTCATGGACCAAAGTTAACGCCGGTGCCGAGGTCTCGCGGGTTGCGAAATACCCGTTCCGATCTGCCACGATGACCTCCAAACCCCTACCAATTCTGCCACCATACGCACCCCATTCGGCAAGGATCTCTGAGAACACAAGCACAGAATCCTCAATGTCGCCCAATAGTTCTCTGGAGATTGCAGAACATGGCGAGCAAAAACCCAACGACGCTGCCAATCTCACTAGCACCAATGCAAATGCTGATCTTCTTATTTCGCCAGATGACGATTCAGACTTGGATGACGCTGATGTTGACGCTGATATTGTGCCGTTTGAAGAGACCAATCATGACGGCATAGATGGCTCTCATAATATTGCCTCTTCGGCGGATTCGACCAAATCAGTTAGCAGAAAACTCACCACTACTGACGCCAGTTCTCTTGTTGGAGGAGAAACCGTGGGAGAAGAACCCACAAAAAAGGTGTTTGCGTTCCAATTGCCCTTCGGAGGGTCCCGTGTGGGCTCTTTGCCACGTCCCTCATTGGCATCCATAAAAAACACGTTGTACAACCAAATGCAACAGAAGCTTCCAAATTTCAATTTCTTCTCGCATGAAATGAAGGACGATACAGAGCAAATAAAAGACGACATTCGCCTCAGACTCTCTCGTCAGGAGTCTCTCAACACCCTTCACGAAGCAGAGTATTTCCGGACCCAAAAAGTACGGGACGATGTCAGATTAAGAGCCGTCAAACACTCCTTGGCCACCAAATACAGCGAGTTTCTCCCTCACATCAACACCCCCAAGCTCCAGAATGACTACGAGCTGATCTACCTGAAACTTGAGGGTAACATTGTGATTCTAGGAGGCTACAGAGGGTCTGTGTTGCGAGACTCTGTGACCCATAAACGGATCTGGATTCCGCTTAAGGCCGGCTTCAAGCTCCGGAAAATCAACTTGTTGCTTGGGCCCACGCCAGAACATGAAGTCGATGCCGTCAAGTTCATGTACCCGGACGGAATCTTGAAGAATATAGGGCCCATAGACTTGTGTAAGAATCTCGTTAAAAAACTTCTGTCGAATCCCAGAACAAACGTGCACGAATTCGGATACGACTGGAGACTCAGTGGTGAATTTGTGTCCCGACAATTAGAGAAGTATCTTCAAGACATATACGACAGAACAGGCAAACCCTCGCTTGTTATTTGTCATTCTATGGGTGGACTCATAACTCACAGCACACTTCATAAGAACCCACGCCTTTTTCGGCTGATAGTGTATGTGGGAGTTCCCAGTGAATGTCTCAACATCCTCGGACCAATCAGAACAGGAGAACTGGTTCTCTTTCTGGATAGAATCCTCACGGCCGAGGCCAATTTTATGATGCGTTCCTCGTTTAACTTCCTTCCCTTGAGTGGAAGAGTTTTCTACAACACCTCCACCAACGAACCCTACGTGCTTGACTTGTTCAACCCAGACACCTGGGTCGAGTACAACTTAAATCCTTTGGTTGCACAAAGCCGATTGGATAAAAAGCTCGCTAGAGATGCTAGCCCTCCTAAAGATCTTGACTCTGCAATTGTTGGATCCACTTCCACTTCAGACTCTTCACACGGGTCCTTGAATAACAGGTTGCGGTCCTTGAAACTAAGGAGTCTCTCACCACGCCTGAGATTGGGATCTCCTCGACCTAAGTCACCCCGTGCTGTGTCACCTCATTCTGGCTCTACCAGAGCTGTGAGTGCTGGTAGTCCCACGGAAGATCTGTTCGATGATTTCTCCCTCTTTTCAGAAGATGAGGATGGATTCCATGTGACTTTCGAACAAGCTTACCAGTATCTTTGTGACACACTCCCTAAAACAAAGCTGTTCATCGAAGACTTAGAGTACAAACCTGAACTAGAATCGCAGTACCCTCCTATGGCTATAGTATACGGAAATACTGTTCCATCTGTTAGAGGAAGTCACGTGGAAAGCGAACAAGATATCAAGGACGGAAAGTACTATAACTTTTTCTACGGACATGGAGACGGGGTTGTGCACCAGAAATGGCTCATGCCCGAGAGACGGGGGTTCGAGGTTTTTGACCCGGAATCAGGAACAGGCCAGATCGTAGGGAAATTTGCAACCACCTTGGGTCACGTGAGCTTGATGTCTGATTTGAAGACCATGGGAAAGGCCTTAAATTCTGTGTACGAAGCCGAAGCCATTTGGGAGGCCAAGAAACATGGCATTCAAGCTGGGGTCTCGGAGAGACCACAGGCAGTTGAGGGCTGAGTCAAGGTGAGAGAGTCAAGGTGGGAGAGTCAAGGTGAGAGAGTCAAGAGTAAGAGTTGGCGAATAGAGAATGATCAGATAACTCAAAGGGAGGTTCCCAATATGATGAAACCCATATTGTATATAGATTATGAATAATATGATGCACTTACGGAGCTCCTTCTGTTTTGAATTCGAATATGAATGAGCCTGCTCGTTCACTGATCCTGTGCCTCGTGTTCCTCTTCCTCTTGTTCCTGGTACTGCACTTTGATCCATAGACTACAGTCACTACACTGTACTACAACCTCGTAGAGACCATCCTCTCCAGTACCCTCATCCAAGTCATCGTCGGTGAGCTTCATTCCACTTTTACTCAAACATCGAGGACACTGTCTTACATAGAATTGATCCAGAAATTGGAATTCTTCGAGATCGTGAACGTCAAGACCATCCCCGTTGATAACGAGACCCTGATTCTGCGTGTGGTTTCTTAAGTCTTCATCATATTGGAGCCTCAAGTCCTTGTCTATGAGAGTCTTGTATGCTTCTTGAATGAGATTCACAGACACTCGTTGGTCTTGTGGTGAATCGGTGACATTAATGACCAGTCTCTTGTCGGGATGTGCTTCCAACAAGGCTCTTCGGTATGCTTCTCGGACGTCTCCGTCTGAAGCATCCACATCCACCCGTAAAATCTCGTAGTAGCTTCGTCCTACACCCATCGCTAAAGTGCGCGATGAATTTTTTTGAGATGAGCAAATCTTTCCTCATGTCTGGAACCAAAAGAAAAGCCGACGGCCAGTCTGTTCACCACACAGACGTCAGTATCAAGGGCGTGGATGAGGGCACCAACGTGGTGGTGGGATCCTTCTTCAACGGATTGAATATCGATCCGGCCACTGCTTTCGACTTATACAAACACAAATCCAAAAACCATTACGAGATCCACGCACAAACCGAAACCTTGGAGTACACCGCCAGCTCGAACACCGACGAAGCTTCTAACGCATACACGTTGGCTGTGTATGACCCAGCCACGCAGTCTGTGGAGTTATACGAAGCACCGGTGCTTAACGGGAAAGTTATCTCCAACTCCAAACGATCATACAATGGACCAAAAATCAAACAAGTGGGTGTCAGAAACGTTGCCCAAAGAAACGCATTGGGAGAAGCTTTCGGTACCAAGAAGGCCAAGAGTGCCATCACCAGTTTGGAAAGAAACAGAATCGATTCCGAGAAATTACACGATATCGAGTTGGATATCGTGGATACCGTCAAACAATCCACCCAAGACCTACCTTCTAAGGACCAGATGGACAAAGACTCCAGTGATTTGAGACCTACTCCTCAAATTAACTTGGATGCCACTTCATCCGAAGACATCTACCCCATTGAAAATATTATTCCTACTCAAGACTGGGCATCTCTTCGGGTTAACGTGTTGTTAGACGAGTCCTCCAAAGAGTCCAGATTGGAAATGCTCCCATTCAACAAGTCCGAGTACATCCACAATCACATCTCCACATCCCAAGAAGACAAAATCAAGTTGGTATACTATTTATCGATTTTGTTGGGAATTTATCACAACAGGAGAGTCAAGGATAAGGCCACGCTTTTGACCAAGTTCCAACAACAGCCTTCAGAGTCTCTTATCAACAACATCTTGCATACATTTACGATCAACAAAGCTGGGAAATTCGGAAGAGCAAAGGACAGATCGTTTTTCATCGATCCTCACAGCGAAGACAAGCTTTTATGTTACATCTTGGCCATCATCTTCCACATCGACAACTTTTTGATCGAGCTCCATCCCTTGTCCCACGAGTTGAATTTGAAGCCAAACAAATTGGTCAATTTGTGCCGTATAATGGGCGCCAATGTCAAGCCTCCAACTTTGGGACAAGCCGAGGCACTCAACATTCCAAAAGCTATGATCTCTAACAGCAAGTTGGCGCTGTTGAAGGCTCCTGTAAGGCTTCCAGATATGAGTAGACGTGTAAGAAGATAGATAATGGTAAGTAATTAAATGTATTTGCACCCAAACACGAAAACGGAAATTTGCAAATTCGCGAATGGTGTCTACAACTACAAGGCAACTATCACAGTTTAGAGGCCATACGTTTATAGATAGAACTAGAAGATTCTCTGTGAGAGGTCTGTTACGGAACCAGCTCTTCACTGACCAGTTCGCACATCTTCAGCCGAAGTATACGCCCACCAAAAACCCCATAGTCTTGTGCCATGGACTCAGCGGGTTTGATTCGTTGGTCTTTCTTCCCAGACCCAATTTCTGGCGCAAGACCACGGTTCGAAAGGTCATCAGAGACGGCTTGGTCAAGGTGGACTACTGGTACGGGATCCAGGATACGTTGTCTGCGCTTGGGTGCGAAGTTTACGTGGGAAGAGTGCCTCCTTTTGGGTCCATTGAAGGACGTGCTCTACATCTTCACGAAATGCTTGCTTCCCAGCTCGAAAAGGGCGTCAGTGTGAACCTTATCGCCCACTCTATGGGCGGGTTGGACGCTCGGTACTTGATATCGAAAGTGCCCAATAAGTCGTACCATATATCGTCTCTCACCACCGTTTCCACGCCTCATCATGGTTCAGAAGTGGCTGACTTTGTCATGAACCATTGGAAAGCACCGCCTCTTATACCGCAGGCGATTCCGCAGCTCACAACTGAACACATGGCTCGGTTTAACGAGGAAGTAAAGAATGGCCCTGAAGTTAAATATTACTCGTACGGAGCTCAATTCAGGCCACGATGGTTCAATGTGTTTCGGTTGCCCCACAAGATCATCGCCAGGGATGGCCACCAAATCCAGAACGATGGTCTCGTGAGCGTAGCGAGTGCCCATTGGGGAGAATACTTGGGCACATTGGATCAGGTGGACCACCTTGATCTCATAAATTGGACAAATACACTCAGATCTACTGTTGACCGGGTGGTGTTTCACCACCGGCCTCAGTTCGACGCCTTGGCTTTCTACTCTCACGTGGTGCACGAGCTAGCATCGAGGGGGCACTGAGCAGTGTGGTGCTAGATACTCGATAATTTTCCATCAGTGCCATTATTGCCTTGCTGCCATTCCATTGATGCCATTAACGTCATACCATTCTCCCATATATTAACTACACATCGTCACCACCTTGGTGTACGAAAACTCGGCGATCCCCCACTTGGCGTTGAATCTGCCATACCCGCTCTCCTTGACTCCTCCGTGAGGCACATTAGCCTCGTCATAAAGCGTAGGTCCGTTGATATGGACTCCTCCACACTCCACTTGTCGAGCCAATTTCTGGGCACTGAAAACGTCCTTGGACCATATGGACATCTTGAGCCCATACACGTCTCTGTTCAACTGTGAAACTAGCTTCTTGCTGTCCTGGTACTTATAAACGCATACCACGGGCCCGAAAGTTTCCTGGTTGTAGATATTCATGTCAGGAGTTACATCTGTCAAAATTACAGGCGTTATGGGTGTGTTTACATCGCCCACATCGGTCTTGGATCCATAAATGAAACGCGCTCCTTTGGTCACTGCGTCGTCAATGAGTCCTTGAATTCTGTCAGTGAAGGCCCTGTTACGTTGTGGAATGAAATAATCAGGATCCTGGAGCAACTGAGGAGCTGCTTGGGTGATTTTGTTAATGAATTCATCGTGTATCAGCTCGTGCACGTATATCTTATCTGTGGACATACAAATCTGTCCTTTGTGACACCAAGATCCCCAAAGGGTCATTCCAGCAGCTTTGTTGAGGTTTGCATCGGGTTCTATAATCGCATAATTCTTCCCTCCTAACTCAAGAATACATGGCTTCAAATGCGTGGCTGCAACGGTCGCAATTTGTCTGCCGGTGTTGGTGGACCCTGTGAAACTCACCTTTTTGATATTTTTGTTGGAAATGATTCGTTCCACTCCCGGCTTGTTATCTTGTGGTCTGAAGTTGACGAGCTGGATGGCTTTTGGTGGCACTCCAGCATCATGGAATGCTTTGACCAAAAGGTAACCCACTTTTGGTGAGAGCTCTGAAGACTTCAATATCACCGAGCATCCGGCTGCTAGAGGAGCAGATATGGTTCTGCCAGTCAAAATGCCTGGTGCATTCCACGGTGAAATGGAAAGTACAGGTCCAATGGGTTCATTCACTGTCATAGCAAACTCTGCATGTTCGGTATGTAGGATTTCTCCGAAAGGATTTTGGATCTGGCTAATGTACACTTCGAGCTGACTAATTGCCTGGTCGACATTCAAATTGGTGAACCACAATGGAACCCCCAACTCGAGGTGGGCATCCACAAATTGCTGTCTCGTGGACTTGATGTTATCCACTGCCTGTGAAAGAATACTTGCTCTAACGTTCCTGCTCATCATCGACCATTCCTGGAACCCTTCATTTGCACTCTCACAAATAAGGTCTAGGTCCTCGAAATTCTCGATACAGCAGAGATCTTGAAGCTTCCTGTTGAGTTCGGGACCCTTGACTTCGTATATACATGAGGTCACAACTTCCAGTCCGTTTACTATTAATGGAATCATCGTCAGTAAGCGTTTCATGGGCACATTGGTCGCGAAACCCATCTGGTTCGCACGGTAGTGCGAGAGTTGTGCGGCGTTATTGTTTTACCGCGGTAGTGTGATTGTTCTACCGTGGGAGCGTGGTACGATGCGGCTCCAGACCTAAAATTGGCCATTCATAGCCTGATAGTCCAAACCAACTCCAACGCAATACTGGCGGATCTTTTCAAGCCCGTCTAGTTCCACAAGCTCGGAGTCTGGATCCAGCTTGAGTTTTCGAAGCTCTTCACACTTTCGAAGCTCGCTTACTAGCCAATTCCGGAATTCTCCGATGGCGATTTGTTTCTCAATTTCATTAAGTGTATTAAACTCAACAAGAAGAGCATGCCTCTTCAACCCGATCTCCTCAAAAGTCTTCTTCAATCCCTTGGCAACCACTCGAGTGTCGGGGTGAATATACTCCAGGTCCAAATCGGGGAACCCTCCGATGTTTCTCATGAACGAAGCTTTGGTAAAAGATTCGATGGTATTGGGAACTGACAGCGACAAGTTGCCTGTTAAGTCCACTTTTGATGAGTCGAAAAAGGTAAATTCGTGAATGTCTTGGAGATAAACCGCTCTCTCGAGTTTCAAAGAATTACCATTGACGAGCTTTTGGCTCCAATTGTGGGTTTGATGTGCCGTCCAATAATTGACGGTAGACCTCCCCATGAGAAAGAAATTAATGAACATAGAACATGCGAGTAGCAGCAAAAGAAACCTTTGTGCTGTGATCTCCTTCAAGAATTTACTTGCACAATTACAAAAGTCAGAAAGCCAATCAAGAGTAATCACGATCGCAGACACCAAAGGATTCACCATCAAGAACGTCAAGATGTCTCTCAATTGAACTCTCCATACTCCTTCACTGAACTGAACGTGCTTGGACGATACCTGGATCTTACCAAAGAAGTAGATAGATCTTCCGATCATGCCCTGTTTTCCCAATTTTTCAATGGACTTCCTAATAAGCTCGTCCTGAATGCCGAGGAAAGTGGACTCCACTTTAGTGATCATCCATCTGTTGATAAGGTTCATGGGCGACATGTTCTCGAATTCCACCGAGTTGTAAAAGATCACCTTAGACTGCAAAGGGCCCACACTCTCAATCACAAACCTGCTGTGAATGGAAATCTTAGATCCATAAAGCATAAAATAACGCTTTTCGAGTGTAACATTGTAGTACTTGTTTTCGATCAACTGTTCAATAGTCACTTCACAAACATACAGCTTGTTGGCTTCGCCGGGTGCTGTGAACTGGGCCGTTTTCACAAGACGACCGTTGTCCATTTTGATCCAAGGGTTGCTTATAGTGTCGGCATTGCTAGTTGTACCAGAACTCTTCACGAACAGCGACCTGTCCCCAAACATCAAATGAAATACAGCTTTTGGGGGAGCCGGATACACCTTTTCTACCTGGGATCGATACTCATTTCTGTAGTTCCGTTTGGTGATCTGAACCTCTGCACTGTTCAGTTCAATGGAGTTCAAGGCCGGATCTTCTATTCCTATACGGTGGAAATTACGGCCTTTGCGGTCCTTGAACTCTTTGTCGATCTCTGAAAGTCTTGTGATCAATTGTTCTGGGCTCAACGGTTCCAATAGCTCTCTATTCCTGGTGATGAGTCTGATCTTGTCTCTGAGAAGAGTACCGTCGTCCAAGTAGACCTTAATCTCTACTGTATCGTCGATTCTGTGTAATGTCATCTGGTCGTAGTCTTTCAGTGGATACACCTCCACTCCTACCAATCTGTCGATGGAGGTCTTGAATAGGGACCTGAACCCGAACGTTTGGTGTACTATGAATAAGTTCTTATGGGTGAAGAACAATCGAGAGCACAACTCTTGATCGGGATTGGGTTTCCACAAACAACTGAAGGTTACCAAACAGAACTCGTCTGAATCTACTTCGTTTTCGAACAAAGCTTTCAACTCGACATTAGGAGCTACCAACGTGGGGGGATACAGTTTGGGAAGCTCTTTGAATCCCTTGTTGATGAAATCTTTGTCGTAGCTATTCTTGTATATCATCGACAGACTGGTGTCTTGACGCTGTGGGTCAGCCATCCCCAGATGGGTAGTGAGATAATATACACCCCAATTGATACTGCCCCACATATTAGCTGTTAAAGCAGAAGGAATTGGTGCAGCAGACGAAACCAAGTTTCCTAGGATGGCACTTCTAGTGTTGCCGGTTATTAGGGGAGGCTTCAACAGAGGAATCCGGTTATACAAGAACTTTTCGAAGTAGTCTTCGTTGTCCTTGGTTTGAGATGAAAGATTGTGAGCAGAGAGGATGTTGCCGTTTTCATCTCGGATTTTTAGATTGACCATCTGTTTGTCCACCACTGTGTCTACAGTAGACACAAAATCGGAGACTGTGGGAGGGAATCTGGTGCTTCCAATCTTAGAGAGAGGTGAGTCTTCACCCAGTGCCCATATACGAGCCCGTTCGTTCTCAAACACCTTGAGCCACGACTTCAATTCTATCAATGACTCTGCTTGGAGAGTGATGAGTTGATCGCTGGTTCGTATTTCGAAACAAAACCGTCGACTTTCCTGTGGAGCGTACCTCACGTTGAGGAGAAGGAGACCGATCTTATCGGTTTCTTGGACGAACGTTCCAGAAGGGCTTATAACAAGCATTCCAAACACCCCATTCTTGATGAAGACCCATCTCCGAACCCATATGGGTTTGGTGGCGGAGTTTTGCCATGTTTTCATCATCAAGTAGCCGTGTTTTTCCAAAGACGGTTCGTCGATTTCGTCCAACGTGGATTTGCTGATGAGGGAAGAGTCGTAGTCGGCCACGAAGGTCGACGGCTTCATGAGCTCCACCGTGGACTCCTCTATCTCTCGTCGTGCTACATGGATGTCGCTCCTGAGACGATCCGATATTTTGGCATACGCTTGGGCCCATGCCTTTGTACGCTGTACTTTCACAGACACGTCCGGAAGAAATTCCAGGAGCTTCGTTCCCATGATGTCCACCTCGGTGGCCTTGCTCCAGACCCAATGGCAGATTTCTATGAAGTGCTGGTCAACAGCAGCAGAGATCTCGTGGATGGAGGTTACCAAGTCGAGAGATAGGTGCAAGTACGCCTGCCGTGCCTGGAAGAGCTGCCAGGAGTCTTCCACCGCACTTTCACCCGGTTTGACCTTGGGAGCAGCCATATAGATGTCCAAGTACTGGTCGAACTTTTCCTGGCTGGCGTCAAAAACGGCCTTCATGGAGTAGTATTTGGCCAAAAGAGCGTTGATACGAGTCAACGAGCCAATCAATTGGGTGGTATCGAACGTTAGGAGCGTGAAGCACGCCCTGAAAATGGCATTTTGTCCGTCATTAACATTCTGTAGAAGAGGAATCGTAGTTTCCTGGTCTAGGACTCCCTCGTTGGCAAGTGACGGAAGAAGATACTCTGAGAACGACGACACAAGCGAGCGAAGGTCATTGAACCGCTTGGGGATTTTTTTGGACGCAGAAGCCAACGCATGGGACCAATTGGATAGATTATTCATCTGACCGTCTATGTGATTCATAGAAGCTCTGAAAGACGGAGAATCAAGCGATGCTTCTTTGAAACTGACAGAGATTAGCCGAAACCCGCTCTTGGATACAGAGTCGGTGGATTGGCCCGAGATATCTTCGGAAGCAACCGCCATTGTGTCAGTGGAAGGCTGGGCCGGATGCGAAAAGGTGTCGCTATTTTACAGCCAGACGGTTTTGCGATAGCTGGTTTTGTGGATGCGCACAATAGGTTTTGTGTAACCAAGGGTTTTGCACCAAAAAGTTTTGGAAATTCGGTAGCGCGTTTGCAATCAAAACAACATGAAAGTAGAAGAGTTGATCATCGATGGCTTCAAATCGTATGCCACTCGTACGGTCATATCAGGCTGGGACTCGCTGTTCAATGCCATCACGGGGTTGAATGGGTCCGGAAAATCCAACATCCTTGACGCTATTTGTTTTGTATTGGGGATCGCTTCTATGACTACTGTGAGGGCCCAGAATTTGCAAGACTTGATCTATAAAAGAGGACAGGCAGGTGTGACCAAAGCGAGCGTGACCATTGTGTTCGATAACACAGAAGTATCTAAATCGCCCATCGGGTTCGAGAACTGCCCCAAAATCAGCGTTACAAGGCAGATCATTCTTGGAGGCACGTCCAAATATCTTGTGAATGGACATAAAGCGCAACAGCAAACGGTTCTCAACTTGTTTCAGTCAGTTCAGTTGAATATTAACAACCCCAACTTTTTGATCATGCAGGGGAAAATCACCAAAGTGTTGAATATGAAGCCCCTGGAGGTGCTATCTTTGATTGAAGAGGCGGCAGGAACCCGAACCTTTGAGGATCGTAAGGAGAAGGCCCAAAGAACAATGGCCAAAAAGGAGGCCAAGTTGATTGAAATACGCAATTTGTTACAGGAGGAAATAGAACCAAAGTTGGAGAAGCTTAGATCACAAAAGAGAACCTTCTTGGAGTTCCAACAAACTCAAAGTGACTTGGAGAACATGTCCAGAGTGTTGGCTGCCCATAGCTATGTGGACTATTCCAAGAAATTCGATGAACATCTGAAGCTATTATCTCAGAGAGAAAGCGTGAAAGCTGATTTGAGTCATACTATTGAGCGTACCAAGATCGAAATTGAGAACTTGGAAAGGGACCTCGAGCAAGTCAAACGTCAAAGAGAGCAGGAGATGAAGAAAGATGGCCGCATCAAGGAACTCGAAGTGCAAGAAACCCAAATCTCAGAGGAAATTACCCGTCTCAACACTTCAAAAGACATCAGTCAGGAAAATCTCAAGGAGGAAACAAAGAAACTCCAGAAAATCGAAGCATCGATCCTGAAGATACAGGATATAATTGACAACAGTGACGATTTCTATAAGCAACAAGAAAAGGCTTACAAGGACGCCAAGGCAGAGCTTCTTCTGATGAAGGAAGAATTCAACAAAAAAGAGGAATTGTTGAACAGTTTGTCCACCGGTGTTTCCACTAAAGGTGGTTCTGTTGGATACATGGCTCAACTCCAGGAAGTAAAGGATAATCTCAATACCTCTACCACCTACATCAAGCTGTCGCATCTCAAGATCGAATACTTGAACAAGCAATTATCCGAGGCCAAATCCAAGTTGGCAGACGCTAAAAAAGAATACAGTCACTTGAGTGGAGAAATTGAAGCTTTCCAAGTTCAGATCGACACCAAGGAGGGAGAGCTTGTGAAGCTTGGATATAATCCGGAAAGAGTAGCAGAACTCAGGAAAGAGGAGCAGGCAATTCAAAACCAGCTCAACAAATCTCACACACAGCTTGATTATTTGAGAAGAGAGGTCGGAAATGTTGAATTCCATTATTCGAAGCCATACCCGGATTTTGACTCCTCGCATGTGAAAGGAACAGCCGTGCAACTCTTCAATTTACAAGAAGGACAAAACGACAAAGCCATGGCTTTACAAATTTGTGCTGGCTCGAGACTATACAACGTCGTCGTTGAAAGCTCGGATGATGCATCTCAATTGTTAGAAAGAGGACAGCTCAGGAAGCGGGTAACGATTATTCCCTTGGATAAAATCACTCCTAAGCCTGTTGGAAACGATATTGTGAAGTATGCAAAGACTGTCTGTCCAGGACAAGTTGAAATAGCCATCAACTTAATTGATTTCGACAATGATCTTCTTAAAGCCATGAACTTCATCTTCGGTACAACCTTCATCTGCGATAGTCCCGATGTTGCAAAGACAATCACCTTCGATCCAAAAATAAGAACAAGATCGATCACTTTGGAAGGTGATATCTATGATCCGGAAGGTAACCTTTCAGGAGGTTCAAGGAAAAACACCTCTTCATTGTTAATCACAATGCAAAAATTCAACAATGTTAGGAAAGACATTGAAAGGATGAATGCAAGACTTCTTGAAGTGCAGAAAGAATTGCAACTGTTTGAAAAGCTCGGGAATGAAACTAGAGCTTTGCAAAATGAACTTGATTTGGGTAAGCAAGAGGTTCTCATCTTACAGAGAAAGCTCGAAAATAACCAGGCCACTTTGATCGTGAAAGACTACGAATCGAAACAGACAGAAATCGAAGAGTTGCAGAAGAGTATTAAAGAAGAGGAACAGAAGGCAAAAGAGTTTCAACAAGAAATCAAAAAGATCGAGAAAGACATCAAAGACTTCAATAATGATAAGGGCGGTAAATTGAAGCAGTTGGAGAAGGAGGTCTCGGTATTAAGGGAAAAGGTTGTCCTGAAGGAGGAGGAAATTGACTCCAAGGAGGACCAGTTCCAAAACACATCTGTAGAAACAGAACAGAAAAGACAAGAATTGGAAAGCTTGCAAGAGTCGAGCAAGGCCACGTCCACTGTAATTGAAGAGTTGGGTGAAAAAATCGAGAGCATTACGGTAAGGGTTGCTGAGTTGACCCAGAACAGTGTGGAAGTCAAAGCAGAGTTAGAGGAAGAGAAAGCTAACTTACTAGGACTCAATGAAGAAATGAATGAATTGACCAACATCATACAAGCGAAAACACAGGAACTCAATGACTCGGAGCTTTCAATACAGAAATTGAATCATGACCTCGAGAAGTCCAATGCCATCACGTCCAGTTTGAAACACAATATCGACCAATTGATTGAGGAGTTTGATTGGGTGTTGGAGCGTAATATTGTTAATAAGATCATTGAAGAATATCCCAATTTTGATATCACCAGGAGTACTGAACAAATAGCCTTATTGAAGGAGAAATTTCAAGATATGAAGAGAAAAGTCAACACCAACATCATGAGTATGATTGATAATGTGGAGAAGAAGGAAGCATCCTTGAAGCATATGATCAAGACCATTGAGAAGGACAAGTCCAAGATCATCAACACCATTGAGAAATTGAACGGATATAAGCGTGACACTTTGAACACCACGTATACGAAAGTGTCCCATGATTTTGGTAACATTTTTGCTGACTTGCTTCCTGGGTCATTTGCTCGTTTAACACCAGTGGATTTCGAAGACGTTACCAAAGGGTTAGAGGTGAAGGTGAAATTGGGACAAGTGTGGAAGGAAAGTTTGGTTGAATTATCGGGAGGACAAAGGTCATTGGTAGCTTTATCATTGATTATGGCTCTTTTACAATTCAAACCAGCACCCATGTATATTTTGGATGAGGTCGATGCTGCATTGGACTTATCCCACACACAAAATATCGGACATTTGATCAAAACTCGTTTCAAGGGTTCCCAATTTATTGTTGTGTCATTGAAAGAAGGAATGTTCACCAATGCGAATAGAGTCTTCAGAACTAGATTCCAGGACGGTACATCCGTGGTATCTGTTTTGTAGTGGGTGTGTAAAATGTGTGTAATGTTTAATGACGAATGAAAGATTAGGTCAACTGTATGGATGGGCACTATTATTTTTTTTCAGAAATTCATGGGTGTCAAGTTTGCATTTCATTTCAAATGGTTGAATAGTTGCAAAATTCGCAGATAAGAGATACTATAATTGAAAAATAAATAAATTGAAAAACCACCATTCAAGTAACGTTAGCATGAATTTTGACTCGTGAAGTGCCAGTCACCAGCATTCCCCACAGGTCACAGAGAATGGATAAAATACATTCACCGGACTAAAAGCCAAATAAGCAACACTAAAACTGGAGTTGAGAAGCCGCGAAAAAATGGTGATGCTTAACAGGGCCAGGACGCGATACATAAGGCCCGTTTTGACCCACACTGGGTGGAGATGTGAAGTACGCCGATATAGAAGCAAGCGAACGACCTATAATGAACGTGAACGAGATAGAGACAATTCTGAAACAGTGGTTCTGCCGCAATATGGAAAACATCAGAGGCCATCGTATAGGAACAAGAAGTTCGTTAATGTGAGACAGGACCTCAAACCAGCTGCAGAATACTCTGATACAGTATACAGAAGCAAAGCGTCATCTATGATAGATGGGCTCCGCAAGCTTCAACAAGGTAGTGGCAAAAGTGGGTCAACAAGCCCAGAGAAACCTTTCAGAAAGGAAGTTAAAGAGGTCAAAGAAGTCAAGAAAGAAGTCAAGAGGAGTATAAAAGACGATACCGGAAAAGAGTCCGAGTCCACGACCATTGGGTTCATCCAGTCGATTTTGAAACAGCCCAAAAAGCGAGACCTATTCACTGATTTGGAGAATAGATCTTTGAATTTGAGTCTACCCAACCAGAAGATCGTGGAGCTCATATCTGCTAGCCTGCAAGACCGAAACCTGAAGAGATACGAGCGAATGACGAAAGCATGGGAGGCCAAATTTGAACAGATTGTAGCTTCAATGCCAGACGAGATTTTTGCCGGGAAAAAAGGGTCTCGAACACAAATTGTCCAAAGGGAGTTTGAGCGACATTTTCTGACAGTGGAAATCACTGCCGACAGAGTGAGCCAGCCTTTGAGTGTAGGAGACTTGGTAGTGTTGAGTGAGGGAAGTTCAGAGTTCTTCTTGTTGGTAGCGTGTCCTGATGATTTGGATTCTTACCGATGTACTTTCATAAACAGTAAGGGAAGAATCGTATTCAGCTCCCACATGAGTATAAGATTCCGGGTGCCATGTTTTTTGCCTGACTATATGCTTCCGGTCATAGAGAGCATGGTGATGCTCGAGGAAAAGTCTTTGGACATTGCACCTGTAGGAACTACAGACAGAGAATTGAGCAAAAGTGAGGAAGCCAAACCAATAGAGCTTCGTGGGAAGTCAATAAATTCGCCTGAACTGCCGGAGATGACTGCAGAAGACGGAGAAGTTGACTATATCTCAGCTCAAGCAGCTGCACAGCTCTGGACAAATACTGATGTCAATACCTATGTGGTACCTTTAGCTGCCAGGGAGTTGTATTCTGGTCTTTTGACTAAGTTTTCACTCGAGGGACTGAACGACTTCCGGAGCATCTCCTGGAAGTTAGAGCTTCTCCATCGCGTGCTTCAGTATGACGAAAATGGTGAGATTTATGGGTCAAGCAGAATCATATCAATCTTCCAGATTCTCCATTACCTTAACAAGATCGATTTTGCTCCACTGAGATACAACTTGAATAAGTTGGTGATGCAAGACATCAAAGAGGTGAGAGCTCATTTGGGCATTCAAGAGGAGGGCACATCCAAACTCGGTAAGTGCATCAGTAGACTGGAAGAACGTGCCGAGTATGACAGGATCGTGGAGAGGTCTTCGTATAAGTTGTCACAATATTACTCTACGTTTTTGTTACTCAGGAAACAGTCCCGGTTGTGGAAGATAAACGACCAGAACCTGATGAATCCCGTAACCAGCGTGATAATTTTGCCAATTTCATTCAAGCAAGGGATGCAGAAGCTCAACGAGGTTCTCAAGAGTGACGAGGGTGTGGTGAGTTATATAATCGACCGAATCAACGGGATTGTTGGCTCGTCAAACCCGCCCTTTTACTACCAACACACAGTCGAGCTCCTCAAGGATTACGTGATTGACAATTTAATCAACGACCACGAACTTCAGTCGGTTTGTGCCAAGATAGTGAGACTTATTGACCAGAAAACAGACATTGGACATGAATACACCTACGAGTATGGAAAAGCCAAGGCGTACGATATCCTTCAAGCTCTTCAAGAAATCGACCACGAGAATCCCAGCAGGTGGTCATGGGCATTGGAGTTGGGCTCCTACAAAAACGCTTTGGACTCCGAGTACTACGAGTTTGTGGAGTCTACAGGAGGAAAAGGTCAAGACTTTTACGAGAAGGACCCCATGCTGGATATCAGACAACCCTTCCACGAGCCGGTGTTCTGTATTGACTCTCCTACGGCCCACGAGATTGATGACGGAGTGGCCATTTCCCTGGATGGAGTCAAGTACACGGTGTCCATCCACATAGCCAACCCCACATCGTTCATCAAGCCGGACTCTACGTTGAGTAGAATAGCGTTCAACAGAGCTACCACCACGTATCTTCCTGAGGGACCAATCAAGATGTTTCCCGACATCATTAGTGACATCAGTGGGCTTGGAATCGACGGCAAGGAAACCAGAACGTTTGCAATTGAGTTTGATGTTCCACTTGACTTTGAGACGGTCGATCTCAAGGACCTCAAAAAGCAAATTCACGATTCAAGCAGAGTCCGGTTCTACAACACCAGCAAGTATCCACACGGGTACACTTACGACAGAGTGAACGAGATCTTGGGAGGTGACGAGGATCCACATGCCCAGCCTTTGCTTAAGTTGTTTGGATTGAGCAAGAGATTATGGGAGATTCGGAATCAGGATGGATCACAGGAGATGAATATCTCCGACGTTCGGTTGGAGATTGGGGAACAAGCCGAAATAGGAGTGGATGGAGGTGAATATGAAGATGATAAAAGCGTCAAAGTGGGAAACAAGGTGATCAAGTTGAAGACTAGCAGCGACCGATCGGACAGTGAGCTTCTTGTTAGCGAGTTGATGATTGTAGGTAACCATTTGACCAGTATTGTTGGTCTCAAGGAGAACCTCCCGCTTGTGTACAGAAACCAAGCGTTCAATGTCAGTGAGAACATCAAGAACCAGATCAAGCGACTCGACAAAACCAGTTTCACAGACACTTTCAAGCTCATCAAAGTGATGAACAGTGCCAAGGTGGATTCGGTCAACCGTGGACACGACTCGTTGGGGCTTTCAAGCTACTCGCATATCACGTCACCGTTACGTCGTTTCAGCGACATGATAAACCAGTGGGCATTTCAGAGTCATTTCAGCCAGGAGAGTCAAACCATCAATGTAAATTCCATCGTCAACCATATTCAGGCCAAAGAAATTATTACTAAGAAACTCGACCGAGTTTCAGAAAGATTTTGGAGAGGGATATACCTCAGACAGTATTTCAACTCTCCTCATCCAGATCAGGAATTCCTAGTTTATGTGAATTCCAACACCGAGAAGGATAAATTGCCGGTGACCGTTGAAAATTTCACCGGATTTAAGGCACATATCGAAGGAGATGAAATTGAAAAGTTTCGAAACCACACTTCTATCTCAACCTCAGAACTCGAGTTGAGTAAGTTGGACATATTTGAGAACGAGTTGGTCTTCACCATCAAGAGGTAGGGAATGTAAATAGAAAAAGTCATGTAAATACACAAACAATCGCACCAATCTTACAAGCACAAAGACAAGGTTCAATTTCAGGTAGGCAAGGCCGTAATACGCATTTACACAACGTGCGCAATGATAGGGTTAGCCGAGGTGCCACGGGGGCCTTCGTGCAAGATAGTGACGGTGCCGCGGTAGCAATACGGCCGCAGAAGATTTCATTTCACTGCAAACCAATTCACTGCAAACAAGTTCATTCCACATATGCACATACACACATACATATTTCATTTGATGAATAACCATTCAAACAACGCCGTGATGACATATGTTTATGGGAGTGGATACATCAAAAGAACAACATTTGCATTGTGGACCTTGTCGTCTACATGACAATAAACGCACATGTCGAAGAGCCGAACTAGATGACATAGTTTTGAGACCTTAACAATGACTGGACTTGACTAACCAATGCATTGGCAAATTTGAAGTAAATAGTTTCGTCAATTGAATTTGAAGTCGGACCTGGAATAGAGTTTAGAAGCCGAAGAAAATGTCAAAGACCGATTAGGCTTTTACGAGACGAATTAGCACTTCAGGAAGAAGTGAATCGCAGACATTCTCTCAGCTTGGAAGTATGGACACTTACGAATTTGAACTGTTCAAATCTGGATGAAATCAAAATTGATTGCAGGTCTACGGGAAAAAAATATCACTCCTGCATGTATAATATCCCACTTTTGATTCTATTTTTATTTATTATCATGCATTATGCACAATTTCTTGCCTCCTACAGATCTTGCAGCACCACCCTCCTTACACCAACGGGGCCTTCAACGGGGCCTTCCACGGGGAAGTTACCTGACTCCCTCTATTATACGGAATTATGGGTAGCCTCTCTATAGAGTTACTTTTCTAGGTCCAATTTCATTGCTGAGAAATTCGAATAATCCATTACGTAACTAAGATGTAGTTTCGAGCACCATCACCATCTCTAGATAACCCCTAGTAATGTACACAGACTCCTGCGGAATGAAGGAGGTATACGTTACCAATGCAACCAACAGGTGATGAAGTTCACATTCACTTTTGTATCATGGCCGAAGACCTTCGAAGAAGTTTTGTAGACATTTTCTCTCAGACGACATTCAATATAGGACATTCCCTATACGACACTCACTCCTACATCACTGGCGCCTACACTACGCGAAATTCACCCAAACACTACACTCCCCTCCTATCTTCGACATCCCTGATGAACCCAGGCTTAATTCATACCAAGAATTTCTAACCGTCTTCAATCGTAGCGAACAACCTGTCAAACTGAATTTACTATCTTCTAGTAACATTCTTTTACTGTATTGAATGTCCCGCTTTCGAGTGTATACTCACGAACATCAAAAGCTCTGTCATTGGAGATTTCGATTATGTGTGGGAAGGGTAAGGCCAGACACAGATCGTAGTTTCAAAGAGAATGTAAAATCCATTTGGATGGAATAAATATATTAGCGCAACACATTTGGGGAAATCTTCAAAATATAATTATGCGACATTGCCTGGAACCTTGTAGTGGTGAAAGAGATGGTTGTAAAGCCTCCAATCTTCAATACGAATTATTATAGCAATGTTCCATCTCCAAGAAACTTTTCCGTTACTTGAGTAAAGTTTACAGACGTTGGAGAGGTCCAAGAAATAAGTTGCTCACCTTGTAATAGTTTCGTCTGCTAAAAAATTTCAGAGGGGCTGGTGATGACAAGAGATCTGGATACTGCATGGAGCTGTCGTCATAGCATTATGCAGTTCACGGAGATGGAATTAAGAGTCAATATGGGTTGTCAAATCGGACTTTATCAACGAGGAGATATAAATCAAGAGATTAACACATACATATGAGTGGGTTCAATTCGTGGGGCTTATAGAAGTACGAACCAAGTGACTTTCATATAGACAGAGTATCCCGCACGAGTTCGATGAGGCAACCGCTAAGCTTTGATTCTAATTCCAACTTTTTCTCTGTTAACGGGACGGTGAACTTTTTCGAACCTGCAACTGGGATGATTATGACCTATTTCCCAGTGAAACAGGTGCCACTGTAACAGAATTAATTTGGTGCAGACGTTTTGTATTATACTTTGATACATGTCAGTTACGAATATCCCCACAACTACGAGGAGCTGGGGACTGTAGGATCGCTAGCCTCCTTACGAGATACACGAATCTACTTCTGCGGTATCATTCCACATCTGTAACGAAAACGCCAATCGCCATAATTTGAAGGGATCGAATTCGCATAAAATTGACAAATTTGTGTGCAATTAGGCCACGATCGGCGAGAGAAAGATGTATTTTATTTTTGTAGATTTTGGTTTGCGCATAGATATAGAGAGAACGGAGGGGTGGCCATCGAATGCCTTGAAAGCTACGAGAATGGACTTTCCAGACAAGTGTGAGCGTAGGAGTGGTCTGGACTATGTGATAAGTCTTTAGACATGGCATCAGACGTTGAGAAATATAGACAATAAGACATTGAGACATTTGTCTCGGAATAATAACAAAATTTTAGCGACAAAAGAGAGGCATTTCAGAACAATCGGTCATGGGTGAGAATTTAACAGGCTCGCACGGTCTGGCCAAACGCAGCTAGATGGCGGTAGAAATCAAGTCAAAGCCACTGTTCCATTCCAAGCCCAATTTCATTGTTTAAGACCTCCGACCGATAAGAACCGCCGCACTGGACACGTAAAAAGCGGAAGGGGGAAGCAAGGGAAGGAAATGATAAACGAAACCGAAAAAAAAAAGGAGATTTGGTGCGAGATGTACGACATGGGGTGAGTGGTACACGACATTATTAATTGTACACCCAAAGTAATTACGAATATCCCCCAGTAACAAGCACCCCAGTCAGCAAAGTTCGATCAACTCACGAGCTTCTTCTGAACAGGATCTGCTGTGGATACAGTCAGTAAACATTCATAAAATCAATACGACCCACGCGCCTTCATTACGACATTTTCCCATCATGCGAAAACCAAACCAATTTGCGATACGGAATAGCATTACGAAAGGCATTCTACAATCAAGACTAAGAACCCGGACACTTCAACAATATAAACCTAATCCTTACATTTCATTCCCATACATTGCGGACACTATTGTGTATACGTTTGTAGATTTAAAGATCTTAAGGGATTTCCAAGATAAAAAAAGTAGCAAGAGCTTGCAAACCACAAGTAGAATATTATATTCCCAAAGCGGAATTACAGTAGATGAGCTCATTTTTACCCAGCATACTTCGAAATATTGAAGGCGGTGAGGTCAGAGGCGACTGGATGGAGATTTGTTGAGAATTGACTCTTGATAAACGAATAAATGAATAATGTTATTGTAAAGTCGCCAGTTTGATTTAAATACATTGTGAAAACGGTAATGAATTTAAATGGAGCAATTTCACAATGGGTACCTGATACCATGTCGGGGGCAACCACCAAATAACAGAGCGCATTTTTTCCGCACCAAATCTTTCAAACGTTCGTGATCGAGGGCTGCATTCAGAATGTGGATGGCAGTGCCAGGAAAAATATTCCTCACAAACGTGCACGGTGCTCCTAAGTCTGGTTCTAAATTTTGCAACCCGTGTGAAGGAGATACAAATGAGTAAACAGCAACAAATGATTGAACTAATGATATATTAAGGCAACAAAAATAGAATTGGTTATTGAAACTACTAAAGTAGTATTGACATCAAACAAAAAAAGCAATTGGTTCTCATTGATGCCATCCATTCACGTCCGATGTGGATTTTTCAAAAATCTCGGAAACCTTTGTTAACATGAATGTCGCTGCACCAGAGTTCCTATTTCCTTTTGGTTGTACAATCTCAAGCCAAAGCTAAGATTACAAGCCTGCTTGTTGGCCTCGTGAGCCCTTGAATCGAGGAGGCTTGCTATGAAATAATTATATCTAGGTGTAGAGCTCCGCATATCAACTCTACCTTTATTTTTGTAAATATGGTTTCTTTCACAGGCACTCTTATTATGTATAATTGAGATTTGACTTCAGTTTGAAGTTGGAGTATTATTGTCAACTGTAGCAATTAGTCAGTGGTATGGTCCGGCGTCTGGGAGTTCTATACTAGATCATATACACCATTCTGAATTGATGAAACGCTGTAATTCTCCCATATTCTTCCCCGACAATTGTTCTTAATAAATGTTCGTGGAGTTCAAGTATATCTGACACAACGATACACAATCTCGACAGTACAGCGTCAAGTATGATCCCAAGAGCTGATACGAGTGTTTTTATGAGCATTATCTAGCAAAAGGAAAAGGGATTATAACTCACTACAAATTCGATTTTGTTTCAGTTGAACTTTAGGTGTTATAATTCGCTTTGTGGACCAATTCTCGTTGTCCTAGCTTACGGTATACATAAAGCTATCCAAGCCTGTCATCACTTGTGTTTTTTTTGAAAGAAATTGAGTTACTGACGTGCTTCAAGTTATTGATACGAACCCTTTCAAGCATCTCTCGAGTCTCACGCTTACCTATTGTTGTGTGTCTCATGCACTTTGTATCGTGAAAGTCCTGTTTTCGTATCATGCAAACTGAGCCTAGAGGAAGACTACACTCGTACAACCACAAGGCCATATATGGTAGATTTTACACTACATACCTGTGCAGGTATCAGGAACGAGGTCACGTGCATGAAGGTAGTTATTCCAATACTGTAGTGGCAATTATCAACTACTCAAGCAAAAATGCAATAGATGTGCCAATAAGAGGCGGAGCTGACATACTACATAGTTCTGTACTAGTACAGACACAGCACCCACGTGATAATTCTATTTTAGTGATTCCAAATACCAGACATCAAAGTATTGACATTGGAGATTAAAACGGCAAGCGACATTTGAAATATACAGGCGTCCAAACAACGAGACATTTTTGTTACCACGGGTGTGGTTCTATGAGTAATAAGGGCAGCGTGGATTGTTGTGTATAACCATATGCACGATGCACAGATTTTATTGATATAATTAAAAAAATAATTTTCAATCTTTGTGTTCTGAGGTTGTTTACTATTAAAAAAAGGTCTCAAAAAAAGTAATTAAAAAAAAATCAGGTTTTGATTTTTATGTAATGAACGCAATATTGACCGATCGGGCAAACCGATTATTTTTATTTTATTTTTTTCGAAGATGCCATAATTCCATTGGGTTTTTTTGCAATCATGCTGGCTTGGTAGGAATTTTTTCACAGCCACTATAAATTGAACTTGATTCCCAGGTAATTATCTTAACAATGAAGTTCTCCACCATTATCGCTTCAGCTGTTTTGGCTGTTTCCACTATCGCTCAGGATGTTGCATGTTTAGTTGACGGAGATTTGGTTGCCGTTGTCGACTTAGACACCGGTATTTGTCCATTCACCGTCCCATCCCAATACCCAGTCAACTTTGACTTCGTTTCTTTGGAAGACTACGACGTTACCTTCTACTACGCCGTCGTTAACTTCATCAAATACTTCACCGACATCGTCAACGCCGGTAGAATCATTGAAATTCCTGCTAGATTATTATACGGACAACCAGGTGCTCCATTGTACCAAGTCCATTTGGAAGAAACTCCAGCTGCTAACTCCACCGCTGCCATCAGAAGAAGATTATTGAACCAAGCTGATCTCGTCAAGAGAGCTGAAATCGATGACTTCTTAACCATCGCTCAAGGTACTGACGGTACTGCTATCGGAGGTTCTACTTTCGAAGTTGTTGACTACAACCCATCTTCTTCTGCTGCTGGTACTGCTACTGGTACTGACGGTGCTACTGCTACTGGTACCGACGGTGCTACTGGTACTGAAGGTGCTGGATCTGGTACTTCTACCGTTACCAACGCTGAAACCACTATCATTACCATTACTTCTTGTTCTGCTAACAAGTGTTCTGCTACTGCCGTTCCAGCCACTCCTTCTGAAACCATTGTCACTGTTGACGATGTCGAAGTTATCACCACCACCTACTGTCCTTTGACCACCGTGGTTACCATTACTTCTTGTTCCGAAAACAAGTGTTCTGCTACTGAAGTTCCAGCCACTCCTTCTTTGACCACCGAAACCATCGAAGGTGAAGTCACTTCTTACTACACCTACTGTCCATTGACTGGTGAAGAAGTCAGCACTGTCACTACCACCGTTGAAGGTAAGAAGACCGTTTACCCAACCACTGTTACTGTTGCTACTGGTACTGCTCCAGCTCCAGCTCCAGGTGCCAGTGAAGAAGTCAGCACTGTTACCACCACCGTTGAAGGTAAGAAGACCGTTTACCCAACCACCGTTACTGTTTCTACTACTACTGCTCCAGCCCCAGCTCCAGGTGCCGGTAAAACCGAAACCCCAGCTACTGCTGCCACTACCGAGACTCCAGCTACTGCTGCCACCACCGAGACCCCAGCTACTGCTGCTCCAGGTGGAGGTGAAGGTGCTGAAACCACTCCAATCACTGTTGCTGGTGAATCTACCACCTTGGCTACTGCTGCCCCAACTGGATCTGCTACTGGATCTATCAACACTTACGAAGGAGCTGCTCAAAAGGCCACCTACGGTGTTCTCGCTTTAGCTCCATTAGCTGCTTTGTTATTGTAAGCTTTTTCTCTTTTTGATTAACAAAATTTCGCCATTAATGACATGTATTATATTCGGCTCATTCGACTTCATTTCAGGACTTTAATAGATTTCGACCAGGTGTGTAGTGATATACGAAACATCTAGAGAGAGTAGAGTAGTTGAGTTTGGGCATTCGTTGTGATTAGTGACTTGTTTGTTTAAGCGCGCTCCCTAGCACCCTCGCTCGCTAGCTTAGGCTGGCCGGTACAACATACCGCGATAAGATCCAGGCTCGGTACAACATGCTCGTTCATCGTTTGCGTGTGCTCGTTCCATTCTCGTTCCATTCTCGTTGCATTCCATTCTGCTTATCTACCTCCGTGCCACGTGCTCCACCACGTGCTTCCCACACAACTGTTTTGAGTACCCACAAACGGGTCCGAAGCAAGTTCCAGGCCTTCTCACTTGCCCGACTCCAACTCTATTGCTGCAGTCCCAACTCTATTATGTTTCGCATTCATTAACTATTATATTCTGCATTCATTGACTATTATATTTCGCATTCATTGACTATCATATTTCGCATTCACTAACCTATTATCTTCTTACAATATCTATTTTCAAACCTCCATTAAAGTTTGTGCTCTGTTAGTGTAATCACACCGCATACCAGAAGACTCAGAGCCATCGTAAAACTAAATCTTGTTCGAGGCGTGATTGTGTCGGTGTAGGAATATTTCACGTATTTCCGTTGCGTTTGCAGTTAATTGCTGCGAAAGGTTCCGGGGAAACTGGGAAACAGAGTTAGAGTTTCAAACTCAATTGACCTGAAACCCTGGGTGAATTCCAGATGCACTCCAAGTGCATTGCATTGCATTGCACTACATTGGGCATGCGTTGAATGCAGACACCCCACAACTCAGACATTTTAGTGCAATCACACTACAATTTACTACAATGCTCTAAGCTCGCACTACGATAACCAACCAATTAAAACAACCACTACACAAGTAGAGTTTCCCCCATCGGGTTTTCTCTAGACCATTAGGTATAGCTAATATACAATGTAATAAAAAAAACTACGATAACTGGATTAGCATTAAACACACAACAATAGCTACGGTACACAATGCTTTACACTCACAATAACTGGACCTCAATGGCACTCATGCCGGCCTCATACCTCTGAAGTCATCAACTTGGTTAATCAACAATTTACTAATTCCGTTCGGTAGTCCATTCAAGAATTACCCAAAATCCCAAAACTCAAACAAAACACCTCGAGTGCCAAAAATAACACCGCTTATCTCCCCAGCGTGAAGCCACCAGTCACCGATCCGTCGTGTTCGTGTCGTGTTTGGTGGGATGGTTGCTTTATTTTATGGCATATCGTGGACTGTGTTAAAGAGATCGTGTTTGTGTCGTGTTTAATTCTTGTGTTTGTGTTTTCATTTGCACTGCTGGGGCACTTGGCAGGTGCTTCACGTGAGCTATTCGCAACTCAGTGCCGCCAAAATTACAATGTAAAACGTGCTCGAGCACTGAATGTCAGTGACATCGTCAACGGTGCTCGTCAAGTACGTTCGCTTAAAGTGACACCGTCATAAATAAACACGATCGTAAGTATGATCAGTCATGCTAAACTAACACTAATTACACACACTCTTAGTCTCCCACCAACCTCCCACCTCTTCCCTCAACTGCCATCACCCCATCGCCTGACTACGCACGCTTAGACAACTCACGCAGGGGGACCAGCCAAGGCCTGCCTTTATTTACACCCCTGCGACGCGCACTGTTTTTATGATTTCCCGATTAGTGCGCCAATTAGCTGCAAAATCGTGTTACAATGGTGACCTCCTACAATATACCAGAAAACACCCCCAAACGGGCACATTAGGTGCCGGTGCATGTCGTTTCCAAGGTAAGTGCTCAGCAGCAAGTGACGATGTTTACATTTGGATCATTGATTTAAATAAACCCATTCCCCTGTGGCAACCATCCATACATTCGTTTAGTCAAGTCCTGACCCAATACATTCCTTTTCTTTAAACTTGAACAAAATGAAATTCCAATCGCTTATTGCTGGTGCCATCATGGCCTCGAGTGCCTTAGCCAGAGACGTTGTCTGTTTAGTGGACTCAAACCCGGTTGCAACCGTTGACTTGGATACCGGAGTTTGTCCTTTTGAGGTTCCTTCTCAATATCCTGTAGTTGCGGACTTTACCTCTCGTGAGGACTACAGATTCACCTTCTACTACGCCTTGGTCGACTCCATCAGATACTTCACTGATGCCGTCAACAGAGGTAGAGTCATCGAAATTCCTGCCAGACAATTATATGGCAGAGACGGTGCTCCATTGTTCCAAATTGAGGACGAAAAAAGTCCTGCTGCTAACTCCACTGCTGCTTTGAGAAAGAGACTCTTGGGCAGAACCAACCTTTACTCGAGAGATGAACAAAGCGACTTGGTTGCTTCTTTGGAAGAATTAGACGGAACTGCAGTCGAAGGAGTTGTTTTCGAAGTTGTTGATCCTTCAGATGCTTCCGACGTAGCTTCTGGTACTGCTTCTGAAGGTGCAAGTGCCACATCTGATGCCACTGCTGCCACATCTGGCGCCACTACTGCCGCTGAAGGTGACTCCACCTCCACTCTTACCGTGGATCACACTTTGGTGGTCACCATCACTTCTTGTAGCGAAAACAAATGTCACGAGACCGAAGTTCCAGGGGTCGAAACCGTCACCACCGTTACCGTTGATGGAGAAGTCACTTCTTACACCACCGTTTGCCCTCTCACCGAAGAAGTCGGCGAAGTCACTTCCACCCACGAAATTTACACCACCGTTACCATCACTGCCTGTGAGAATAACAAGTGTCACGTGACCGAGGTTCCTGCTGTTGAATCCTTGACCACCGTGACCGTTAACGGCGAGGTCACTTCCTACACAACCTACTGCCCTCTTACCGGAGAAACGGAATCCACTCCAACCACTGTTGCAGCCGTCGAATCTGGAAGTGCTGCTGATACCACCAGTACTTTATACGTTACTGAATACGTTACTCTTCAAGCCGTTTCATCTGTTGAGTCAGTTGTTACCACTACTGTCAACGGTGTTGAGACTATTTACACCACTTACTGTCCAGTTACTGCCACCGAAGTGTCTAAAACTACCGTTCCTGAAACCAAAGCTCCAGTTTCCGAAACTACTGTTCCTGAAACCAAAGCTCCAGCTTCTGAAACTCCAGCCACCAAAGCTCCAGCTACCGTGGTTTCTTCTTACTTCCCACTCGGTAACACCACCGTCACTGGTACTACTCCAAACACCTTGGCTGGTGAAGATACCACTTCCACCGTTGAATTACAAATCACTTTAACTGCTTCTGTTTCTCAAGGTGTTCCAACCGTTGAGGCTGAAGTTTCCACCGCTGAAGCTGGTGCTTCTGTTGCCGGATATACTTCTGTTGGATTGTTCCTCGCTGCTTTGGCTTGGTTGATCTAAGAGTGATGATCGTGTTCGATGGTATATGTACTATGAATTGTATGTCTGAATGTATATGTACTTGTATGTGATCCAGGAATAACGAGCTCCTAGAATAGCACAATAGCTCCCGTATGAAACTGCGTAATTACAGCCCTGTTTGGGGTATCAATCGGCCATGACGGGGTATCGTTTGACCACGCTGGAGCTGTGATTGACCATGTTGGGCACTAGAGGTGATCGCACGGGGCTCAATTCTCTATGTTACTTGCTCTTCTATAAGTACTCTACAACCCGAATCCCCTTATACGATCATCCATGTTATGCGATCATCATCGGTTGTGTTATAAATACAGGATTCAGATCTTGCAACAATAGAATGAGATCGCGATTATGCTGGCTATTGATATTTTTTAAGGCTGATCTAATATGCGCATGATGCATGGATCACCAGTTTAAAAAGTAGATGTTACATTGCAGGGCCAGTAACACCCAATACCCAACCTTTTGAATGCATACGGGTTGTTGCCTTGGTATGATATGCTGGTTCTTAGTGTGATTGGAAAGTAGGCGACAGTGCACGACCTTGGCCATTACCACCCGCCTTATAATCATTTCGGTGTGGGGCATTGTCAGTTTGCAGACATCTCACGGAAGTCCGTGGTTTCCCAGTTATGTAACCAGTTATGTAAAGGTTTGCCCGATTTATGTATCCCAGTTATGTAAGGGTTTATGCAATGTAAGGAGTGGAGTTGCTGTTGCCTAAAAAGCTGATAACGGAAAACCCTGGCTTCACTCTGTTAGATCCGATTGCTGCCCGACGCACCCTTGTAACCAGATCAGCTTGGCAGTGTTGGTGCTCTTATATCACAACCTCCGCATCACTGTCACCCCCAGCACGGTGGTGGCTTCACCAGTGCTTCCAATCCGTACACCTCGGGCAACCACTGTATCTAAAAATACTCTCTGATGGCTGCAAATCTAGGCTGACTGACCATTGAACTAGAGCCATACTTTGAGCTTGAAAGTCGAACGCCGTCAAAGTTACCAGATTCATAGCGTGCTTCCTCTATGGGGTAGCGTGCGTCCTCTATGAAGTCACAGAAGTCAAAAGTCCCGAATATTTGTGTTCAAGATGCTTGAATTCGTGTTTGAGGGCTTGTAAGAGGTTCGAACTCCAAAATTCCTACCCAAGAGCTTGCATAAACCCGCCCTTGCCGCCAACTATCCTAAGTTGCTATAGCTGGTGCAGTGTCCACACTCATGTAAGGTCAAAATCCCGTGGATCTGCACTAAAATGTCTAAATCACGAACCGGGTGCAGATCTTCTTGGCCGTAAATCTCGCTGTCGAGCCCTGTATAAGTGAAGTTTGTTTGTCTATTATTAGCAACGGCGTTGTGCTCACGGAGTTCACGAAGATGGTATGATGTCAGAGTTTTGTGATGTTAGAGTGCTTGTGTTTACGAACATGATATGATTTCAGGGCTTTGTGGTGTTGGGTTTTATAATTTCAGAGTTTATGATATCACAGTAGTACAGTGTTTGTAAAGTGAATGGGGTGTAGCAATGCTTACAGTAAAACCCATCATTGGAGGGGTCAACATATGAATGCAAAAACCTGGTGCTTTTGTGCTTAGCAACACGTTCAAGGCTGCATGGTTTAAGAAAAGAGGATATTTCAGCTTAATAGTGAATGTACATCTTGTGTTTCTGCATTCTTTCAAGCACATGGAGTTCATACTTATGCATCGAGGCCACACACCAGATGTCGGTCCCCCTGTGGCCTGGTGTGCCTGGGGATTCTCAACTCACACACAATCTCCAATCACGTGACGTTCTCACTACTTACACAAAACCCATTGTGCACATTCACAAAACCGAGTGTGCGCATCCAAGGACTCAACCACTTTAAAGACCTTGAATAATGTCCGACGTGAATCTCTTCGATTTGTCGTACATAACAACAAAGACCCACTCATTCAAAAAGTCATCCAAAATCAAACCTTCCAATAAAAGGTTCAAGCCCGCAAGACAGATTATCAATGATGAAATCAAATATCTCCAGTCGAAACAGTTGAAGTTCGATACTCCAACGATGCTCTCAGTGGCTGCACCACCTTCACTCAAACCGCAAAAGAAGTACTGTGACATCACAGGCCTAGAAGGGAAGTACAAGAGCCCCTCAAACAACCTCCGATTCCACAACGTAGAAATCTACCAGGAGGTTATTAAGCATATGCCTCCAGGTTTGGACCAAGAATACTTGAGTCTTCGTGGAGCAAACGTGGTCTTGAAGTGACCCAGCAGCATTCCTCGGCAAAGAATTCATATCTTAACAATGTACATTATTATTCTAATCGTTCCATTTACTTACAAGCTTTTTAATGGCGTTATCAAAAGCACCATTTTGTAGTATTTCTTCCTCGTGTTCATTCTTGTCACTCAAGTCCAAAAACGGATTACATATGGTTTTCACGTAGGCCTTGTGGACCGAGAGAAACAAATCCCGGAGTGTTGTACGTTCTTCAAGCTCTTTACTCAAATGCGTTTGGTTATTGAACCCGATAATCACTTTGATTCCAGTATTCGTTTCGTAACCATACACAGTGACATCGTCGTGCACCACTAACATCACTGCCAGGTTCTGAAGATCCCCTTCCTGTTGTTGTTCTCGTATGCTGAGAGACGCTGGCGACGATATTATATCTAAAGCTATATGAGAAAGATAGTTATACTTCAAAAAGTCATTGGCGTCTTTGGCACTGGCTGCATCCGCATTCAACCCAAAAGCCTGGATGTATAACGGCTTGTCTTCCCGGGAGATCAACGACACAAAGCATATCCGTTTATCTTCAAACTCTGGCATCGCTGGTGATTCCTAGTCTCAAAATTGAATTACTTGAATTCCAAGTTTCGATTTCGCGTTGATTGATGGTTGATACAACGTCTCCTTCCACCAAGAAAGTCGACGACTTCTTGTCGCTGTTGTCGAAACTCTCTCAGGAACGGCTCAATGAAGACCAGCTGCGCCAGAGAAGTTTGGAGAGAAACATAGAGCTCTTGAGACAAGCGTCTACCAAACCTGTTTTAATATCGTCTCAGATCGATTCCAAGCTGCTTAAATTTAATAGAGATAACACACCACCTCCGAAGCCAACCCGTCCGAAACCACAGGTGGAGGAAAAGGCTCCAGCACTTCCCCTGAGGACGTATTTGGAGCACGCCCCTGCTCTTCCAAAGAGACGAGAGGAGCATAAATTCCGTTCTTTTGCAGACGTTGAGAAAAGCATCAAGGAGGGGCCTAACGTGAAGCCCAAGCCTGGGGCAAAAGTGGTGAATCCAGACTCACCGTCCGTTATAGAGGATGGGCTGAAGCTCAGGCCAAAAATTGGGCCAAAAATTGGATCAAAACCTGCACCAACAAGTGCACCAAAACCTGGAGCCAAACCTGGAGCCAAACCAGAAATCAAGTCGCCTAAGCCCCTGATAAACTTCAAGGCAGAGCTCGATCTCAGGTCCGAGCTCGAGTCAAAGCCGAAGCCCAAACATACTTCAGAGAGTACATTCGAGAGACCAAGGCCTGGTACCAAGCCGGTGGTAAATCCCAGAGCACTGGTGAATTCCGAAACGAAACCACCGGTAATAACCAGAAAGCCCCAGATAGACATAGACAGGCGCCCCGATGTGCCACTCAAGCCTTCGACGAAGCCACAAGTACCACCGACAAAACCACAAGTGTCTACCACAAAACCAGCCGCTGCAAAACCAATCAAACCCGCTAAGCCGTCCAAGCCCTCGTACGACTCATACAAAGGCCAAGACAACCAGATACTTCTCTCGCAGCTAGAGAAAATAAAGACCAACAAGCCTCCAAGACCAGCACCTAAACCGGCAGCCAAGCCCAACACACTCTCAGCGTATAAGGAGAAAGATGTTTCAGAACTCCAATCGCAACTTAATAGACTATCTCCCAAACGAAACGACACTCCTGCTAGCAAACCATCGATTGCGAGGTATAGAACCCAGGATAATGATCTACTAAACTCACAGATCAACAAACTCAAGAGAAGTGAACTGCCAGAGAAACCAGATTTCAAGGCCCACTTGAGCTCCATTATACGAGCAGGAACTTCACCTCTGTTGGGTGCGCCTCTGAGACCATCTTTGGGACCCCAGGGTGCATCCACGCTCGAGAGGAGTGCCACGTTTCCCAAGTCCAAGAGAGAGGACACAGAGACTCTGGAGAAGGTGTCGCTTCCCAACAAAACCAGAGCCAAAGGGCCCAAGAGAAAGCTTCCTAAGAGTCTAGGTGGACTGGTGTCCAGGACTTCTACGAACGATTCAATTGGTACTAAGAGTAAGATAACGCCCAGTGTTTTTCACAAGAGTGACAGTCAAGTGGACGACTCAAATGGCGTAAGTGGTGTAACTCCTACTGTCAATGCTACCAGTAGTGAGAACAATCAGAACAAACCTCTAAAGCCAGTCAAACCCAAACCACTCGTAAACAAGAGCACCAAACCGCACATAGAGTCATAGAGGGCCACCTACGCCAAGTGCAAGGTGACACTACGCCAGGGCCACCTCGTGCGCTCCATGATTTGGTGTTCACATTTCATAGTGTATCTACGGAATCTCAATTTCACATTTTTCATTCGCGTCTCAGCAACATGAACCACATAAATGAACACTGGAACCATCTCGTGGAGGTGGTTCCCCCCAAAGTAGAACAATTACGTGAGTATTTCGCCAGCCAATTCCCCAAAGACGTTGCCACATACGTGGAAAACCTCAAGTCTGTGGACGCTCACGAATTGGTCAACGACTTCAAAAATCTCAACCCTACACCTGCCACCATCACCACATCAATTGTAGGATTGACCACTATACTTGTGATCACCAGACTCTTGTCTGGTAGCAGCGCCGAAGAGCCCAAGAAATCCAAAAAACCTAAGAAGAAAAAGGTGTCCAAGGCCAAAAAGACAAACAAGCAAATCCAAGATATCTTAGACACTTTTGAAGGTACATGGGTGCCACAAATCAACGAGTATTTCGAATCCTACAAGTCTTTGAAGCCAGAGGACGCAGAGTATAAGTTCAACTACTTCCTGGAAATGTTGCTCAAGGAGTTGTTGAAGTTGGACGGCGTGGACACCTTGGGAAATCCTGTGATTAGAGAAAACAGAAAGAAGGTGATTCAGTTCATCCAGAGCCACCAAAAGAGATTGGATGCTTTCAAAAAAGAAGTGGATTTGTAGAGAAAGACCTCGGTCATCGTAAATACGTATAATAAATATAAGTGTAACTTTATTCTAGAGATATACGATGCAGTTGGATTTACTTGCCAAACTTTTCAGGGTCGATTCTTTGGCCTCTTCTCACCCCGAACTCTGGGATTCCACTCAAATTGGGTGGAAAAACCTTGGTGATTACCGGGAGCTTGTTTCCTAGCCACAATGCCCTGTCAGTGTGGTCCAAAACGTCATCTCCGGTTTGAGGATGGATAAGCACCGATAACGAGCCGTGAAATAACTGGAACCACGAAAGAACCCTGACGAAAATCTCGGGCCTGGCCACATCCACCTCCCAAAACTGGGTCACGTGGGGGCCAATCACCTTGTCGTCAGGGAGCTCCTTTACTATGACCGAACCGTCCTTTCCCTCGTCCTCAAAATCAGCCAAGAACCTGTGTTTCAAGGCCTCAGACTCCGAAAGCGAATCCGGATTGTGAGCGTAGTAGTACACATGGAAGTCGTAGTATTTTACAGGATGGACGAAACTCAAGCCCTTGGTGGACGTGATTGCACTCTCTGGGTGGTCTTTGTCGAGTTCAGTAAGGTAGTTCATTGTGGAGAATCCACAGTTGAGATTCGAGCTTTGGCGTAGCGGCTTTTGGCGCATAACCCGAGGATCTACATATGTATACAATTTATTGTGTATATCGTAGTGTGAATCTAGTCTAGCGAGTTCAGTCTTGTGGTTTCGGTCCAGTGGGTTCATCTACTGAGCTCATCTACTGAGTGTATTTACTGATTTCAGTCCAATGAGTACAGTGCACTTTAGCGTGCCCCTATGGAGTCCACAAATTCTGTCTACTGGATGCCCAAGTCCTTCTTCACTAACGTCTTGCAAATCGGATGGTACAAATCTGTAGACTGGAAAGTCTTGATGGCAAACTCTCTCGATACATATCTCGAAAGAACCCTGTAACCTGGTCTCACGTATTTCATTCTACCTACGGTCTTGAGCCATTTTGCAAAGTTTTGAACCACCTCGTCCAGTTCGGTGAACTTCCCGTACTTGATCAATAGGGAACTGAAGTTGAAGATGATTTCGAAATTCTGACTCTCTTTGTAAAATGAGTACACTTCGTTCAATAATCTCACTGCTTGGGAGCTGTTCTGAACACCATCGAGACGCAGCGACAAGTCCCCCAAAAACACAAGGTGTTGGTTGGCATCGAAGTTGTGTATATCTGCTTCGCTGAATGTGCTCTTTATGGTTTCCGGGTCGCTGCTTTGTAAGAGATCAACCCATTTTTTGGCCAACAGTGTACACTCGTCCACCAAGCTGGTGTCGAAGTCTGGTTTTGGAGGCAACCCGACACTGTAGAACCAGAAATCGAAATCAACAGAGTCTAAAACCTCGACTTTACCTCTGGGCTCGAAGAATTCATAGAGTGAGTCCACGAATTGGAACGAATCCACCGACTGGTACCGGAACTTCTTGAAGTAGAAGGGAATAAACTGGTCAAAGAGCTCACGACCAAGCTTCTGCTCGAGGTAGAAGAGGAAATTGAATCCCTTCTCGTATGGGATTCTGGAGAAAAAGTCGTCTGGATCCCCTCCTTCAAGATCAGTCACCAATCTGGTGGCTTCCTCTGCAATATCCACGATGCTTTCGGATAACTCGCTGTACCCAAGGAATGCAGCGAAATGCCTTACTTTCTCTCCATATTCGTCACTATCTTGTCTTCCTTCTTTCTTAGCTTTTTCAGTTGCAACAGCACCCAAGATTCTTCTTTCGAGATAGACCGTCCATCCTTCATTCAACCAGAAGTGCTCCCATGAACTGTTGGTGACCAAGTTCCCGGACCACGAATGGGCCAACTCGTGGGCCAAGACTCTCACTTGGCTTCGGTCTTTACAGAGTAAAGTTGGTGTAGCAAACGTGATGTTTGGATTTTCCATTCCCCCGTAAGGAAAACTGCTGGGCAAAACCAACACATCGAACTTGGACCATTCGTATTTAAACGTCAATCGTTCGGCCACTTGCAAGAAATCCTCCATATCATTTTCGAATTCCCATTGACACTGGTGAATCTTTGGGGTTTCGGAATAAACGTCACTTCGGGGCCCGATTGGCGCAGACACGATATTCCCGGATGCAATCGAAACTAGATACGAAGGAATAGGGATCTTTTGTTCGAACAAATATTCGTCTCCTTCCGCCAGCTTCGGGATTCCTGATGCCAATACTTTGGCGGGAGACTTCACTCTGAATGTGTACGGAGATTTGGCCCCTGGAGTATCAAAGCATGGGAACAAAGACCGGGCGTGTATGGCTTGACATTGGGAGAACAAATATGGTCCTGTGTCTCCTTGAATGAACTGGAGCGCCGTACATTTATCTGTGGTTGAGAAAGATACCTTTACTTTTAATTTATCTTTGGTGGAGGGGATTGGAATCTCCAACGCACGCCCATAAGGCGCCACTGGTTGTGAGAGCTTGTGCTGGGCTTGTTCTTCGTTCACAAAAACATCGTTGATAGTCAAGTTCAGAGTGTCTAATACCAACTCCGTAGTGTCTTTAACCGGGAGCAAAGTGAATGTAACATCTCCAGACACGGTCTTTTCATCGAACGAAACCGCTATATCTAGAGCAGTGTGTTCCAACTTGAAGAGCGTGTAATTGGATTGCGTACATGGGTCAATTGCTGGGGAATTTGATGGCCTCTTGTGTTCGATTCCTCTTCTTCCAGTCATTGCAAAAATTGCGAATTTGAAATAAAATGAGAACTAGATACGAGAGATTATATCAATACAAAATAAATATCGTATACTCTATTAGGCTTGCTTTGGAGCCGTCTTCTTCTTTCTCTTTTGAGATGCCTCGGCCACCAACTGTTCGAAAACTCTGGCTTCTTCTGCTTCGTCCTCGGTACGTGTGGTGGCAGAGAACACTTCTCCAATAAGTTTCAATCCCTGGGCTCTAGCAACCCTTTTCTCTAAGGGAACTTCTTTATCGTATAAAATATTGTCACATACTGCCCGAACAGTGGTCTGGATCTCGAACTTGGACCCTGACCATGCAGCTGCAATGACTTTACCCATGAGATACTGTTCCATTTCTGCGATTTCTTCTGGCGTGTGCTTTTCTGGTATCTTTTCGGGTTCCTGGGATTTGTCGCCCTCTTTTGCACCGTTATCTTGGTGAGCAGGGTCAGCTTGTTCCAGGGAGGTTTGTTCTAGAGAAGTCTGCTCCAGAGACTTTTGCTCCTGGGAAGTCTGCTCCGAGTTTTTGCTGTGTTCCAATTCCTCCTTCAACTGTTCAAGTTTCTGTTCGAGCTTGGTGACTTCGGCCTCGCTGGCAGCTTTCGCTGTCTTGGCCTTCTCTTCTTCTTCTGCTTCCTTCTTGGCGTGAAATTCGTTATCTTCTTGCATCTTAGCATACTCTTGCATAGTCAGCTGAGCATCCAAAGCACTGGTGATTGTTTTGAAGGTGTCTCTGACGACGTTTCCTTTTTCCTTCACACTCCACCAAAGCCCTCCGAAGCCCAAAAAGGTTTGGTTCTTCAAGAATATCTTCAGCTTTAGTTTGTATATGGACCCTATGGTGTGTAAGATTTCCAACCCGAAACTCTCCATCTTCAATGACTCAGCTTCATACTTCATTTTGTTTCTGAAGCTCTCGGCAATGTCTGCAGCCATGTCTGTTTCTGTGAAAAGAGAAAGCCTGTTAATAAGGGTATCACTCAACTCTTTTCTCATTTCGATCTTCTTGAGCCTACACTCTTCTTCGAATTTCTCCAACTCTTCCTTCTTTCTCTGCTCTTCCTGTTGTTGTTTCGCAAGCTCCAGGGCATTGGCAGCTTCTGAACTTTCGAGATACAATGTGGCCGTGGCGTTGGTGATACCGGCTATCGAAGGCTCGGATGAGTCTTTTTCTGGGGCAGAATCAGCACCAGCACCAGCACCAGTCACTTGACCAGTTCCACTACCAGCACCACCAGAGCCTTTAGCATCCGCAGCCGACTCCTCTGGCTTCTTTTTTGGCTCGTCGTCTCCGTAACCAGACAACTCTGCACTTTTACTCAACTCCAGAATCAACGACAACTCACCTATCCAGGCGTTGAAGGCGTTTCCTCCGAAGATTATCAGGAAGAACTCAGCTGGGTCTTCGAATCCCTCTGAGGGAATGGACTCCTGTTTACCGTATTTATCGTACTTGGACCTTAAAGTGTCATCACTCAAGACTTGATAAGCTTCTCCCACCTCCTGAAATTTGGACGCAGCTTCAGGATCATCGGGATTCTTATCGGGATGCAACCGTATAGCAGCTTTCCTGTAAGCTTTCTTGATCTCTAGAGACGTGGCTGTGGGTGGCAACCCCAACAAATCGTAGTATGTGGTATCAACGACCATGATGTATTGCGCACCTGAATTTGAGAATCAAAGCTAAGACTAGCGAACAAGATCTCAGCTGCTAGATCAAAGAAACAAAGCCAAGAAACAAAAAGATCAGAGACCAAAGAGACAGGACATGCTACAAGCCAGGTTCCAGTGAGTCCACTGGCGTAAAACTCTTACAACGCTATGTTATTGCTATTAATTTGGTCATCGAGCACCACTCGAATCCTATATACACGATTAAGCAGAGTAGTACACCTTTCTCAAGTCCACAAGCTTCTTACCTCTACTACCAGCCAAATCCTCCAAACTGCTTTGTTTGGTGAGGGCCTCAACGAATCCCTTGATGACATTCATGGGGTTTCTGGATTTATAAACTTTTCCTTTCAAGTCCTTAATACCTGCAGCCTGACAAACTTCAAAGATGTTGGAGTTCACACGCAACCCGAACCCATCAGGTGCGGATTTAAGGAACAACTTGACGGCATGGAACTTATAGTTGATGTCACCCAAAATGGTTCTGTTTTCGTATCTCTGGACTGGAGTCAAGTTTTTAACGGCATTCCAATGTGCTTTCAACATGGCGGTTCTCATTCCGTCTCTACTCTTTCCTTCTCCAATTCCAACCATTCCGTTCTGGTCTCCTGCTACAGTCAAACAGTAGAAGTTGGGAATTTTACCTTTCGAGGTCTGACAACTGACTCTTTTCATAACAATGGGCCTGATGTACAAGTTTTTGATGTACTTTTGGTCCAACCCAGTCAACTTGGACAACTCCAGGGCAATTTCCTGGTTGCTTTTGTAGGCCCTGGCTTCTTTGACATCACCTTTGGCGACGAATCTCAACCTCAAATCACTTCTATCAGGAGATTGGACCTCTGGGATTTTTGGGTATGGGGTCTTCCCTTGGGCTTGGTTGGGGTACAAAATGGGCTCGTCCCACTGAGGACTAGTCTGGGCGTAGTTGATGTTATCGCTTGGGGCGAATTTCGATCTGGCAGTTGGTCCTCTTTTGGCCAACTTCAAGAGAGTGTTGGGCTCAACAAGAGACTCGGTGATCTTGATACTCTGGAGCACTTCGGGGGTGTAGAATTTCGAGAGGTACTCGAGATGCTTCTGCACCTTGGGGTTCGTGTTTCTAGCCACACACAGGCTCGCGAAGCTCCTCACAAGCGTGATGGAAGGGAGTCTCATGGTGATAAAAAGGTGGTAAAAATTTGAGATTAAAATTTGACTAGGATTTTTCAGTGCGAATTTTACTTGTATTACTCGAGGTCTATATGAATATGTATTTTTAGTGGCAGCATCCGTGGGCCACCTCGGTGACGTGCCCGGCCTCCAAGAGCTCATCCAACAAGTCGCCACTCTCCAACTTGACGACTTTGTCAGGATTCAAGATCCCGTTGGGGTCCAACAGATACTTAATCTTCCGCATCAAGTCAACTGACGTTTGGCCCAATTCCAGAGGTAAAAATTTCCGTTTACCGACCCCAACCCCGTGCTCTCCAGTACACGTCCCTTCGAAATGCAACGCTCTTTTCACCATTCTCTCCACCGCATCTTGTGCTCTTTTGTAGTCCTTTTTGTTGTATAAAATTAAGAAATGACAGTTTCCGTCTCCGATGTGTCCCATGGTTGCAAATTTTTTTTCAAACCCTGAAGCATTCAAGTCGTGATGAGTTTCAGCTATAACTTCCGGCAAGTTGGACAACGGCACTGCGATATCGGTGGTCCAACACTGGACATCGTTGGGGTCTTCCAACACTTTTTGTCCGTGTTCGATGGTGGACCAAAGTCCATTTCTACGTGCAGACCACAAAAGAGCATTTTCCTCTTCACTGGTGGACGACTCGAAGCTGAGCACGTTGTTGTCCTTGGCGATCTGCTGGACGAGTTTGGTGTCCTGGGCGATGGAGTTGGTGGTGGGACCTCCAATCTTCAAGAGTAACGTGGGAACTTCCAGAAAAACCTTTGCGTTTCCTTTAGCATCGGTGATTCCACTGGCATTCACAAATCCTACGGTCACACCGTCCAACAACTCCAAGGCATTCAACTGGAGCCCACTACGGGACACAATGGTGGATGCAGTTTTGGTAGCGTCCTTGATGGTTGGGAACGTGGCGATGGTAACATACTCATACACGGGACGCACATTCAATTTGATTGTGAGTTCTGTAATGAGACCCAAAGTTCCTTCCTGGCCAATGAAGAGACGCGTCAAGTCGTACCCGGCACTCGACTTTCTGGGTCTCTGCTTTGTCTTGAGAATAGTTCCATCTGCCAAAACCACCGTCATATTGACGACATTTTCTTTCATGGTCCCATACTTATAGGCATTGGTACCGGAAGCCGAAGTACTGGCCATTCCTCCTACAGTGGCCCCCATTCCGGGATCAGGCCCGAAAATAAGTCGTTTTCCATCCTCACGTGACTGTAAGAATTCGTCAAGCTCCTGCCATCCAACAGCAGGTTGCACGACCACGTCCAAATCGTCTGGGTGGAACTCCAACACCTTGTTCATTCTGCTGAATGACACCGAAATACTGTTGGGACCTCGAGTGTGCATGGTGTGGCCTTCAAGAGACGTCATTCCCGAATTGGCTACGATAGGCACTTTGTACTTATTGGCAATCTTCAATATCTGAGACACTTCCTCGGTACTAGCAGGGTGGATGATGATACTGGGCTTGTTTTGTTCGGGTTTAGGTGGTCTGTGGGTGCTGAAGAATAGATCTGACACTGCCTTGATTTCGTCACTGGAATCAGACCAGTTTCCTTCTCCCACAACCAATTTCAATTCTGCAATAGCCTGAGCAAATTGAGCATCTGACGCATACTCCAACGGCTCTACGTCTTCCAAAGGAGCCGTGGATTGTTTGAAAATGGCCTCATTTCTTGTCTTTCGTAATTCACCTCCAATGTAGACTCCAGCTGCAAAAACAGAAGCCACCAAGCCTGCAACTGACACTTTTGCAGTCGTGGAAGATCTGGTAGAGTAGGCTCGTAAACCACTTGTATTGGGCTTAAGTGGCTTCAAAGGCCTCAAACACGGCTTGAGCTTCGATCCAAATCCTAGCACTCGAAACATCGAATTGAGTTTTTGAAAGATTTATTGTGGATCCACACTTTGCATCTTATCATATGTGGTGTGCGCAACCGCCCGCCAAACACCATTCGCGAATCTGCACTCACTTAGACGGATTCTGACATAAGCACGCGACATGGGGTTCTTTTTTCACGGTCTTATCACCTTATGTCACGTGAAAAAATCCAATCGCTCGCATCTATAAAAAATTTCCAAACCTATCACATTATCTGTAAATCAAATGGCTCCCCACGCTTTAGCTCAGGCAGAAAACGGTTCCGCCTCGAGTATCGGAGGTAGCATCAGCGATGTGAACAGTCCAGATGTTCTTGCTAACGTCAAGTTGAATCCTTTTGACACCTCGGTCGATCCTGCTTTGATCAAAGGTTCTGCTTATACTTCAGCTTTAACCATCATAAACCAAGCTATTTTCTCCACCAGTTCCAGGATCTTTTCTTCTGGAACAGTAGGAAACGACAGCGTTGCCGATAGTCATATCCAGCTCTGGACTAAGACTTACCAGAGAAAGAATCATTTGGGAGTTACCCCATTTTTCTACAAATTCGAGGCCAGATCTGGTGCAGGTAATGCCATTCTTGGATACTTGAAACAGAACCCCATTGACCTGCAAGATCCCATTTCCGTTATCACCGATAACACCGGGTTGAAGTACTTAATTCCTGTGTTGTCAAGCCGTGGCAATCAAAGGTTGCCAATTACTTTAAACGTTTCTTCTGCTGAGTATCACTCCGGCCTCAACACTCTTTTGGTCAACAACGAAGGAGCCTTGGGCTCGGCCAGAATCTTGAAGTACCCGGTTCTCGGTGCCACCGATCTCTACGACGGTGCTGAACACCAATACTTGGCTGTTTTGGCCAAGTACATCACCGTTTTGACAGGCTCGCCAACCATCAATTTGTTTGATGGGTTGGAAGGTGCGAAGACTTTCACCAAGTACTCGGACATTTTGAGTGTCGACCAAGTTGGAGAGTTGTACCAGAAGTTGGTCAACGACTCTCCCCAGATCGCTGACGTTGGTGAGGCCATCACTTACGCTTTTGCAAAGTTGTCAGACATCATTGGTAAGAAGTTTGAGGCTTTTGAGTATTTTGGAAATGCCCATGCTAAAACCGTTTTCGTGGTTGATGGAACCAACAAGGCCACCAAGGTCGCAAACATCATCGAAAAGTTCAGTGGTTCTGAAACTGTTGGTGTGGTCAAGGTCAGAGTTCCTTTGCCATTCAATTTGGACTCGTTTTTGAAGGTGTTGCCTGAACTGACCTCTGACCTCTTGTTCTTATCTCCTGAATCCGGAGATGTGTCTTTATTCGAAGAAGCTTCTGCTGCATTGTACACCAGGGGATTATTCCACCGTTTCCAGAAATTGGACACCTACCGTTTACCAATCAACTACTCTTTCACTCCTTTAAGTGTCACTGCTATCTTGTCATACTTCAGGCCCGATATCGACTACGAGCAGGTGTACGCCGTTCCTCCTCAACCAGCATTGGCCCAGTTCACCCAAGCCTTGACTGCCAACTCTTCTCCAAGCGGAAGCTTCCTCGTGTGGGGTCATGACCACAGCGAGTTCCTCTCCAGTGCTGAGAAATTGGCATTCTCTTTGGCTTTGGATGACACCAAGAAGGTCACCGTCAGAACCAAATTCGACAACTCCGTGGCCGGTGGTATCTTCCAGACCCAAATCAGTTCTGGTGCCAACACTTCTACGGCTGACGAAGTCGATTGTGCAGACATCATGATTGTTGACGACGTTTCCTTCCTTGAGAAGAACAATGTTTTGAACTTTTTGAAGACGGACGGAACCTTACTTTTGGGTACCAAGAAGAAATACGACCAGGAAGAGTTTGTCAAGAAGATTCCAGACCAAGTCAAGAAGTCCTTCTCTGCTAACCACAAGATCGTCATCGTGGATTTCGGTGTATTGGACGACTTGGAAGAGTTGAAAGATTCCACCAAAGGATTCTCCAACGAGTTCTTGATCCAATATGCATTCTGGTCCTACGCTTTGCCTCAGTTGAACGGCTTCATCGTCAACAAGTTGTTACAGGCCAACGGAAGCGGGTTTGAACTCTTGGCCGCTGTGTTAGACAAGTTCATCTCCACCGTGAAAGAGAAGGGTGTTCTCAAGACTTTGCCTGTGGACAAGGAATGGGCCAACATAGAAATCGATGCCGATAGTGAGGACGGTCCTGTAACGATAACAGACGTTTCTCGCTTCCCACTTGAAACCTCCTACGGTCCAAACCCTCGTAACGACACCGAAGAGAAAGAGGAAACCAACCACACCGGTGTTTTGGAATTATCCAAGAGATTGACATTCAGAGAAGCTTACGGCACATCGAAAGACTTGAGACCAGACTTACCAGTCAAGAACTTTGTGGTCAAAGTCCAAGAAAACATCAGACTCACCCCACAAGAATATTCCAGAAATATCTTCCACATAGAGTTCGATGTGACTGGAACTGGTTTAACCTACGATATCGGTGAAGCCTTGGGAATCCACGGTCGTAACCACCCCGAGGATGTTGAAGAGTTCATCCAGTTCTACGGGTTGGATGGTGACTCTCTCGTGGAGATTTCCAACAAAGACCAACCTTCTGTGTTGGAAATCAGATCTGTTAGACAATCTTTGGCCGAAACCCTTGACTTTTTGGGTAAACCACCAAAGAGATTCTACGAGGCCTTGGCTGAATTTGCGGAGGACGATAAGGAAAAAGAGGCATTATCCAAATTGGCTGGAAGCGAAGGTGCTGCTGATTTGAAAAAGAGACAAGAAGTTGATTTCTGTACATACTGGGATATCTTGGAGGAATTCTCAAGTTGTAGACCACCATTCCAAGAATTGGTCAAGATCATTGCTCCATTGAAGAGAAGAGAATACTCCATTGCTTCCTCTCAAAGAATTCATCCTAATGCCGTCCACTTGTTAATTGTGGTTGTGGATTGGACTGACTCCAAGGGAAGAAAGAGATGGGGACACTGTTCCAAGTACTTGAGTGATTTGAGTATCGGAGACGAGTTGGTTGTGAGTGTCAAACCTTCTGTTATGAAGTTGCCTCCTCGTCCAGAACAGCCAATTGTCATGTCTGGTTTGGGTACCGGATTGGCTCCTTTCAAGGCTTTCATCGAAGAGAAGATCTGGCAACATCAACAAGGATTGGAAATCGGGGATATTTATTTATTTATGGGTTCAAGACACAAGAAGGAAGAATACCTTTATGGTGAATTATGGGAAGCATACAAAGATGCTGGTATTTTGACTCACATTGGTGCAGCTTTCTCCAGAGACCAACCTCAAAAGATCTATATTCAAGATAAGATTAGGGACAAGATTGAAGATTTGACCGATGCCATTGTTGCTAAGGAAGGATCCTTCTACTTGTGTGGACCTACCTGGCCAGTTCCAGATATTACCGCTTGTCTTGAGGATGTCCTTACCAATGGAGCAAAGAAGAAGGGTGAAGAAATCAAGGATCTCACCAAGGCTATCGAGGACATGAAAGAAGAAGGCAGATACATCTTAGAAGTTTACTAGATTATACATTGTTTATATCTTTAAAAGAGGTTCAATAAATAGAGGATGTTGAATCCTGGTCATGAGAATCGATCGTTAAAAAGTGACCATTCAGTCAGAATGGCACAGATCTTTCCTGGAATTAGTTGATAATTAAGTTTCCTGGGGTTTAATTTCGGGCGAGTTTTCACTCTTGGCTTGAAGTTCACTGATTTCAATCTTGAGTTTTTTAACCTCCTTTTCGAATCTTTTCCCGAAAACGTCAATATAGTAGGTGGCCCCATTATAACAAGACCACACAAAAACAAATCCCACAAAGGAACCACACAAGTGTTTGTATTTGAACCATATAGGGCATGGCAACATCGTGAGGATTTGATACAAGAATTGAATGACAGTGAATGCAGTGATTTGCATCCAATTATAAGGCAAAGAATTGACAAATCTACCCAATGCAGTGGATTTGTTCTTCTTCCTGAGGTACGTGAAAGATGTGACTCTTCCGTTCTCGATCTCCTTCTTCTTTCTGATGGTGATGAAGTAGTGGTAGCTCACTTGCCAGATAGTGTAGTAGATCGAAGTGATTATGATTCCATTCACAAAGTTCCAATCACTAATCTCACTGAGAGCAGGAAACCTTTCGTTGACGTATTCTTTTGGCATCTCGTGTACCAACACAAACAGAGTGATGGGAGGCATCACGTGGATAAATGAACTGGTCGTTTTCTCGATGGAATGGAGGACCAATGAGTTTCTCCAGGTGATCACAGCAAAAGACAAGGTACCCAATGACAACGAAAACACAGATACAAAGAGAGACTTCGAGTCTGGTTTGTACCATATGAACACCATTAAAAGAAGATTCACGTAGTAGCACAAGTCGGCCAAATAATACTGAAATGATTGCTTGAAGTAAGAGTAGAACCGGATGGGCATCAACAAACAGAAAAGCACAGTGTGGAACACATGGAAGTATGTGGGGTACTTCCCAATAATGAACCCACCAGCTGCTATGCATGACACGGCAGCAGCATAAAACAATTTCTCTGTAGCAGAACTCTCAAGACTTTCATGGATTTTTGCATCAAACTTGGTCAATCTCTGTTCCAAAAGGTCTTGTAACTTGCTGAGTTCCTTTGACAGAGTAGGGTCGAGTTTCAATCGGTTGAGCTTCTCTCTGGTCTTAACTCGCATATCTTTGAATCTCTTCTTGGTGCTCTCGGAAACGTGATCCAATCCTATTCCAAAATCAAAGTCTTGGACATAGAGCATTTTGTTCAAGTCAATGAAACTGATCGAAGTGGAGGAGTCACTGCGCTTTAAGGTGTATTCGCCGAACTCATCGTCGGTTTTTTCGTCACTGTTATTGGGCGTGAGCTCTTCAGGTTCCATGATTAGTGACGCGATAAGCAAATTAAAGTGACAGATTTTGAGATGTATTTTGAGAATATGGAATGAAAGCTAGCCAATTGCAATTGAAATTTTAGTGAAGAATTTGATTAACGAAATGGAGCAGGGGTCACAGGACACCCACAGAGGGGTACTCTGCCTGATGTGAAGGAGAGCCTTGACAACTGCAATCGTGTAAAATTGTCAAAAGCAAATGCTATTATAACAGTAATTATGTAAGCCAGACATGTTTCGTTTTAGCCAGAGACAATTTCCAACAGTTGAAGGAGTACAGTTGAATATGTAGGGATAACTAGGAATATTGTAGTCATGCAAACACTACGACCAAACACCTCTGGTTAATTGGTATTTGGCGAAGGGTCACCTCGCTTGGCTGCAAATAGGAGCACGTTGAGACCCAGACAACAACACGTTGAGACGCGGACAACACCACGTGGAGATACTAAAGGAGTGGCCAATTCTCTTGTATCATCTCCACTGACACTAGTGCACCCCAATTCAGTGACCAAAAAATGCCTGCACTGATTTTGCGTCGGACCGTCCTTGCTAGCTCTTATCGCCCTAATCATGGGAAAGTTACACAAAACTGTTTGTGGTTAACCACAAATGCGACTTAATACCTCCATACTTGGACTAATTTTGCAACTGCGACTCGGAAATGAGTGAACCCTTTCAAGAGTTTGAGGCATCTGAAGCGTTACTTCCGGAATCTTCTGAACCGGAAGTTGACCCTGCAGTACTCAACACCAACTACAGAATCAGAAATTTGCTTGCTTTCAATTTAGATGGATTTTTCTGTATAGCATTTGTCATTTTCCTCACATCATCTCAGCCATTTTACATCACTCAGGTTTTGGACATTAATCCCAAAAATATAGGAAAGATAATCGGAGTGTTGGGTGTATTCGACGAGCTCACATCAATAGTAAGCTCACCCCTCATAGGTACCCTCAATGATAAGCTTGAAACACAAAACGGGGTTTTAGGAAGTACTAGATTTATTGTATTTGCTGGGTTTGTTAGCATTTTCGTTTCCTTTTACTTGTACGGGCTCTTCCCGTTTTCAAAATGGTACCAATTGGTTGCTCCCAGAGTGATATTTGCATTTGGGGTCACTAGCTGTATGAGCATGGTTCCGGTTCTATTACATCAATTGATTTATTCAGACTTCAAGTTTTCCAGCATATTTTTCTGGAAGAAACAACCTACCCCCAGTTCGGGCAACAAATCCAAGAATGGTAGGTACTCTGCACTCATTGGTGTATCTACTGGTCTCGGTGCAGTTTTTTCAGTATCGGTGTTCTTGTCTCTACCTGTGAGACTTCTGGTGGATTACGATCTTTCCACCAAAGATGGAATCAGGCTAGGCTTTGTGATCATAGGATCCTTATCGTTACTCGTTTCCTTTGTCATGGCCTTTTTCCTATATAATGCGCCAGCTCACACATCAGAGAGACCAACATACAAGCAATTGTTGGCTACAGGATTTCTCAAAGTCAAGGCGAACCCCAAAGTAAGGGTAGCATGTTTGGGAGGAGCAGCAGCAAGATCCACTTCGGTATTGATAGCTGTGTTTATTCCGTTGTTCGTATACAATTTCTACTTCAAATCGGGACTATGCGACAATGACGGGTCACCTGCAAAAGTGAATTGTTACGACGGTTACACATTTGCTGCAATTTTAACAGGTGTAGCACAAACTGTGAGTCTCTTGGTTTCGCCCTTTTGGGGTATAATTGCTGATAGGCTTGGAAAGCAAACAACGTTAGTATTGGCTGCACTTGTGGGCTTCTTGGCCAACATTTTGATATGTATTTGTGGATTGTACGATCCCAGGAATGCCACTACATTTATCCTTATGAGCGTCATAGGAATCTCCCAAATTGGAACTGTGATTACCAGTATGAGTATTGTTTCTGCAGAAAGTGATACTGTGGGATCGATTAGTGGTGTCTATAATCTATTTGGAGGTGCTGGGATCTTATTGGTGAGTCAAATTGGTGGAGCGTGGAGTGACACATGGATACTTGCCCCATTTTTCTTGGTAGGGTTGATAGACCTTGCATTGGTGGTATCAGGTATCGTAGTATCCAAAGGCATCAAGTTGAGGAACTAGCTTTCTTTGATAACGTAGTTATGATTCACATAGGTTTTGATTACATGTATTCATTTTCACTATACAGGTCTAGACACTCTTTAATATGTCTCTCACAACCTTACCAGCAGCAATGACTTCTTCATCGTGGTACCGTCTTCCACTGAGTTGTAAGCCAATAGGTGCACCTTTGAACTGTTCTGGATCGTACGAGGTCAACTCCAATTCCTCCAAAGGGCTCCTGAATTTGTAGTCCTTGAATGAGTCATCCCATTTGTCGATGCTGGGATCCTGGAAGAGACCTGTTTGAAATACGAGGGTTGGCAAGTCCAAGATGTTGAAGAGCGTTGTATAAGACCAGTTATAAATCTCCTCTGGCTTGGGTGCCACATTATTGTAAGCAGGACTCAAGATGAAGTCTATTTTGTTATCGATAAGGAAGTTGTGGTACTCTTGTCTCAAATTATCACGTTCATAGGTGAGCAGGTGAAGGTCAGAGATTGAGTATGGTTTTTTCTTCTCACCGAAACCAAAATACCATTTGGTCAACTTGGTGAGTGGCTCACCGGATTTCTTCAAGTCTCCTGCGGGAGCTCCCAAATCAGCTGTGTACAAGTTGTTGATCAACTCCAAGGCCTCGTTGGTTTTGATTGGTTTGAATTCCACAATGTTTACTCCAGCATCTTTCAATTTCGCAACCGTTTCTTTCAAGCCTCTCGCAATTGGAGGAGTAGGTTTGACGACTCCATCGTCGTACATGACAGCCACGGTAATGCTAGATGGCTTTGGATGAGGAACATCTCTCCAGGGGAGCATGGAAATATCGTTGTCCAAGTTCCATGGCTTCCCATCATTGATGTAATGTTTCATCCACAATTCGATATCTTCAACTGTTCTTCCCAAAGGACCACAAACACACAAAATACTCTCTGCCCCATGTCCACTGTAGTTACAACCTGCCATGGATATTCTCTTAGTGGAAGGTCTGAATCCATAGCACCCAGAAAAGGCGGCCGGAGCTCTAATAGATCCACCAATATCGGACCCTAAACCGGCCACAGATCCTCCAAACGACACCAACGCACCTTCACCGGAAGTAGAACCACCTGGAGACAAACTCAAGTTGTAGGGATTTCTAGTGAGGCCGGTGATGTTGTTATTGGAATCCAAGTGCATCAAGCACTGGGGCTGGTTTGTTCTGATGTAGAACACGCCTCCCAAATTTTCCAAGATTTGAGTAGACACTGAATGTTCCTTGGCCACAAAGTCAATGAGGTGGGCGTATGAGGCATGACAAACTTTGTCCTTGTAGAAGTAATGTTCTTTCAAAGAAAGAGGTAAACCGTGGAGTGGACCTATGGTCTTTCCGTTTTTCTCCAAATAATCATCCAAGAACTTAGCTCTTTCCAAACCTTCCTCAATGAAGATATCCTGGGCACAGTTGGTGAGCTGGTGACAAATAGTTGCCCTTTTGGCAAAAGCCTTAAGTACTTCCACCGCAGTGAGCTTTTTGGCAGCTATTTCACTCAATAAGTCAGGACTATTCAAATCGGTGATTCTGAACTCTTCAGGAGTAAGGAGCTTCTCCTTGTACAAGTAATCAACAGCATTGAACTGATCCCTGGTCAACTGGTCAATATCACCGGGAAATTCGATAGAGTATTCTGGCAACACCGATTTCTCCAACTTCTCTCTGTACTTGAGAATCTTGGGAAGGTATTCGGCTTTGAACTTAGCATCGTCCTCAATTTCCTGTAATCTTTCTGGCTTGAGGAGCAGTTCGAATGTAACTGGTCCTGCTGTAGACATTGTAAGAGTCAGTGGTAGATATGGTGACTTTTTTGATCTTATATGATAAGCATGGGTCGTGTTCGCGCTCAAATCAAAACCGAAGGAATTTCTCAAATAGGAAGACCCCGAACTGATAGCCAGTTATCAGAACAACGAACTTGATTTGTACGCTCAAGCACAATTAGTCAGGTGTGGAACTTTCGGTTCCATGTGATCGGCAAGTACCAACCGAGTCGAGGTCCGAGGCCTGTGGCTTTCACTTGGCATTCAGGTTTCAGTTATTAATCATGCGAATACGAACTCTATATTTCCTACTTTTATATTTCCTGCGGTCTATACTGTCTATTTCTCTACTTTTCCATTTTCCACTTTTGTATTTTTCACTTGTGTATTTACATATCCTCTATTTCTCTATTTTCAACTCTACCGTATAACCTATTTGTATAACTTCAGCAAGTCAACTCCTAAAATATCAACAATGGTCTTACTGGCAGCAACTACTTCCTCATCGAAGTATCTTCTACCGCTCAATTGCAAACCCACGGGAGCACCCACAAATTCGTCAGGGTTGTATAAACTCAATTCGAGTTCCTCTAATTCACTTCTTGGCTTGTAAGACTTAAAATCTTCATCCCATTGGTCGATTTTGGGGTCCTGGAAGATACCGGTTTGGATAACCATGGTGGGGAAATCCAAAAGATTAAATAACGAAGTGTAGCTCCAATTGTATACGTGTCTGGGCTTTGGAGCCACGTTGTTGTATGTAGGACTCAAAATGAAGTCGATCTTGTTGTCGATCAAAAACCTGGTGTATTCTTGTCTCAAGGCGTCTCTTTGACCATTTAACTTTCTGTTCTCAGCAACTGATAATGCCTTGGCACCTTCACCGTAGTTCAACGACCATTTGGTTAAATGACACACTGGTTCTCCAGAAGCTTTGAGAAGTTCTTTTTGGGCGTAGTTTCCGTCACAGGTGTACATTTTGTGCACAACGTCGTATGCCAATTGCGTTTTGATTGGGTTGAACTCAACCACTTTCACGCCTGCTGCTTTTAACTTTTCCACTGTTTCCTTCAATCCTCTGGAGATGGGGGGAGTGGTCTTAACCAAGCCGTCGTCGTACATCACCGCAATGGTGATCTGGTCAGCCTTTGGCTTTTCGACTTTTTTCCATGGAAGTCTCAACGCGTTCTGGTCAACTTCCCATGGCTTTCCTTCGTTTACATAGTGTTCCATGAAATACTCGATATCTTCAATGGTTCTGGCCAATGGTCCAGCGACGGCCATGACACTTTCCTGACCGGCTCCTCCAGACATTCCTCCCAATAAACCTATTCTTTTTGAAGTTGGTCTGAGACCATGGCACCCAGAGTACGCAGCTGGAGCTCTGATAGAACCACCAATATCTGTTCCAACACCAATTGCAGAACCCCCGAAACTCACAACAGCACCTTCACCGGAGGAAGATCCTCCTGGAGTCAAACTCAAGTTAAAAGGGTTTCTGGAAATACCAATGAAATTGTTATCACTACACAAATGCATCAAAGTTTGAGGTTGATTCGTTCTAATGTAGAAAACAGCACCCAAATTTTCCAAGATTTTGGCGTTGGTACCGTGTTCTTCACAAACATGGTCAATCTTGGAAACGTAACATGCGTGTCTCTGTCTGCCTTTGAAGTCCATTTGTTCCTTCAAGGAAATTGGAACACCGTGTAAAGGGCCAATTAACTTACCATTTTTGGCAAAGTATTCGTCCAAGTATTCAGCTCTTTTCAATCCATCTTCGGTGAACAAGTCCAAAGCACAATTGGTGAATTGATGGGCAATGGTGGCTCTTTTAGCGAAAGCTTTGAAGATTTCAACTGCTGTCAATTCCTTACTGGAGATTTTTGAAACCAAAGCTGGAGCAGAAGAGTCGGTGATTTCCAACTCCTTAGCACTCAAGACTCCACTGGTATATAAGTATTCCACGGCGTTGAACTGTTTTTCGACCAAGGTATCAATTTGGTCTGGTAAATCAATGGAGTATTCAGGAAGAACTGCATCTGCCAAAGCTTTTCTGTATTTCTCAAGCTTTGGGATGTACTCTTTAAACTTCTCGGGATCCTCATAGTCTGAGACGGGATCTTTAGTCAAGTATTTGTCAATTGAGACTGGTGCCATTATGTGAATTAATCGAGTAGATCACAGGATTCACCAACTTATATATCGGCAGGTGCGCATCCACTTACCAGATTTGGAAGGGTGTGTATTACCCAAATAGGAAAATCAAACAGATGGATTGGTGGGTTGGCGGACACTTTAGACGAGGGTGCATATCAGGATGGCTCCGAAGATGGTATGTTCCGTGGTGTTGAGGCTTCGCTTGTTCGTTTGGTTTTCATGGACTTCAGATCCAAAAACCGGGTCGTGCGTGCTCAACTGATAAGAGATTGAGAGATTTGGGATCACGTGAACAAGAGTTCGAGTGGTCTTGGGATTCCGATGGTGAACGCCAAATCAAACCATGGTGACAAGGTGATGACAGATTATTGAAGAGTTGGCTTCTCATAGCTTGCAAATGTTTCAGTTGACTTACGAATTAAATATCAACTTGAATCTTTATCAAAAGTCTTCATCAAAAGGGCCCGTCTCAACTGAAGGCACTTTGACGGTATTTACTTCTTGTGTTGCCAGCTGAACTTCTCTCTGGTGCGAGGAGCGAATGTTCGCTGTCGATTGGCTCGGGATTCTGAACGCGTTTATTTTTCGCAGCTATGAAGACGAATTAGAACCTTTGATGTAGTGATAAGGAAGGTTCTGTGAGTCAGCAACGAAAATAAGACGGAACGTTTGGATCACTCTATGTGATATTGGGTACATCACCATATTGGTCGGGATGGCAGGGGTTGCGTCTTTTAGGTATTGTCAGGACCATCGTAGTCACAAATTCAAATAGTTCAATAAACACTAGTAGGATGAGGTATAGTACCAAAAACACCAGCAACAACATTCTGATAGCATCAGATTGGCAGCGAAATTGGTTTTAGTACTCTACAAGATGCGAACACATTCGTAGAAAATCAAAGTTCCATGGGCTTCGAGTAACAAATGCCTCCGAGATGGGCTCAAGTGGGTGTTGACTTGCTTTCAAGGATCTTTTCACGGCTACACCCGGATCCAAATCTCCATCTATCTGAAACTCTGTAATACAGTGTTACGAAAAGATCGCTAGGGAACTCGATAAACTTTTTTGCTGGAGAATAAAATATGGTCCATACCATCCTTTACCACTTATGGGCTGCACTCACAACACCAGACTTCATATTTTCATCTATCGTTCACCTTATGTCGAGGATGGGTGTCAAACCAGCCCAATTTTGCAGCTGCCTTTGATCGCTGTCCATTCAGTCAACAAGTCAGATGAAACTAACTCCCCTCTGACTCTGGCTAACCGTTTTTGAACCCTTTCTGCGTTCACCTGGCGCCGATCCTGCGAATGGTAGTGCACACGATTCATTTTTTGCAGCCGAGAAATGGACTGTTTGACCACGGAAAGGAATTGGTTAGCCACGGATGAAACTTGGTACAGTACAAGCGTTTCTGGAGATTCCAATATGAAGTGATCGTCTGTTGTGTGTCAGAGGGTGTGAGGGTCTTATCCACACAAATTGACGCGTGTGAAAATGACACTCGTGCTGGCTTCACACTGCCCTCAAAGCGCAAATGGATTCCACTGGCATGTAACTTTTGCAAACTCACTGTTTCACCCAAATGAACTCTGGAAACACTACTACAAAATCACCTCATGGTCAGTCCACCATTCATACAATCGAGTCAATCAATAACCCTCACTAATGTCACAGCAACAGTCAGTACGCATATGACAAAGAGTCACGTGACCATCACCTTGAACACGTCGCTTGGTCGCCGCTTGGTCGTCGCCTGTGAATCCCAGGTGTGTGTTACGCCAACATCATCCTCTACTTCTGCTCACCCACCATAAGCCACTGTCGCCCTACACAAACGTCAGGTACCAAATATGTCAAAAGGTGGCGACGGCACGACCATTCGCACCTAAAAATTTCTCTGGTGCAGCATTTGGAAGAGTATACATACATAAAACCAAAGCCCAAGTAGTACCGCAAAAGTTGGCCATGATAGAGATTTTGGTCACGGTTGTTCCGTCGGTACTATGGATCTTGTATCGGTGTGTCAAGCTCTTGCAGATTCCTATCAATGTCATCACCACCGATTTAAATATCGACGTTCCTCATGTGCCAAACGTGTGCGTCGATATGGTTGGTGAAACTTCGATTGTGATCCACTGGGACATAGAAACCAGACCAAATGAAAACTTATACTACGTGCTATTGGTAAACGGAAAAGAGACTGCAACTATCTACAGCAACAACTGTAAGCTCAGTGATTTGGTGGCCAATACGCTCTACCAAATTCAAATTGTTACTGTGAACACCATGTCCAATTTCCGTTCGCTTTCGGAACCCCTTTACGTGGAAACTGGGCATCCAGACACAAATGACATCATGAAGGAAGTGTATACCCAGGAAACAAAGGTTCCGGAGGAAGTAGGAGAAATTCCTAAAAACATGAACGAAGAAATCATCAAAAGCATTCACGATCCGAGTTTGGTGTCCGTGTACCTTCAGCACTTCCAGAACCAGTTGGCACATATGCATAGGGAGTTCAAGGTGTCACAGGATGCGGTTGAACAAGAGTTCCAGAAATTCCAAACAGAAAACAGAAACCTTCAGCAGAAAATCAAGTCTCAGTTATCAGACTCCAATAAAAACTCTTCAGTTTTGAAGGAGAACCAAAAGCGCAAGGAAAGTCTCATGATCTACAAGTCCAAGCTCATACTGAAGCAGTCTGAGCTACAGAAACTGCTTGACAACCGAAATAAGAATCTTGATTCTCTCAAGACTGAAATACAGATGCTCGTAAAGAAAAAGCACGACATAGAGCAAAACGGGGACCAACACAAAAATGAGCTCAAAAAGCAAACGGAAATCATCAACAACGAGATTGAGGTTGCCAAAGCCAAACTTGTGGCTGTCGAAGATGCTCTCAAGAAAAGCAAAGGCGAACGTAAAGCAGTGAACATAAGATACGAGAATATCAAAAAACTCGTGGACGCTTTCAATGACAGTTGCTTCACACCCACGAATACTCTCAACTCCAAAGGTATAGAGATTCTTGAGAAGCTTTGTCTACTCGAGCCTACTTGGAGTGACAATATACACCGGGAGTTCAGGAAAATCGAAGAGTTTGACAATGCATTCAGACAGTCACTCCAGCGAGAAATCAAGAATTATGTGAACACCCAAAATGCGGTGGAGAGTCTCCGGGACAAACTTGAATCCGACTACTCTCCTAGTTACGTGAGTGAGACATCTGCTAGTCAAAGGTTTGGATGCCAGAATTATATCATCAAAAGCAAGAGGAGAAACAGAAGCAACTCCAAACAACAGCCCCAAATTGTTGTTAATGGTAGTCCAAACTCGCTTTCTCCCTCTGCTTCGACTCCTTTAAATGCTTCTTTATCGACACCCGGCTCGGTGAACGGTGCCCTGACCAACGACAATGGTAACGGAATCACCAACGGAAATACTAACGGTATCACTAACGGGAACACCAACGGAAATTCGATCAGTAACGGAAGTGTGGGTGCCAGACAAACCAGACAGTTCAACAACTACTTTGGGGAGATCTATAACGAGGATACTGAGATTGGCTACGATATGAGAATTAGCCTGCCCAGTGCAACCCACAGTCTCCCTCTCGGATCCCCTACGCTAAGCAACTCTTACACGAACCAGTTGTTGAATGACGGTATTGGATGGAATAACATGAACCTCAACTTGTCACCAAATCTCCAGGCACTGCAATTACAACAGCTGGTGTCGCAGCCCTTGATTTCTCCCCAGCAACCAGAGGTGAGTAGAAACATCAACGTTGGAAGTATTGGATTCAATGATAGTCTCCAGTATTTGACCCATCCCAACCTTAGTACTTCAAGTTTGGGAAGCTCAAACAACCGGCCTTCGAACTTTTGGGGTGGAAGTCTCAATCATACCAGGAACGTCTCCGGATCAAGTATCTGGAACAATCACAACCAGGCGAACGGACAGAACGTACAGAATGGACTAGATGGTGAATTCAGACCATTCGACAATTCCCAGAACCTCTCTCAAGGCATCAATATTCCGAGCTTTTCTCTGGGTGTGAACTCACAAACACATTTGTTCAACCCATTGAGTTCCGGTTTCAATCCTTTGGATGGAGGGATCCTGCCACCGCCAGTTACATCCATGGGCGTCAGTCATTCGCCTATTCCCATGAGTACCTCGAGCTTTGGGCTTGATAACGGACTAACATCAGATCCTTTGCCTGGCTTTAGTGGAAGCTTCAACGGACAATATCAGGCAGCCCAAGGGATTGGGTTGTCAGGGCCATATGAGGGCGACGGAAAGAAGAAAGAGGACAGCCAGTAGGGTATTTATAGCCTTCGTAGCTAATACAGAGCTTTTGGTAGGAGTGTAGGGTGATACGGGAAGAGTGAGGGAGTGGGAGAAGAGTGGGAGAAGAGTGTGAGGTGGGAGAAGAGTGTGAGGTGGGAGAAGAGTGGTGTGGGGAGTAAAGACGTTGAGTCTACGGGAATACAACGAGAAGTGACCTGATCATGTACAGATGGTCGTACCCAAATGGTCGTACCCAGATGGTCGTATCCCAAATGGTCGTATCTCAGACGGTCGTATCTCAGATGTTTAGCAAGCTTCATCGGTAAGCAAGTACAAAATAAGCTCCTATTTACACGCACTGCACAGACAGTAAAACCGCACTTCAAAAGCAATTCATACTGAAACATACTGAAACATCCAGAAACAGAAAGTGCAAGCACCATCAATAGCAATCCCTGGAAACTGTCATTTTGATACCACACGCACCACACACACCACACACACCACAAAGAGGAGAACAGCTTGTCTCCAAACTTAATGGTCTCAAGTTCGTGTCTCCAAACATTTCGCCGTATCCATTGCCTTCAGTAACCGAGACCCTCGCCCTTTGCCATGCAAACCAAAAATGGAAGGTTATGGCTGCGAAGATGCGAAGTGTTCTGATGACTCAACGGCTGTTAACGGCAGGACACTTAAATACCACGGCATTTGCATACAGAATTCACAGATTGTGATCACCTGCTAGCTACCACCTAGAACTAATGACTGTGATAGATACCAGCAAATATCCCACGCGTAACGAGTTCAGAAGTGACACCTTTACGGTGCCCACTGCATCGATGATTGAGAGCTCATTGCATGCAACCTTCGGGGACTCGGTGTATAAAGAGGACCAGAGCACTCTCGACTTAGAAAAGTACATGTGTGAGCTCACTGGAAAGGATGCCAGTTTGTTTTGTGTCAGTGGAACCATGTCCAACCAGATTGGAATCAGAGCAAACTTGGTGCAACCTCCATACTCTGTATTATGTGACCACCGGTCCCATATCTTCCTCCACGAGGCCGGAGGGTTGGCCACGCTCTCACAGGCCATGGTACACCCCGTTGTGCCTAGAAACGGACACTACTTGACTTTGGAAGACATTGTGCTCAATTACACTCCCGATCACGATGATATCCATGCTGCACCCACCAAAGTGATTTCCTTGGAAAACACCCTACACGGAATAATAATGCCTATTGAAGAGATACGGCGTATTAGTGAGTTTGCCAGGGAAAACGGGATCCGAATCCACCTCGACGGAGCAAGGTTATGGAACGCTTCATATGAAACTAACGTGTCCATCAAAGAATACTGCCAGTACTTCGACTCTGTTTCGTTATGCTTATCCAAATCGTTGGGTGCACCAATGGGGCTGATTCTCGTTGGTGACCAGAAGTTCATAAACAAGGCCAACCACTTCAAAAAACAAAACGGAGGAGGAATACGGCAGGCTGGAATGATGGCTACCATGGCATTGACAGCAATCATTGAGAATTTCGAAAAACTCGGAATTGCACACGAGTACGCCCGACAAGTGGGAACCTTCTGCGACCACCACGGAATCGTCCTCGAGAGCCCCGTGCACACCAATTTCGTGTTCATAAATTTGGGTGCAAATAAAATGAGCGACGATAAATTGATTGAAATTGGTGCGAAAAAAGGACTCAAATTGATGGGAAACAGAATAGCATTCACCTTTCAAAACGACCAGCAGAGCGTGGATTTGGTTAAGGAGGCCATCTTGGAGTGTTACGAGTATGCTAAGCAACACCCACACGAGGCTTTGGCGTCCAATAAAAAGTTGTATAATTATAAGGCAGTTTTAGGAGCTAAGTAGGTATTACAAGTTGACTGGAGGTAGATAGGCTGTAGAGAGTATAGGGAGTAGAAGCAGACAGTACAGGAACAGGAAGTAGAAGTAGACGGGAGCAGAGCCACAGAAGCAGGTACACCGGAGAGTACACAGCAGCATGGGGCAGATGAAGATGTAATTATTGTGCTGTTGAATAAAATTAGAGATACACATAATATAGGTTAAAAAAGAAACACTACATACTTCGCGTCAGGGTCCCCAGGCCTCATACAACCACCACCTCACAAACCATAACATGGGTTCTCACACACCCTCAGAGCCTCACAAAACACTAAGCAACACTAAGGACCGTATCCACCCTAAACACTCACAAAATCGACTCTTCTAGAACCAGCAACCGCCCGAATCGATTATCCATGGAAAAGTTATCTCGTGCATCACCGGTCAGCAATTGCGACCATCCGATCGGAACACACCACCAGTAAGCCCCACGGTGCGCGGCGTTCAAGTGATGGTGACACGCCTCGCGGGCCTGGGTCCGGGTGGTGAGAACGCTGGCACCAGAACAGGGCCATGCCACGGCGACGCTCGCACCACCCTCGGCCCACCGCGCTCAGGCGTTGGCCGTAACTTATATCCGGGGCCTTTTCGCGAGGCTGCATCGACCTACCCTCGACCAGGTGACTCCGGATATAGTACTAAATCCGGACGGCTGGAAAAGCGGATCAAAATGCTGCAAACTAATATAAAACCCCCAAATGACCTGATATTTTTTGGTTTGTTTGTATAATAAAACATGTCACTTCATTCAAATAACACCAGCTCACTCGAGCTTGATGAAGATAACCAACCAATGGCTTTCAAAGCCGATACCAGTACTAACACAGATGCTCAGTCAGAATTGTCTTTGGAGACCACTCCTACACAAAATGAGTTGACAAAAACCAAAACTGAGAGCTACAAATCTCTATACGACAAGGGAATAGACTCCGAAATCCCCCAGCCGGACGTCATAAATCCCCCTACGCACCATCCCATCTTCCCAGAAGAATATAGAATGGAAACCGAAACTGGTTTGGTGAAAGTGGAAACGTTGCATTCGCTTGGAAGATTGAAATCTGGTCTAGAGAAAGAGGGCTCTGTGTCCGAAGAGCCAGAGCTAGATCCAGAAATTGAGTTTGTAACCTTCACAGATAACGACCCTGAAAATCCCTTGAACTGGAGTTTCAAGCTCAGAATATGGTACACTTTGGTGTTATCAGTTCTTGTGATTCAAGCAGCTTACGGGTCCTCCTCTTTGGCTGGAGGCCTTCCTCTCATAAACGAAAAGTTTGGTGTGTCGACCGAAGTGTCCACGCTAGCAGTGTCGTTGATGGTGATAGGGTTCTCGGTAGGTCCTTTGGTGTGGGCACCATTATCCGAATTCTACGGAAGAAGACCAGTTTACTTTGTTTCCTTCGGGCTCTATGTGATATTCAACATCCCTGTGGCGTTGGCAAAGAACATTGGTACCGTCTTGGTGTGTAGATTCCTACAAGGATGTTTCAGTTCGTCTGCACTCACCATTGTGGGTGCTTCTATTTGTGATATTCACGCAGAAACAAGAGGTTTGGCCATTGCCTTCTTCAGTTTCTGTCCATACAGCGGACCGGTTTTGGGAGGAATTGTCAACGGGTTCATCAGCATCTATTCCGAGAGATACGACCTCATGTGCTGGGTAAACATGGCCTTTGCCGGAGTTATGTGGATAGCCGTGAGCACCATCCCAGAGACTTATGCTCCAGTAATTCTTAAGAACAGAGCCAAAAAGCTCAGAAAAGCCACTGGCAACCCAAAGATCATGACAGAACAAGAGGCCACTCCCATGTCTTTTAATGAACTCCTTAACGAAGTGTTTTATAGGCCCTTGAAATTCGTCATCCAAGAACCAGTGTTGGTGTTGGTGTGTGCGTTTATTGCATTGATTTATGCCTTACTTTATGCTTTTTTCTTTGCATACCCAGTGATATTCGACACTCTTTACGGATTCAAAGACGATAAGGTAGGGTTGATGTACATTCCTATTTTAATCGGAGCTTTCATGGCTCTTTTGGTGACTCCCGTCTTGGAAAAGAACTACAATAAAATGATCAGAAGAAGAAAACCAGAACCAGAAGACAGACTCGTGGGAGGAATGATCGGTGCACCATTCCCAGCTATTTCCTTATTCATTTTGGGTGCAACTTCTTACAAGCATATAATATGGGTTGGCCCAGCTTCTTCGGGTTTGGCGTTCGGGTTTGGTATGGTGCTTCTTTACTACTCTTTGAACAACTATATCCTTGATACCTACCACAAATACGCCGCTAGTGCATTGGGTACCAAGGTTTTCCTCAGAAGTAGTGGAGGTGCAGCCTTCCCGTTATTTATCACTCAAATGTACCATAAGCTTGGGTTACAATGGGCCAGTTGGCTTTTAGCATTCATTTCTTTAGCCATGATGTTGATTCCTTTTGCTTTCTACAAGTTCGGTAATGGGTTGAGAGCAAAAATGTGCAAGGAAGATTATTCTGCCAATCTTAGGATGGTAGTGGATTAAATGGGTTATAGAATCGGTAGCATAGAGAATATATATTCAATCATTAATTTGTATTCAATGACCTGTATTCAAATATGTCTTTTGTTGATCTATTTGTAGATGTCTTAGTTGTATGGATGTCCGTATTCGTCAGCATCTACCTGTTGTGCCTTGACGCCAGGATGGTGTTCAGTGTCCTTGAGGAGTTCGGTGACTTTGTCTAAATCAACACCAGTGACAGACTCCATGAACCTGCCGATTTCGATGTTCTCGTGGTTTCCCAAAAGTCCTTTGTTTTCTTGGCTGTCGTATAATTGAGCCTTGATGTCACCGAAAGAGGAAACGGCTCCGTAGATGTTTACATCGACAGCTGAATGGCCGTGGGTGGTCCACCCGGTTCGAGACCGAACAGAGATCATGTTGTTCAAGATGTATAACAATTCACCACCGTTGAGAGCGTTGTCCTTGACAAGCTTCAACTCCTCTTTGGTTGCATCCTTGATGCCCATATCGTTTTCAAAGATCTCCTTAACAATAAAGTCCTCTACAGCTTCACTGTCGAGGCTCTTGGCACGAGAGACCAACTTCGAGGTCAAGTATTCTCCTGAGTGCTTACAGTCCAACAAAACCTTAGGGTACCAGATGTAGTCAGGATAGTCGTGACTGATTTGTCTGGAAGTAACTAATCCACCAGTTTCGTGATCTGAAGTGGAGATGGCCACCGTTTCGACGTCGGATTCGTCGATGAACTTCAACACTTCCTTGTATGCTTCGTCGTAGGCCAACACTTCTCTCACTTGAGCTTGGGGATCGTTGTGGTGCCCGGCATGGTCGATTCTACTTCCTTCAATCAACAAGAAGAATCCCTTGTCAGACTTTTCAGTGGCCTTGGACAAAGCTGTCAATGCCACTTTGACCTGCTCTGCCAATGAAGGATACACTTTAGGGTCTCTGTCGATGTCATATGGAATATCGGTTCGAGCCAATAATCCCAATAATGGCAACGACACGTTGTTCCCACCGTCCAAGAGATCAAACTGCTCTCTGTTTCCAACATATGACCAAGTGTCGTTGTATTCATTGATCAAGTTTCTGGAGTCTGCACGGCATCCTCCTTCTTCAGAGCTTGGTAAGAAATGACATCTTCCTCCACCTATAATCAAGTCCACCACTCTTCCCAACGGGTACTCTCCCAATTGGTGTTGGGCAATCAAGTCCTCCTGGAATCTGTAGTCCACGTGACTACTGAAAGCAGCAGGAGTGGCATCAGTAATTCTAGTAGTGACTACCAATCCCGTCAAGTATCCCTGTAATTTCAAAGCCTCGAGGATAGTTCCGCAGGGCTCCTTACTAGGGTCAACACCAATAGCACCATTATAGGACTTCAACCCACACGAGAAAGCAGTGGCTCCTGCAGCTGAGTCTGTAACCAAAGACGAACTACTACGAGTTCTAGACAGTCCAATCAAATGTTTATCCAACGCCAAAATGTCGTTGATGGGCAAATCGTCTCTGTACTGTTTGAATGACCTTGCGAGCGAGAGAGAAGCGGGTCCCATACCATCAGTGACCATGAAAATGATATTCTTTTTGGTTTTCTTGGGTTGGCAGTAGTGGAATAAGAATACAATCCCAATAATGGCCACGAAAAGAAGGCCTTTCAAATGTTTGAGAGCTTCGGATTTAGTCCTGGTGGCTTTTACGGCACTGGGACCTGGATCTTTGGTGGGGTCCAGGTCCAATGCTTGGTATCCGTGACGGTTTTGCGAGCCAGCCATGGTTTGTGAACTGAAGTGCGATAACAATTTGTGAGATTGAGATTGAGATTGAGACTGAGATTGAGATTGAGATTGAGATTGAGATTGAATTAGGGGAAGAGACAACAGACACACCTGTATTTACTATGTAGTGATCAGATATGGGAGAGAGATAGACCAAGAGTCTGCTCTTTGCCCTGTAGATACATCCAGCTGGTATGTTACCGTTGGTTCGCTAGCGCAGGCGTTCTATATCACCTCTTGGCTGCGAAGGACCCTCAAAAATCAACCTCGTGCCCATTGTCTTTCAACAATAACTTTGCTACTGAAATGTCCATGGTTGCAAGACCAACAAGCTTCAGCACCACAACTCCATTTTTACTGGTCACAGGTGTATTTTCAGAGGTGCAAAAGTCAGATATGGAAATCAATTCAGATGCTTGTTTACCGGCCATTATGAGCTCACCTGCTTCATGGAGACAGTGTTCCACCGAATCCACAATAATTTTGGTTCCATCTTGGAACTCCTCCTTGATCACATCCAAATCTAATTCGAGCATGTGTGGCTTGTATGAGCCAATAAGATTGATGTACTTGATGTTTTGGGGGTCTTGGTTCAAATAGTGTTTTTTGATAACAGCTTCAGTCAGAGGAAGGTTTCCGGAAATGATGCTACTGTTGCTGAAACTTCTTGCGATTACAGACTCCTCGTCATCCACGTACAGGCATACGTTAAAGTTGTATTGTGGGAACTCTTGTTTGAGTTGGCTCTGGAAATTCACGGCGTTGGCTTTAGTTCTGTTAATCAAATTGACGGTAGTTATAGCTTTACCATACAATATGAGAATCAATCGTGCGTGCCAGTACGCCTGAAGACCTGTTCCCAAGATGGAGATCTCCGGAAGGATCTTGGGATTAGCAGGATCAATTACACGAGTCATTGGTAAACTGCTAGCCAATGCAGTTCTAAAAGCAGTAAGCGTTCTGGCATTAACTATTCCTTCTACATCACCATCTTTTTCGTCCAACACAACCACAGACCCCACAAACCCTTTCTTGCTGTTTGTAGGGCCCCCAGAGAGAATCTTGATCCCCACTTCCTTGTCCCCAATTTGCGGCATGAAGAAATGGTTCAATTGAATATTCTCAGTAACTGAAGGACTGACAATTCTGTGGGGAAGAATGTCTGGATTCTGTGTGAGTTTCTGAAGCGACAAGAGAAGCCATGGCTGGTACTTGGTCAAGATGTCATTGGCTCCTGCTCGGTGGAGAATCGAGTGGACCGTGGAGTCTGATAAGATTTTCATCGTGAAACAATCGTTTGATTGAGAAATTAAATGCGAGATTCGAAAAACTCTGGTATACCAAAGACCTGAAAGAGAATACCGAAATCGCAATTGCCACAAATACAATACTCACCGAGCCCAAGTGACGAGTGCAAAGTAAATCTCCATCAAACCTTACCCAAGTAAACGCCCTCAGAATGGGTGGTAGCTTTTGGGAGTCATTTTTGAGGTTCTCACGTGACACCAGTGAGGGGCCCCCAGTGAAACCGTTGATACCCCAGTAGCCGCATTTACTTGTTGCATTCACTTCTTATATTTACATCCACATCATGTCTTCACCACAAGACTTTCGTCTCCGTTGCCGACTGGGACACCACACAGGCCCTACTTCCGGCTTTTGTCCCGGATACACGCAAGCCAATTTAATTATTCTTCCTAAGAAGTTGGCTCAAGACTTTGCAGATCTATGTGCCAGAAATCCTGTCCCATGTCCTCTACTCACAACCAGTGACGACCCCAATCTGGTCCAAGATAAGCGTATCATCTCTTCTGACGACTTTGACGTTCGTACAGACGCTCCCCAGTATAACATATACCAGAAAGGGAAATTCATTGGCACCAAAACCAACATCACGCCGGAGTGGACTGACGATTACACTGCATTTTTCATCGGGTGCTCCTTCTCTTTCGAACATGAGCTCACAAGACAAGGGCTTGCACCCAAGCACCAATTGCTAGGAAAGAACGTCACCATGTTCAAAACAACAAAACTTCTTGATCCTGCTGGAGTGTTTGTAAATTGTCCTTATGTGGTCAGCATGAGGCCATACAAACCTCAGGATTTGGAAAAGGTCAGAGCCATCAGTAGAGAGTTCAGGAAGACTCACGGCGAGCCCATTGACTGGGGATTCGAAGCTTTGGAAAGGCTAGGCATAAGTGATATAAATAAGCCAGATTATGGCGATGCGGTACCCGTTGACGAGGGTGAAATTCCTGTCTTCTGGGGATGTGGTGTGACTCCACAAGCAGCAGTTCAAGCTGTTGGTCACAAGTTTGATGACATTATTATGGCACATTCCCCAGGCAAAATGATGGTTTTGGATCTCAGCGAAAATGATGTCAAGAAATTATGATGATTTGTAGATGAATATATGGTTTTCTTGCTCCTCGGGGACGTATCATTCTCTACCTCAATACATCCTAGATGTGCATTTGCACTAATTGGAGGAGTTTCCTGGGGTGTCGATGTCAGATCCTGGGGTGTGCGGTTCACCACTATTGAAGTATTTCCAGATATCGACACTCTTGTCGACATTTTCCGGAAGCATGAGATACGTGAACCGTATTTTATGGTCGGGGTTGAGACTGATGGGATTCCCTTTGAAGAAACATGAAAAAATCGAGTTCCGGAAGTTCTTCAGTCTGCGGAATAAAGATGCAAAATTATGAAAGATCTCAGCGTACGTGAGCGACTTGTTCGATAGCTCTAAATACGTCCTGCTGGATTGAATACCCAACACACGGAACTTGATACCACCTTGCAATCTGCTTGAGTTCTTTAGTTTGAGAAGAATGACAAATATTGGTACAAAGTTGGTGATAATTAAGAGGTTCTGAAACATGTTGAGCACCATGATGTTGCCCAACCTCAATATAAAGAACGTCAAGTAGAACGCAAATATTGTTGGAAGCAACAATATCAAGATCATAAAAAGCAAGGTACCCAAAAGAAGCTGGTCGACTTCGAAAAAAGGCCCTGGTCTCCTGTAATTGTCGAGATTGTCCACTCTGTTCCTTAATACGTTGTACTTTCTACCTCTGAATAGTTGAAACAAAGACATTATAATGTCCATCTGTTTCTGGTAGACCCTTCTTGCCGTACTATAGAACCATACTAGATGGCAGGTGGTCAAGTTTATCAAGTCCACTGCAAATCCAAGAAGAAAAGAAAGACCCATGTGTCCCAAAACATTGAGAATCCACTTCAACGTCCGTCTACTGTTCTCTGAAAATGCTCTTTGGTGAATGACAATCTTCCACGAGCTCAAACACCAGAGAAAAAGATCACCCATGAAGCTCCCCAACTCACTATTGAGTTTGAATCCTGCTGGATGGTGGTATGATACCCACGATATAAGCCCATGGAAGTTTTCAAAAAGCACCCTTTTCAAGATCAAGTCATCGAATACCGGCAATATGTGCGGAGAGTACTGTTGAATAAGTCCCCAAACTGTGATTCCGAGAATCACATCGTTGAATATCAACCAGATGGAATTGTATAGGTTTATGTAATTCGAGTTGTTGATATTCAAGTTTGAGTTGAACCCTGGAAGTCCAAGCTCTCGGAGAAGGACCAGTTTATCTTTGTATAGTATGTTTTTGTCATAATAGCATAGAAACTGGATGGGAAAATAGGTGATTTGACGGAGCCGGAGGTCCAATTGTCGGGACGTTTCGCTAATATCTGTGAGACTGAACCCACTAACTTTGAAGTTGATTAGGTGAAGAATGGATACCGTGATTCTCTGAACGAAGAGCACGATGTAAAACACAATTGGGAACAAGACTTTCTTTAGGATCTTTAGGATCCTCGTACCAGAAGGTCTGAAAAGCGCTGAGTCGATCCCGAGATCTCTCTCTATTTCAAGTCGGGTCCTAAGAACTACATTCATCGTATCAAGAACTATCTGGTCGGGATTTTGGTAGGTGATACTCTGATATATCCTGGAAAACTGAGAATTAGGGGTCATAACAGCCGTGATTTCTGACACGGTTCCCATTGACTGGAGAAGGATCGGATTGATGGAAAAATACTCGAGATTTCTGTAGTTTGGAGGATGGAATAAGACGATAGTCACAGACTGGTGCTGATTAGCATTCGAATCCACGGTAAGCTGATCCGTATAACCCACACGCAAGGCCCCTACTGACATAGTAGACCCAATCACCATATTCTCGTGGTTTCCAAGGTCTATTTGTGACCCCATTAGCGACACACACACATAAATATTTACGTGATTGGAGGAAAACTCGTGGCCGAGAAGCACTAGATCACTGGAACGAAATTTTAGCTTTTTGATCAAATCCTTGGGAAAATAAACAATCATGGGAGTTTTCATCGGCTTATGCTATCACGTCGAAGATATTGGGAGCTGTTGTTCAAGTTTTTGTAGAACACAGTTGGTGGTAACGCAGAAAGAGTATCCACGTCTTTTTTGATTTTACGTTGAGACGGAGTCACAAAGTTCTTGAGGTAACTGTTTACAAACAAATCCACAATAATGTATATGCACACAAACACGAACAGAACGACTACTACCACGGCCAAGCTTCTGGAAACAGGCGAATTCAATGAAGTTATGAATGTATTCTCTGGCTCAAGATGCCTCTTCATTGCGCGACTTTTTTGGCTGCAAACACCTTAACTCTACGAATCGAAGTCACCGAATACCTATAAATATATTAATCGCCATATGTAAATCATGTTCTTGTGAATTAAAGCTTGGATATAATTGGAGAGTGACTGTGTCTCGGATGATTACGACGAATCGTCACCCCTGGAACCGTAGTCTCTTGGAGTCACCTCTGAGTTTCTCAAACTACTGAAGCTATCGTTTCTGCTATGAACAACAGAATTGCTTCTGGATCTAGAAAATGAGCTTGTTCTGCTCAACACTTCTGACTGACTATTTCTTCTCAATCCCAACAAATACTTTACCAATACCATAAACGACACCATCGTAAACATAATAGTCGCCATGACGAAGAAAAGTAATTGAGGAAAGTGCCATTTCGTTATCGACAAGTTATAGACCCTGAGGAAAATGACAGGTATAGTGATATTGAAAATGTTTTTCAATAGGTAAAGGGCTGAGAAGAGCTCGCCTGTTTTGGAATCTGGATAGTATTTGATCAAGGCCGAGTTGAGAGCCGGGCTAGTTAAACCTGAAAGACTTGAAAGCGAAAGCACAATCATGAAACCAGTAGTAGATTTCAAATATGCAAAGATAAGCAAGGAGAACCCCTCGAACAATAATCCAATGATAATGTTATAGAAGTCAAGCATATCCAATTGTCTTTTCATGACTTTGAAATGGAAGAATTTATGATACACATAATGGTTCAATAGTGGAGCCACCAACACCAAGGTAAGGGCTCTTGTAGCCATGGGAATAGATATAAGATAACCCATCGTGCTGGCATTCCATCCCAAAACCAACATTCCATACAACACAATGACCTGGCCGAATCCCATCAGCACCGACGTCAAAAGACAGTCGCAAAGCATTATTATTAACACAGAAATACGTTCTCTCCTGAACCGTTGGTCAGAGTAGCTTTCCGGTTTGAACTCGTAGGGGATCCAGAACATCTTCAAAGGACTGAGCCAAGACAAAACAGAATGATATAGAGATAAGACTCTGTGTGTGAAACCGGTATTCATTAAAGCTGAAGAGGGTCTTTCGCTCACCGACTGGCTTCTAGATTTCCTCCTTGACTTTTCCGGTCTGGACTCAGGGAACACAAAAGCTGCAAATAAAAAGAGCACCGCAAACCCAACGATTTCGAGTCTCATGGGATCATATTCATAAGGCTCAATGTTGGCGTATATGGAAACATCCTTGGTCGATGGAGGTGAGTGTCTGAGGTTTTTTGTGAAGTCTATGAGCAAACTGGACGTCATAGGACCCAACGATATCCCCACGTAGTAGAATGCAATTCCTACCCCCATGAAGTAACTCCTCTCGTGATAATCGGAGATATCAGCCAAGTAGCAGTTCATCATACTAATGAAGGTCATCATTCCTCCAGCAGCCCCGTTGAACGCTTCCACTATAAGGACGGCATAGAACTTCAAATAGTCGTAGTGAGTGAAAAGGTAGAAACGACAAATCGAAACCGTAAGGGAACAAGCAATTATCAACACAATAAAAGGTTTCCTACCATATTGATCGGATAACAAACCAATTCTGGTCATTGCAATCATAGCAATCACACTGAGAGAAGCATTCAGAGCCGCTTTCAAATTGGAAACAATCACTTCCGTTTCTGAGGGATCACAATAATTCTTGCCCTCTCTGAGCAAAGAATTACATGCCAACTTGAAAAGAATAACGTTTCTTGTTGCGTCTGAAGTGATTGTGAAGAAAGCAAATAGAAACACCACCACTCCCAACATGAGTAAAGAAGGTCTTTTTGACCAATGGATCAGTTTATTCATTTCTCGTTGTTCCCTTAACCAGAGAGCATCTTCATCTAATTCTTCATCGTCTAAGAGTCCATCGTCAGCCAAGGCGTCATAAATGTCATTGAAAGCATGCTCCATTTGAGCGTCAGGCTCAGGGCTTCCTGGCCTGAATCTTACAGTGGATTCTCTACGAGCCTTCACCATCTGTAGTCGGTTCTATACTGTAAAAGCAACCTATTCACAACGCACCAATTTCACACAAACAATTGGTGCCGCGAAGAGGGCCGTGCGGCGCCAGAGATAAGATACCTACTGCGAGCGAGAGTCACTGTGGAACAGAGAATGGAGCCACAAGAGGTGGTACTAATGGTGGCCCTACCATGCCACAGGGAGGGCCAAGATATCATGCAAGTTCATGTGGAAGCTTTGGGGCTCAATTTTGAAGTTGATCGACCCATCACCGGATTTGTTAACAGGGTGTTGTGAGCATCCACTTACCGGATTTGGCCCAATTGATGCGCTGTGGCAGTAACTGAAGGGTCTGTTTAGCTGCCGTGCGACAGAACGTTGGGACAAGGTTAGTGCGGTGGAAGTTAGTGTTAATGTTAATGGTACTGTTACTGTTAGTCTTAGTTTAGTGTTGAGGTAGGTATTGTGGTGTTCAATACTAGATGTCTGGTGCAATGATCGTGCGCAATTTGGCTTTCCTTATTGGCTTCTTCTTTGAATAATCGCCGTGCAGTTTCCGATTTTTGCAGATTTTGCGAATTCGTAAAGTAAGTTGAGGATTTCATCTAATTTGAGTCGAAGTGTAATGTGATTTTATCTATCACAGGTGCTCGCACTGCATCTGCTCACACTGCACCCACAGGCTCTATCACACTAGTGGCTCCTTACTCGTCACTTTTCTCGACTTTTCTAGCTCTTACTTAAACCACAAACCACAAACTCACAGTACGAAACATCTACGAATCTCCAAAAACCTATAATTTCTCTTACTGTAGTAGGCCCCAGACATTTCAGGCCTAGACCACGACCCCGGAATCCGTAATTGATGCTCAGAAAAGTAACAGTTGCTTTTGGCCACTATGCACACCATAGACCCGTGATATCCTTCGCTGATGCACGGTGAAGTAACCTGGTGCATTGTGCTTTCCTATTTCGTTCAGGGTCCTAGATTTAATCTATGTACCGCCTCTTGAGTGACAGTTTATAAGCCTTGGTACTTGCAAATATCTGACCACCATGCACCAGAAATTACCTCGTCATAGGAGATCGAACTCTGTAGATAACACCAGAAGATCTAGAGATAGTATGAGGTCCAGAGACAGCACATTCAGTACCACTCGATCCACTGCTTCAACAGTGACGGAAACTCCTCCGGAGTCACCCGACCTTACCAAACTTCTGGTGGATCCCGTGATAGATTTGGATGAAATCACAAAGAATTCAGACCAATTCAGAAAACAGTTGGAGTCCTTCCAAATGCCTAAACGAGCCTCTGAGGTTCGCTCTTTTCCTGACACTTCTCTTGCACCTCTTGACTCAGACATCTGTGAAGAGTCTGATGAAGCAGAATGGGACAAATTAATGTCAGACGAGATTCATCGGTTCAGGAAGTACTCCGATAGAAATAGTCTCAATTCGTCCATATCTCCCGTCGACACCACAGATCTCAAACTTCCAGAGTCCAGTCTCCGATTACTCAGGAAGTACGAGACCAGAAGGCCAAGCATTTTCAAAAGACTCTCTGATAAATTAGGAAGGTAACAACCGAGCAGCCACAAACTTCAATTCATCATATAGGAGAGCTTAGTATAGCAACTTCGGTATATTTCAGCTCAAAAGTAGCTTCATCGGCGCTCATTCTTAACCAGTTATACATGAACTACAGCATTGTGCTTGTATAGCGGAATATATATTTTAAGATAAGTGAAAGCAAGGTCTTAAGCTCACTCGAATGACATTCTGGTCTTCTTAGAGCCGATTGACTCTTCAGCTTGATTCTTCAGTTCACTTCAACTGACTCTTCAAATTGTCCAATTGGGCTATAACTGCTTTTCTAGCAGTTCCACCGATAGCGTCTCTTCTTTCTACACTGACTTCGAAGTCAAATACGTCTTTCACATCGGCGTCAAACCTCTCGTCAATAGCTTTGAATTGTTCCAAAGAGAGCTGGTCGATACCAGAGAGCTTGAGTTCTTCTGCAGAACGAACACACTCACCAGAAATGTGATGAGTTTCTCTGAATGGAACCCCCTTTCTGACCAAGTAATCAGCCAAATCAGTAGCAAGCATGTCCATTGTTAAAGCGCCTTCCATTGCTTCCTTGTTGATTTTCAAGGTAGAAAGGACTCCAGTGGCAATTAAAATGGAGTGTTCGACAGTTGTCAAGGCATCAAACAAGGGCTCCTTGTCTTCTTGCAAATCCTTATTGTAGGTGGAAGGATTGGACTTGGTGGACATCAAGAATCCTGCAAGACCACCGAACACTCTTCCAGATTTACCTCTCAACAATTCTAAAGAGTCTGGATTTTTCTTCTGGGGCATCAAAGAAGACCCAGTAGAATAAGCATCAGAAAGCTTGACAAACCCAAACTCTGCAGTTGAGTATATGATCAAATCTTCTGCGAATCTGGAAATGTGGTTCATGAATAACGTGGACCAGAACAACGTTTCAATGACAAAGTCACGGTCTCCGACTGCAGTTAAGGAGTTTCCAATAACCGAATCGAATCCAAGACCCGAAGCAAGGAATTGCCTGTCAATTCCATAAGGATGTCCGGCCAAAGCACCTGCTCCCAAAGGCGATTGGTTGACTCTTTGTAAGATTTGCTGCAACCTCTTGTAGTCTTCGGTGAAGTAAGTTCCATAACAACTCAACCAATGGGCCCATCTGATTGGCTGAGCTCTTTGTAAATGGGTGTATCCCGGCATCAACACGTCGATTTCCTCTTTGGCTCTTGTGATGATCACTTGGATCAATCCTGACAAGAATTCTGACAACTTGGTTAAGTTTTCACGGACATAGATTCTCATGTCAGTAGCAACTTGGTCGTTTCTGGATCTTCCAGTGTGCACTTTACCAGCAATATGCTTGCCGATTATCTCTCCCAATCTTCTCTCATTAGCGGTGTGGATATCTTCGTCCCCAGCTTTCTCGACAAATTGTCCTTGTTCCCACTCTTTTCTGATTTGCTCAAGCCCGTCGTGGATTTTCGACAATTCCTCTGTGGATATCAATCCCAATTTCTGTAATCCCTGAGTGTAAACTTTACTTCCAGTTAAGTCAGCGTCATACATCTTCTGGTCATATGGAAGCGATGCGTTATACAAGTCCATCAAAGGGTCGGAGGCACCGGTGAACCTTCCTCCCCATAATCTGTTTTCCGTTGGTTTCTCTGTTGGCGTGGACATGGTGAAGATTTTCGAGTAGATTTTCCACCGCGCTTAAATAAAATTCTGTTACCACATTAGTCATAGTCGTGCGTGCCTCGATTAGTCACCAGCACGTACACATTCGGTGTACATCTGAACACTGATATTGGGGATCTTCATGTACGAGTATCTATCCACGATTCACACAAAGCAATTGATGTGAGGATATTGGAAACTACGGCCGTGGACACAAACACAAAAGATGTCATCGTCGCTACCAGACGTAAATTCGCAGGCTTCATTTGACAATTTGGAATCTCTAGCATCTGTAAATTAAGAGCCCCTTGTAAATATTTCAGAGTTGCTTGTAGTCATTGTATCCGTAGTCTGTGGGGTCTGATGTCTACGAGAATCCGTCGCATGACTTTCGTCTACCCACTTGATGGCTGATGTCAGATTGTGAATCTTCAATCCCTCCCAAGCCTTCCACACTGACCTCCACTCGCCCCTACACTCCTACACTCTCTTACACTCTCCTACATCCTACACTCTCCTACATCCTACACTCTCCTACATCCTACACTCTCCTACATCCTACACTCTCCTACATCCTACACTCTCCTACATCCTACACTCTCCTACATCCTACACTCTCCTACATCCTACACTCTCCTACATCCTACACTCTCCTACATCCTACACTCTCCTACACTCCTCCACAGATTCGACGTGCTCTTAACTATATACCTCTCTATGGCTTACATCTTCCAGTGAAACGAGGGTACAACGAACAATCTCTCACAGTAAATCTATCACACAACCAAGCCAAGATTCTCTCAGTACCCAAACCGTATCCTCCATGAGGACAAGTTCCGTACTTTCTCAAGTCAGTGAACCAGTAGTAAGATTCGGCATCGAGGTTCTCCCTCTTCAAAGCATCCATCAACTCCTTGTAATCGTAAATTCTCATGGATCCTCCAGTGATTTCTCCAACGTTGGGCATCAACACGTCCACAGACTCGGTGACTCTTGGATCATCCTTGCATCTTTGCATGTAGAAAGATTTGATCTCTGCTGGGAATCTGATTAATAAAATAGGTTGGTTGATGGTATCAGTCATCTTACGTTCTGCAGCTTCAGCGATATCGTCTCCGAACTTGAACTTTTCCCCGTCTTCGTTTGGAATGCCGTGTTCGTTCAACCATTCCAATGCGTCAATGTACTCCATTCTCAAAAATGGCATCGTAGGCTTCTGGAAGTTAGGGTTCAATTGCTTTATCAAAGGTCCAGAAATTGGATCTTCTAAAACGTATTCGATGGTTTTGGTCAAAAGACGTTCCAAATGGTTCAACAAATCGTCAAACTCAATGAATGCCAACTCACTTTCGACGTGGGTGTATTCACTCAAGTGTCTTCTGGTGTGGGACTTTTCGGCTCTGAAACTTTCTTGAACACAGAAAACATCACCCAAAGATGCCAAACAGGTTTCCAAGTACAATTGCGAGGATTGGGTCAAATAAGCTTCCTCTCCGTAGTAATCCATCTTGAATAATGTGGATCCTCCTTCCACTTGGTTTTGCACCATACATGGAGGTGTCACTTCAGTCAATCCTTCTTCAGCGAAGAATCTTCTGAATGCACTCAATAACGTGGCTCTGACCTTCATCACGGCGGAGAGAGTTTCTCCTCTTAAAGCCAAATGACGTTGGTCCAATAACAATGAAGGGTCAGCTGATTCTTGGACCTTGTTGGTGAACGATTCGGCTCCACCTGGTGCCAATCCTACAATTTCGTAGTAATCGGCTTGTAGTTCAACTCCTCCTGGAGCAGTCTTTCCTTCTGGCAATTTCTTCAACACACCTTTGATCAAAAGAGTAGATTCTAAGGTTATGGATTTGGTCTGGTTGGCCTTAGCTAAATCACCGGTGAAAACACACTGGATGTATCCAGATCCGTCCCTTAAGTCAACAAAAACCAATCCTTTTTGGTCTCTTAAACGGTGCACCCATCCTTGGACCACTATTCTGGTATCGATGACTTCTTGCACTTGTCTGATCTTTATCTTTTTAGCTGGTGGTAAAGAAGTGTCTTCTTCAATGGTGATCAACTCAGCTTCCTTCAATTTCTGGGCGAGGGCAGCATCTCTTGCTTCTTGTTGTTCCTTTTGTTTTGCTTGTTTTTCGAGCTTCTTCTTCAACCCTTCAGCACCCTTTTTGGCCTTCTTTAAAGCTGAAGCTGAGATTTCGGTGTATTCGAATTCTTCGCTATCTTCTTTTTGCTTATACACCAACACGGTGGCATCTGCCTTTTGGAATAAGGCGTAAGCAGGTGTTTGGTATGGTTGTGCTTCGCTTCCAGCACTCTCGATATCCTTACCGGTGGTTTCGTTAACGTATACTGACATATCGATATGAAAAATTATTGACTCACTACTCGCGTTGATATACATCGGGACACCATGTACGCTGTGTACGGCACCTGCGTAAATGTCATACCTGCTTGACTCACTAATTGAAGGACCATGATTCGGAGCCAAAAGTGGCTCAAAAATCGCCGAAATTTCGGTGGCTAATCTAAGGGTGTTCAAGACATGAAGTACCAAATCTCCGCCAGTTTGAGCTCCTGGAACACCCTCAGTGCCCAATTAAATTCTACAGGCTTATCAGCGATGAGAAAAGTTCGCATAAAATTTACTGATCGTGTTCACTTTACGCATGGCATTAGAACAATCTTTAGCTGCTTTATCGCTCGCCACTGTGTCTGCTGAGGATACCACTGCCACAAAGACTTTGGTATTCAAACCTAAGACTGCCAAGACCGCCACTCCAGTCCCAGTGATTGTTTTTGCATTACAAACCACCCAAACTCCATCCAATGTAATTGCAAAGGCTGCCGAAGTCAAAGAGCCAAGATTGGCCAAAGACGACCTCGTGCAAGAGTTCTTTACCACCTCTGCCAAGGAGTTTTCCATCGCCAACTTGAACAAGGATTTAGCCGGAAAAGTCAAACTTGTGGTGGACGAAAACATCATCAAAGGTAAGGATTTGGTGTTAGAATTGTCCACCGAGTCTTCCAAGGCTTCTTTATCTGCTGAGACTGCTGTTGCATACTTGGAGAGCACCGGAATCGAAATCATCCCTGTTGATTTTTCTGCCGTGGAATCTGCTCCAGTTGCAGCTCCAGCTGCCAAAGATACTGCTAAGAAAGAGGCTTTGAAGAAGGAAAAAGAAGCAGCCAAGCTTGAAGATTCCAAATTGATTGGTATCACTGTTGACAAGGCTAAGGACTTCTCCACTTGGTACTCGCAAGTCGTGACCAAAGGTGAAATGTTGGACTACTACGACGTTTCTGGATGTTACATCTTGAGACCAAACTCCTACCACGTTTGGGAAACCATCCAGGACTGGTTCAACGAGCGTATAAAGAAGGTGGGTATCAAGAACTCGTACTTCCCTATGTTTGTTTCCTCCAAGGTTTTGGAAAAGGAAAAAGACCACATCGAAGGATTTGCACCTGAAGTAGCATGGGTTACCAAAGCTGGTAACTCCGAGTTGGAAGAACACATTGCCATCAGACCAACATCCGAAACTGTCATGTACCCATACTATGCCAAGTGGATCAGGTCTCACAGAGACTTGCCATTGAAATTGAATCAATGGAACTCGGTTGTGAGATGGGAATTCAAGCATCCACAACCATTCTTGAGAACCCGTGAATTCTTGTGGCAGGAAGGTCACACTGCTCACTTGACCAGAGAAGGAGCCACTGAAGAAGTGGACTACATCTTGGACTTGTACGCTGGAGTGTACGAGGAATTGTTGGCAGTTCCAGTCGTTAAAGGTGTCAAGACCGAAAACGAAAAATTCGCAGGTGGTGACTACACCACTACCGTTGAAGGTTTCATTGCTGCTACCGGTAGAGGTATTCAAGGTGCTACGTCTCACCATTTAGGTACCAATTTCTCCAGAATGTTCGATATTTCCGTGGAGAACCCTGAAGGTGCAGACAAACCAAAGGTGTTTGCATTCCAAAACTCCTGGGGATTGTCCACTCGTGTCATCGGTGTTATGATCATGACCCACTCGGACAACAAGGGGTTGGTTTTGCCTCCTCGTATTGCCATGAACCAAGTGGTGGTTATTCCTGTTGGACTTACTGCCAAGACCTCCGACGAAACTAGAAAGGCAATTAACGAAGGAGCCCAAGACGTGGAATCCAGATTATTGAAGGCCGGTATCAGAGCCGTTGGTGACTACAGAGATAACTACAACCCTGGATGGAAATTCTCTGATTGGGAATTAAAGGGTGTTCCATTGAGAATCGAATTCGGTCCAAAGGACTTGAAGGAAGAAGCTGTCACTGTTGTCAGACGTGACAACGGATCCAAGATCACCGTGAAATTGGCTGATTTGGAAGCTAAGATCCCTGAACTCTTGGACCAATTCCACAACGATTTGTTGGCTAAGGCTCGTAAAGACTTTGACGACCACAGAGTTTTGGTGCACGAGTGGAAAGACTTTGTTCCTACCTTGAATGCCAAGAACGTCATTGTTGCTCCATGGTGTGGAGATGCTGATTGTGAGGATGAAATCAAGGATGCTTCCGCAAAGAAAGATAATGGAGAAGACGAGGAAGTCGATGAGAAAGCGCCATCCATGGGTGCCAAGTCCTTATGTATTCCTAAGGAACAACCTGTGTTGAAGGAAGGCCAGAAATGTGTGAGATGTGACAAGAAGGCTGTTACTTACTGTATGTTTGGTAGATCTTACTAGTTTTTGAATACTGATACATTTAATAAATAACACTTCAATCGGCAGGGTACTGCTTCCAGAAGTGGCTGGTCTCTATGTCTGCAACCAGGTGTTCTTTGACCACCGTTTTGCCGTCCTGTAAATCGAGGGAGTAGAGGTTTGCAATCCCCATTTGCTTGACGTATTTTAATACTTTATGGTAGTTGAGCCCAATTTGCTTCACTCCATGGGAATCATCAGAGAGACAGAAGCGGCCTCCGAGGTTGAGAATGCGTTTGACTATATCTGGTTTTGGGTAAGGAGAGTCCCACCCTTTTCTTATGGCAGCCGAGTTCAACTCGAAAAGCGAGCCGATTTCCACAGCGTAATTGATATTTTCAGACAAAATTTCCCACACTTCAGGCCACTGGGACTCCAAATCAACAGGGACGTCAGTTTTGTGGAAGAGTCTAATGAGATCAAAGTGGCCCACCACATCGGGTTTTACTGTGTGAAGCATTTCCGATTGTAATTTGAAGTACTCGTAGTACAATTCCCGAGCCAGATTGGAGCCCGTCAAGCTCTGGGCCTGTATCCACGCTTCGACGTCGAAATCTATGGGAATGCCAAATACATGGTGCACTGAGCCCACAACCATGTCGAATTGAGGCTTCAATTCCAACGCACGGGCAATGTGTAGCGAGTCCACGCCTTCCACTTCGAACCCCACAAGCACACGCATCTTGTTGGCGTACTGCTGCTGGAGTTTACGGGCATGCTGGGTGTACTGGGCAAAGGTTTCGTTCAAAGCTTCGCACGATAACTTCTTATCTACTTCCTCAGGGTACAAGTACTTTTCACTGAACCGCGGCATGTGCTCCGTCAAGCACCATTGGTGGAAACCCTTATCGTAGGCAGCCTTGACCACCACCTCGAGGTCGTCTACAGCGTGGCTCACGTACTGGCCAGAGTGGGAATGGTGTGAGTGCATAATGTTAGCTGCGAAAACGATTGAGTCAAAATGCGACAACCTGCTCAATTTCTCACCAACTATCATCAGATCTCACATCAAAGTGATGTGGATACACCGGGTATGTACGGGTATACGACGCATGTCGACACTCAGGCCTACCATTAAGCACATAGTGGCAGTGCCGCCAGAATTTGGCTCCCTTGTCAATGTTGCTGGCCACATCAAGGCCATAAGAAAATTCAAGAGTATAGGCTTTATAGACTTGAGTGATGGAACATGTCACCACAACTTGCCGATAGTGTTAAGCCCCGAGCTTCTTGACACAGACACATACAAGATCGGCCAAAGCGTCGAGGTCACGGGGACTGTGGTGGAGTCCAAGGGAACTCAGAATCTCGAGGTCTCTGTTGACTCTTCAAATGAAACTCACTCGATTGTAATCACCGGACACGTCCAACACACGTACCCGATCCAGAAAAAGGAAACCTCGTTGGCGTACTTGAGGCTGCAGCCTGTGTTTAGACACAGAACTTCGACGCTAGCGTCAATATTGAGGCTCCGGTCGTTTGTAGAAGTGCAGTTATTGACATTTTTCGCTCAAAATGACTTCACAAAGGTCACGCCTCCGGCACTCACAGGTGCCGACTGTGAAGGGGCAGGCGAGCAGTTCACGGTGACGCCGTTGAATCCGAAATTCGTCGATGACAAGCCAATACATTTCTTTGGCAAGCCAGTGTACTTAACGGTATCCACGCAATTGCACTTGGAAGTGCTTGCACCTTCGCTCAATCGGGTGTGGACCCTCACACCGTGTTTCCGGGCTGAGGACTCCAACACCAACAGACACTTGAGTGAGTTCTGGATGCTTGAGGCCGAAATCTGCTACGTTTCTCTGGTTCACCAGCTCACCCAATTCACCGAACTGATGCTCCGGCACGTGACGTCCAAAATTGTTGAAAACAGCGACGACATCCTCAACAGCAGGTATTCCAAACAGGACCGGAAGGCCATCAGGGAGCGATGGGACACGATTCTCACGTCTTCATCTTGGCCTACAATTACCTATACAGAAGCAATAGGAATCATCAACAAAATCAAACTCAAGGGAAGACTGAAAGGCAGACTCGAGTGGGGAGATTCCATTTCCACCGAACACGAAAAATGGCTCGCTGGAGAACACTTCAAGTCGCCAGTCTTTATCACTGACTACCCAAAGGCCCAAAAACCTTTCTACATGCCAGACAGTACTGAGTTCGACCCGCAGTTCCCCACGGTTGCGTGCTACGACCTCATTCTCCCCGTGGTAGGAGAGTTGGTTGGGGGAAGTGTAAGAGAACACAACTACGAAAAACTACTTGCTCGTATGAAAGAAATGGACATGAATGTTAGCGATATGCAATGGTATTTGGACACCAGGCTCAACGGGACCGTCCCCCATGGAGGATTTGGTATGGGATTCGAGAGACTCCTCATGTACCTCTCAGGACAAGAAAATCTCCGGGATATTGTGGTGTTCCCCCGAGTACCCGATGTTTGTGAGTGTTAGCATTTTGCGTGCTGATAACATGAACGATTCGCATTGAGAAAAATGAAAATTTTTGAATTCAGCAAAGATGGATCAATTGAACGGTAAAGAACAACAAGAGTTCCAACAAATCGTGGAACAAAAGCAAATGAAGGACTTCATGAGATTGTATTCCAACTTGGTTTCCAGATGTTTCGATGACTGTGTCAACGACTTCACTTCTGGTTCCTTGACCTCAAAAGAAACCACCTGTATCATGAAATGTTCAGAAAAGTTTTTGAAACACAGTGAAAGAGTCGGTCAAAGATTCCAAGAGCAAAACGCTTTGTTGATGCAGAACATGCAGAACCGTTAGACTTGTATATAAATAAACGAACACATTAAGTGAAAGAGTAGCTTGGTTGCGCATGAATGTCGAATTGAGTGGGGCCGAGTGGGCCTGAATGGAGCCCATGTAGGGCGACAGTGACAGTAATTCTCGCCCCACACCGGTCCATCTCGCGCTGGCCTCGCCCCACACCTCTATACCGCGTGGTGTCTACACGTCGCTAACATTCGCATTTCTTCACCATGAACGAAGCAGAATGTATGAAAATGGGGCTACTGCAAATCCTTGTAGCGTCAACGGTGAACCTCATACTACAGAAATACAACTCCTTGAATGTTCGTATTGATATATCTTCTTTTATCTCTCAACTACGAGCCTGTACGTCCAGTTATAGAGAGTTGTTTGGAAGACCAGTTCCAGAACAAGCCATGAACTCCAAAACAGCATTACTTGAATTCATTGAGTCCAGTGACTTCAAGCACTTCATGAAAGTACAAGGAAGCCTTATACGAATATTTGCGGACAACGAAAAGTATCCCGAGTTGATGAAAAAAATAGTACTAGAAGCTACCGCCAACTACAGTGCTTTTGTGCTAAAGAACGTTAACGATTTGGGTGCTTTGATAAACACTTCCAAGAGCTTTATTGATGAAAAAGTCAAAGAAGCACAAGCACAGACGCCAAAGAAGGATGTCGAAGAACCCAACACTGCTGTCACGGAGAAACAGTCAGAAGATGCACAAAAATCCAACGAGTCCAAGGAAATCGAAGAGTCCAAGGACAACGAGTCCAAGGAAAGCAGCAGCAGTGAAGAGGACAGCGATAGCAGTAGCAGTAGCAGCAGTAGTGACAGCGAAGGTGACAGTGACAGCGAGGAGAGTGAGGCTGAATCCAGTGCTAAACCCACAAAACTGACTCCTACAAAGAAACCCGAGTCTACAACCAAGCAGAAGTCCAAGTCCAAGTCTGAAGTCACACCAGCAAAAACTGAAACTGAAGCACAAGCCGAGAGCTCGCAAAGTCTGTCGGATTCGGATTCAGACTCGGATTCGGACTCAGATTCAGACTCAGACTCAGACTCGGATTCCGGCTCTGAAGCGGGTGCAACAGAGCACAAAGTGACGACTCCTGAGAAGAAGAAGGCTGTCGCCAAAGGCGTCAAAGCAGAGTCAGACAAAGAAGTCGTGGGTAACGAAAAGAGAGAGGCTCAGGAGGCTAAAAGCGAACCAGAGGCCAAAAGTGAACCAGAGGCCGAAGGAAGCGAGTCTGAAGATGGAGAAGATGGAGAAGATGGAGAAGATGGAGAAGACGACGACGAGAACGACGAACAAGAAGAGACAGAAACGAAGGAGAAGTCGGACGACGAAAGTCCTGACTCCACACCCAAGTTACGAAGTTCACGTAGACTTTCGAGGAGACCAAAAGATAGCGACCATGAGAGCGAAGCAGCAGGTCTGAGTCCCGTCAAGTCACCCAAACAGAAGAAAGCTAGTAAGAAGAAAGACGATTCTGACTCCGAAGAAAGCGAAAAGGATGCTGGTGGCACGCCCAGCACACCCAGAAGAAGCGGTAGAAAGAGAAGTTTGTCGCCAGCTCCAGTTGCAGCAAGTAGTAAAAGGTTCCAGTCCATCGGTATCAATCTCATTAATGCCCTTCAACTGCATCGATTCTCATCTCTTTTCCTTCAGCCGGTGTCCAAGAAGGATGTGCCTGACTATTACAACGTGGTTCGTGAACCCAAGGATCTAAAGAGTATCATGAAAGTGCTTAAGGGAAAGACTGAAGATTGTCACTACGAGCTGTTAAAAGATATAGAAAGAGACGTGATGCTCATGTTCGCCAATTGCATAATGTTCAACCATTCGGATAAGGACTTGGTGGAGTGGACCCGTACAATGAGAGATGATACCTTGAATACCTTCAAATTGTTCAGAGACGCAGAACAGTAATTCCATTTATAGTGTACAATACAAAATGCTCAATGTTCGGTAGAGAAAAAATTCGCAATGGAGGATTACGATAAGCAGATTGAGGTTTTGGTCAAAACACGGGCCATGCTTCAGCTCGTGAATGAATCCACAGCCAAGGTGTATGCTGATTTGAAGGCCATATGTGACAACCAAAAGGTGATTTCAGAGAAAGCCGACGATACAAGGAAAACCATTGACCAGGTGTAAATTCTTCTTAGTTGTGAATTCGTACTTCATTTGATGCTATATGTATATACAGTTCTATTCACATGCTCCCTTTGGACTGGAGCCTGGGAAAGTATGGATGGTAGCCTGTGGTGATTTCAAACTGGCCATTGTCTTGGGCCAATTCCAAAGTGTACATCAAACACGCTTTGATAAGCTTGTCGATCCATTCTTTCTCTAGCACACTGACATCTTTTGAGTATTCGAGTAGCTCGAGCTTAACAGCATTGAAGGAACCAATAATCTCCTGTTTGGGAACTTCAGGAACCAACAGGTGCTTGTACTGGTCGAAAGTGTAAAATTCAGGAACACCAATGGACTCGAAAGACTTGAATCTCAACCTAAACAAATCTCGGCTGCTACTGATGAAGCCAGACGATTCCTTTTCGAAGTTCACTTTCCCAGAATTCTGATAGTAATTCAAAAGAAGCGAAACTGTGTTGACTAGTTTTTGTAGGATAATATAATACGTGAGCTTCTTTTCAAATTGCTCGTTTACTGCCACCAAGGCAGCTCTTTTGGCTTCCAACTCCGCCTTGTTCTTCAGCTTCTTCTTCTTGTTGGTGATCCTGGCTATCTTGGTCTTGTTGTATCTCAAAATACGGTCCTTTGCGTGATTTATCAAGGTTTTGAGAAGGCAGTTTAGGTACCAATACACAGACAAGATCTCGAACTCCCGATATAACTCCAACTCGATTCCGATGGCCAAGAAATCAATCATCTGTTCCATCTTCACGAAGTATATGTAAGAAGTGAGCGGATATGCTTCTTCGGTGTCGTTGAATTTATCCAGAATTTTATGAGTACCGATCATGGTCATTTCCAAAGTCTGAGCTCGAACCTGAAACGCATCCCATTGGACAATAGCACGATTCAAAAGCTGTCTCTGTCGGCATCTATTAGTGGCAAAGACAGTCACATACAGGTATATGAGTTCTTGGAATTCTGAGAAGAATTGTGACACTTCTTCATTTAGTTTCTCAGTGGCTTCTTTGTTCAAGTTCCAAGTTTTAGGATCCATGACGTTTGCATTGAGGAGATTGGTGGAATTCATCATCTCTATAAGAAGCTTGTCTATTGTGTATGAGCTTCCCATGATACTCATGTTGTCTCTGACTATGAACATTTGGAAAAACAAACGAGTAAGAACATGGACAGTGCTAGCCTTGGCTTGGATCTGATACTTGAGAAATCTCTCGAGCTCTTGTACAGAACTGAGAGAGGTAGACGTTACGAATATGCTTTGGAGCTGAGTAAATACTCCTTTGAGCTCCTTGAAAGCCGTGTCGAAGTCAATCGAGTAGAGTTCTCCGGGTATATGTCTATTACTCAAAGACGCCTGAACAAACTTGGAGAAACTGCCCTTTGGAGGTTCAAACGACTGTACTTGGGACTTGTATTTGACCAACTCATCCACTGTTTCCTGAGCTTGGGTAAATATTGAGTGGATGTACTTTACTTGTTCGCCAGTTGTGTGAGAAAAGAGATTCACTTCTGTGTGGAATAGCAGCATCAGGAGAGAATTCAACAATTTGACCATAAGCAAATGTGAAACCACCAACAGATGGAGATTGGCGTTTTCTTTGGGTACACCATCTATCACGGACTCAAGAAGCTGGAGAATATCGTCCAACATCACTTCTTCTAAGAAGTTGAGTTCCATATTTCTGGTAGTAATATCCTCTTCCTCATACATAACAGCGGCTCCCACAGAAGTTAACACCCCCACAAACTTACACAACCCTACCACAAAGGCACTCAAAACTTTCTGGTTGACGGAGGTCCCCAAACTAAACTTTTGCAACCCCGGTATGGCGTTTTTGGTAGCGGTTTCCACTATTTCTTGTACGTATCTGCAACTAAGAACAGTCACGGGTAACGACGAATTGTTCAACCAGCTCATGAGGCTGATTAGGAGCTTGTTCATCACAGCAACAAGCTGTTCATCGGATATCTGTGCAAAACAATCGAAAGATAGTTCATCTTGATTCAACTGAGAGTAGATCAATCCCGTATCTAGTCTGGGATTGGAAATCTCCACTGCCCTTGTTCCTTCGAGCAAGTCAAACAACTGAGACTTGACCACCTCTCCATTGGACATGTGACTCACAGAGTCCCAGAACTCGGCGGTGATGTCTATCAGCGACATGCAAGTATCTTTAGTATTCGAAAAATTCTAAATGCGAATCTTTATTAAATCTATTTATGACAATTATGACAATTACACGTTAGCTTCCAAATCTTTTTGTTTACGGGATTCTCTCTTCTTCTTACTGAGGAAGTTGAATCCTGCATAGTAAAGGAAGGTTTTGAATGCCCTGGTTGGGAATATTTTGACAACCCAAACGTTGGGTATAATTCTAATGATGAGACCGGAAGGTATACTGATGAATCCACACAAAATCGAGGTGGCCCACATTCCTGGGGTCAACTTGGTGATGGAGAAAGCAGCACCTCCGACAAACATGATCAATACTTGAACACCACAAATAATCAATGTGATGACAATAAAGTACCAGTTTCTGAATAAGTGGGAGAAAAAGTTCAAATTGTAACTGGTGAGTCTGCCTCTGATTGTGGTGATATCAGCAGCTTCATCCAACTTTCTAGTGACCACCAACTTCCACACTTGTAACCAAACAAAGGTATTGAAAGTTGTCGAGTCTAATTGTTTCTTTTGGTGGTTGGAAATAGCAGCGTTTCCGAAGAACAACTTCTGACCTCCGAAGTGAAGAGTGAAAGTCACAATCAACTGGGTTATAGATTGCCCCATGATCATCTTCCACATGGAAACGGAAATCAAAGGTGCTGTTCTACCGGCAGGTTTGTTCTTCAAGAAACTTTCGTCAGGTTTGTCGGTAGCCAATGCAAGAGCTGCCAATGTATCCATAATCAAATTGACCCATAACAATTGCACAGCAGTCAAAACAGAGTGGTTGTCGGAAGAAGCCACGGCAGAAACAAACGTCAAAACAACGGCAGTGACGTTAACCGTCAATTGAAACTGGATAAACTTCTTGATGGAAACAGCGACTGTTCTACCCCATTTGATGGCCTGGACAATATCAGTGAAATCGTCAGTCATCAAGATGATATCAGAAGCTTCTCTGGCCACCTCTGTACCACTGATACCCATGGAAAACCCAACATCAGCCAATTTCAATGCACTAGCATCATTGGTACCGTCACCTGTGACTGCAACAACTTCACCAGTTTTACGCAAAGTGTCAACCAAAATTCTCTTATCTTCAGGAGAAGATCTGGCCAACACTCTCAAATGTGGAACAATCTTAATTCTTTCTTCATCGGTCAACTTTCTGAACTCAGGACCTTCCATGGAAGCATGGTCGTTATCCAAATCTTCTGGCGTCAAGATGTAACACCCTTGGGAGATTGCTTTGGCAGTTCTCAAGTTGTCACCAGTGACCATTCTAACACTTACACCAGCATCTTTACATTTCAACACTGCTTCTGGAACTCCAGCTTTCAAAGGATCTTGAATACCAACAAGAGCATCCAATGTCAAGTTTCTCTTAGCATTTTCATATACGCCAGCAGCATCAAGCAACTTGGCTGGATCTGCTTCGCGTGGGAATTCAGCAGAAACAAGGCTCTTGGGAGGCCAGGAAGACACTTCGAAATCTTGGTGACCAACTGCAATGGCTCTCAAAGCGTCGTTAGCAAACTCGTCGATTTTACTCAACACAACGTCCCTACCTTCTCTATCAAGAGAGATTACCTTTTTGTTTTCGTCGTAGAAGTATCCACAGCTTTTGAACACAATCTCAGCAGCTCCTTTGAATAAGAATCTGTAACCGTTATCGATCTTTATGATAATACCGGACCATTTCCTGGAACTTTCGAAAGGAATCACTTGTACGATTGAAGGCTCTTGGGTTTCTCTCATGTTTTCCAAGGTGTCATTATCAAACAAGTTCAATCTATTGGCAGCCAAAATCAAAAGAGCAGACTCGGTTTTGTTACCCAAGAATGGCTCACTCACAGACTCATACTTGGTAGAGGCTCTCAACTTGTCCTCTTCGGATTGTCCAGTGAATAACTTGGCCAAGAAGTTTGTCTTCTTTGGTCTGGATTTAAGTAAAACAGCCAATTCCTCATTGTAGTCCGAGTTTCTGAATGCAGTGGAGTTCAACACGATATTAGCAGACAAATATGACTTCAAGTCCGCAGAAAGAGTTGGTATAACCTCTTCGGATGTTGGTTCATGTCTACTGGAAACCATGTCGTTGAATTCAGTGTTGAAACCGAAGAAACCCTTGACAATTCTCATTCTGTTTTCAGTCAAGGTTCCAGTTTTATCGGAGCAAACAGCGGTTGCACCACCCATTGTTTCACACGACTTCAACACTCTGACCAAATTACCGTTCTGGGCCATTCTGGTGGTTGCAAAAGCCAAAGCCAATGTGACAGCCAATGGTAAACCTTCTGGAACTGCAACAACCACAACCGTAATGGCAGTGATCAAGATATCCAAGAATTTCTTACCCTTTTCTGCACTTTCCAAATCACTGTATCTACCGTTGTTGGTGATTTCCACACAAAATCTGATGAATAAAACCACAAACAACACAAGAGCAGCCAAGAAACCGTATTTGGAGATTCCGTCGGCCAAATTGTCCAATCTGGCTTGTAAAGGAGTGACCTCATTTTCGTGATTAAGACTCATCATGGTTCTTCCGTGAATGGAGTTGACACCAACAGCAGTGACGACGGCATTTCCCAATCCACTCATGACTCTGGAGCCAGAAATCAAAAATGGGTCTTGGAACTTGACGTCGGGAGTTCCAATGTCCTGTCCTTGTTGGGCATGTTCTTTGAAATAAATAAGTGATTCTTCGGCGGGTCTCTTGACTATGGTGTCAGATTCACCAGTGACGGAACTCTCGTCACATTCCACTTCACCTGAAACCAAAATAGCATCGGCTGGTATAACGTCACCGGTTTGCACGTTGATGATATCACCCACCAAGAGATCGTATATGGACATGAGCTTCTGTTGACCGTTCCTGATCACGATCAACTCTCTGTCTTCCTTTTTGGCATTCAATTTGGCAAATTGTCTTTCCTTTTGGTAGTCGTTAGCAGCCCCGACTAAAACGACGATCAAAACTGCCACGATAATGGCCACCCCTTCAACCCAGTCCAACTTGGGCATTGGTTTGCCATCAACATCGTAGGATGTGTCTGTTCCAAAAGTTTCATAGAGCCCCAAAGCAAGCGAGATCACTGCGGCCACAGTCAACAAAATCAACACTTTATCTTTCATTGCTTCGTAACACAACTTGAAGAAAGACTTTTGGACCTTAACAGGCAATCTGTTTTCACCATATACCTTGGTTCTTTGTTTTATATCCAAGTCGTCACCATCCAGAATTCCTCGGTGGATATCAGTATTCAAAATTTGAGCAATATCGTGTATTCCACCATAGCTGTCAAGATACCTCAAGCTTTTGGGATCGTGGAGATCCAGCAATTGCTTGATGGACAACAGGAACGAATTGGTCAAAGGGGTTTGACTGTTGATACTTTGAGCGTCGTTGTTATATTTTTCCAGTGGGACCACCAACCCGTCATTTACACCAGCATTAGCATTTACATTGGTTGAATCAGCACGAGGCTTTTCCAGGAGATTGGCACCTGATGGAGGTACAGAGGGAGTCATGATGTTTGGCTATACCCCTTATACGGTCAACTGAATAAATAGGTCAAATTGGTCTGGAGTTACAGAAAGATTAATTATCAGATTTATAACCTATTATAAAGGATTTCTCTTGACTTACGATCCTGCGCATTGGATGAGGCTTCACAGCTTCGCCTGATCGCGCCCTCGAATTTTTAGGGCCATGGGCCCCGGATGCTATCGCCAGGCCACCGCGATGCTGGACCCACGGTCGCCCTATGGCCCCCAACCGGGCGCGGCACTGATTATCAGTTTGCGAAACAGCACAGCCTCTAAGGCTCTGCATGCTGCATGTAATATTTCCTATTTGAAACCTACAAGATGCTGGGCACAAATGACACTCTAATAGCGGGTAAAGCTATGGCATCAGTATTGGAAGAGATAGGGTGTAGTTGGGTTAGTGGGTGTCACCTCTGCTGGTATTTTAATCTATAAAAACTTCGTTGACTGTGGATGGTTATGAAATTCTTTTTTGCAGCCGATGACTAAAGCGCACGCGTATAAATCCGTATTTGTGGGTTGCGGATTTTTCCAGAGGTCATTCGGGCTCTCGTGAATTGGCATTATCACTCACGTCACTACAGTGTCAGCAATCCACGCGATTCGTACACAGCCTATGAGTCCATGCACAGGTGCTTGTAGTTTATCTCTGTTGGTTTAGACGGGTGCAATGGGCTTAGAGCCACTTCGCGCCAAGAACCATTTACTGCCGTACCAACATAATGAAAACTTTACAGGAGCCGTACGGCTCGAGGGGGCCGTATGCGAGGACCATCTCCGTGGGTATATGTTGCTGTAGGCGAGACGTTGTGGCACGCAGAAAAACAAACCCAGCAGCACGTGACTAGCGTGCAAGTGGCTGTGACGATGATGATGGTGATTGATGGTGACCTCTGGCTGAGTGAGTGCGACAGTGACTGTGACTGTAACTGAACTGTGACTCGATTGTGACTGTGACTCGAATGTGACTGTGACTGTGAAAGTGACTGTGAATGACAATGTCACACTTGCCGTCACCGTATGTATGTGACTACGAATATTCTGTGCCTCGTGTCGCACCTCTATTGAAATCTAATGAAATCATGGCTTGGAAGTGAGATCACCAGGACGTGTCCATGACAGCTTAGTTCATTGACAGTTCATTTGGTTGACCTGAGTGGGCGAGGTTGGCACACTCGCAAGCACACTCGCAATCATAGGTATCATTTGCTGCGCCCTTGTCTCGGCATTTGCCCTGTGGGGACTTCCGGGGGACAAGATTTGTTAGCTCAATTACATTATTTGGCATTCCAGCTGATAACAAGATGTGGGCTGTGAATATAAGCTTGGCTCTAGGAATATACTTTGCATCTCTAATAAGCAGGCGTTGTGCAGTGTAATACTCTGTAACACTTTGCGGGCTGTTCTTGTCGTTTGCAAGCTTGGCTGGGTTGGTGCTGTTTTTGCAGCCACGTTTTGTATGTGTGTTTGTGCACATTACACAATCGGTTTTGTGTAAGGAGGCTCGGGTGCCATTTTTGGATCCTTTTTTAGGTGCCAGTTTTAATCCACTCTTGGGTGCCAGTTTGTGGTAAGTACAGAGAACTACATAACTACACGGCCGGGCATCTGTATCACTGTTGTGGACTTCTCGAGTTGCCGTTTTATACGACGTGTTGAAGACCCTTTGCATATTTTGCAACACTTCATTAAGCCTCACTTCTCACTAAATTTCCAATTGATGGCATACAGTCCTCGCAAGTCTTTCGTATGAGTCTGTCGCGATGGACTAAGCTCGCACGTCCCGTAGCCTCTGTTGAGTAAATGCACGAGCCATTCACGCCCACTGGCCCTTCTGCCCCACTGTATCCTCCTATCTCCTCTGCCTCTCGGCCCTCGGACTACTCGCTTTCTGTCTGAGTGCGATACAAGCCGAGTACGAAATACAGATCGAATACCCCTTGCCCGGTGCTCGGAACAATTTGTCTATTAAAGCCCCTTGTTTTTACGTTCGAGGAGCAACACATAATAATCATCAATACCCAAACCTTCCTGAAACCTACTCTTGACATGTCTAAACCTAAAGAAGACAGCCTCAGAGACGACCTTTTTAATACCCCAGATTTGCTGGAGTACAAGAATAACCCAGCCAAGATCCTCGAGTTTATCGAGTCATACCCCGACTGGTTTATGATTGTTGGGCCCAATAAAGGAGCATTCATAGTGGAGCAAATTGCAGCAAAGAAACCAAGTTTGATGATCGAATTGGGATCCTACGTGGGATACTCAGCTGTGAAGTTCGGTAGCGAACTCAAGAAACTTGGAGGAAGGTATTATGGGTTTGAGATATCTCCCCATTTCGCTGATATTACCAGAGAAATAGTGGAATTGGCTGGCTTATCGGACACGGTGACCATCATTGACGGTCCAGCAGTTGAAGGTTTCAATAAATTCAGACTGGTGCTTGAAGCTGACGGATTCTCTGATAGTGAAAAAAGGGCCATTGACGTTACTTTCATAGACCATGAAAAGTCCTTGTACACCCCAGACCTCCGGGTTTTGGAGTCTCTTGGTTTCATCAAAAACGGGTCTGTAGTTATAGGGGACAATATAATTCGTCCTGGTGCACCTGAGTTCCACAAGTATGTGAATTTGAGTCACGAACAATTGAATGAATACCGCCAGAGTGTCGAAAATGTCGAGGGCTCCCAGTTCGCTGGAGCCTCTTCGATCTGGTACGAGAGTACTCTCACTGAAATTGGGGCTGACGGGGTCGAAGTCAGCGTCGCAAAAGAGATCTGAGTAACTGGATCGTTATTTGCACCCAACGAATTTTGGCTGCGGGTGCTGGAACCTGTAGCGAATATGTAGCGAATTTGTAGCGAGATGTGTAGCGAAAATGTCTTGATATACTGGAACGTGATACCTGAAACAACATAGGATACAAGTGTCTGCTGTTTATGCATCCTAAGTGTGAACCCACTAGTGTTTGTGCCTACTTCTTTTTTGTTACCTAGCGTACAGTGTTGCGCCAGGTATCGCACGCCACGTCGCACGCCTCGGCCTATCCTCGACCTATCTCCACCGCCAGGCGCGAAAAACCACAATGACCATTAACTTCGTCCCAGGTGAACCCAATAAAACAGAGACTTCGGTACTGCATGGTCGCTGGAAACTGCACTACATTGTGGTATATGGGTCTGGGAACAACTTGGTGATATCGTCGCTCACGTTTCGCCGGTCAATCACCGAGCATCTCCAAACAATTTACCTCGAGTCAGATCCTCACTCGATCGACTTTAATTCCTCCAACGGATACATAGCCATCAGTGTAGGGACAAGCATCTCGATCTACAAACCTGCAAATGAGTTCATGAAGGTTCCACAGTGGACCCATGCTTTGGATATTCCTTGCGGAAAGGTGGTCAATTGTCTTCAATGGGCACCAGTGGAGAATGAATTGGTTATAGGAACAGACGATTCCATCGAGTTGTACAAGGTTTACGAGGAATTTGGCGCTCTTAAATACCACAATCGCTGGCTGCAGTCGCAGGTGTTGCCAGTGACGGTCGTCAGAATCACATTCAACTCGAATAAAATAGTTGCAAAGCATGGAAACTATGACAGACTCCTACAAGTGTGGAGTCGAATAAACTACGGCGATGATTCGACTCTCTTTGAGTTATCGTACTTGAGCCATCCTATAGGGGACTTTGTCGTTGACTTCAAATGGCGGTTTCGGTTGTATTCAGGCCCCGGTAAAATCAGCGATCAGTCAATGGCCAACATCAAGAATATTAGAAACTACATCGATTCTAGTGAGTCTGACTCTGACACGCTTTTTACGTTCTCCAACAACAAGATACTCAGAGTCTGGTCTACTTTTGAGAATGCAGGACACAGTCAAATCAAATGCTGGGGGCATTTGGATCTAAGTGAATGCTTTGAAAACCAGTCCATTGTATCTGTCGTCCATATTGACAACCACTATTTAAAACAAACCCTTTTTGCAGATTTGAAGGAGCAGGACTCCTCTGAAAAGAGTGGCGTTTCACAAGACTCGGATATAGCTCGATACTTCAAAAACCAGCGATTTGACAACGTGGACTTATTGATGGTGATCAGCGACAAGGGTCAGGTAGCGTTGTATCTGATTCTCAACATCTCGATGATACCTCCCAATACCATCCAGTTCGAGCGGATCGATATGATGGCAATGGAGTTCAACATGTTCTCGTTCCTGGAAGTACAGGTTCCCGAAGTTGACAACATTACTTCCCCCAACGTATCACTAGCTATCAAGCCAGTAATAATACCGAAAGTCACAATCTTGGATCACCACAGACGGCTTTTAAGTATTGTGTTCCACAATAGAATCAAAAACACTATCAAAATCAATTCTCTTGATTTCAAGCAGCTCCTCAAGTCCAACTCCTCTTTAATTGGCACCTCTCTTGTCAACAAACTTCAAGGCCATGACAAATCTATCAGGAACTTATTCAAATCGTACGAGTCCAATCATCGCTCCGTCATATTGTCTGTCCTGAATTTTGCTCAGTACAACTATCTCTGGGAGCCAATAGTGCTCGAGGATAACTACGAAAGAACAGTGATTACAAAAAAATTTCAAATAGACTTGACTAATATTGATCCTGACCTCAACAACTTCATCCAGAATGCCGTGGTTTTGAGTGATGTTGCTCATGGCGAGTCTTTGCATAGGCATTTAGTTGTTACGTTTGATAAACTAGGCCACTTGGCATTCTGGGATTGTAATGAGGCCGAACATGAAGATCAGTGTGCGTCTCTAATCTCACACCGTTATGTCACTCCAAAAGCCCCCAAGGTCGTCCAGGTTGTTGAGATAGGCAACGGTGAGTATTTGATCATTGCCATTTACGAGTTGGATGATGTCCGGTGTTGGAAGCTCCGTGTTGACGCCAAAGTCGATTTGGTTCCTTGGAAAATCGACAGTATTCCAGTCTCTTCCACCAAGTACGTGGTCAACAAAATAGAAAATTTGATCAATGACATGTCACTGAGCTTGATTTCCATCCTTGAATCTGGAGGGGAATTGACTAACTTCTCTGTCAAATACGGTGACACTGTAAAATGGGTAGAAACGTTTCACAGTCAAACGGGAATCAAAAACGGTCTGAAGATAATGGGTTCTTCCATCATCGACAAGATGGCCATCATCGATGAGTCTGGTTACAAACTCTACATCTGGGACTTGCAGGCACAGGTTTTGGAATATGAAGAGGAATTTGATTCAAAACTGTCTGATCCCGTGAAGGATATTGACTGGTGCTTGTTGAGCTCTCCAGAGCATCAGTCGCACAGCGTACTCCTTTCCATTGGATTCCGGAGACACGTCACTTTGTACACACAATTGAGATATGATTATACAAACAGTATCCCCACATACTCCCCATTGAAACAAATAGACATCAGCAACTATACGAGTCACGAAATTGGAGATTCCATTTGGATAAACAATGGGTATCTAGTGATCGGGTGTGGGAATCAGTTTTTCATTGACGACCGTCGTTTCGAATTGGGAAGTTCCAGTGACAATTTCATCAACAACATCACACGAGACTTGGTGAGAGGCTTCACATCAGAGGATCATAATGGACTGAATGGCAGTGTGGCTCCCAAAAGTCAATCGTTCGATGTGAGAGATATAGTCAGGATTCTCAACGGGCCTCTTCCCTACTACCATCCCCAATTCTTGATCCAATTATTGTATATGAATGAGTTTGGCTTGGCTAAAACCATTATCATGACTTTGTCAAAGAAGATACGCAACGGTGAGAGAATCCTGTGGAACTTGGATTACGATATCATGGACGATATAATGGCCAAAAAGGAGGTTAGGCACCAACCTAGAAACTCCATTTTTGAAGCAGCAGAAGACAATGATATCTTCAACACATATAACGAGGCACTTGTGGACTTGCTCGCCACTCAATTAACAAAGGTGTACTTACCCTTATTGACGAGGCATCAGCAAATCACATTGACTTCCCTCGTTGGTATTACCAAAGTCATCAACAAGTATATCAACATGCTCGACGAGAACGGTATTAGATTCTTGATAGGATTCAAGCTCTTTCAGCTCTCATCGAAACAGACGTCCTTGAATATGAGAGACATCAATTTTGCCCTCCACAGCCGTAACAGAGATATACTCATCAACATCATTGAGGAGACATATGACTCAAAGTACACCATGGAATTGGTGAGGAACTTAAAACTTGCATATTGGGTTGACACTCCCAAACTTCTTGAGATAATAGAGAAAGTCGCCAAAACAGAATTCAACAATTCGTGGGATCCTTCAGGTATCGTTTCACTTCTCTATACTACTCTTAACAAAAAACAGATTTTGATCGGATTATGGAGAACTGTCAGTCATAAAGAGAAGGAGAAAATTCTCAAATTTCTTTCCAATGATTTCACCACCAAGCGATGGCAGCTTGCAGCTACCAAAAACGCTTTTGCATTGTTGGGACAGCATAGATATTGGGATGCAGCATACTTTTTTTTACTCGGTGACAAATTGAGTGATTGTTGCAATATCCTCAATAATAAGATGAATAACTTTCACTTGTCGTTATTGGTGTCTAAGCTTTACAACCATGTCAGAGGCCAAAGCCAGAACAACAAGCAACTCATCGAAAGGTACCTCATCAAAAACGTTATGGAAGAAGGAGACAGGTGGACCAACAGTTGGATTTTCTGGGACCTCAAAGAAAAATTCACTTCTATCCAAGCATTGATCAAGCCCCCCGTTTCTGTCATCACTGATTCTGGCTTGGAATATCCCAAATCTTACACTCTCAAACTTTCATCTAACAATTTCTTGAATGATGATCCAGCATTAATTTTACTCTACAACTCAATCAAATCCAAGACTTTGGATTATCACCAAGGGTCCAGCTCAATCAAGATAGAAGAAGAAACAGCATTCCTATTCAAAATTTGTTCTATATACGACAAGATGGGTTGCGATTTCTTGTCTATCATCCTTTTGAGGAATTGGAAGTTTGATTACCAAAAACTGGCTATAAAAGAAGTTGCAACTCATACAGATAAATTCCAAGAGTTCAAGATGGAGAAAGATATTCCTCCACCTCAGGCATTCGAAGAACCAGACATGAGTGCTTTTGACTTTGGGTTCTAGAGTATTTATTTAATAGACGTATACATAATAGACCAACACTTTTATAGAAAGGTACTATAAAAAAAATAAAACTTATCAACCCTACCCGGGACTCGAACCCGGAGTCTCCCGCTTAGGAGGCGGATGCCTTAACCGTTTGGCCAGCAGGGCGCGATATCGGGAAATTTTATGGATGAGGCTCTGTGAGAGTACAGTTTTGTGGAAAAAATTTAAAATTAGAAACTCTGGGTCAATACGGGCTTTAGAGCCCTCTAAGTCGGCCTCAATATTGTATCGGCTGGTGGCTTTCGAGTGATACTAAGTTCAAAGGAATTCAGTGGTGTTTTCTGCTTCAATATGCATTTGAGTTTCGGGCTCGCCGTCCGAGGTCGAATGAGCATTGTCTCACTTTAAAAAGTTTAAAATCAGATACCTCGCTGTGCATATTCTCAAGCGGTTTTGGGTGGTAGCCACTACACTGTTCACAATTAAATACACGTAAATTAACCTATTAATAGAAGGACCACATTACACCGGAGAGTCTAAACCAGAGAGTCTTTGAACTCTGGATGACTGATGGATCTGGAGATATCCAAGTTCCTATTGACTAATTCACCATGTAAATCATCATCTTTATCTTCGGTGTGGTTTTCGATCTTGAACCACACCAAGGGGAAGGCGATCACTAATGATCCCATACACAAACCCCAGCAACTGGCAAACATGTTCATATAAGAAACTTCGTAATAGTCCAATCTCCACATGATGGCAGCACCAGCAGATTGGATGGATTTATAGAATGCACCATAAATAGCATTTTTCTTTGGGTTGTTCGACATAGCACCCAACACATAGAAGATGTAAGTCTGGAAGATGGCATCATACATTCCGTAGAAGAAGTACAAGAACATAGGACCGATGTATCCTCTGTCTTTATAATCAATAGGAACGAAATCTTTAGCAGAAACAGACTCTCTGGTGTAACCTTTTTGAAAGTCGTAACCACCTCCCCAAATAACCATAGTTAAAACCACAACAATGGACCAGCCAATTTTGGTTCTCATCTTTCTATCGAATCTTTGCCAATCCAAAAGAGTACCTAACAAAAAGGCACCCACCATTTGACTTAACCAGTATAAAAGGGAATTCAAAGATCTGGTTCTGATATTGAATTTGGCGGCATTGACATCGTTGAAATGGTAGGTGTAGAACCAGTTCGAAGCGAAAAACATGGGGAATAATAAGTAGATTTTGAAGTCAGAGTATAACAATCTTACCATGTTCATCAATTCGGTTTTCCAGTGAGGAAATTGTTGTTGAACAACCCTTTCACCACCAGCCTTACCTCTCCAAACCTTGTGGGCCGGTAAAGTGAACAGAGCAATGATTATACCGGAGCACATCAAAGCAATGAAAACAGCATAAGTGGAATCGGTGGCGATACTTTCATTGTTTTTCAAATTATTACCGAGAGAAATAGCACTTCCAATAACGGCACCCAAATTGAAAATCACCCAGAAAGTCATGATGGCTCTACCTTTGACGTTTTCTGCAGGGTAGGAGATCATGATGGAGGTCTGGGCGGCCCAAAGTTGACCGGCACAAGCACCAAGAATGGCACCAGCTGCAATTACAAAAGCGTTTGCACCGGAAGTTCCAACGTGTTTGGTGTAGTATAACAAGGAACCACTATAAATCACGTAACCAACACCACCACACATCAAACTGAGTTTGGTACCGATGATATTACAAATCCAACCGGCGAAAAAACCGTATCCACAGAAAGTAGAATATAAAGCAACAGAAGAATTATTGGCAGTGGCCAAGTCGATACCGGCACCTCCAATACCACTCAAGGCGTTGTACATTCCCGGTAACATGAAACACGTGAACGCCAACATCACCACTTGGATAATCGATTCGGAGTAAGCTGGTAAAAACGATACTATTCTTTTATCATACCATCTCAAAGGTCCTTCAAGGTGCACCTCTGGCTTATCACCCGAAGAAGCAGCACTATCATGAACATAAACGTTAGCTAATTTTTCTTCGTCTGGCATGATACTAATACAGATCTTGGTGGTTGGGGTAATATTTATATGTTCAGTTCCGCTATCTTATCTTCTCAACTTCGATGGTTACTTTTTCAAGCGACACCAGAATTTCGAGGTTGCAGAAAATCCAGGTTGCATTTCTTGCAGATAACAGTAGTGTGCGATAAATCGGTGCGATGGGCATTTGATTCGTAGTGCCTTTTAGATGCGAGATCTTTACAAATTGATAAGGATATCCGATGATAATGATATGACTGAAGATGAAACGTACGGTGTTGTGTTTGAGCACAAGCGTTTGGGAACTACAAGCGTCCACTCAACAATTGCACAATTGAACTATAGCATTCATCTCTCCATGGGGTGGTGTACGACACAATACCAATGTGGGGCAATGCCGGTGAAAATGCCTAGGATAGAGGGCGTGCGCGTGGCCATTTTCTCCAACACCTCAAACAAAAATGTTACCTGATGTTACCAGATCTCAGATTGTTACATATGGTTGTATTTTTGATTCGATCCCTACCCCATAGTTGCATAGCGTAGTTGCATCTAGATATCATTTTGCGGGTCGCTCTCTTGTCACTGGATGTATATGTAACCTGAAGATTGTCTATCTAAATTCTAATCTACTCTGATATCATTGCCTGATTATTGACTGATAAATTGTTTCCCAACAGAGATAATTTCGGAAATGAGATTATCGATAATGCTATCAGTCAAAATAGGCGAATTGAAGACGACCCTGAAAAACTCCCCGTGATTCTGAGAATCGTCGGCGTGAGGGTGTGGGTTTGGTGAAAAATCAACTAAGTATTTACCTTGCTTGTGGAGTTCTCTGGAAATATACCTTGTTACAGTGGTCAAGTCCTTTTGTTCGTAACCATCTGGCTTATAATAGAAACACACCTGTAAACAAGAGCTGTCACTCACCAAGCTAAAGTTGTTTGGTAGCTTGGAGATTTCGGTGATGAAATAGTCCACGATCTGGTATGCGTGGTCCACTCTCTCTTCGAATCCCTTGGTCCCGTAGTACTTCCACGCCAAATAGAACTTGAAGGAGTCGGCTCTTCTACCGCACCCCATGGTACCATCGGCCAAATCAAAGTTTTCCTCGTCATTTTCTCTGCCGTGGAAAAGATACGGTGCTGCAAGAGACATGGATTTCTGGAAATGGGCAACGTTTGGTAAGAGAAGAAACGAACACGTGGTGGGAACTCCAAGCATCTTGTGAGGGTTTACTGTCAACGAATCACTCAACTCGCTTCCTGCGAGTTTGTGTTTGTGTTTGTTGGAGAAGATCACGTTACCTCCCCAACTACCGTCGATATGGAACCAAATATCGTGTTTTTTGGCCACTTTTGAAATCTCTGCAAATGCGTCGTACGACCCAAACACGGTGGTACCTGCGGTGGCATTGATGTAGAGTGGGGTGTATCCTTGGTCGATTGAAGATTGGATGGTTTTGTCGAGATCCTGGTATTTCATGGTTCCGTCTTCATTAACGTCGACTTTGAACACGCTGGAGCTTCCCAAACCAAGCAAAATAGCAGCTTTCTCCACAGAATAGTGGCAGTGCTTCGACGTGTACACAGCGAACTTGTGGGTGCCGTTTCCGTGGATCTTCGTGTCAGGGAATTTGAGACTTCTGGCGATTTGCAACGAGGTGATATTGGACCAACTGCCTCCACTGAAGGTCAACCCACCACAGGTATCGTTGTGGTAGAATAACTGAGCGTACTTCTTTCCGATGAAGTTCTCGAGAACAGATAACACTGGCGAAACCGTGAACACATGTGAGTTTGTGTTCAATACCGATAATATGAGATCGGAAACAACCCCAATTGGATTATTGGATGCGTAAAGCTTGTCCAAAAATCCGGGGTTCCAGGTGTTGACGGAGTACTTCAACACCTTGTCTAGGAGCAGAACGATCTGGTGGTCGTCATTTTTGATCCCCGAGAAATCGTCATTAATGGCTTTGAATTCTTGCTTCAAGTCCTGGGGAGAAGTGTATACACCAAGGGAATTTGGCTGGTATTTTTCGGAGTGTGGGTCTGACTTCAGAATGAAGTCAAGTATGAGCGGCTGGACGAGTTCGAAAAGGTGTTGGAGCTCCTGGGCTCTGTTGGTTTCGAGTTGACTGTGAATCATTTGCAAAAATCACGAATTGAGGATATGTGAGTGTGGATGGTGGGTGGTGCGAGTGTGGTGTGAGTGTTGTGTGAGTGTGTGCCCATTTGGTGCGACGGTGGTGCGACGGTGGTGCGAGTGTAGCGCAGCGTGGCACTCACGCGGTGTAGTGCCAGGTTTACCACCAGGTCGCGGTGTGATTTGTGCGAAACGTGCTAGACATCGCTCTGCCATAGTCAGCCTACCTTACCAATCCTACAATACCACCTTCAATATTACACTCCCCTCCCATTTGGTACTCCATATTTACACGTCTTCAACATTACACCCCATTTGGCAATCTATATTTACACGTATCCGTCCTATTTACATCATTGTTGATCTTGTTCTTGTCTTTCTCTCGCAAGATTCTTATTCAAAATCTCGAGCTTCCTCATTTCTTCTTTTGCGTCAAAGTTACCTGACGATAAGTTGTCGTAAATTTGATCGTACTTACCGGTAGATAAAGGTGCATTTCCTCTCATTCTCTTGGTCATATCAAAGTACCCGTTCTTGCACTCCATGTACGAGAGAAAATTGGCCACACAGAGCTCTGGTAAATCTTTTTTGAGCTCGGGCTTGGTGAGACAATCCTTCGGTGTGTTTCTCTCGATAAGCACACATGGTGATCTCTGAAGACAAACAGCCAACGCCTTCTTCTGGTCCTGACAACTATAGGTGTTAGCGGTGTTTGTGTAAATGCTGATGTGTTTTCAAACTGACATACCTGGCTCCCATGACTTTTGATTTCTGAGATTGCAAACGCGAAATCCAATCTACATTTTGCATCTACATCTTGCTCATCACCACCGTACTCGTATACTGTTTGTAGGCAAATGTATTTGTACAACTTCACATTGAGGCCCCCGAGCCACCAGCTCGTGTCGCTTGTGGCCCAGTTCCAGGAGAAAATTCAGCATTTGGTGGTGGCTACTCCGTCCACCATCGAGACTTATATCCAAGAAGATGAGAAACTCGAGAGAACAAGCGTCCAATTCGGGTTTGGTGTCATCCAAAACATCGCCAAAATACGACCTATCGGCTTGGAGTATGATCTTTTGGTAGTGACCTCGGATCTGGGCAATTTGTCCGTTTGTGAATTCAAAAACAACCGGTTTGTGCCCATAATTCAAGAACCCCACTCAAAAACAGGACTCCGGAGCCTTACACCGGGTGAGTTCGTGGACATAGATCCCCAAAACAGAGCTATCATGGTTCTGGCGCTCGAAAAGCGGAAATTGGTCTACCGTGTGCACGTAGAAGAAGGAGAAGTGACCCTAAGCTCTCCTTTAGAAGCTTCTTCTCCGGGCCATTTCACCCTCTCTACATGCTCGATGGACACAGGGTACAATAACCCCAAGTTCGCTGCTTTGGAAGCCACGGGGGACGAAATTGTCCTTAGCACGTACGAATTCCATCAAGGCTTGAATCACGTGACCAGGAAGGTGGATTCTGTACCTGAGAGTGCCAATTTGCTTGTGCCGTTCGACGGGCTATTGGTGTGTTGCGACGGGTTTCTCTTGCACAATGACGTCGAGGTGCCCTTTCCTCGTAAATCAGCGATTGTGACGTACGTGATCCACAAAACCAAAAACGACATTTTCGTGCTTCTACAAAACCAATACGGCGACTTGTTCAAATTCGGGTCCAACAAAGTATCGTACTTCGGGTCCATTCCCGTGTGTTCGTCCATCAACATCTTCAAAGACGGGTACATGTATGCAGGAGTAAACCACGGAAACAAACACTATTACCAAGTCACGGGACTCGCAGTAAGCGAATCAATGAATGCCGAATTAGATAACTTGGATCTCATAGACACCATGGAGTCCATTAATCCCATCACAGACATGGTGGTACGAGACTCCCATATCACCACCGCCAATATCGAGTCCAACAAGACGCTAGTGCACGGAGTTCCTACCACCACGGTGGTGGAATCGCCTCTTCCAACGACACCAGTACGGATCTTCACCACCAAACTCACCCGCGATGCCACAGACGACTCCTACTTGGTGATATCCTCCTCAGAGACACTCGTGCTTTCCATCGGCGAGGTGGTGGAGAAAGTCACAGACTCTCAATTTTCGTTGGAGCCAACCATCCAGGTTCAACAAGTTGGTAAGCTGGCTCTCGTACAAGTTCACACAAATGGATTGAAGCATATCAATAACGGCAAAGTCACCGACTGGTTTCCTCCGGCAGGAATCAATATCGTCAGAGCCAGCACCTCCAATCTGCAAGTGCTCATAGGACTTTCCAATCACTCTCTCATATACTTTGAAGTGGATGAGGACGATCAGCTTATAGAGTACCAGGGCCAACTCGAAGTGGCCACCAACATCACATCGTTGGCAGTATCGCAGGACTTTGCGGTGGTGGGGTGTGCTGACGAGACCATTCAGGTGGTTTCCTTGAAACAACATGAACGTATGAAAATTCTTTCATTGCAAATGCTCAGCAGCAACAGCACGCTGATCGAGTTTTTCGAGTCTGATGTGCACATCGGCATGGAGAACGGGTTGTTTGTAAGGACTGCGTTGGACTATAGAGGCAAGTTGAGCAACACACGGGTGAAGTATCTTGGAACCAAACCCGTGAGACTTCTGAAACTCGACGATTCCATTCTAGCGGTTTCATCCAAACCGTGGGTAGGCTTTAATTCGAATGGCAACTTCAAAATTGCTCCTTTGAACGACATTGATATTTCAGATGGTACGTCTTTCTACTCAGAGGATATAGGAGGTGCGGGCATTGTGGGGTTCAAGAACTCATCGTTGGTGATTTTCACCATAGACGAGCTTAAAAGTGACTTCGTAATCACCACCCATTCGGATCCCACCCGTAAACTCTTGTTGGATGGCTCAGACGTGTACACAGTTGGAAGCCAATTGACCAGAAACCACCTGCAAAAATGTGACATCGACGGAATCCCTCTTTCCATATGCAAGTACAAAGACTACATTGTGGTGGGTACAACCACGCCCAACAGGATTCTTACATTCAAAAATATGAATCTCGTACACGCAACCGACTTGGATAAGCCTCCCCGAGCTCTAGTGGAATTCGACCACAAGCTTTTGGTGGGAACAGACAACCAACTTCGAACATACGAACTAGGGATGAAGCAGCTATTGAGAAAGTCTGTGACTTCGTTGCCTCAGATGAACAAGGTGGTGAGGCTACTCAATTTGGGTAAAAACAGAATCGTGGTGGCAGACTCCCACAACTCTACGATATTTTGTAAGTTCACAAACGGCAAGTTCGTGTCCATTGCAGATGACACCATGAAAAGACAGGTTGTGTCTTTGGAGAGTCTCGACTTTGATACAGTTATCGGAGGCGACAAATATGGAAACGTGTTCATCAACAGAATCGAACTGGATAACGACTTGTTCGTAGAAGAACAATATCTCAACGGGTCTGCCAGTAGATCCAAGACCCTAGCCCAATTCTTCATGAACGACACCATCACCACTTTTGTGAAAGACACTATGGTGACGGGTGGGTCGGAGGTTGTATTGTACGGTGGAATTCATGGTACCATTGGAGCGTTGCTTCCAATAAGTGAATCTGACTATAAGTTCTTGAAGACTCTAGAATTTGAGTTGAAAGAGAACCTGTTCATCGGAAGAGACCCCCATAAGTTCAGAGGCTACTATAACATGGCGCATAACGTGATAGATGGAGATCTCATCGAGACTTTCTTCACCACCAGCGTGTCCAGTAAAATCAAAATCGCTAACAAAGTCAACAAACCAGTCAGGGACATAGAAAATAAGATCAATGATTACAGAGAACGGTCAGCGTTTTAATACACCTTTCATATAGTACATCAATATACACAAGACCCGTAGCCTCAGGTAGATTCTGCTTCCTTGTTTTTGATCGGAGATAAGTCCTTATCATTGAACTTTCTGTTGATGATAGGACTCACCTCATTAGGATCTTCGTTGTTATTACGCATTGGTGTTTGGCCATTTGGCGTGCTGAATTGAACAAAGTTCCAAAATGCTGGTGAAGATTGATTCGTGTTGAGCCCGTTGGGTATACCCAAGTTCTTGTGACCCAAAGACTTGGATCCTCTTTCGGGAGTGAACGCCTCCAAAGGTGCAACCTTCTTTGGACTGGTAAATCCCAATGCAAGATCCGAGGTGCCGTTGGTGTTTTGGTTTAAGGAGGTGTTATCACCGGTGGAAAATAAGTCGTTTGGTTGATTATATGAATTGGATCTTGAATGATTCATTGGAGCAGAGGATCCTAAAGATGGGTTTGCAGATGCTGGAGGTGGTGGTAAATTATACAAGGTTTTGTTTGATTTGGGAAGTTTTGGGGTGTTCAGGTCATTCATCTTGATGGGCGATTCATTTGTCATATTATACATCAAGGGCTGATAATTGATTTTTTGCATATAGGCACCATTCCCATTTATTTGATTCATGTGGTTTTGTTGGATCTGAGGTTGTTGGGGGTGTTGAATATTCTGGGGTTTTTGACCGAGTTGTTGGCCGGGGAGTTGTTGGCCGGGGATTTGTTGTTGATTGAAATACTGATAGTTTCCCATTCCAATGGAACTGTTCCTTGAATGATTCACATTCACTCCTCCAGAGGTATCAAACCCGTGGTTCTGTTTGTTTTCATCCTTCATGTAATATCTGCTTGGTTCTGGTAAGGTCAGGTGAGTAGCCAAATGTAATTGTAATTGACGAGACACGCTAGAACCTCTTCTGGTCTTGGATATGGACCCATTATTCATTTTATTCAAGAACTCGTCCTTATAGGCCTCACTGATCTGCCACTTCATCCCCTTACCAGGCTCGTTTGGTCTCCGGGGCACCTTTTCGAACGCCTTATTCAACGATAAATTGTGCCTTATGGAATTCTGCCAGCCGGTTTTGGAGTATTTATAGTAGGCATAATGGCTGGAGATCCAATCGTAGATCTCCGAAAGAGACATGACCCCGTCCTCGTTTGATAGAATGGCCTGTGTGATCATGGTGGCATAAGAATACGGAGGTTTGATGTCTTTAGACTCTTCCTTGGACAAGTCTTGATCCAAGTTACTCTGTAAAGAGCTGGCACTCAACTGAGAAGGCGAGTGAGTAACGTTCTTCTCGAATATCTGGAACCCCTTGTTGTTGTGGGACATGACGGTATGCTGTGGAGGGAAGTAGGTGTAAGTGGAATTGTTTTGGGGTTGAGAAGCCAGAATCTTACGGTGTTTGGCCATAGTTTGTTTGTAGCGAGAGAGACACAATTCGGCCATTTTAGGGTCTATTGTGGGGGGAGAGTCGGGTAGTATGAACATCATCTGGGTGCCTCCTATGTCCAAAATAGCACCCGAATGTAAAGGAGTTGGGGCCGAGTCTACATTGACTTTTACACCGTCGACTTTGGCGCCGTTTCTTCCCAAGATTTTCAACTCCCAGCATCTCAAATCCAAGTTGTATGTGATGTCAGCGTGTTTTCTCGACACCACTTTGGCAGGGCCTAGATCTATGTCGATATTATTGGAATTGGCAACATTGGCACCAGACAGACTGTTTTGAGTATCGGTGTTTCTTCCGATTGAAATGGACAACGACTTGACGTAGAAGGTCCACGTGGACCCCGAGATCTTTGCGTACGCCTGGATCTCGGTGGCAATGTTTTTGTCGTTGGAGTAGTTGGTGGAGACGTTGGTGATCTCATCTGGAGTCTGTAAACAAGAAATCACCGCGTTGGTGTAATCAGCAGGATCATCAAACCCGGGTATTTCGGAGTCCAACTCGTGTACGGAACGCTTCCCGCTTGGAGTGGAGGCGTGGGACATCGTGGAGGGCGTTTTGGAGGCGTTTGGTGCGTTTGGTGGTGTTTATGGGGAGATGTGATTAAAGGCAATTACTATAAAATGGGAAACTCGAACCACCGAACCTGGAAAGATACCGGAAATGACTGGGATGGTTTTGTGTCTGTTGCTGACAGAAATGCGTATGACCAATCACTATTGAATCCAAATTCACGATGGAAGATTTGAGTTCGGGAGATGCTAGTGGATTCACGTTGAGTGTTTTTATTTACTTTTCATTCGACGCACTGAATGGGCCGGTGTGCGCGTACCGGGTTGCAAAAAGTTGCCATGCGAGGAAGTTTAGGCGTAGCCGAGTTGTGGGGTGGTGGTAGGAGGTGGTGTTAGGTGGTGGGAGATAGTGGGAGCTAGTGGAGGCAGAGAGACTGAGAGCGATCCAGAGACTGAGAGCGGTTCAGAGATTGAGGTTAAGAGCGGGAGGTGGGTGACAGAACTGGAATGATGTGAGATGGTGAGACACGTGAATCTTGTATTATACACGCTGGCAGGAGATAGCCAGACTATGGACGTGGTTAGACGTTACTGGGATGGGATTGGGTGTGACTCCAGTTGAGTGCATTGGTTGGTGAATTGGCGTGGCGAGTTGACTGAGTTTGGTGAAATTGACTGATAAGTGAGTTTAGTGAGTGAGTTTAGTGAGTGAGTTTAGCGGGTGAGTTTAGTGGTCAAGTTTAGTGAGTGAGTTTGGTGGGTGAGGTGCTTGGTGGACTTGTTTGGTGAATGCTGAGCTTGGTGAATGCTGAGTTTGTACTCAATGAAAACAGCGACTACACCATTCACGTGGTCGCCACAGTCTTACTATAGTTGATGGGAATCACAAACGACGGCACCGTCACGTCAAACCCTCGAGCATCGTACTTCTCGGCCGTAACAATGTCCACGTACGAATCCTCTTCTTCGAGCCGTCTTTTCTTCAATACGTCGTCGTCAATTATATCAAACTCGTCCTCCTTTTCCTCATACTCGATGTTCTCTTCGATCTCCACAAAGTCTGGCGCCAACGCACTCCATTTCTGTGGAAAGTCCACCGACCAGAGGTAGATGGTCCCGTATTCGAGTCCATTGGACGCGATCGTACACCGGGAATGGTTCCATCGAACCTCAAGAAGCTCCTCGCTGCTTCCTTCGAGGATCTTGATCAACGACCCGAGCCCCGTTTCCCATATATACAAATCCTGGGAGCTCTGGGTCCCGTAGGTAGACGCCACGAGAAACTCGCCCGTGTGACTGAAACAAACAGAGTTCCACTGGAGCCTATTGACTACATCTTGGTACTTTTGCTCGACCTCAAACTCCCACGAGTCCGGCCCTTCGTTGGCGAGATCCGGGAGGTTGATTTGCCGAATCACACGATCACTGGAGTTGACTGCAAGTTTACGGCCATTTGGAGATATGACGATATTTTTGATGTTGGAGCTGGTGAGCTTAATTGAGTGCACGAGTTTGAGGGACTTGGTGTCGAACACCTGGAGCCAGCCCTTGTTTGTGCCTGAGAAGATGTACCTGCCGTCGTTGGTGAAAATACTGACCAACGCCAAGTGTTTTGGGTCGTTGGCGGTGGAACTACTGTTTTCAGAGTTCATATCAAGCTTCGTTATGGTGGCATTTTCGGCGGTAAAGTCCACGAATATCGGCTGGGCATCAAATAAAGACGCTATAAACTGAAATGGGTTATTAGGATTCACGCTGGCCTGCCAAATGGGACCGTCCACGGTGATACTTCGCACCACCTGTTTGTGGGTATCGTTCTCAAAGTCGTTGACTTTGCTGAGATCCCAGAGCTTGCACTGCCAGTCCTGGCTGGTGGAAACAAGATACCGGCCGCACGAGCTCCAACTGAGCGACGTCACCGGTCTGACGTGACAATTTGTGTCCAAGTGCACAATAATACTGCCGTTGGAGGACACGTCGTAAATAACTATCGACCCGTCGCTGAGACCGCTGGCAAGATAGTCTCCCTTGAAGCTGAACTGGAAAGTCACGCAGTGGCCGTACTGGAGGGTGGACGTGAGCTTCTCCGGGTACTCTTTGGCCACTGCAAACGGGTCAAGTAGCGAGAGGTTCATAGGTGAGTGCGAATTTGGAGTGAGATTTGAGATTTGAGTGAGATTTGAGATTTGAGATTTGAGATTTGAGATTTGGAGTGAGAGAAAGATTTGAGACTCAAGACTTCATTAACTCACCTTCAATTAGATGAACAAACCACCGTTGACGCAGTTGGAGGCCGAGTGGCACAAGCTCCTGGACCTCGAGGGAAAGAGCGTGAGTGCGTTGGTGCTGTGGCTTCGAAGGCTCCAGGCCCAGTCAATCAAGCTCCATGTGCCAGATGCAATAGTGCACCAGAAAATCTTGACTCAATATCGATTGAGTATCGACAGCCAGCCCAACGAGTACGATCCCCGGGTGCTCAAGTTTTTGGACCTGTACTCGCAGGACTTGTTCTTGGACACGGACGACAAAAAAGGAAACAGAAAAGTAATTATGTGGAACGGTTTATTCACATTTTTAAATCAGTTGGTCAAACTGACGTCGCTGCAAAATACCACCAAACAAGACATCTTTGATTTGCTTGATGAGTGTCAAGAGATCCCCGGAACCTTCAACCCGTGGCCCCACGAGTTGGTCGAGCATACCTGGCGTACGTTGGGGGACATGGTGGAAACATTTCAGAGGCTTGATCAGCCTTTGAGCCCACAAGAAAACGTAATTGTGTGGAGAAAGTTTTTGCTAACACACCCGACGGTGATGCGATGGTTCTTCCAAATGGTTCCCACCAAGCCGTTCTTCAAAGACTCGGCCGAACACCTGGATTCGCCCAGTTTCCACGACCTTGTGGTGATGCCAGATCCTCGATTATGGGACTTTAGTGTGAAGAAAGATTTGGTGAAGATCTTGATATTCGTGAGAAAGCCGTTCACCGTTAAGAAATACAGAGACTACATGGTGCAGATGTTGCAGAGTAGAAGGAATGGGTTGGGTGCGGTGCACACTGTGAGTGAAGATATCTGGGGAGGCATGTCTTGAGGTTCTTGGAGGATTTCTGGATGGTCAGAACCACACGACTCAGAATGTCTGATAATATCACAGAACAACCCAGAATGTCTGATAATATCATAGGATGACTCAGAATGTCTCAGGAAGTCGGTGAATGAAACTGTCATGCGTTACAGACACTGTGGGCGAGTAAGGCTCAATGGTGATGGATTGTACGGTGGCTTGAGGTGTAGACTCGCACCTTCTCGCTGCATGCTCGTCCCATCCGTTCCATCCTCGTTCCATCCTCGTTCCACCCGCTCCATGCTCGCACGACCGTCTCAGTCTCGCTAGCCCTCGCCAGTCGCGTGCTAAATATAGCTCCAGTCCAAACTCATTCGCGTGGCCATAAATTAGCCGCACAACTAAACTCACTCTTTCATGAATGGTGACGTCCATTATAATAGCAGGGCTACTATGGATGGCCCACACTGCTCTCTCAGCAAACCTCATCACCTTCCACACACACCCCAACCGCCAGACATGTTTCTACCGAGACTTGGCCAAAGACGTGGTGCTTTTCGGAAAGTATAAACTCGAAATAGCAGATTCTGATGCTACTTCTGATTCTGACTCCGATGATAAGTCTTCCAGCTCCTTCTACTCTCCCACAGACAAATTGGTCACTGGGGTGCTAATAGACGTGTATGAAGTGTTCAATGACAACAAGCAATTGGTGCATATAAAGGGAACTCCGTCGGGCCAGTTCACTTTCGATACTCTTTCCCAAGGCCAGCACAAAATTTGCTTGACACCCCGTAGTTTTTATAGGCGATGGAGAGACCCCAAGCCAAGCCCAGAAGGTATACGAGAGTCCAAGTTCAAGAGGGCACGAGTTGGGATCCAATTCGAGGTTGGCGACACGTATTTCTGGAAACACCAGATCTCTGGCGACATCCAAAACATCACCGAAGGCGTCAAGCGGTTGGTGGATAAGTATGTGGCCATTCGACAGGAACAGGTATTCATACGGGCCAAAGAGGAGGAGTTTAGAAACTTATCTGAGCTGACGAATGCCAAAGTAGTGCGGTGGATGATTATACAGGTGGTGGCGTTATTTTTGATTGGCGTGTACCAGACGATGACCATTCTGAGGTTCTTGAGGAAGGAGAAGAGGGAGTGAGGAGTGGGAGATGTTGAGTTTGGGGAGTATGTGAACACATGCTCTCGGTAGATCTGGTTCTCTGGTACCGCGACTTTCGCCTCGTCCCGCGACTTTCACCCCACCGTCCCGCGACTCTCGCCCCACCGTCCTGCGACTCTCGCCCCACCGTCCCGCGACTCTCGCCCCACCGTCCTGGCTCCTTCTACTTCCGCACCACGCCTTGCTACGCCCCACGTCCCCGTCCCCGTCCCCGTCCCCGTCCCCGTCCCACGTCCCGTCCCACTTCCCATCCACCATCCCACTCGCATTCGCATAACCTAGCATAATACACACTCACCTGGTTAACACCTCTCACAACCCACCATTGCTGCCCCGGAACTGACTCAACCACACGTCCTAGAACAAGAACCCCGTCTCTCCATACTGGCTCAAATTCACAACTATCGCGCACAATCTCGAACCTGATCTATGACCAGAAGGCACTTTGATGATCGCTCCCAAACCCAAATCGCCAGATCACTCATCAACCACCGAGCGTCCCCGTCACTCCACGCTCCTATAGACCTAGGCAATGACTCGGTGTTCCATTGGGCCGATCCTGGTGCTCTTTCGGCCCACATCAACTCGTCCCAATTCCTCATAGATTACGGCCAGCCATGTAGTGTGCATGCCACGTCAATATTCATCAGCGTAGGGACCACAAACGGGTTTGTGGTGCTCTTCACATACGCCCAATCCGTGGCTCGGGTGTTGGTGCCACTGGCTCCGAATGCTCAAAACGATCTGAGTGTGTCACAATCACAATCACAAGCACAAACTCCACCAGACTCTCGCTACATTTCCAATACCTCGGTCACGTGCATGGCCGTTTCTCCCGATATGTCGATGTTGGTGGCCGGCTACGCCAACGGGGTCGTGCGGGCGTGGAGTTTGGACGAAACGCTGGGGAGGTCTCCGGTGTCCACTGCACCTTTCCACACCATTTGGCCCATAACTTTGGAACACAGATTCACTCAGAATAAAGACGGCCACTTGAACATCCCCATAACGAAAGTGTGTGTGTTCCTGCACGCCCACATTGTGTCTGCTGATGTGAGTGGGTTGGTGTTCTACCATCATGGCGTACGACGACTTCTAACCAACTCGTTTGTGACCCAGAAACTTCTCGGGAAAAACGACTCCAATGCCTTTCCTGATGCAAAAACAACGGTATACGACATTCAATTTGCACCCATAGGAAGCTCTGCCCAGATCTCCGACGAAATCGGGTTGTTGAGTGTGATTACCGGACACATGGTGCACGTTTTCCTGGTGTTTTCGCTCGATAATCCGGGAAACTTGAATGTCAAGCTACATTTCCACGCCCATGCACCTAGAGCGGCCTCAAACACATCCAAGTCTCATAATGCTGATCATGCTCACAAAATGGCCGTGGGGTTGGACTGGTACCCGTGTATGGAGCACGAATACGGAGTTTCAAATGCAAAGTTGGCTTTTTTCTGGAACTCCTCGCTCTACGTGGCAGAACTAGACAACAAAGGCCTTCCTAGAAACCTCGTAGAGGTCATCAATGACTTGAAGGACAAGGACAAGTCGATTCCTACACTTGGGATGACCAAGACCGCTAAATACCTGGCCAAACACCCGATTTTGTCCGTCAAATGGCTCCTGGGCGGGTGTTTGTGCTACTTCACCAAGTCAGAGGTGGTTGTTTTGTACTGTGCTGGCGAAAAACTCACTGTCATAGGTCACGAGCCGGCCGTGTACTCTCCCGTGGAGATACAGCATAAGCTCAACAAACAATTGGTGTTCACCACATACACCTCCTCCATTAACATAGTCAAAACGCGAGCCGTGATCTTCGTTAAAGAGTCCAACCGGTTGGGCGTTGTTTTGGGAAAGCCTGTGAGCTGGAGTGATAAGGTGGCTGATATATTGGCCAAAAAAGATTTCCATCGTGCTCTTGAAATGTGTGAATATTTTTGCACGTCTCAGAACATAGGACAGTTGATCCTCTTTGGGCTCCCTGAGGACTCAATTTCCCGTAAGGAGCTAGTGGCTCCGTACCTCATCAAGATCATGGCTCAGTCGGTGCCGTACATCACGAACTTCGAGATGTTTTTTGCCATTTTGAGTGACTTGATTCTGGACGTGGTATTTGACTACCAGGACCTCGTCGAATCGTTGTATGAACACGCAGAAGACAAGGAGGCTTTCTTCAACGGGTTGGAGGACCACCTTATCCTGGGATCGATCCCAACGTTATCTCCTGCAGTTCTCAAGTCCACGGTGTCTTTCTACGCTCTGTCCAATAAAGGCACCACCCTCACAGAAATCTTGTGCACCACGGATGTGACGGTGTTGGACATTGACCTGACAATCCACATATGCAAGGAGCATGGCCTCGAGGAGTGTTTGGTGTTCATATACAACTTCTTGTTGCGGGACTACAAAACTCCGCTAGTCACATTTATCGACAACTTATCCGGGAACTCAGACTCGAAAGTATTCACATACATCTCCTACATTTTAACAGGACGCCAGTACCCGATCGACCGGTACATCGATGTCGCCGTGGAAGACAATGCCAAACAACAGATCATGAATGTTCTCTTGAACCACACCTCCTCTAATCACCAGCAATCTTCTATTTTCCCTACACTCACGTTCTTATTACAACAGAATTCCTTTGAGATGCTTTCGGCCTTGAATGAGTTCTTTGAAGACTCGATGTTGAATGAAGAGGCTGGAGAGCTCACCAGACAATTCCTCGTGGACGCATTGTTGGATATCTTCGCCTATAACGAATTCTCCAATGCTGACAAGTGCATTCTCTCGATATTCATAGGCAGGAACTACTCCAAGTACTCGCAGTTCATAAGACTTAGTGACAGTCTCTTGGACCAAGTCCTCAATAACTTGTTGGATTTCCACAGTCCTTCTTTGAAAGCCGATTGTGAACTCGCAGTCCAGAGTCTTCTCACGACGTTTGAGCCTTTTGACGAGGTGAAATTCATAGAGAAACTCACATACAAGAAGTTCTATAGCGTGTTGCTTGGTATCTATAAGAATGAGGCCAAATACTATAGGGTGCTTCAAGTTTGGGTCGATCACCACGACGATCCAGACGCTGACAAGTCTTTGATAGACACCCTGTTTTCTACTGTCCTATCTGAATGTTTCAACAACACCAGTGTGGGTCCCAAGAAGGTCAAATTGAATGCATTTTTGAGACAACATTTCGTGAAGCTTGTCAAAATCGATCTCACCACCTTCATCAAACTAGTCAATGACTATGACAAAGATATACACTCTCAGATTCTCCATGTCGAAGATGAAGATTTAGTGTACAGATATCTAACAGAAGTCTTTGCGTTGTCAGGCACCAATTCCAAGCTCATTGTGAGATATTATGAGTGCCTTTGTACACGAAAGGATCCTGTTGTCTTTCGGTTCTTGGCCAAACATCTTGACTGTGTGAATTCAGAGGACATGGATACACTCGAGGCTACTATACGGAAACATAACGAAGCAAGGAGCCTCACGCTCTTGTTGAATAAGAAAGGCCATTACCAGGCCAGTTTGGATGAGCTTTTGAAGTACATGATATCGACAAAAGACCCTGACGTTTTCGAACTATACACGGAAACGCTTTCGAAGCTCAATCCAGGGCAAGAGAAATCAGAAAATGTGGATGAAGTGTTCACGGAGAAGAGCCCCAGTGATCTGATAACAGTGGAGAAGATCTCACAACACCATGAACAGTTGTCGTTGAATGAGAAATACTGGCTCAAGCTCTTAGACATCCTTATTGAGTTGTCCAAGGATGTTGAAGATGTCAACGATTACATATACAAAAGTTTCCGACATCTCAACGACGCCCAAAAGGGAACATTTCCCAGGATCTTTAACCGCTTCTTAAACCACAACGACACCACCACCATCCAACATATCCGGCGTATTCTCATTGAGACATTGGTGAGCTACAGCTATGAAAGTGAGATAATCCGGATTAGTAGCAGGATCCTCAATCTGAACATTTTCGACAAGCTTGAGGACATCAAACTATCCAACATAAGGGGCTGGCCCATCCATTGTAAGGAGTGCACAAACTGTGGTAAAAAGATGTATGGAAAGCACGTCGACACGATATACTACCAGGCGTGGGAACAACAGCAACTTCAACGGTTGGATATGTTTCACAGGGAGATTCACAGTGAAGAAATACACCAAGATGGAGGCCCTTCGAGTCTCGTCTTCTTCAAGTGTGGACACGGGTACCACCGCCGGTGTCTCGAGAATCTTCATAGCGACACCTGTGTTGTTTGCGTTGAGGTCTAGAGGGTTATTTATAGGTGGTATGATAATATAGACTCTATGAAGGAAGAGGTTGTAGAGGTAGTGGACGAAAAGTGACCCGAAATTTGAAGAGGTTGAAAAGCACATTTTTTTCGACAATCGGACATGTTTAGATCTACGAATTATGGAAAACATATCTGATTTGAGCCTATTCTGATAGTAAAGATAAAATCCGCAAAAAACACAATTAAATATTTGACCACTCAACTATAGAAATATAATAAATAATTACATTAAAGTGCACAATGACACCATACACAGAACAATACCTACGAAGGGTCCCCATGGCTTCGTATATGTCCGCTAACTCAATGTTTCCTAGTATGGTCGGTAACTATGCTTATGGAAGACTATAAATTATTGTGTAGGACAAAAGCTGCGAATTACTCAATCGGGAGAAATACCAAACAATGCTCTCACTAAATATAGACCTGGACTTCACAATTTTTCTTCCACACATCTAGACATGAGTGAGTTCAGTGACGACGACTTGTTTGAGTCAGAGACCAGAAGGAACTCACAGGCATTCGGCCAAACGGGTCAGAATTTCTCTGTTTACCAGGCCCACAGCCCTAACTTGCAGCCAAACATGAGCCAAAGCCAGAGCCAGAGTCAGCATCAGGACCAAAACTTCAATTACGCCCAAGTATACAACAACTACACACCAAACTACATGAACCAGATGAACTTCCATCCACAGATGAACTCCAGTGTGGCGAGCCCAGGATTTCTTCCTGCCAGTGAATCCACCAACTCGTTTGTTCCGGAAGCGTCGATGCTCGTGGACCCTTTTGACGAGTCAATGGACCAAACCCAAGGACAATACCCTCACCAGTTCCACCAGCCTTTCGTGCCCCCACAAGTTCCTCCTGAGCTCTATCAGTCCTCATACCACCACAGTGCCCCAAGCTCCAATTATACCCTGAGCACGGTGGTGGGAGAAGAACTGAAACTCAAGAGACTGAAGACGGTTGCATTCCGTGAAGTGGAACCAGAGTACCCAGGGACGGCGTATCGTCAGGATTTCGCAGACTACGACGACCAATTTTATGATTACGATTATGATTATGATATCGATAACGACATGGGCCACGACATGCCCACCAGACACTTGACATTCAATGGTGACAATTATAGAACAAACACCTTGGAGGACGTTGGAGAAGAGGCCTTGGATCCTTTTGGCGACGACGAGTCTCTTTTCTCCGAAGCTTCGGGTGACTTGAACAGAAACAAGAGCATCAAGTTTCAAACCGACGAAAAGGATGAAGATTTCGAAACAGACTTCAAGCCCAAGTTGAATTACTCCAAAACCATCAAGAGAGCCAAGCTTGTGGACGGAAATTACGTTATCGACTGTCCTGTTCCCAAGGCGTTGCTCGATAGTTATGGGAAGAAAATCACTGATAGCGGGAAGGAAATGTCTTTGTTAAGGTACAGTGCATGTACTTGTGGGCCTTCGAATTTCTCCAACTTCAAGTACAACTTGAGACAGGCCATTTACTCTCCAGCCAGAGAAACAGAAATCATGTGTGTGATCACCATGTACAACGAAGACGAGCTTTTATTGGCAAGAACATTACAGGGAGTGTTCAACAACATCAAGAATTTGACTAACAGAAACCACCCTGTGTGGGGAGAGAACTCGTGGAAGAAGATTGTGGTCACCATTGTAAGTGACGGAAGAGTTGCATTGAACGAGAGAACAGAAAAGCTCTTGAAGGCTTTGGGAGTGTACCAAGACACCTACGCCAAATCCAAGATCAACAACCAAAGCGTCAAGGCCCACGTTTTCGAGTACACATCCACTGTGGGAATCGATGCCATAAACGATAACAAAATCCACTTGTGTGTCAACGACAATCCCGTGCAAATCGTGTTCTGTTTGAAGGAGAAAAACACCAGGAAAATCAACAGTCACAGATGGTGTTTCCAGGCCTTTGCACCCATTTTGAATCCCCGTGTGATCATGTTGTTGGACTGTGGTACCGTACCTGCCAAAGACTCCTTCTACCACTTGTGGAGATCTTTCAACGATCCAAACGTAGCAGGAGCATGTGGAGAGATGAAAACTGGGTTGGGTCCCAACAAATCGTTGTTGTTGAACCCGCTTGTGGCTGCGCAGAACTTCGAGTATAAGATCTCCAACGTGTTGGATAAGCCCATGGAGTCTGTTTTCGGGTTCATTTCGGTGTTGCCTGGAGCTTTTAGTGCTTATAGGTACGAGGCTCTCTTGAATGTTAACGGAAAAGGACCATTGGAAAAGTACTTCAAGGGAGAGTTTCTCCACCAATCCAATAAGGTGGACGATGAGGACGACGACGAACAGGAACTCAAGGAAAAAAGCTACCGTGAAGGTGGTATTTTCACCAGCAATATGTACTTGGCCGAGGATAGAATCTTGTGTTTCGAGTTGGTAGCCAAGAAAGGCTACAACTACATTTTAAGGTACGTGAACGAAGCCAAGGCCGAGACAGATGTCCCAGAAACCATCGAAGACTTCGTGTTACAAAGAAGAAGATGGTTGAATGGGTCTTTGTTTGCAGCCTGTTATGCGATATTCCACTGGACCAAGATCTGGAAGAGTAACCACTCGCTATTGCGGAAGTTCGTGCTCCAGCTCGAGTTTTACTACCAGTTGGTGATCATTCTCGTGTCGTGGTTCTCTCTTGCCAGTTTCTTCTTGGTGTTCAACATCTTGACGCTGAATCTTGGAAGCAGAACCATCGACTTTGTCATTGGTAAGTACTTGTCGATCGTGGCCTTGTGGTTATACGTGGCTGCCATCATCTGTACGTTTGTGTTAGCCTTCGGTAACACTCCTAGAGGAACGAAGAAGTTCTACTTGGTCATTGCAGTGATATTCGCGGTGTTGATGGTTTATATGCTTTTTGCAGCCATTTATTTGGCAGTGACAACTGTGAAATCTGTGTTGAGCGACACCCACTTCAAGCCGCTGATGCTCTTAACAGACTATAAGTTCCGGGACTTGGTGATCTCTATGGCCAGTACATACGTGTTGTACTTTGCTGCGTCGTTGATGTATGGAGAACCCAGTTTCATGGCCACCTCGTTCATCCAATACTTGCTTTTATCGCCCACCTACGTCAACGTGTTGAACATCTACAGTTTTTGTAACATCAACGACATCTCGTGGGGGACCAGAGAAGATCCACAGGCCAAGGATTTGGGTCTGGCAAAAAGCTCCGATCCCAAAGCTGGTGACGTGTTGATGGTGGTCAACGGAGCAGAGGAAACAGAGGTCAATGAGAACTACATCTCCACATTGGAGGAGCTTCGTATTGTGCCCGACAAAGTGGAAACCGTCAACAGAAAGAAGGACAAAGATGACAACTACTACGCGTTTATTAGAACCTTGACGGTGTTGGTGTGGTTATTCACCAATCTCATTTTGATAGCCATTGTGCTTGAGATCGGCGGAGTTAACGTGGTGCTCCATTCGAACCAGTTCACCAACGTGAGTCCCAACTCAGAGGTGTTTTTGTCGATTATTCTTTGGCTCGTGGCCGGGCTTGCTATATACCGTTTCATTGGAAGTGTTTTGTTCCTTGTGTTTAAGACGTTCAGACCATTGAAGTGGAAGATCAGAGGCACCAAACACGGCCGTAGGACTACGGTACCGGTGTCGGGTGACTCCCACCACTCCTCCTAGGCCAGAGCTCCTAGGGGTCAAGCCCTAGCCACCAATGGCCGGGGTGACTGTGGTGCGAGAGTGAGCGTGCGAGCATTGGCCACGCGCGCGACACGGTGCGGCGAGTGCTCCAACGGTTTTTTTAGACCAATGGGACGTGGTTCCTAATGATTACGCTTATCGGCCACAATTACGTAGTGGAATTGTAAAACCCAAAACCAACCCCCCCAAATTCTTGAACCTATAAATAGATGAATACAAAACTACAATTCGTAGATTACAGCCAGGCACGTGATACGATAGTCAGGTCACACAAAGGATTGTACTGCAAAAGTACCCGAAACCCCCTACAACAGCACTATATTCGAGCCACATTCAGGATCGTAATTGTTGCGGAGTTTCTTTTTCCCTTGACACATAGCTTATATGCGCATTCAAGTCGGGCGTGCGCCACCCATCTTTGCAGAGGCTAGCGAGAAAATTGCAATGTCGGGCGTGGGGGTCCGGAGCAAAGCCAGTGCCAGCGTCAAAGCCAGCGTTAAAGCCAGGGTAAAAGCACTACTAAGATCATCTGCGAGATTTAAGGTTTCACCAAGCCCTCCAATTAAGGGGGTAATATCGGAGGGAAACCCGGGGGTTTGATTAGTATCAGCTTGTTCGTTGACGTAATGGTTTGAGTTCGGCTACAAATGCTTTTATGTACGGCAATGAAGCGCGAGGCTAGCGAGACTTTGTTTGCATGTTAGACCACCAGGAGCATTTACAGGTTGGTTTCCGACAACGATTATATTTCTTTGCCAACAGAATTGGGAGCACAAAACAAGCCCGGGCCTATACCCCACTTATGTTCAAATGTCGAAACATCTCAGAAGTGATAAAGTCGGTTTTGGGTTTGAATTTAGTATCGACAATAGCAGAGAAAAAGAAAAAAAAGTCGCTTTCCTTGAAGATCGGTTTCTCTTGTTCATACCATCTTGAAATTCGACTGCCTAGAAATCCTCCACACCCCGGAATACAGAGTATGGGGATATAAAAGTTGGACACTGGGGGACAAAGGCCGAGGAATTATCCATTAATTTTACCGCCCATGTACTGAAGAGATTTTCTTTTGTTTCAGTGGTGGTGCGACATTGTGTTCCGTCCGTTTCTCAATCTTTAGTCTCAATCTCACTTTGGTTAGGCTTGAACATCGGAACCTTTCCGCTCGAAATATCAATTGAGGCATATATCCGATACATCCTTAGGGTATATCCGCAACATGGGAGTGGTACAAGTAGATTTCAGTATGTACGGTAGATGGCAGTAGCTTGTAGAGGTAAAGTGTAGAAGCTTATACGATTAAAAGTTTGTCAATTAGCGACAAAGTCACGGAGTACTCAACGACTGTGATGTATTAGTTGGTTCAATAGAACTCCGAACTATCGATGTCTCCGTTACTGTTGTCGTCATTGTGACTGTTCCCGCCGCTCCGGCTTACCCATAGTCCGGTTATATCACTATATGTATAAGCCGACGGAGTAAGATAATCGCCGTCGTAGACATTTTCGACATTTTCGACATATCGATATTGCAACATTTTAATATTGCCGCGAAATACCCAGGTCCGTGGCGTCCGGTGGTGGTGTGGTACCACGGCGTTGTTCCAATGTCGCAAATAAATATTAACAAATGAGGTTGGAGGTTTTAGCCATAAAAAATTTTTCTTTCTTGTTTGTGGCCGACATGGAACACATCCGACATTCTATACATTGGCACGGCTATAAAAGGATCGAGCGGATATTTGGAATTCGAACTACTAGATAAGCGTTTTAACTTGAGGATATTAGCGGTATCGGCCACATCATCTCCGCTTATCTCTCCAATAGAATGAATTTAATATAAGATCTTACAATATGAGCCCAAGAAATGTAAGTCTTGTGCACGTATTTGAAAATTAATATCGAAATGAGACATGAAACATTAGAGACCAGTTGGGAAAGACATAGATGACAAAGTAAACTTGTACCCTGGAGAGTTGATATTGTGGATATTGAGATTATATAGTGTGTTCCTGTTAACCGGAGAAATTAGAGTTTGATTCACTGGGTATCCTGTAAAAAATAATGTAGCGTTGTTCCCCACGACATTATTGCGACATCCAAAAATTCTTTCTTGTCTTTACTCAAGCGCACGACATTGAAATATTTGTGTGAAGTTCTACACTATGACGACATTAACATATAACAATATCAATATCTGGAATGGGGGAGAACAAATGATAAAATTCAAGTTGAAGACAACAATATGTAGATTGTATTCAGATGAAACAGCAACGACATAAGCCAGTTTCCAATTGCATTGAATCTATCAAAGGGTACAATAAGATTATATAGATGTAGCCACAAAGATCTGCGTAGTTCTATGTCTGCCCTGCCATGAGGGAATTTGCTTGTCAAGCCAAAAAATAATGGACCCGACAATCCGACATTAGAAAATCTCTCGGGACCAAAGTAGTAACCCGGACACCTGCTCGACAAAAAGTGCGACATCCAAGATGATAGGGCCCGATTTTATTAGACGAGGAATTCAGGGGAGGCACAAACAGAGTAGAGTGGTGACGCCTGGCAGATTGAATCCTACAAGCGAGGTGGCACCACCGAAAACTCCAATACCATAGGAACTGCAAGTGAAAAACGAAAGGAAGAGATACAATGTCGCACACTTTATGTTTTGGAAAACAAAAAACAAAAAACAAAAACATAAAAGAAAAATTAAAAAGCAAAACTTACATGTACGACATTTTGTTATTGAAATCCACATATTGAATATTACATGTTACGACATGTTACGACACATACACATTATCCGACATATTACGACATTAACCGACATTGCACGACCCTGAGTGAGGGTGTCCCCTCCCCCCCGGTAAAAAAAGAAACCTTGCGCTGGCACTAATGTAACTCGAATTGAGATACCAGCATAACGTAACCAGCAACCACAAAATTATGCCAGCATAGAAATGGTAGGGAGACCAGCATTAGTATCAGCATTGCAACAAGCCAGCATGTATTGACGACATTATGGGCCTACCAGCGTCATGGCCCATCCGCATATCCTAGCATATAATAGCTTATATCGGCATTAACACCTACAGTTGGGCCGACCAAACACAGTATGTGAACAGACATGGATAGCGACTTATACGCAGTCCGACGGCCCTAATTAGGCCAAATGGTGCCCTAAAACAGTCCCACAGTCCCGTGCACACAAGAGTCGCCCCTACCTGTAGGCGCATATACACACCGCGCATATGCAGAATCGGCCATCCGCATATGCCGGCCCATTGAACCGACATCTAATCCCATGAGGGAATTTTTTTAACCGTCAATGTCGCATTAATTATTTCCATATTCAGCCGCTTTACCAACAGTGCGTTTATTGACAATTTTGGCCAACGACTTTTTCCGCACAAATTATTTAAACGTTGCAAAATCCTTGAGAAAAATCTTTAACTTTTTTGTCATTTAGTTACCATGAGTGCTACTGAACCAACAAAAGAAAAAGTTGACGCTGCTTTGTCGGACGATGAAGATGAAGACATCGACCAGTTAATCTTGGATTTACAATCCGTCAAGGCTAACGACCTCGACGAATCCGATGACGAAGTCGACGATGGTTCTTTCAAGGCCGTGCCTGAAGAATTATTGCAAACCGACCCAACCGTTGGTTTGTCCACTGACGACGTAAACAAGAGAAGAAAGAAGTACGGATTGAATCAATTAGCTGATGAATCCGAAAACTTGTTCGTCAAGTTTGTTATGTTCTTTGTTGGTCCAATTCAATTCGTTATGGAAGCCGCTGCCATTTTAGCTGCTGGTTTAGAAGATTGGGTGGATTTCGGTGTTATCTGTGGTTTGTTATTGTTGAACGCTGCTGTTGGTTTCATCCAAGAATACCAAGCTGGTTCTATTGTTGATGAGTTGAAGAAGTCTTTGGCCAACACTGCTTTCGTTATTAGAGACGGTTCTTTGGTTGAAGTTCAAGCTAACGAAATTGTTCCTGGTGATATTTTGCAATTGGAAGACGGTACTGTCATTCCAGCCGATGGTAGAATTGTTTCTGAAGACTGTTTGTTGCAAGTTGACCAATCTGCCATTACTGGTGAATCTTTGGCCGTTGATAAAAAACACGGAGACGCTTGTTACTCTTCGTCCACCGTTAAAACCGGTGAAGCTTTCATGGTTGTTTCTGCTACTGGTGATTCCACCTTCGTCGGTAGAGCTGCTTCTTTGGTTAACAAGGCTTCTGCTGGATCTGGTCACTTTACCGAAGTTTTGAACGGTATTGGTACTATTTTGTTGGTTTTGGTTATTGTTACTTTGTTGGTTGTTTGGGTTGCTTGTTTCTACAGAAGTGTTAGAATTGTCACCATCTTGAGACACACCTTGGCCATCACCATTGTTGGTGTTCCAGTCGGTTTACCAGCTGTTGTTACCACCACTATGGCTGTTGGTGCTGCTTACTTGGCTAAGAAACAAGCTATTGTGCAAAAGTTATCTGCCATTGAATCTTTGGCCGGTGTCGAAATCTTGTGTTCCGATAAAACCGGTACCTTGACCAAGAACAAATTGTCCTTGCACGAACCTTACACCGTTGAAGGAGTTGAAGCTGACGACTTGATGTTGACTGCTTGTTTGGCTGCTTCCAGAAAGAAGAAAGGTTTGGATGCTATTGACAAGGCTTTCCTTAAATCTTTGATCAGCTACCCAAGAGCTAAGGATGCTTTGACCAAGTACAAGGTTTTGGAATTCCAACCTTTCGACCCTGTTTCCAAGAAAGTTACTGCTATTGTTGAATCTCCAGAAGGAGAAAGAATTGTCTGTGTTAAAGGTGCTCCATTGTTCGTCTTGAAGACTGTTGAAGATGACCACCCAATTCCTGAAGATATCCACGAAAACTACCAAAACACCGTTGCTGAATTTGCTTCCAGAGGTTTCAGATCTTTGGGTGTTGCCAGAAAGAGAGGTGAAGGACACTGGGAAATCTTGGGTATTATGCCATGTATGGATCCTCCAAGAGACGACACTGCTGCCACTGTTAACGAAGCTAGATCTTTGGGTTTGAGAGTTAAGATGTTAACTGGTGATGCCGTTGGTATTGCTAAGGAAACTTGTAGACAATTGGGATTGGGTACCAACATTTACGATGCTGACAGATTAGGATTATCTGGAGGTGGAGATCTTGCTGGTTCTGAAATTGCTGACTTTGTTGAAAATGCTGATGGTTTCGCTGAAGTTTTCCCTCAACACAAATATAACGCTGTTGAAATCTTACAATCTAGAGGTTACTTGGTTGCTATGACTGGTGATGGTGTCAATGACGCTCCTTCTTTGAAGAAGGCTGATACTGGTATTGCCGTTGAAGGTGCCACCGATGCCGCCAGATCTGCTGCTGATATTGTTTTCCTTGCTCCTGGTTTGTCTGCTATCATTGATGCTTTGAAGACTTCCAGACAAATTTTCCACAGAATGTACTCTTATGTTGTCTACCGTATTGCTTTGTCTTTGCACTTGGAACTTTTCTTGGGTTTGTGGATTGCCATCTTGAACGATTCTTTGGACATTAACTTGATTGTTTTCATTGCTATTTTCGCTGATGTTGCTACCTTGGCCATTGCTTACGACAATGCTCCATTCGATCCTAAACCAGTTAAGTGGAACACTCCAAGATTATGGGGTATGTCCATTATTTTGGGAATCATTTTGGCTGTTGGTACTTGGATTACCTTGACCACCATGTTCATGAAGAAAGACGGTGAAATCAAAGGTATTATCCAAAACTGGGGTGCCATTGACGGTATCTTGTTCTTGCAAATCTCTTTGACTGAAAACTGGTTGATTTTCATCACCAGAGCTCAAGGTCCATTCTGGTCTTCTATTCCTTCTTGGCAATTATCTGGTGCTGTTTTGATTGTTGATATCATTGCTACCATGTTCACCTTATTCGGATGGTGGTCTCCAAGATGGACTGACATTGTTACTGTTGTCAGAACCTGGATCTTCTCCTTTGGTGTTTTCTGTGTCATGGGAGGTGCTTACTACTTGATGTCTGGTTCTTCTGCTTTCGATGACTTCTGTAACGGTAGAAAGAGCAAGAAAGAACATGACCCAAGAGCTTTGGAAGACTTCTTGGTTTCCATGCAAAGAGTTTCTACTCAACACGAAAAATCCACTTAAATTAATTGATAGAATTGTTATGTTATTTTGGGTATTCTGTCGTTGATTTATATGGTCGCCAATTTGTTATGATTATAGAGTGTTGGTGTTTTTTTATATTTATTGATTCCCCGTATTTACGTAATAGATAATAGTACTTTAGAGGTGTAGTCACGAGTTGGTGGAAGTGCAAGTTGGTGGAAGTGCAAGATTGGGAGGCTGGCACAGCGACGGTCGCGGTACCGTGTAACTTCACTCGCACAGTAACTCCCATACTTAACAGCATATCCGGTGCCAACACCCGCGCTCGCCACGCTGGACCCATATCCGCGCCTCCCACCACCACGCCCGCGGTACCTCACCACCAGTTCGTCCGGGTGCTCACCCGGAATAACTCCGTCCAACATCAGGCACCCTTTCCCCCTCTCGCCCCTTACACTCCCCATCACCCTCCCCCGTATCACCACTCACCAAACTCCGCCATGTCCCCCCGTATCATCCCTCAATTCCCCTGTTTCCTCGCATTTTTGGTGCTGAGACGAAAACGCTGTAGAAAAATTTTCTCTCACATTCTCTCGAATCAAATTTGCACCAAAAGCTTCATCAGCATTTTCTACTTTTCACATTAATTGACCAAAGTATCGGATAATCGTCCCCTTTTATTCGATCCGTGCATTCCCAGGTCCTTCGATACCCTAAGAATCATCGTCATTTGCCACATCGCCCCCAGATCCATCTTTTACATCTTTGGATCTTTGTACATTACTGTATAATACCTTATATCAAAGCACAGCCAACGCTTGTTTCGGCTCCAGTCACCTGACCTTCTTGTTGATACACCCCACGTACCACTTCTGCCATCTGCTTGTGTGTTGCTTTCCTTATGTCATCTCCTTCATTGAATTATGAATCGGTGAATTCCCAGTCCGGCTCTAAAATTGGCACTCGCCACTCCCTGAACAGATCTGTGTCTGTTTCTTCGACTCCGTTGCTTAGCGCCGACGTGGGTGGGCCCGTGAACACTGGTTCTGCGTCCACGGCTGCGTCCATTTCCGGGTCTATGTCTGGATCCATGTCTGGATCCACCACTGCCGGGTCTATAAACGCACCTGCAAACACCTCCGGGTCCAATTTCTTCAGAGACGGCGATCTCGACGCCAACTTGAACTTGGACATCGTCGGGGCCTTGAACAATTTGAACTTGGACGAAGAAATCCGTAACTTTGATCACTTCAAGTTGGGCTCTAACGCCAATGCCAACGTTAATGCTAATGCCAGCGCCAGAACCGGCAGCACAAACAAGAACACAAACAACGCCTCAGTGGCCAAGCTGGAGGAGTTGGACGACGACGTTGCTGGAAACAAGAACGGACACGGAAATGGAAACGGAAATGAAAGAGAATTTGGAAACTTGACGCCAAACCCTTCGACGTTTGAGTTCAACAACTTCATGCATACGCCCACCACCTGGAACTACCAGGCCAACTTTGTGCCCCAGCTGGCCCCTCCGTTTGTGTACGAACACAAGGAGTTCGACACCAAAATCCCTGCCAATTTCGAGTTGCCTGAAAACCCAGAAAACTTGAGTCTACCATTTTCCACACCGCCTGCCATTAACCCCCAACACTTTGGCGCCTTCAAGGATAAGTACATTGCCAAGGACTCGTCCAGTGAGAGTGATTTGGACACGTCGTTGAAACCTGACACTTCCAAGTCTGCTCACTCCCAACAACTTTACGGGCAATTTGGCATCAAGGGTTCCGGCACCCAAGTGGAGTTCGGGAACTTGAACTATAACGACCCTAACGAGTACAATTTGGGATCCAACTTCTGGGCAAATGCTCATGTACAGCAGCAAGTGCAAGAACAAGTGCAACAGCAAGTTCAACAACAGGTTCAACAACAGGTTCAACAACAAGTTCAGCAACAAGTTCAGCAACAAGTGCAACACCAGTTGATGAATGGACAGATGAACAAGTTCAACAACTTTTTGAATCCCGTCCAGCAAAACCCCAATCGGTTCAATCGTAGAAACAACTTGTCGGCATCCAATGGCAACCAACAATCGAACTACGGCATGAATATCAACGCCAACTCCCACGGAAACTATAACGATGTCATGAACGTGCATCGAAAATTGCATAATAATCCCAACAGAAGAAAAGGCGACGATGCTAGTAAGTATATCAACGCCAAGTTGGAGGATTTCACCGGAGAAATCTATCTGTTGTGTAAAGACCAACACGGGTGTAGATTTTTGCAAAGGCAATTGGACCTTGGAAAGGACATCGAGAACAAGCTGAATTTGAATAACGTGTTATCATCGGACATTGCAGCCACCTTGATATTTAACGAGATTTACTTGAAGATTATCGAGTTGATGGTGGACCCGTTCGGTAACTACTTGATTCAAAAGCTTTTTGAAAATGTTTCTGTTGATCAAAGAACCATTTTAGTCAAAAATGCAGCCCCAGAATTCATCCGAATCGCATTAGATCCTCACGGTACCAGAGCTTTACAGAAGTTGGTAGAGTGTATCACCACCCAAGAGGAGTCCAAGTTGATAATCGAGAATCTTTCACCCCACGTCGTTCCATTATCAAGGGATTTGAACGGGAATCATGTGGTACAGAAATGCTTACAGAAATTGAACCCAAGAGATAACCAGTTCATCTTTGACACTGCATCTGCACATTGTAATGAGATTGCAACCCACAGACACGGTTGTTGTGTTTTACAAAGATGTTTAGATTACGGAACCCCAAATCAAAGAAGACAATTATCGATCAAAATAGCAGAAAATGCCACCAACTTATCGCTTGATCCGTTTGGGAACTATGTGGTACAATACGTGTTATCAAGAGGAGACGAACAGTCAATTGAGATCATTTTGAACCACATCAAGTCGCATTTCATCGTCATGTCTTTACACAAGTTCGGATCCAATGTCATTGAGAAGTCGTTAAGAATCAGCAAATTGACCAACGGATTGGTTCAAACTCTATTGTTGAATGCTGCCCATTTCCCAGATTTACTCAACGATCCTTTTGGAAACTACGTTCTACAAACAAGCTTGGATGTTGCCAGTAAACAGGACATGCTCAGGTTATCGCAGGCCTTACAGCCCTTACTTCCAAACGTCAAAAACACTCCCCATGGTAGAAGAATCATGTCTAAAGTTCAAAGCATCATGTTGTAATTATGATTATAGTATAATTATGGTTATGACCATGACTATGATATCATGTATGATAATCATTTCAAATCATTATTCCCTTATATATTAGTTGTATTTTAGAGTGTAAATAAACCATTCATGTTATCGTCATCTCCATGTTCATCGACCTTGTGTTCATCTCACGTGCTTGTATTCACTTACTTGCGTTCATCTCACGTGCTTGTTACATCTCACGTGCTTGTGCTCGTCCTCAGTTGCCATTTCTCATTTGATCGCGCACGCCGCACCAAAAAGAGACTCTGGAAGCTCGCAGCTTATCAGTTCACTTCATCTTCTCCATTTGCAGACCATGCAGCTGGAGTTCCCACTAGCTATGGCCACTCACACCACCAAGAAGAGGCCTCAAATACGGAAACGGAAGTACAGCCGTGCCGGATGCGAGGAGTGCAAGAGACGCAAAATGAAGTGCGATGAAGGTAAGCCTTATTGCTTTAACTGCACTCGATTGAAAAAAAGCTGTGTATATAGAGCACCTGAAAAAATCACTATCGGGCCTGTGTTTATAACAGGCACCAGTAAACCCCATAGAGCGACCAAAAGTGGCGATTCGGAGCCCACTGGTGCAAAAATCAAAACAAGTTCACAAACCAAATCAGGTGCACAAATAGAACCTGAGACTGCAACTAATGAGACCAAGAATCATGCCACAAAAACCAGACCCAATTTCAACACCAACCGTCCGATGAGACACTACCTTCCCACGGGAGGGTACATGAACATGTTTGTGGACGAGGCGAGTCCCAGTCTGGACAAGAGCGTTTCTTCGCCGGAGTATTTGCAGAGTCGCAAGCCGGTGCAAAAACAACTGGCGCTTTTGTACACAAATATCCCCGTAGCACAAAACAGAGTCCCCCTAGCATCGGTGGCGCCTACTTCGCCAGCTCAGGGGCAGCACCGAGTTTCTGGTGGCAGTCTGGATCTCTTGAACCCGAGAAAACCCGAGTTTCTTCTCAATGACGATAACAGTATCGACGTGAAGAACTTGTTCGACGAGGCCACGGTATTGGTGAGCGACATGAACGATCTTGTGGACGACGATTTGTTCAATTTCAGCGACGTTGACCTGAAAAGGGACCTTTTGGAGAAAAAGGACCTTTTGGATCCGAAAAAGGACCCTTTGAACCAGAAACACCTCACACACCCAGCAGACCTCGACCTGTTGGAAGCAGATCACCGGCACACACGCCAGTTCCATGACACCGAACTCGAGACCCAGAGCTTGGGCACCAGAAGTAACGACACCTTCGACAATCACGTGTTCCACATCTCAGAGTTCTCGGAAGGAATCATCAACAACTTCAAGTTCAGCTACGCCCAGCCTCTGTTACCACAAGCCACCGGCCACAGCCATGGAACAGGCTCAGGCTCAGGCTCAGGCGCAGGCGCAGGCGCAGGCTCGGGTCCAAGCTCGCGGCAGCCGGGCTTCGATGTAACCACCGCCGAGTTGGTGGAGCACACGATCGTGTTGCACGAGCTCACCAGCCCGCATGATTCGTATCTTCGGTACCTCAACAAGAAGCTCACCAGCGACAACTTCTTTCCGTTTGCTTCGTCTGTCGACAACAACGAGGTCGTGCACATTCTCTTGAAGTACGCCAATAATTGCCCGTATCTTCTCAGTGCACTTCTAGCACTAATAGCCACCATCGAGTTCAACTTAACTGGCAGACACATCCACGAGGTCAGCGGCCAGAAATACGTGCTGGTGTGTTTGAAGAGCCTCAGCCAGGCGTTTGCCAACAGTGCTTCCAACAAGGTGGGCCAGTTTCTCAACGACATCGAAAAGCTTCTTCTCACGGTGATTCTTCTCACGTGTATCTTCTCGTGCAGAACATACAGAAACAGCGACAACATCTTGAACAGCTGGAAAACACACCTCCGAGGAGCCAAGGATCTCTTCATCAACTACAGCGAAACAACCAGAAACCAGGGACTGCACGGCATCTCCGAGGGCCTTGCGCTTGCACGAACGTGGTTCTTTGCCATAGAGTGTCTTGCCAGTACCACCACCAATTTGGGAGGCACATTGAACCGGGTCAAGACCATAGACTCCGGCAGGGCCCACGACTCCCGGATCAACGACATTCTTTATGCCGAAACCGGCTACTTCGACCAAACTTCCAACCCCCAGTACTATGGTGCGCTCATGGACATAGGACTTCTATCTTGCACCACCATAAACAACCGCAGAACGGTGTTCAACACATTTTTGGGGTTCACAGTCGAGTACGTGGCTTTGGCTCAAGAGTACGCCAAGTCTCTCGAAGATCTACGTTCCTCCACTGAAACCAAACAGGTGGGCTCCGATCGAATTGCAAAGCTCATACTGCTTGTGCACACCAGCTACCAGGCCATCGTGGTTCCACAGGTGGATAGAAACACATTCGTCATTCCTCCTTACAGCCCTGCACACCCCCATTTTCCTGCCATTGACCCGAATCGAATAGAGCTCGAGGGCTCGTGCTACGGCCTCAAAGCCAACGCCGACGGGTCCACCACCGTGTACTCGTGGTTCGACTTGAGCCACCAGATCCACACCGACGGCATCTATCTCCGGGTGCTTGTGTCGCCGGATTATCTCCATCTTCCCACCTCCAGTCCTGTAGTTCAGGAGGTGATTGCAAGAATATTTAAAGGGCTCTACTTTGTGATGGCCAAAAAGGACGTGGCCAACTACGAGGCCAGAAAAGATAAGGTCATTGCCGAGACGCCGTTATATTACGTTTCGTCAGACCTCTTTGACATCCGAGTGTTCATGATCCAAAGTGCTTTCAGACTCGTGACTGGGCTCGTGGAAGACGAGGATTCGTTCCAGAAACTCGAGGCTTTGTTTGCAGGATTGGTCAAACTAGGCAACGGTTCTGCCATCGAGGCGCTTGGCAACGTTAGGACCAGGCGAGAGAAGGTCAGGAGACTACGGAAGGCACGTGAGAGTGGAGTGTATGAGACGTCAGACGAGATTGAAATCGACCACCCGGAGATCGTTCCGTTTGCGTAGATGCAGCCATGTACCAGAACCATCACCACACCCTTGCACGACCTGGGTGTCAATTCCCGTTGCTCTTTGTTGGCTCTTTTTGCAACCGAGAAGAACCGGGCCGCGCACGCCCCAGACCGGATCGTTAATCACTTGTCGTTTGTCGCTTGTTGCGTTGTCGCTTGTCGCGTTGTTTGTCGCGTCGTTTGTCGTTTGGCTCGCTCACTCTTAGCTCGTCTACATCTCGCAACTTTACTTCACTTCGCTTCACCATGTCTGACGAAACTACACCATTGGTGCAACCTGAGGCCTCTCAACCCGAGTCCCAACCTATCGCTACCCCAGCCACCCAAGCTGGCGAAAACGACCAGTCTAAACAGACTCCAAGCAAGTATATTCCCAAAGACCAGATCGAATGGGAATTTGGAGGACCTGCAGGTGCTTTTGGAATGATCACCGGATTCCCAGCATTGATGATCTACTTATGGATCTCTGCCGAGTTCTACAACGGCCAGTTGGCATGGCCCTCGGATGGAGAAACCTGGGAGCAATTCCTCCACAAATTATGGACTATTTTCGTTGACCATGGTATTCCTTCGGTTAAGACATTTGCTATTTTTGTTGGGTTCGTGTTGGTACAGGGACTCTTCTACTTGACATTGCCTGGGTTCTGGACCAAAGGCCAACCTTTGGCTCACAAAGATAACAAGCAATTGCCATATTTCTGCAATGCGTTATCGTCTTTATACACCACGTTGGTGATTTTATTAGTGTTGCACTACACCGGAATCTACAACATGGCCTACAACATCGAGAAGATCGGCGAGTTCACCACCGTGTCCATCATCTTGGGGGTGTCGTTGTCGTTTGTGTTGTACTTTGTGGAATTGTACATTGGAGACGTCAAAGATCTCACAGGAAACTTCTTCTACGACGTGTTCATGGGCGTGAGTTTGAACCCCAGAATCGGAAAGTACTTGGACTTGAAGATGTTCTTCGAGGTCAGAATCCCATGGTACATCTTGTTCTTCTTGTCGCTTTCCTTGGTGCTCAAACAAGCCGAAGAATACGGAACTCCCTCTGCTCAAGCAGTGTTCTTGCTCGTGGCCCACTGGTTGTACGCCAATGCGTGCTCCAAGGGAGAGGAGTTGATTGTGCCCACCTGGGACATGGCCTACGAGAAGTTTGGGTTCATGTTGTTGTTCTGGAACATGGGAGGAGTTCCTTTCACTTACTATCACTGTATTTTGTTCCTTGCTTTCCACGACCCCAAGGAATACAACTGGCCTTGGTACATCATGGTGCTCTTGTACGTGATTTTGTTTGCATCCTACTACTTCTTTGACACTGGTAACCGTCAAAAAAATAGCTTCAGAAAATTCATTGCTGGAGACACTAAAATCAGAAAGACTTTCCCATACTTGCCATACTCGGACTTGGTGAACCCCAAGTACATCAAGTGTGCCAACGGCAAGGTGTTGTTGACGGACGGATGGTACGTGTACGCTCGTAAGGCTCACTACACCGCCGATTACTTGATGTGTTTGACGTGGGCGTTGGTGTGTGGATTCCAAAGTCCATTGCCCTGGTTCCATCCTATTTTCTTCTTCATTGTGTTGGTCCACAGAGCTGGTCGTGACATCAGAAGCTGTAAGAAGAAGTACGGAGCCGACTGGGATAGATATGTGGAAGCATGTCCATACTTATTTATTCCATATGTATTCTAGACGTTGTCTAGTACAATAAAAGTTCTTGACATTATTCCGTGTGTGTTGTAGAATTGTCTAGTACAAATACAGTTCTCGACATTTATTCCATATGTATTCTAGACATATCTACTACAAATAACAGTTCTCGACATTTATTCCATATGTATTATGACATTTCCTCCCACAAATACAGTTCTCGACATTTATTCCATATGTTCCTAGACATTGTATCAACAAATAAAAATTCTTGACAATGTACTCTAGACTTGTCTACTACAAATAAAAGCCCTCGACATTACTCCACTAATCCTGTTCTGCAATAGCCACCAATCTCTCGTCAATCTCCTCGGGACTCAACACCCGGAATCCGTCGGCGGTGGAAACACCGATCTCTATGTCATTCTTTCTAAACTCAGTTCCCAACACCGAACTCAACGCTTCAATGGCAAACTCAACGGTGTCCTTCCAGTCGCCATCCACAAACTCGGTTTTCTTGAACTTCTTCTCCAAGTACGTGGTGGCCTCTTGCAGCTTTGGGCCCGTTGCCACCGCCTTGACTCCAGTATAATAACCTGCTGGATCGCACTTGAAGATTTGAGCACCTCTTCCTTCGTCTTCGAAATCTACTTGACAGAAAGTGAGAGCCACCCCCAAAGGCCTCATGTACGCTCTCTGGGTGAAGAGTTGTGCGAGGTTGGCCATTTTTTTGGCCAATCCTTCAACAGGGATTTCGTATCCGTATTTATATTTGAATTCAGCAGCCTCGGAACGAGCTCTCGTGGCCTGAGATCTGGCGTCAGCTATGGACCCAGTGGCCACCAATCCGATGGAGGGCGTGATCTTGAAGATGTAGGAGATCGTGCTGGGGTCCAAGAGTTTATCGGGGATTTTTTTCTGGGAGATAATAACTGCAGAGTCTTTCCCACAAACACCTAAAGAGGTCAAGTTTGCGGAATTGATAGCTTTGAAAGCGTATTCAACCTGGTATAATCTTCCCTCTGGCGAGAAGATGGTGATGTGTCTGTCGAATCCAGCAGCTTCTGGTGTTAGTAGGGAACGGGGGAAGAAATAGAGGGTACGTACCTGACATAGTGGCGATTGGAAAGTGCGACTGGAGTTGAGAAATAAAGACGTGGGAGTGGGAGGGACGGGAGGGACGAGTGGGACGCGCGTTCGGTGCCAGCTAGCACGAGCTCGTGCCAGCTCGCTTTCCCTCGTCCTTCGTCCCAGCTCGCCCCAGCTCGTGCGAACTGCCTCGCCCCTTCCCTCGTCCCACCTGGCACCAGCTCGTGCAATCTGCCGCCTACCTAAACACGCACCTTCGCACAATCTCATCATGCAAACATTCACCACCGACTCCAAAACTGCCCTCTACACCCCCCTATATTTCGGGACCGGGGCCAAAACCCCCAACGTGTCGTACCACTACAACCCCAAGGTCACGCAGTACCATTATGGGCCCCATCATCCCATGAAACCAATAAGACTTCTCCTTACAGACCATCTAGTAATCTCATATAAACTATACGAAAAAATGGATTTGTACACCCCAAGAGCCGCTACAAAACAAGAACTCCTCGATTTCCATTCCCAGGACTACGTGGACTTCCTCCAGTCGGTCACGCCCCATTCTACCACCAAACTACCCGAGAAAATCCTCGCTCAGTTCAATATCGGAGACGATTGTCCAGTATTTGACGGAATGTACGATTATTCCTCGATTTACACCGGCGCTTCGTTGGATGCCACCAGGAAGTTGATCTCCGGCCAGTCGGATATCGCCATCAACTGGTCCGGGGGCCTCCACCACGCCAAAAAGTTCGAACCCAGTGGTTTTTGCTATATAAATGACATTGTATTGAGTATCATGAACCTTCTAAGAGTGCATCCTCGTGTCATGTACATAGACATCGACCTTCACCACGGGGATGGCGTCCAGGAGGCGTTTTACACCACCGATAGGGTCATGACGGTGTCGTTCCACAAGTATAACGGCGAGTTTTTCCCCGGAACCGGGTCTGTAGACGAGAAAGGCTTGGGAAAAGGCGCCAACTACGCCGTAAATGTGCCGTTGAAGGACGGTATCGACGACGAGTCGTACATACGGCTTTTCAAGCTGATCATGGAGCCTTTAATCACAAAATTTCAGCCTACAGCCATCGTTCAGCAGTGTGGAGCCGATTCGCTTGGGTTTGATCGATTGGGGTGCTTCAACCTCAACATCAGGGCCCACGGCGAGTGTGTGAAGTTCATCAAATCGTTTGGGCTCCCGCTTTTGGTGCTTGGAGGTGGAGGATACACTCCTAGGAATGTCTCTCGATTGTGGTGCTACGAAACGTCAATACTCAACGACGTGCATCTCGACGACAAGATCCCCAACTACCTTCCCACCTACGACTGGTTTGCGCCCGACTACTCCTTGCACCCGCTGTTGGAAGGAAGAATCGATAATAAGAACAGCAAGAAGTACATCGAGAGCGTCAAACAGGACGTGCTTGAGCATCTCCGGTACTTGAACCATGCGCCCTCCGTGCAGATGCGTCAGATTCCACCGGACTTGACGGGGATGACCGAAGAGGAAGAAGAGATTATTAGGGAATTGAATGAGGAACAAGATCACGACAGAGACCTTCGTACAGTCAAGGACGAGGCCCGTACGGGCGAGGTGATGGTGTAGTGTATAGTATGTAAGATATGTATAATAGAGCGAGTTAGTCAGCGGGGTCAGTGTAGTCAGTGGAGTTAGTGTAGTTAGTGGAGTTAGTGTAGTTAGTGGAGTCTGTGTAGTCAGTGGAGTTACTTAAGTTGTGTGAGTAGATCAGTAGATAGTGCGAGACTTAGTCTCTCGCAGTACTCCATTTACGCGGCACCCCTCCCGTCGCCGTACATCTCAGCACCGCACCTTCACCAATCATTTTGCGCACTAACCCGAATTGAAAAATTCAACATTATGTCTGCCTACAAACAAGCCGGGATCTCTTTGAACAAAGCCATCTCAATTGCCGCCAGAGCCACCAGAGCCGCTTTGAAACCTGAATTCAAGGCTGCTGCCGAAAGAAGAGGCGTCACCGAAGTCAAAGTCATCAAGATCGAAAACGGAGAACAATCCGAAGCCAAACCATTAGATAAATAATGAATAAACAATTATTGGAATGAATTATCTATAAATATCTATGTACAATGTTCATGGAAGCTCACTGGTCACCTTCTCCTTCATACTGCCGATATCCAGCTCGAGATCCTGGAATTCAAACTCCCCATTCAATTGTGTGACAAGCTGTTTTCGAGTTTCAAATGGTAAATCGTAAACCAATTCTCTGATTCTTTCGAGCTCCAGAATATCGTCGTTAGTTTCTGGTTCCTTCTCTTCAACTTCACTGGATTCATCAAGTAGTTTTGATAATTCCGATTGGCTATCGCTAAATAATTCCACAAATCTACCACTTTCAACCACTTTACCTTGTTTTCCAAGCACAACCACGTTCTCTGACTTGGAGATCGTCGAAAGCCTGTGGGCTATGGAGATGATGGTCATCTTCCCGGATGCCGTCAACTCTTTGAGCGTTTCGTTTATAAGGCTTTCCAGTCTTGAATCCAATGCCGAAGTGGCTTCATCAAGTATAAGGATAGAGGGCCTTTTGATCAATGCCCTGGCAATGGCAACTCTCTGCTTCTGGCCTCCGGAAAGAGAAGCTCCTCGGCTTCCAATCATGGTGTCGTACCCGTCGGGAAATGCACTGATAAATTCATGACAGTTGGCTTGTTTGCTAACTTGCACGATATCTTCGAACGTGAGTTCGTCAATTTGTTGGCTCGTAAGCCCATAAACAATGTTTTCCAAGATTGTTCCACTGATAAGGATGGGCTCCTGTTGTACGATCCCTATAACTTGTCTTCTGAGTTCTCTTACTTGATACTCACTGATATCTTTGCCTCCAATGAGGATTTGGCCACCGTTCAAGTTGTAGGACCTGAGGAGAAGCGTGGCCACGGTACTCTTTCCACACCCAGAAGGAGCTACGAAACACGTGCTGCTTCCAGCAGGAATTTTGAACGAACACCCATTGAAAATGGGATCGTTGGGTCGAGAAGGATAGCTGAAAACCACGTCTCGGAACTCGATGTCCTTGCCTAAGCTGTGGTGTATCCTTTTCCCCTTCACGGCGTTGACCTGGTCGCCGTGGTCGATCAATTCAAACAACTTCACTCCAGCTCCAGCTCCTTTCATGAGCTCCAAGTAAGTGGTGGTGAGACTATATAGCGCCAGGTTGAACAACTCCAGGTACATAGTAAACGCCACCACGTCCCCAGTGCTCATGTATCCCCTGGAAATGAAGTACACTCCCAAAGCCACACACGATAAGTAACCAGTGTGGTATAAACCGTAGATGGAAACCGAGTAGTTGGAGTTGGCAAACGCCTCCTTCTTGGCCACGCCAACCACTTTACGGAGCTGGTCCGAGTACCTGCTGAGCTCCTTGCTTTCGGCGGTGAAAGCCTGGACGAGTTTGACGGAGTTAAGAGTCTCCTCGCTGATTTTGGTTAACCCGGCGGTGGCATTTTGGAGCTTGGTACTGAGCTTTCTAATTTTCTCTCCGTACCAAACAGACCCGAAGGTGATGGGGGGCGAGATCAACATCATCACTCCGAAGAGCATGGGGTTGATACTGAACATCATATACGAACTGATCAATGCGAAAAGCACGTTCTTAAGTCCGTCTGGAAGATTCCCCGTGAGAGACCTCGACACCACGTATGCGTCACTGGCAAGTCTCGACATCAAGTCTCCGACCTTGTGCTTATCGCCGTCGAAGAACGTGGCGTCGTGTCTCAAAAGATGTTTCATCACTCGAAGTCTCAATCTGGCTACAAGTCTCTCTCCAAGTAATTTCAAAAGCCAGATCCGGGCCCAGAAACACACGGCACTGACGGCCATAAACGGAGCCATCACCCCGAACACGCTGGTGGCTTTGTAGCCCCAAATCAACACGTTTCCGTCCTCATCAAACGCCTTATTGTTGAATGCGTCAATCGCTGCTCCCACGAGCTTCACGGCTACAGTTGGATATAAAACTGCAAACAAGATGAAACCCAAGGCGATGAGGAAGAGCTTGGTATCTGGAGCTCCAAGTTTGAATATTCTTACGATGGTGTTGAAGTTTTGTGCAAACGAGTTTTTACTGACGTCATTTTCGTCGGTTTTATCGTCTTTTTGCGTGAGTCTTTTCTGTTTCGCAAGCTGTAAGTGCTTGGTAATGGAGTTTGCCACATGCTTGTCGTCCTGTTGGAGCAGGTTGTGGCGAAACGGCGATGTGGAAAACATTCTTGTGTGGCCAATAATCGATTCCGATACGGTGATTTTACACCCAACCGGATTCCTAAAAAGCAGCGGCACGGCTCCCGGCTTATGGTACGATCTGAGTATCACCGTCACGGGTTTGTGGGCCGCCAAGGGCGATCTCCAGGGGCTTCTGGCGAGTATTCCACTCGGAAAACGGCCCGCTGGGGCGAGGTGAAGTCTCATGGTGATAGTGCGACTGAATCAATTCGCGATTTGGAGGAATAATTATGTATATTGAGCCGGCTATATAGCGTGGGAGCCAGCGGGCGAAGGGTGTGTAGGTAGTAGGGTATGTAGGTAGTAGGGTAGAAGGACCCAGACACGAAGGTACTCAGGCTAAGGCTACAAGCACGAACTCAGGCTACAAGCACGAAAACACTCACACCTCCCGGTCAGCGTAACTCTCAATCATCCCAACCTCACTCTCCTCATAAGTCTTGACCAAAACCTCGTCTCCCTGTACTTCAGTGTTGGCCTGAATGATCTGCTTTCTGGGCAACTTCTTGCTCAAAACGGCGTCCCGTAACTTGGCAAACTCTTCCGTGACTTCAGTCATTTCGTTGTAGAAACTCACTCCTTCTTTCACATTGGCTGTGGACTTGTAAACGTGAAGTTTGCGCAAGAAGTCTCCCAAAGCCTCGACGGCAACGGTGCCCAACTTGGACTCGTCGATCTTGATCACCAAATCGGAGTATGTCTCTTTATCTTCGTAAGCAAGCTCAATAACTCCGGCGTTGATCAAACACTTCATGATCGCAAAACGAGCTCTCATGTGGGGCTGGCCCCAGAGTTTGGTATCCGGGTCCCAAAACTCCAAAGCAATCAACCCTGCACGGCCCATGAAGACGGTGCCGGTGACGTTGACTGCGTTCTGGTCGTCTTTGTTAGTGAAGCCGAAAATTGGTAACACTTGAGTTGGGATTTTGAGCATCAAATAAAGCGCCACTAACTCCGCACGACACTCTTCGTACGAGCCGGAAGTCAACCCAAACAACGAGTTCCACGAGTCGGCGGGGCCGTAGTAACTGGAAGCTCTGGAATCGGACTTATCGAAGTTGTACACTCCAGGACCGGTTTCTTGGAGCAACTTTCCGCTTCCGTGTCCCAACAACTCGTGTAACCCGACCTGTACTTCGAATGCCTGGTCTCTCCACTTCTTGAAGAGCTCCTGGTCAGTTGGGTCCAAAAAGGTAATCACCTCTTCCTTTTTGGGATTCTTGGGATTCGCAGAAACAACGTTTCCCAAAGACACGTTTTTGAATCCGTAATTCAACCTCACGTCGTCGTAGTTGGGGATGTTGATCCCGGCGGGGATACCAGAGTTGGCAAACGTCAACACTTCCAACGATGTAAAGTCTGGAGGATTGAAGGTATCCTTTTCGTAGAATGAGTCCCAAGGTAAGTTCTTGATAAGACCAGGAGCATTTTCCACCAACGCCGAAAACGTGGCCGTTCTTTCCTTGTTGACCATCGCAACGAACCCTTCCCATTCTCCACGAACTCCCGAGGGGTCTCTGTAAGTTTCGATAAATCCGATGTTTAACTCCACTTCAGGCTTGATATCTTTGACCCACTCGATTTGCGACTTTTTGTGGGCGTTCATGCTTCCCGTTTTAAACGAGTCGATGTAGTGGTCCAACATCTTCACCTGGGTGTCATTGGCAGCATATTGTTTGGCTTGCTCCAAATGGTAGACGATTTTAGCGAACTCTGGAGAGTGATCACCGAATTTGAAAGTGATGGTAGCTCCTTCAACTTCGATTTTTTCAGGGTAGTATCCGGTGTTGTTTACAGTATCTGCTGACGCCACATGAACTATGAATGTAGAGGCACCAGATTTCTCCACCCGGGTGTTTTCAGGCATGATTTCGTTTTTGGCAAGGGCGGAGTTAACCAAGTCCGCCTCGCGCTTACTGATCTTATGTCCGCCAACATAGTAACTCGACAACTGGCCTTCTTCTGGCCATCCCAATAACCCCCGTTCAGTGTCGTATAATTCGGCACGAACACTGTGGTATAACTCAGTGATTTGACGGTCGTTTACCCTCTCAACCAATTGATCGAAATCAGATTGTGAGAGTCTTGGAATGAACTTCTTATCACCAAAAGACTTGTAATTACCCAAGTTTCCCAAGAATTGAGACGCATACTCCAAGTACTGGGTTACTACAGACTCGCTCAATCCAAGCGTCTTCACATATTCGTCATTGGACTTTGGGTTGCCCAATTTTCTGTGGATTGAAATGATTAAATCGAATATCGACTCGCTTTCTGGGGAAACAGATCTAAGAACAGCTCTGGAGCCCCAGAACGCAGCTTTTGAAAGATGATGAGCATACAACTGGAGACTCTTGTCCAAAGCCTTGAAGTGTTTCTCTGCTGAGAGCAAAACAATTGGTGCTTCAGAATCAGCAACAAAAGTAGACATGATAGATAGTGAAATGTAGCGAGCAGCAAGTTATATAATGTGGTGGCATGAATGTGCGAATGGTGCTGTGGTGCCGTGGTGCTTCGGCGCGCAGGTGGTGCCGTATGGTGGTAGGACTGCTAGGCAGAGTAATGCGGCGGCGCTAACACCAGTTATCGGCGCTATCAGCGCCACGGCACCACTCGCGCACGGTTCTCCCCAGGCCTAGGGAGCCACCGCCAATTCCATGGTCAGCTCTGTTCACTATTGCCAGATGAATAATTTGTGTTATTCGCGAAAACCGAATATCTATAATGAGTGAAGCTACACAATCCATACCCAGTGTCCGCTCGAGTTCCGGGTCTTTGTCCCCCAAGCCGGACACTCCGACCTCACAGGAGCCCCAAGTTCAAGATGACAACTACGACGAGGAGGAAGACGACGATTACGACCCCACAAAACCTGATGAACATGAAGCACCAGAAGCTGATTCAGACTCAGATTCCGAGCCAGAAAAACAGTATGATTACTCTGCCATTGGTTCATCCACCACGCAGGTACGAACTAGGAACCAGAAGTACCAGGAAAAGCAGGAAAAAGCCCAAAAAGCCCACATTATCGGAGAAGTGAGTAAGGATCTCGATGTAGATTCTATATTCAGTTCCTTGAAATCCAAAAGCATTCAAGGAAACCCCACAGACTGGAAAGAAGTGCTTGGTGAAGACGACGAACCAAAACAATCAGACGATGACGCGTCGAAAGATACCACTAGAAGTGAAAAGCACCAACAGTCCATACCGAAAACGGCGCCCACGGGACTCGAACCGGAAAAGGTGTGGATTAAAACCTCGTATACGTTCGCCGGAAAAGTCATCACAGAGTCCAAGCAAGTGGATGCCAACTCTGCCGAAGCCAAGGCGTTCTTTAATTCTGCTGCTGGAATACAAATGAAGTCAGGAGAAGAGCCCCAGCACAGATCTTTTGTTCCTGTGATACGAACAGTAGAAGGATATGAGCAACCACTTGAGTTGAGAATTAAACTCAAAAGACCCAGTCTCATAGATCGGTTCATGAGTACCCAGGGAAACAAGCACCAGAAGCTCAGTACGCTTGAGAAGTCACGGTTGGACTGGGCGTGTTTTGTTGATAATAACCAGATCAGTGAGGATTTGAAACTTCACAATAAAGATGGGTATCTTGAGAAACAGGACTTCTTGGGCCGTCTTCAGGCCAAGCAGGACGAGGCATATGCTAGTGCTAAAGAGGCTGATAGGATCAAGAGGTGGCAGGACCAGCAAAAGGCATAAGGAGAGGAAATGGAGCCCATTGACTGATTTCGTCGGTCGATATTCCATCGGTTGGCACGTGATTAAGGGAGGTGAGATCTGGTTCATAAGATTGTCTCTAATCAACACAGTGGTTACCAATACAGCTGATATTTAGTTGTCATCTAATTAGCACAATTGACACTCAATTGAAACAGTTTCATCACATTAACACAGTTTAACTCAATTGATGCATTGTTGACACAGTTGACACGCAATAGGGGCGAGAGGATAAAGAAACATTGGAGCTCACTGAGTTCCTGAGCTTACGAGGTGCTTATGCTGCATAGTTTCGGGGCTCAGCTTAAGAGACAATGAGAGAGACTAGGAATAGAGACATCAAAAGCAATGGCCATTTTCGCACAGACAAGCGACCCAGATTCGAAACACACTGCTTCGTGAACCTTTGGCCACCCTCCAGAGCCGAGTATCTCCAATAAAATGACTAGTAAGTGACTAGTAATAAATAGCGTAATACATGATATTCTGCCCTAGCACCACCACCTCGCACCACCTCGCACCACGATCTCGACCGGCTTCCATTCCCCAGGCCACCACCACCGCGCCCCACGCACTGCTCCCGATCGCAATAAAAATTCTCACATATGCTCACCAATCTCAATTATTCATTTCTCATCAATGTCGTCCACTAGTAATCTCTTGAAACGGAAAAACGAAGACTCAGACTCTGTGAGCGACGACATCTCCAAAAAGAGAGTGGCCTTGGACGGAGATGTAGACGTCATCGGGGACCTCAAAGTTGATGACTCTGCTTCTGGTCCTGATCCTGATTCTGCTCATAATGCTCCTACTCCTGCTCCTGCTTCTGGTACTCAAACTCAAACTCAAACTCAAACTCATTCTGATACCGACACTGACACTGCCACTGCCACTGGGGCCGGCTCTGCTAACCCTGTCTCTTCCGCTGAAACCGACGAATACGACCCTTCAATTCCTGTTCCCTCAAACCCTGACAATTCAATCTCAGCCAATTCTGTTCTGCCTGAACCCGATTTACAATCTCCTAAGCTGCCCGGGAAAAACGCAGAACAAGATTCAGCTCCGTATTCACCCAATTCTGCTGCAGGCTCGAATCCCCATTCTCCTGCACGTGACTCCAACACTGGTAAGTTTCTGGATTTATCAGACCAAGCAAAACTCGCTCAACAACTCGCTCAAAAATTATCTGGAGACTCTGGATCCAGGTCCACCTCTGGGCCTACCTCTGGGCCTGCTACTGGCCCCGGCTCGGCTTCAAATTCGGCTTCAGTGTCTCCTGATTCCGAAAATAGGAACATTTCAGATCCTTCTCCTTCGCCTCCCTCGTTCTCTAACAGACCTCCTTCTCCGGCCGTTCACCCCGAGCGTGCGTTGAACAGAGACGACGGTGCAGGTGTAGGCGCAGGTGCAGGTGCAGATTACCCCAGAGACTTCCCACGTGATTTCCAAAGAGATATCCAGCGTGACAGAGACGCCACACGTGACCGGGAAGATCCCAACATTGTTCTGTTCAGAATGTACTGTTCCACCAGAGAAGCTGGTGCCATTGTGGGTAAGAAGGGAGAGAGAATCAACCACATTAGGGAAAAAGCCAACATCAAAGTGTTTGTGAGTGAAAATTTGAAGGATATTCCCGAAAGAATCGTCACCGTTCGGGGATCTGCCGAGAATGTGGCCAAGGGATTCGGTCTCATCGTACGAGCACTCCTTGACGAGCCGGAAGACGTTCCTTCTTCTGTTCAAAGCAAGTCCTACGACCTCAGATTACTTGTGCCCCACCCAATGGTGGGATTCATCATCGGTAAACTGGGATCCAAATTCAGAGAAATCGAAGAAAACTCTGCTGCCAGACTAAAGGCTGCCGAAAGCCCACTTCCATACTCCACAGACAGAATTCTCTTGGTTTCTGGAGTCAGTGACGCCATCCATATCGCCGTCTACTATGTGGCTCAGGTGGTTCTCGAACACAAAGAGATCTTCCAGCACCAAAAGATCATGTTGTACAACCCTTCGAACTACCAGCCCACGCCTGGCCACGGCACTCTCGGAGGAGTGGGTTCTTCTGGCAACGGCATGGGAAACATGAATTCTATGAATGCGTTGAGTGCCTTGAACAGTTTGAGCTCCATGATGATGCCCAACAACAACATAAACGGCATGAACGGCATGAACAACATGAACGGCATGAACAACATGAACATGAACAACAACATGATGATGGGAAACAACATGCCTATGCAAAACCAGGGTTCATACGGCAACCCCAAGCCATACAACAACTACCAAATGCAAGGCTACAACCAGCAGCAGAATTTCAACAGAGGGCCCATGAACCCTCCTCCACCGCAACAAACATACACAGACGAAAACGGCAACACGGTGGTGGGAGAAGTGATGACACATCCTCCGGTGCCTACAGGAACTGGAGACAAATACAACCAAGATATATTTGTGGCCAACCAGAACATCGGATCTGTGATTGGGAAAGGAGGCCACAATATCAAGCAAATCCGTGAGACCAGTGGGTGTAGTTATGTGAAGATCGAGCCTGACAGAGGCAATTCCATGGTTCTTGGACAAGGAATGATGAACATGAGGAAGTTGACGTTGACCGGAAGTATGAGTAGTTTGAACACTGCTATTTTTTTGATCAACCAAAGAATCAGTACCGATAAGGAGAGAAACTTTAATTAGTGTCACGGACATTGTCTATGACTAGCTTGATTTGTGTATAGTAACAGGACATTGTCTTTTCTTGAGCTCGTGTAGTGTATAGAGACAGGGATTCTGTGTTTGAACAGATTTGATGTATAGAGTCAGGGTATTCTGCGTATGAACAGCTTTGATGTGTAACTGGGAATTCTTTAATAGCTTTGATTACTATGAACTGGGAATTCTGCGTATGAATAACTCTGATTACTGTAATGGTTGGCATAGTGTATATGAATAGATTTGCTTACTATATAATTACTGGGCATTTTGTATTGAATATGAATCGTAGTAAAGTCTACCAAAGTTCATAAAGTCTATTATCTGTACCGTAGCTACCCATCAAATGTCTAGAACTGTTTCACTCCCAAACTAGTCAACAACATCGTCACCGTACTGAAGAGTCCCTCTCCCAAAACCAACCCACTACTCAAAATGACGATCTTCACCGCCAGGTTGGACTGGCTGTGGCTTTTATTCCATTGATAAGCAATCAATCCTCCGATGAACCGGGCTAAGGTGAAGTTAGGGGTATTATAGATCCCGATTCCAACGGAAACTCCGCTGGGAAGATACTTCAAGTACTTGTGGTAAGCACTCGACGGCGTGATGGTGTTTTTCAATAGAGAGATGAACCCGAAAATGACCCCAAAAACTATGGAGAAGATCCATACTTTGGGAGGAAGCCCTTCTCCGGTGACCAATCTGGCACAGTCGATCCAGATCACGGCGGTGGGGATTCGGAACATCTTACTGGGGATGGTGTATACCGAATTGTACACCTTGTACATCACACTGCTCAAGAATATCGAATAAACAGTCCCAATACACTGAGCAATAAACTGAGCTTTAGGACTGGCTCCAACTAGGTGTCCAGCCTTCAAGTCCTGCATCAAGTCTCCAGCCTGTTGGGCACCAGCCTCGGCCACACCACCTGCCATGAGATTGATCAAGATCTTCGAAGGATGGTTTGAGGGTATAATGAGTGCAAAGATCAACTGCGAGAGTTTACCAATTCCGCTGACAGGATTCAAATCCGTTTCTCCCAATGCCCGTACGGCCAACACCGAGAAGAACAACGCGAGAATCACTGCTATGAAGATGGAATACACCGGCACCAAGCTCCCGAAAATGTACTTCAAGGCCACCGTACACAACACTGTGGAGCCCACGATCCCCCACAAACTGGTTTTGTTGCTGACCAAGTATTTGTCATCCACGGTCTGGTTGAGTGTAGTTGTGGTGCTGGTGGAGTCGTCCAAAAGTGCCTGGTACCCATAATTTTCTTTTCTTCTTTGCACCAAACTGTAGACAGACTTGAATGATATCACGAGAAACGACACCAACGAGTCGCTGATCATGATGCTTAAACTGATCCACATAATCCACCCTTGGGCTCCGGTCTTCCAGTCATCTATTTCACCGGGTGCCCATCCCAAGTGTTTGGATAAAGGCAGAAGAATCCCCCATCCAAGAATGGCTCCAAATAACATGTACGAGACCGTGGGAAGTCCCATGATGATTCCCTGTCCAATGTACGCAGGCGAAGGCTGGAGGTTCCATAAGTACGTTTCCAGAGCCGTTCTGCCGAAAACGGGAAGCGCTTTCAAAACGGGTAAGAAATACGACACGAGAGTGTATGTAGAAGACACCACAAAAGTCCATGCTAGAATGGTGATATTGGACTCGTATTCGGCTCCTGAGGACACCAAAGAGTCGGTGTCGCCCACGTGGGGCTCGTTGGACGCTCTAAGCTCGTATGAGCCGGAATCTGGCGTGGCCCTTGCACCATTTTGCAATAGTTGGCGATCGTCCTCTGAAACAGACACAGACTCATAATCGCTGCCAACTTCGGCATCACTGTCGGCACGCTTGTCCTCCACTAACAACGACGTCCCGTGAAGAACGGAAATGAGAATGGCGGTGGCACTTCCAGAAGGAAATGGCAATTTCTCTTTAATTACCACCTGTTTTCGAAGGGGAATCGCAAAGAAAACCCCGAAAAATGCAAGTCCCAAGGACCAGATGATCAAGTCTTTGGTGGTGAACACCAACTGGCGACCCAATCCCGATTCGTCTCCCGTTAGAAATTTTTCCACTGCTGGGATAATTCCTACAAGTCCATACGCCAAAGGTCCAGTTCCCACGGCCACAGCGATACTTTGCACGTACACGTTCTCCACATCTGTGAACAGATTGGATATTGGCAGCAATTTGAATATTGCAAACCCTAAAAGGGCAGAAGGTAGCGACATCATCGAAACCCAACCGGTTTGAAGGCCAAATTGGAAGTTAGATACTAACACCATCAGACCTATGGCCAATCCGGCAATTGTTCCCTTGAAGGTGACCTGAGGCAACCCTGGTTTGTCTGCCCAAGGAATCACACGTGGGTACACACTCATGCCAGTTGTATGAGGAAATAGGTGAACTTATATCTACACAATGAGTAAGCGGCTATCAATTTGACTTTATTAGCGCGGATATGGCAACCGGTCACGTGCTTGATAAAAGGGGTCACGTGGATGATAGTAGCGAGTCACGTGCGCCGGTGGACTATATAATAGTATACGATATACGAGTTTCCGAGTAGCAAGTCAAAGAGCCGAGCTTACAGTCAAAGAGGCGAGCTTACACCCAAAGAAGTACAGTCGTATATTGGCGTCATCAGTCTAGTCGTCCCCAGACAAAATGTAATTAAGAATGTCACTCAAAGTAATCACCGAAAGCAACTTCAGTTCGTCATCAACTACAAACAACCGGTGCAATCTCGACTTCCGGATGGTGTCCATAATAGTACTAAGCCTATCATTGATTGTACACGTGTGAACCCCCTCAAAGTCTTCTGCTCTTCTCAACAAAGCGTCTCCAACCGTCAAATCCAAATCTGTGTATATACCTCCTTTCACCAACGTCAACACATCATATGCCTCGTATACATTGATCAACTTGCCAGAGTCGTCCACCACCGGCACCGAAGACACCGAGTGCTGCGATAACATGTGAATCACGTCGATAACCGGCGTGTTCATCGTACAAGTGGAAAGATTTCTGGCGAGATTCAAAGAACTTATATCTTTGATTGGTTTCAAGAGCATTTTTGTTTCTTTACAGTTCAAGGCCACAAACTTCAAGATTCTGTATTGGGTAAGCACCGAAACCACGATTTCTCTGTGAGTTTTTTCATCTTCATCGATTAATGGGATTCTTCTACTTCTAGATTCCAACATTTTCACACACGCCTCATACAAGGATTTGAAGGGATGGATGGAGATGGTTTCTATCTGGTCCACGCCCAACGCCTGTTCGATATCACGCAATCCGTTCAACGTTAACTGGTCCACCAAGTCCACTTTATCTGGGAACTGGAAATAATATTGGATGACGTTGATGAAATCCGAGGATGAAAGAAGCCCAGCGAAACGTGACGACTTGCTGTTCCACAATGGAGCAGACACGATGTTATTCTGAAGCAAAATGTTCAAGGATTTCTTGACCAAAAGCGAAGTGTCTAAAACCACTAATCGGTAAGACACCGGCAAAACATCGTAGGATGTTTTTGATTGGAGGAAAAGACGGATGGCCTTGATGCCTAGTTTCTGATCATTGTCTATCTGTTGGGGAGTCAATGAATCGATGAAGTCACTGGGTGTTATACCAGCTGGGGCAGGAGCTATGTTAGTGTCAGCCATGTCGAGGATAATTGCGCGAAGGTGAGGATGTGTTGAGGCGGTGGTGCGGGTGGGACCGTGCGAGTGGTGGTGCGAGCGGTACCGTGTTGGTGGTACGATGCGAGTGGTGCGGGTGGTACCGCGCGAGTGGTGGTGGGACCGTGCGAGTGGTGGGACCGTGCGAGTGGTGGGACCGTGCGAGTGGTGGTGGGACCGCGGTGCACCGTGGCGAGCTTCCAGTACCACGGCCCACGATCCCTCACCACCATTGTCCATCCCCACCGTGGTTGTGTCACGTGACCCAAACCCCCCAACCACACTACCGCTACACACCCATACAATTCACCATCGCCATACTCTTGCGGCTACTTCACTCCAATCGAACATCTCTCAAACATCTCCCTACAATCTATCGCGCTCTATTAATATATTATGCCCATTTACCCAATAAAGCCATGAGTCCAGCACCAAAACAAACAACTATATAAGCAATAATCATTCTCTTAGTACCTCCCTCACCCTTAAACTGGTTGCTATACAAGAATTCGTGTGCCAACAACTCCACAATACCTGCGTAGATAAGAATACCAGCAGAAATGGAGTCGAAAACACCGTTGGTAATTAAAGCCTTTCTGCTTCCAGGAGCATATGTTTCTCTCACTCCCAATCCAATGGCAATACAAACAGGTGTAGTCAATCCGTATGCAAGTGCAAGCACAATAGGCAACCATCTCTTCTTATCGGCTGGCCATTCAGTACTTGCGATTCTAGTACCCAATCCCAATCCTTCAAATGTTTGATGGAACACAATCACAACGTACAAGGTTTTGAATTCTTCACCGGAAACTGCCAATGTCAATCCCACGAAAACAGAGTGGAAAATGATACCGAATTCAAGAACCAAAGTGCTCACCAATTGCCCATAGTACTTCTCTTTATCAGACAAACTCAACGGCGTGTTCAACACCTCCGGGTCCTGGTGGTCCTTGGCGTGGGCGTAGTGGTCAGGGAACTGACTGACGTTGGCGTCACTGTTTTTCTGCTCGTTGTCGTCGTCTTCTTCGTCGTCTTTGGAAAGCTTTTTGGCCAAAAATCTGTCTTCGTCCTCAAAGTGGCCGTGGCCGTGGCCGTCTCCACCGATCTTCTTGTTGACGTAGTTGAAGGCCAACAACTCGAAGAAAAAAAGCGTGAATAATGACATCAAAGCGATTCCAAAAGCCCATGGGTAATCTGCGAAAGTTCCTCCCAAACAGTCTTCAGATAAGTTATCGTTAGCAGGCTCAAGCAAGTGGATGAAGGCGGTGGCCACAATGACCCCGGTACCGAAGTATTTTGCTCCAAAGAAGAGCCACGAGGGGAGCTTAAATCCCGAGTTTTTAGATGATAACACCGGTAAAAGGGCACCCAAAGTCGAACTAACCAATATAACAAAGATCGACGAGATTCTGGCTCCCATGTAGAGCCCGTTGTACTCGTTATCTGCTTCACATAAATCTCTAGCCACCAAACTCATTGTGTTGTTGTGTTACACTTGGATCTTAATGGTGTTAAAAAAGGTTATTGTACTTGCTTATATACCAATTGCAAATTTGAAATGCCATTTTGAGAATAAAAAATTTTAAGCCATAACCTTCAGGGTATCGTACGGCGTATGAGACAGCTGTAATCACAGTTGTGCTTAATGTTTCGGACGCAACACGTGAGTGGGTGTGGATCGGTGGAGTGAGGGTCCATGCACACTGTGAGCTGCTCTGCACACCAACAACGTCTCAAAGTGCCAAGATACGGTGTCTCTGATGCCAAGATCGTTTGGCTATCTTTTGACAGCTTTTGCGTGCGCGCACCACTACGCTACGCTACCTTTCTAGTTATGGCAGTGGGTTGACACATTTGCGTTGGAGGACTGAATTGGGCCGTTTGGGTGGCTCGTAAGTGACAAGACGTCTCGTGTGATTGGCTGGTCACTGGAACGGCGCACCTTTGTAGTTATTGTGGTTATTTTCGGTAAGATGTACGAACGGTAGGCTAGTGGTTGACACATGAACAATCGGGTGTTTGTAGAATACGAACGGAGGTGCCGTTCGTGTGAGTGAAACTTTGTGACAATGGCGTTGTGGTGACATTTTACGGTGACATTTTAACGGCGATTTTAGGGGATTTACATGAATCTCGTGACGTTCAAACAAGATCTCGTTTTCGTGACTCAAACAAGATCTCGTGCATATCGGGTTGGTTGGCTTTAGAAGAACCTGAGCCGTTGACACGGCTGACGGCTCCACACACTGCTCGTAGCACCACCACGGGATTGCCGTTGGCGACACGAGTTAACGGTCACGTGACCTCACCACTCACCATTTACTCCTTCTCCCATTCACTGTCACTTCGTTGATAACTCTCTTCTTTGAGAGCGTCTCTTCGTACATAACTCTCTTCGTACATAACGTCCTGCATTCCAGACTCCCGTCACTATCCTGTATTGTGTACGTACGTCTATAAAGCGGTCCCGGAGATGAACTATGACTTATCGTATGTTATATTGTGGTCAACTCAATGTTCATTGGCTCCACTCTGTCATCTGGTCTCTCCAGTAACTCACTATCCCATACCCGTGCAGCCTAGTCAGTTAGGCAGCTGCTGAGTTTGGTCAGCCGTCAGCTTAGGGCTCACACGATTGTTAGGCTCATCAGCTTGGTTATCTGTTTGCTTGTCCAACTGCTTCAGATGAAATGCTCGCTTCAGTTAAGTGTGTTTGCTGTATGACTATTTGGCTTGGCTGTTTGGACTCTCTAACATGTTTCTTTGCTGCCTCTGTCTTGCCTCAATTCTGCCTGTCCATTTAAATCCTCACCGATCACCTTCCAGCTTCACACCTAAAACTTGCACCACCGATTCCCAACAGCACAGTAGCGAGCAACCAACCAAAACACCACTGCAGCCACAGAGAGTCCCCCCTCGTACAACACAAAGTTGCGGTAGTCATTGATGCTTCGTTCGCCCAACACCAACGAGGCGAAAAACATCCCCAAGATCGTAAGAAATGCCAACACAAAGTAGAGTGTTCCGTACACTTTACCAAACCGGTCCACACTGCAGATTTGCGACGTGGATGCCGGGATAAGCGAGATGCTGGCACTGGTACTAACGCCAAACAACACCGCAAACGCAAAGAGAACGTTGATGTTTCCTTTGGCCGGTAACCAAACCCCAAACACCACGATTGTGGTGAAAATAGACATGAGAATCATCACGTTAAACCGGCCGTAGAGGTCGGCAAAAACTCCACTCACGAGTCTCGAAGGGATCCCACACACGTTCACAAGGGTTATGAGAAGGTACGAGTTGGAGCTGGACACCCCGTGGTCCAAGCCGTACGACGCGAGGTACGTGAGAGAAGTCATGGAGATGATTTCAGCACAGAACACTGCCAAAGACAAGCTGATGAACCGGGAGTCTTTGAGGATCGTCAAGTCCAAGGCGTTCTTGAAGTAAGAGGCGACTGACGATGCGACCGACGTGGACCCGGCCAGGTCAAGCATCTGGTCGAGGTGGTGTGTTTCTTGTTGGTTTTCTTCAATTTCAGGATTCTGCTTTCTCTCTCTGATAAACGCAATAGCAAGACTCATGCACCCCAAGCAGATGAAGCCCATGACCCTCATGGACCACTGGAACCCGATTTGGGCGTATAGTTTCTGGAGCATCACCGCAAAAACCGAGCTTCCCACGAGTCCTCCGATTGTAGCTATGGAACACGCCAACGCTCTTTTACGGAGAAACCAGTGGCTCAACACTCCAATAAGCGGCACCATCCCCAACAGCGTGCCAATGGCAGTGAGAATGCCGAAGCTCAAGATGAAGTGGCTCAACTGGGTGCTTTGAGCGGTTGTGAAGAGTCCCACGGTCATAATTACGGTGGCTGCTATAAGCATTTTACGGGCCCCCACCTTATCGAACAATTCTCCGAAGAACACCCCGCCAAAGTACATGATCCCCAAGTGCAATGTGAACACCCACGACACCGAAGTGTCCTTGACGTTTTTCAACTGGTGTGCAGAAACGTAGGATTCTATGGCACCCAAAGAATTGGAAATGCCAAAGTCGATAATGAGACCGAGAAACGACCCCAACAACGTGAGGTAGGCGTCTTTGCCGCCGTCTGGGAAGTCGTGGGGGTGTTTTTCGGAGCTGTACATCATTTCAAGCTCTGGTTTGTGATGGAGATTATCACCATCGGATCTCGGGTTTCGGTTTTTGACACTACTACTGTCGTAAATGGTGAAATCGTCTGCCACGGTGGTAGATGGGCCCAACCCGTTCCCAACACTTACCGTGGGGGAGTTGACCATGGTGGTGTCACCGGAGTCTACCAAACCACGAGAATTTTCGAAGCCTGAAGTTACCATCGTTTCCGTGGAAGACACCACATTTCCGTGCATTGAGTATAAAAATTTGCAGTCGCTGCAAACGGCAATTGTGGCCGGTGGCTTTCGCTCTGTTTTGTGCTGGCACGAGGTCTCGTGCCACCTCGCCGCGTACTGCCTCGCTATTCCACCACCTCGCTATTCTCCCACTGCCTCGCTATTCTTACACTACCTCGCTCTATTCCCGCACCATCTTCGCACTACAGCCAACTCACCTCGCACTACAGCCAACGCACCTCGCACTACAGCCAACGCACCTCGCACCTCACCAAACCAAAGTATACCATGAGTGACGTAGAAGCTGGAACCGGAAGCGACACCGAATTGAGCAAGGAGGAGAGATTGGAGGCCGCAAGAAAAAAGTATGAGGCGTTGAAGAAGAAGAAAAAGGGAAAGAAGAAAGGCAAGAAGGCGGACAAGGACACGGAGGAGGCTCAGGACGTAGAAGCTAAAGAGACAGACGAGTCGAAGAATGAGGAGTCTAAAGAGACTGTAGAATCCAAAGATTCGGAAGAGTCCAAAGTGACCGAAGAAACCAATGTTCCCGAAGATGCTGAGGGTAACGAAGAATCGAAAGTGAATCAAGAATCGAAAGAGAACGAAGATCTGGAAGAGACTGAAAACGCCAAAGAAACTGAACAATTGAAAGAGACTGAACAATTGAAAGACACAGAACTGGAGGCTGAGAGCAGACCTGAATCAGAACAGGATACAGTGAAGGCTACAGAGAAGACTGAAACAAAGGAATCCGAGTCTGTGCCAGAATCTGAGGAAAAGCAAACTCCACAAACTCCCCAACCTTCACAACCTTCACAAACTCCCAAGTCAAAGTACATCCCCCAACAGACCCCACAAGCCTCGGCCACAGACACAGAGAGTCTTCAAAAAACAATTGCCCAACAAGAGAAAACAATCAAAAGCTTGCGTGACGAAAACACCGACTTGAAACTCGAGAAAATGGACTTACAAGACAAGATATCAGAGCTCCAACAACAAATCAAATCCCTCAGTGCCGGAGCACCAGCTGCAAGTATACCTCCACCCCCAGCCAAAAAATTACAACCTGCTAAGCCAGTTATTACCAAAAACGAATACGCATCAGTTTCACAACCAGAGTTCAGTGATTTCACCGTCACCGATTTCAGAGAAAGGCTTCTTGTTTGGAAGCATTGGCAAGTGGACATGACCGAATGGGCCAGTATTTACACCACCGAAAAAGTGAGTGTGTAACACAAATACCACTTATGATATTGATTAACTATATACACGAATAATTGCAATTATCTTACCCTACACAACACCGTGCCTCCTAAATTCTTCTTTGCAGCTTCTTGGACCTCGAGGATCTCCTTGTTTCCTGTTTTCACAAATATACATTCGGCTGGTTGTAAAGGTTGGATGAATCTCACCGGTATACCAGAGGCCAAAGCTTTTATTTCGATGGGATTGAAACGCACTTTTCTGTTTGGTTTGGAAATTAACAGGAACTCTCTTATCACCGGCAAGTTGTTGTGGTACTTCAACCCGAGCCACAACTTTCTGGTGGATATGTTATCGGGAGTTACGGGTGTTGGCACTTTATCAGGACCGGCCACTGATCCTCTTTGAACAGAAGAGAGAAACCCTTCTTTATATAACAAAAATGCAACTTGTAAGTGGAGCCTGCTGAAAGGAATGGATGTGGTGGCCACATTCAACCGGATCACGTTCTTCAAATGGGCGCTTAAGTTGGCTAAGTGCACTAAAGACATCAGGTATTGGTGGTAGTGGTAAAATTTTTTGAGGTTCTCAATTTTGAGGTTCTCACAAAAATGCGCGCATCTTCAAATTAATTGTACGATTGTCTTATAGAGCATGTGGAAGACACCATTCAGAGGCACCAGGATGTTTGGGGCCACCAGACACGTCCCCGCCATGAGAGGCTACTCGTCTATCCCGCCCGTGAAAAACTCACGCAAGTCGGAGCCCAGAATCAGGTATTTGGCCTACATGTTTGTGCTCTCCAGTGTAGTAGTGTTTGTAGGAGGTAGAGTGGTGGACAAGAAAAGAGTCAAAACAAGCTTCTCCAGTGAACAGGAGATGAGAGAGTACGAGAAACAGACGGGGATCAGAAGAAGAGTCCGTCTTATCACCGACGACCTCGAGGAAAAGTACAAGTTTTATTCTGTGCCTTACGTACAAAGCGAAGGTGTTATTGACCAGCTCGTCCAAAAGTTGGGTCCCACCAAGGTAAAGATCATAGATCCCTCGCAGTTGATTCAGCAAGAAAAGGACGACGATTCCAGACGGTATTCCGCCTTGTTGCACGACTTGGAGGCTCACAAAAAGCCTCTTCCCACAGGATTGGTTACTGCTTTGGTCAAAAACGAGGTCGACTTCTACCTCCACACGTCCCAGGGGATCTACGACACAAAATTCATCTTGAAGAACTATCCTCAGAACACCAACGAGGCTTCCAGGTTCGAAACTGACGTAGCTCCACTTGAAAAAGTATACGGACTTAAGAGTGATATTGTTGAGAAATTGCCGGAACAAGTCAGTGCCAGGGACGTTAGAAATGTGCACAACGTGGTGTCGTACTTTGAAACCGTTGGTAAGTCCCAAATCGTGGACACTGTGGACGAAATTGGGAAGTAGTGCTCTGGCATTCATGTAAATAGATGTAGATAGGAATTCACTTGCTGAAGTCACTAGTAGTCGGTTTGTTTCCTAGAATTTCCTCTGTATGGCTTGTGCAAGGCTGGTCAAGAGTGTTCAGTTGAGAACAATTCTTCACACGTACTTTTTCTCGAACTCTCTTTCTTATACTCTTTCTCTCGTCTTTCTCACATCTTCACTTACTCTTCCCCCTCTGTTGAATTTTGCTGATCCTCCTCCCCCAAGGCCTCCTCCCCAAAGGCCTCCTCCGGCACAACGAACCGCAATCCGATCTCCTCTGCAAATCTCAAATCGCTGTCCAGAAAATCACCAGGTCTCCCGGCAGCATCTCCCACATAAAAGCTGGAATCCATGTCAATTTCCGAGCCCAAAACCTTCTCAAAGTGTTTCCACATGCCCACGCCAGGTTTCCTCATTTGGTTGTGCAATTCAGGAGAAGAGGCTGCCACTTTGGTGGATTTGGGCCGGCCTGGAGCCGCAAACACCCAAGGCCGAAATTGCTTGACATGTTTTTGTACAAACGCCACAAACTGGTTGACTCTCTCGGTGAAGTTGAAGTACAGTTTCGAGTCTTTCACGCCGATAATTCCTCCCTGGTTGGTGAATATGACAATCGTGTACCCGTCCAAAACCAAGCTTCGTATTTTGGCAATAACTTCATGTTCATTGCCGGATTTGGGGCTCGAATCGCTCGAAGACCACAACTTCCAGTCACTGGCACCCCGTGCGTACGGGCCGGCGGACTTGGTTGTGATGAGAGTGGAGTCTAGATCGAATGCAGCCACTTTTACTTTGGCACCTGTGAGACACACGCTCTGTTGCAGGCGTCGAGGAACGTTGGATAAAAGGTGCGTTCCCGTGAGTTGCCAACCCAGAGAAAACCGGTCACTCACTCTGTGTACTGAACTCGTACTACTTACGTTGTTTTCAGCGCCATTCGTCCCAGACTTCCCCCGTTTAAGAAGACTGAATATGTCTACCTTTTGGCTCATGTCGCGAATAATTGCAACTATCAATTTTGTAATTTTGCAGTAATCGAATCTCATGGACAACCAGTCTGACGACACACCAAAAGATCCCAGAGTATCCCGAGATCAGTACGGGCGTAAGACATGGGACGTGGACGCATACGCCCGTGACAAAAAGTCCGGTGACAAAACCCGTAGTTCCAAGGACCCTGTGGCTGTGGATGCCAGTCTTGACATCAAATCACACAAATCTTCCAGCCATTTGGCACACAGACGCACACTTCTAGATAGGCTGATCAATGCCGTCAACAGGCACACCATAATCAACAGCGATGCTTCTGGAGCGCAGGAAAGTGGCACCAAACGGAGAAGATTCGGATTTGTGTGTCCTGTTTGCGATCTTTCATACCGAGACAATATGGCGTTGATCGACCATTTCAACTCGCCACAACACATACGTAAGGCCACGGCTCATTTGGGTGATGAGGACCAAGACGATGAGTCTGAGATCATCGATGGAGGCGTACGACATGCTACAGTAGAAGAAGTAGAAGCCACTTTGCACCTGCTTTTGGAGAAATTAACCGAGAAAAACAGCACCACCACTATGGCCATGAGAGTAGAAGCCAGAAGGAAGTTTGAGCAACAGAAGCTCGAGAAGAAACGGGCTAAAAGGCAGAAGAAAAAGAGCGTACAAGAAGACGTGAAGAGCGTGATGGGATTTTCTGGGTTTGTGTAATGGACAAAACAACCTGAGAGCGTTAATTCTATAGTGCAGTGGTACCACAGGGTTGTTGTAAGTCGTCATTATCCTTTGCTATACAATACTTACCACCACTGCCTATTAGTACAGCTAGTTCACAATCCAGTCCACAATTCTCACTATCGCACGTCGTCGTGCCCCAGCCAACACCTCGCGCACTCTCATCCAATGAAAAGATTGTGAAAACAACTTACCTCCAATGAAGTTTACCTTTAAATTACCACTCAGTGAAGTGTTCAAGTACAAGGTAGGGAAGTTCGATGCCGGATTGGAACGTCAAATCCGTCTGAAATTGGACAGCTTATCATCTGTGACCAAAATCTATACCAACCCAGACGGCACCCCAAGAGTGCCCACCGATGAAGAATTTAAAACCATAGCTGATTTGCAAAATTTGTACTATAAAAGAAATCACTCCATCTGGAACTACATCTCCCCCAGTATCGCTAGAGAAGATTGGAACTTGTACCAAGATAATAACCAGGATTTATCTCACTTCCAATTCGTCACTAAAGATGCAGGTAAAATCATCGATAAAATCCCATATAAAGACGACGTAACAGGCGAATTGAAGTGGAAAATCGTTCGTGAAACCGAAAAGGCTGAAGGTTGGGAAATCCCATACTTCTTCATTGTTTTACCCACCACTCTCTATTTAATCTACTCCATGTACACTGCTCAATTAAGAGTTAGAGAATTGGAAGGTCCTGAATGGGCCGAAAAAGAATTGAGATTAAGAGCTGTGGAAGAGCTTTTCGATGGTGACACCGAGAAGGCCTTGAAATTCTTAAGTAATGACGGTAAAGATCCAAAGGAAATCAAAGAAAGAGACGATTTGGTTATTGCAAGAATCTTGGCCGGTGAGTATGATAAATTATCTTCTATAAAGACTGATAATAGACTTTTCGTCAAGGAACCAAAGAACCCTGTTCTTGATATCTAGAGTTACATAGCATATATTTATATTCTTCGGATGAGAATACCTAACATATAACAATATTCATTTACTATACTCTCTAAAGGTCCAACAAATCGATTTCTCCGTTGTTTTTGGATGGAACCGGAGGAGCACTTTGGCTGGTGTTTACACTTTGACTGGCACTTGCACTGTGGTTGCCGTTGTTGGTGCTGAAGTCTCCGAACACGTCGTCTCCATTGTTGCTGTTGTTGGTAGAAGTAGAAGTACTTGGTTTTGCAATTGTACCAGAAGGAGTTCTGCTGGTGCTCTTGGTTTTGGCCGAAGAGAACAATGACGAGAACGCATCGTTGTTTGCCTTTGGCTGTACCTTGTTGACGGTAGGACTAGAGAACGAAGGTGCTGGTTGGAAAGATTGGGCCTGCGATTGAGGCTGGGGCTGGTAGAGGTTCTGTTGGGAGTGGTACAATCCAGACAAGTTGTTGAGGCCATTTTGGGGTTGAGAAGACGATGAGGCTGTAGGAGCAGATTGGAAGTCGTCAAACTCGTCATCGTCGTCTTCTTCAGCTGCTGGAGCACTTGGAGCCGAAGCCTGAGCAGTTTGAGAGGACGATCCGAAGTCCAAATCTGCCAACAAATCGGGCTCTGCCGGTTGGGGTTTGGACTTTTTGGAACTTGCACTGGCACTGGCGCTGGCGGTAGCATTGGCACTGGCAGTAGCACTGGCACTGGCGGTGGTTGGCTTGGACTTGGAGCTTGGAGCACTCACTTCGTATTCTTCAAAATTATCCGAGCTTCCCTGTTGGCTGGAACCACGGTTGTATTCCTCAGCAGAGTCACCGTATCTGGCACCGTAAACACCACCGTCACCGAAAACTCTGTTGGAGAAATCTTCATCGTAGCCTGAACCGGTATTGATCGAAGAAGCTCCGCCATAAGCAGCCGATGAAACACCTCCAAACTTCTTCTGGTTGTTCCTTGCCTTTTTTCTTTCTGTTCTTATTTGATTGTCATCGTTCAACAATGCAATCAAATTTTTGGCTCTATTTCTAACATTGATACCTTGATCTCTACCCTTTGAATCGATATAATGGAACGACTTTAACATCAGAATCAACGCCAAGTTGGCTCTGACGTCGTCAATGATTCTTTCACTCCCGTTTCTTATCAAATAATCCAATAATTGCAAGGACTTGTAGATTTGTCTCCATTCATTAGCAGCTTTTTCGGTGAATCTTCTGAAAACAAAGGAAATGATTTCTTCTCTTTCTCGGTAATTGTAAGTTCCACCGGCAATCTGGGCCATCAAAGTACTTGGAGCACCCCATGGTTCATTATTGGTTGCTTCACGGACCTTTGCTTCCATTTCAGTTAAATTCATAGCCACTAAATGGGTTAGTATTGTTGGTAAACAGGCTACTGAATTGGTGTTTGGGTTGCATATACATACCGTTCTGTGCTTTACGAACGTACGCCTTGACATCATAAAGGTTGATGTTCTTTGTAGCGTCCTTGAGGAGATCCATGTCGTGGGGATCGGTGTATTCGAGTTATGATTTTCCGGTTGGTGCGACTTGGTTTGTGCGTGTCCCATAGGTGAGAATTGGGAATTGGCTGGAGCTGGATGCTTTTAGGGGAATACCAGTGGCATTGAAGAGTTGGGAGTAGCGTATTACTGTGAGTGACCTTCTTGGGTTGTGCACCGAGAAGCTCATTTAGTGCACGTTGTGTGCATGTTCTCTTGTTATGTACTTATTCTCGCTTATTCTCTTGTTATTCGACTTCTTTTGATCTGTATTGATCCGTATCCACGTGAGCTTAGCTATTCATACCCCAGCTCCCTCCACTTCCGTTGCTGAACCCCGAGCGTTCCATCATTCTCCAATTCACTCTTTCTCGTTCGTGGAATCTCCACACAATTAGTAGCCACCAATCACTCTACAATACCCTCCTTTATTCTACTATACACTTAGTGGCCTGCCAACTAACAAAAAACATTGTACACCTTGAAGAATATGGACCTCCGTTGGTATGCCATTCTCTCTTCTGCGATTTCCTGTTTCAATGCTTCAACGTCCACCTCTCTTCTTCCGGTATCTATATCGATTTCCGATGCCTTTAAATAAAACTTGGTCAATGGGATCCCCATGAAGAAAGCTGCGTAGATCTTGTGTCCCACGTAACAAACAACCACAATGGCCCCACCAAGGTATATTTTGAAGAACCCTTCCACATCGGCCTTACCAAGACCGGGTGGGAAAAGAGCGGCCCAAAACTGAAGACCTAAGAAGATAGTCAATAACACACACCCGATATACGATCCGTACACAGACGTTGCAAACACCAACTCTTCTTCAGCAATACGCGCTTGGTGGTTGAACGCTGCTCTGAAACGGATGTGGCTCAAACAAATACTCCACCATGTGAACAAAGAGCACAACCCAGATATGGCGAGTAACCAGTCAAACACCTCGGTGGTCTTGTCCCCTGGCAAAGCAACCAAGAAGGCCAAGAGTCCAACGGCGAACTGAACACACAATGCCACAATGGGTCTTCCGTTTCTGTCAATGTAATTCAAGATTTCAGGTCCTTGTTTCAAAGCACCTAAAGCTGCTAAAGTACGAGAAGATCCGTAAACTGACGAGTTTCCAACAGACAACACAGTGATAATGATCACAGAGTTCAATATAGATGGCACGGCAGGGATTTGTGCCTGTCTGACAGCAATGACAAACGGACTGGTGTTTGAATCCACACCTTTTTCTTTGACCTCGGCATTGGTATCTGTTTGGCCCAATAAAGCTGGGTTTTTGTACGACACCAATAACCCGATCATGATGACCGAGGAGATGTAAAAGAAGAGTAATCTCCAAAACACCTGTTTTCTGGCTTTTGGAATCGACTTCTTGGGATTGGCTGACTCTGCAGCTGCCAAACCAAAAAGCTCAGTTCCGGCAAAACTGAAACTAGCGTTAAAGATAATGGAGCACATGTTCTTGAAGGGCTCAGACTTATTGAACATGCCTCCCAAGGGCTCGTGCCAGTATCTTCCTCCTATGAAATCGTGATTTGGAGGAGCTCCTCCGGATACAATAACCACAGACAAAATCAAGAATCCGAGAATGGCAGTGATTTTGATAATGGCAAACACACACTCGGCTTCCCCGTAGCCTCTGACTCCGAATAAGTTGATTCCACAAATTAACACCCAGAATATCGCCACAAAAGCTTCTGGAGGTACGGGGTTCTCCCAGTACTGGATGGTTATAGAAGCAGCCACCAACTCCAACGGAAACGTGACGAGCCACTGTAAGGCATAGTTCCATGCCATGGCAAACCCCCACGACTGGTCGATGAAAAGAGTATTGAAAGTGACGAACGCTCCCGAAATTGGGAACGCAACTGCCAACTCACTCAACGCTGAGGCAGTGACGAAGATACTTATGGCGATGAAGATCCACACAATCAACAATCCCAATGGACCTGCAGCCGCTAACGCTGAGCCCAACCCTACGAAGAGCCCCGTACCGATAGCTCCTCCCAAAGCAATCATTTGTAAGTGTCTTGATTTCAAAGTACGAGACAATGGTGATGTCAGTGTCACTATTGCAGCCCTTTCGAGTTCTGTTAGTCTTGAGTAATCGAACTGCGGGTGCTTCCTTTTCTTTCTTCTGGTTGCGTTTGTTCTTTGCGGAGTGACACCCTTTTCACCAGGTCCAACTCCTGGAGTTTGAGACGTTTGTACGGTTCTCTCTGTCTGCTGAGGGCCCAAGCCATAGCCGCTTTCCTCATCTTCATTTTCATAAAGTAAATAATCGATTTGAGAGTAATCGAAAGGCTTGAAAGAGTTGAAAAACCTTTTGACGGGATTGGCCTCATATTCACTCAATGAAGACCCATCATAGCTTTCATTCTCACCAACCTGACTGTCGTTAGAAGGAGAATTGAAAGACGATATGGCGTGAGATTGTAGATCACTGCTTTTCAACTCCATGACCGATGTGAAATGATATAATTACAGGATACGGAATTCTTATATCGGGTTGATTGAAATTCCATTCAAGTGCATTAAATCAAGGCAGGTGACTTAATTTAACCGGATTTGGTAAGCGCGGTGTACCTTAGCTCAAAAAAAAATGTCTTAATCTAGATTATGGTTATTGTTCAGTATTGGCATGACGTGCCCGTACCGAACTCTTTTATTGTTCGTTGGTGTGTACACGTTGCACTTGGTCGGGTGCTGTGCACGCGTATTGGATCGATAAGAGACTGATTTTGTGGCACTTTAGCCACTGGACATCAGTGCATTTATTGGCAATTATACTGGGTGCTGGCGGCTGGTGTTGGATACTGGCGGTGGTCACTGCCCTCTTATCATCTTCTTTCGATGGAAACAGTCAATTGTATCAATTTCAAATGCTGTTTTCCAGCCTTCCACAATGAAATTACGTAGTTTCACGTAGTGCATCCGAATCTTACATGGACAACTTTGACGGAATTGTGCAGGCTAATTTTGACGATGATATCGAGTTGGGATTGCGGAATCTTCGTTGTAATCCCGAGTTCTAGCTCCTATTGTGGTAAATAGAGTGTTCTCGTTAAAATGTCACGGCGGAAAATTCCGTTCTCCTGGGCTCGTGAGCCAGGGAACTCGTTGGCCTTGACGACCGTCGCCTCTTCGGCTTGAGGCACACGCAAACTTTAACCCAAACTCACACTCTGACTTGAAGCACACCAACGCCTAACGATCAGCGAGTAGCATCAACACTTTCAGCACTTGATTCCAATTATCAGGGATCAATAACGAGTGAGTCTGAGGATTTTGTATGTTCGAGTGCTCCTTTTGTATCAAATACTCCGTAGTTACTACCTAAACTCAGATGCGGAGGGTCCTTGCGGCTCGAAATCTGCATCAATATTTCCCAATTGTTGTTCTTTAGTCGTCAGCATAAGGACCAATGGCATTATTGTGAATGCCTGTACAAATATTCGTGTGGAGTTTTTTCAGGTGATTTGAATAGGATTATCGACAATTACGGTGGTGCTCAATTAAACGAAAATCGGCATTTCGCCCAATTAGCAATCGCTCCGTGTCATGTAGTAGGTCTATGGACTTTGGTTAAATGCCAGACAAGTGGTCTGTGTAAGACTAAGAATTGATAAATTCGAATGGCTCCTGCTGCCAGGTTCTCTATGTATATTGTCCACAGCGATGGCATGTTGATTTATCACGTGGTGTTCACGAACCAAATCCATGTAAAACTATTGATTTTCGACTTTCCAGCACGAGAGGTCCACCTTGCAAGCTTATTCTGGACTTTTACTGGGTTCCGGAAATTGCATTCACAAAAGCTACACCAGTCAACCTATGATTTACTTACTGATGGAATAACAGCTTTATGATGTGGTTTGGTTTTATTCTGGTTTGCCTAGTAGTGTGATACTCTAGTTACTTCATCCTCTGCATGGTAGGGCAATGTCCCTCCCAATCCTGTAATGAACACATGAGATCTTTAGAGTTTGGAAACCTTTTTGTCTAATGGCTGCGAAATTCACGAAAAGTAGAACTTCAGAGTTACAAACATTTTTGGTGTGAAATGCAGATTTGTTCCACACCTCGAGAATAACACCATAGGTCAAACATATGGGTCACGCACGAATTCACTTCACCATTTTGATATACGGGTAACAATTCTTGCACTTGATCCAATTGGCGTGAGCATTTTTATGAACTGCTTCGTATCCTGTTCTCCACAATTTCAGATGCTAGGAAACACATCAACATCCTTTCACAGGTTTATTCCACATTGCTTCTACGGTGTTCCCAGGCCCTAATTGTCCCCTAGAAAGCCCTAGAATCTACTTTCCTACACTGATTCCAGTACATGTCTATGCATTTAAAATACCTATTTTTCTAAGTCAATGAATTTACCACCGTTGGCGAATCTTGGGTGTCTTGGGTCGTTGATGAATTCAGGAGAGTTCATGGAAGCTTCGCTGGCTTTCCAGATTAATCCGTAAGTGACAGCAGCTAGAATAAGTTAGTATTTGGGGCATGGAAGGGAGTGAGGAAACCGGGAGAAGTTGGGAGTAGGACCGAATCTGTGGAGGGGAATTTCCAAAAAGAAAACCATTGCATCTTGAGTGCACTCGTTGGGCAATGACACAGTCATGGGACTCAAACAGGAAACTCACTTTCGATTGTGTAACTATAGACTGAAGTCATAGAAATCTTCTGAAACAATCAAATGATGCCACAGTTCAATGTCTACACAAGTCACAAAGTCAATCAACCACTATCGGCAGGTCTTGAGCTTGACAAGACTAGTGCAGCGCAAATTGAAACCTCAAGCTCAAGCCGATGATTGCATCAATTGGCGCACCACAAATTCCACAAATATTCAGATCCTCAGCACTCCGTGGTAACACAGGTCAGTACATACCTCCGACACCAAAAGGCCAGAAATGTTTAAGCATTGGGGTAGCAAATTTTGGAAGCATGTTGGTGTTTGTCAAAATTGTTGAAAAGTAAAAGTTCGGATTCAAACTTTTCGCGGTCGCTCGACCAATGATTTCAGAGAAGACGGTTGGTGTGCGCACGCCAACGGGATTATATAGGCAGAAATGTTTCTTTGGATATGGCTTTACGAACGACTATCCTATGCAGTATAAGTATATGGGAGGGGTGCCTGGCCTAAAAACAAGCTCTCGTCCGTCTGTGAACTCTTGGGGATCACACTGGTACATAAGCTTGTAAGGCACGTCACGTGCCCTCAATTCCAGTTCGAAATCGTCTATAGTGTCCTGATTTCTTCTGGTGGCTGCTATATAGCACTTCTTGCACCCATTTTGAAGGAAGCTGTGGAGAGTGGATACCAAATCTCCGAGAACAGAAGAATCGTAGGTAATATCTGCTGCCACCACGAAGTCAGTGGACGGTATGAATTCATCAGGACCCCACACTAGTTGTGAGAGCTTGTATTTGTGGTTTTCGATTTCATTGAGTTTGAGGTTGGTGTGGATGTTTTCAAGAACGTTTGTGTCACCGTCTGTGAATACCACGGTGTTTATGTGTGGAGCTTGTGTGAGTGATATTCCCACGAGGCCCGTACCAGCACCAAGCTCACACACATTTCCCTCGAGATGTAAGTGTTTGTTCAAATACCACGAGAGAAACACAGCTGCTTCCCATGTACGAAGCCCTGTGGTGCCCTGTCCCGAGATCACTCCCGGAGTTTCGAGAATTTTGACATCAGTGGACCCTACAGAATACAAGATTTCGTCAGTGTCGGTGGGTTTCAAAGGTTTTGCCAGAAGTATCTCCGGAGACGCATATAGCTCGTAGATGACATCGTGGATCTCTACGTTGTCACGCTCATATTGCGATATGAACGCATTTAAGAACGTTTTGACGTAGTGCTTGTTCGAGACCGATGCAAGATGAGATGCAAGCACAGCTTGGTCTTCCCACGAAAGATGCGTTTGTTCTTCACTAGCCGAAGATGGCAGGTCCTGGCACGCCTTCAGGGGCACAGGAAGCTGGGACACCGGTTTTCGGTGATTTGCATGAGCTATTAGGTCAGCTACTGTTACTACAGCCATCGCGAATAAAGTGTCAACCTTTAATTACACAAAAGCACTTGTGTACAGACACAAACACAAATCAAATATATACGCAAATCCATTTCTTCGTTTTCTTTTACTGATGCATGGCATCAATCTCATCTTCAAATCTTATCTTATACTGCTCCTGATGGAGCTTGGACAAGTTCTTATCATCACGAGTGTCAAAGCTACACAGGCTTGAGTCAATTCATGGAAAGAATTGTAACGCCGCGTAGAATGACTGGCTCCCTATGAATACCACCACTGTGTCTGAAAATGCAACAATCATCAAAGATGTCTTCCTCCATTGACTTTATCAGTATATCTAGGGAATGCTACTCACTGTAGTCCTTTGCAGCTTTCATAAAGCAAAAGAAGTGATAAGAACTGCATTTGACATAGTAATGAGGTATTGCCTGGATCATCTAATATGTCTCATGCGGATGATGGTGGGGTTGGAAAGGGCGCATCCCCACTGCCAAGCGTGGAATTGGCGTGAGGTAGGGAATTGGCGTGAGGTAGGGAATTGGTTTGAGATGAATCGATGAATGGAGTCGTTTAGTTCCTTTAAAGTATGTATCAGAATAAACACTCTTATTACCCTGGCTTCTCAATGTGGCTTACTTCTCTCTTCCTGCCACTTCCAAATCTTGACAAGGCACAATGATAGTGGACTATATAAAACTGAAGAACTTGGTAACTCTTATATTTCAGATTTGTTGACTCACCTCCACGAATATGAGCATACGGTACAAGAAGACAAATATAAGCATACGGTACAAGTAGACATATGTATACGTTAGTGGATTTGAGTAAGGTAGAAAAAATTACAAGCATAAGGTTTCAACACAGACAACCACAGCAGACACATATACTTCGAGTGCCAGACCACTCTTTCAATCTGGAACGCCGCGGTCGGTCACCGCAGGTGGACGTGGGACAAGTTCTTTTTGAACGGAGCTATACCCAGTACGATTCTACATCGTATACACATCTATTTGTGTCTCACCCACCGCTTATTGGCCGACCACATCAAGCAAAGGCAACCTGCCTCATTAGTGCAAACGCAGTCCCACTTCAATAGGTGGATTGCTACTCTGTTTCACACAGAGTTCCTGAAGTTGATTGAGCTGTTGCCACGAGGTAATGTTTCATTAGCTTTAGTCGTTCTATATAGCTTCTACTCCATATATATTTAGCTTGACAGCTGCGCTGCTATTACGTCTTCGCCGCAAACGCAAAATATACGTCGTGTCTGATACAGATATGGCCCAATCTGCTAAAGATGCGCTTATTCAAAGACAAAATGGATACACAACTTTTCTCTATACAGAACGTCTAATCCCTATACAATCTGTCCCAACACTCTGACTCTCTTGACTCCCCCATCGGGAATAATGGTCAATAAAACGTGTGAGTACTCACCATCTTCTTTCACATCGAATGTGTGTTCTTTATCAGGACCGGTTTTGGTGTCGTCAACCAAAACCTTCCAGTCACTGTCCAATGCAAGAGACAATTCGTCTTCGGTTTTGATGGCCTTGACATTAACTTTTTGGGGAAAGTTACCTCTGAAATGAGCGGTATCAATGACAATTTGACTGATTTTGGTAGTGGCACCGAGCTTGATAATAACCCAGTCTACGTGTCCGGGGGTCCTAGATCTCTTTGTTTCCCATCCGTCCGACATGTCGTGTCCTCTTCCTGGCAAAAGTAAATTATCAGCAGATCCAAAGTGTTGATCTGAGACTCTGACAGCCACACCTCCATTCTTCACAGAAGCAGTGTCGATGATAGCACTTGAATCCTTAGACAACACTGGAACAACGGTCCCGTATAATCTGAATCTGGCAATTCCTCCATCAGGGTACATTCTCAATCTGGCATGAGTGTAGCTTTGATCAGTGATTTGATCTCTGACGAAAAAGTGTCTCTGAGAAGGACCACATTCCACCTTTTCAATGACAGTATCCCACTTGGCATTGGCAACGTCGTTTTCACTGTCATCGCCCAAAACAGTGGCTTCAACAGAAATATGAGGTGCGTGGTTACCATTGAAGAATGCAGTGTCTACTTCACATCCAATCAATTTGGCAGATGCAACCCCCAACTTGAAGATCACATAATCAGCTTCCTCTGTATTGTGTCTTCTGGTTTCCCAACCATCATACCAAGCACCCGCATATGTAAATCTGGTAGCATCTCTGATTGGAGCCTTTGGCTTAATCAAGTTCTCTGCAGCAGCAAACCATTCGTCACTGAAAGAGAGGATCTTTCCTCCAAGCTTTTCTCCAATGACATCTGTGTATTGTAAGACAATCTGTTGTTGGAATTGTTCAGCAGTAAGAGTTCTGGTCATGTTGTATAAATGGAAAATATCGACAACTGAAAAAATTCGTTATCTCGGAGGACACCGATATCTGATTAGCCACACTGCTAGAGAGAGTCGCACGAGAGTCACTGAGCTCAGGGCCGGTGCGTGGGCCGGCACCCAGCGTGTGGGGTCCAACAGTCGCGAGGAAAAGATAAGGAGCGTGGGTACACCAGGAACGGGGTGCACGTGACACGATCCTGAAGAGCCATTATCCACTCACGTGACCGCTGATCACGTGATGGGCGCGCCCGGTGTTTAGACGTCGTCTAGTTAACAATTTCCCGTTTTGTAAACAACACAAATACACAAGTGCGCACCAATATTGTTTTATTTCCATTCCATTTTATAAATCAACCTTGTGTCTGTTCATTCATATATCCCCCAACCCTATTCACTCGTTTATCCACATCCATCTGTTACCTGGAGCCAGCAATCTGATCCAGAAGATTTCTCCCGTTTAATAACCGGTTATTTATATTTTTCTCACTTATCCGCCCAACACCATGGATGATTACAAAGAGAATGTTCAAGTTATAACTTCTTCGTCCCCTAAATTACAATCTAGAAGTTTTCAAGACCCTTCTCCGTTATCCTCAAAGAATTCTTACAAGTCTTTATCATCCAAAAAGTCCCATAACTCATTCAATAAATCTTCATCTCCATTACTTCCTCCAATCATGTTGGACAAGAAACCTTCAAACAGCTCATTGAATTCTTCGAGTTCAGGACAGAGCTCACTTGAACGACAATATGGTGATTTGTTGATCAAATATAACAATATGGTGATTGAATTCAATCAATTGGAACAAGATCTTTTGATAAAGTCCAAAACAATAAACGATCAACTCATCCAGATATCCGGATACGAGAAGTTCTTGAGTCATGTCAAACTGGAATTTGGCAAGACAAAAGATCTCATGGAAAAAGAGTTATACTATTACAAAGAAATGATCGAGGACTATCAATTGAAGTTCTTGAAATTGAATAATGAGTTAGAATATTACAAGAATATGGAGTTCAACCATTTGGAATCCTACAACAATGACGACAATGACGAAAAATACAATCAGCTTTTGAAAGATTTCAAGATCTTGAAATCCAATTTCGAAGTCGAACAGAATTCAAAAGTTATGCTAATCGAGCAGATAGAGGCTTTAACTCAGGAAAATCATAAGCTTAAAGATGATCTCATGGCATACTCAGACTCTAATACCAACGTGAACTCTGAGTCTCAAAATTTCGACTATGAAAGTACAGCAAACAGTGTTATCAGAGACTTAACATACAATTATCACGCCCACACCTCCAATTTGAGTGCACACGTGGACAGCGAGGACGAACTAGATCAACAAACCGACACTGAAGAAGAGGAAGTCCCAAGGGATGATGCGGATGACTACGGGTATCTCGATAGCATTGGTGCAGATGCCCAATCGTCACCTATCAAAGAATCGTACGATCTCCAAACTCCCACGCAAGCCCTGGATCGGGTGCCCTCTTTGATCCAAACAAAGGATTTCACATTCCCACCATCTCCAGACCCAAACACGAAAAGCAAGAGACAAAGTTTGCCTGTGAATCTTCAGAACGACTTCATATTATCACCCCTCAAGCTTGCGTCGCAAGATTGTGACACGTCAACGATTTCCAAATCCAGATACAGTATTTCTAGACCCAACCACAGTAGGTATAGCAGTCATGATATAGTGCCTATCAAAGTTGAGTTCGAAAGCAAAACCGAACAGAGAAGCACTTCTGTGCCATCCCCTGATAGAGTTCATGATATTGACGAGCATGAAGAAACTGACGAGATAGATGCAGATGAGGAGAATAAAGAGATCGAGTCCACTTTCAAGAAGCTCAATGGTGACAGAACCTCGTCCTCCTCCAAAAGGTCGAGTCTCATTTTCGAAAACACAACTAGGTTGACTGAGGACATGACCAAACAAGGGATCATGGAATTGAAGTTCGAATTACAATCCTTGAAGCTCCACAACGAGAAGCTTTTGTCGTACATTGGGTTCGAGCTACAGAAACAGAAGCGGAACATCAAGAAGCTATCGTCACGCCAAAATTTGCAGAACATCGAATACAGCGATTCCAAGTTGATCGAAAAATCGAGAGAAGTATTGATTCAAAAGAAAAGAGTTTTAAGGTCGGTTTCCATCAACGCCATTCTTTCAAAGAACTACAACAATAAGGACAGTATAGGTATACTCCAAAAAGGAATAATCAAGTTCGACGATGACAACATACAAACCAATATAGATGAAGAAGACGAAGGTGACGAAGAGAACGACGACGACTACGGATTCCTCAAGTTCAACGACAAGTTCAACAAGAGGATCTTTTCCAATGGCCTCAACGACTATTACGACATGAACTCCGAGGATAGCTCAAACAAGAATCTCAAGAAATTCAAGTCACAGAATTTCCAGTCCAGTAACAACATGGATCAAAGCGATTTCGACACCACCGACACATCGTTTGAGGATTCAGTGGATGACTGTGACTGGGAAGATAAATATAGGAACCCAAGACAAGTGAATGTGGGGCTCTTCAATCAAATACGGTACTTACTTACTGGGTCAGTCCATAAAAAAGCAGAGACTAAAGAGAGTTCAGTCGACGATACCTTGAAATACCAATTTTTCAGTATCGCAATAGGAATAGCCATCATCGGAATGCGGTTCAGTCACTATACCCATCATCATGATTAGTATCTTCATACCTATAGATTTAATGAATACATGAATAAATAAAAACATTTCGCCAGAAACAGATTTTAGATATCGGCAAGATGCAGGAGGCACCCCGTGTGCAGGCGATGATCGATATACAGGCGGTGTTCGAAATTGAAGGTTCACGACAGGCTGGGTTGTACGGGATCGTAAACGGTTCGATATTGGACTATTTTTGGTGCTGAAAAAACCTGGGCACTTTAGACTCGCGTCTTCTATCCTCTGACGGCTTGTTGTGCTCTCTAAGAAACCAGCTTTTCCGTGTCTTCCTCGCCCTCCCCCACTAAAATCAGGCGATTGCGAAAACCGGAAGTGCGCGAAACGCAGCGAATAGAAAAGTGGAACCATTTTTTTGGAGCCCATAAATACAGTACAAATGGCAAGAGGAGGCAGAATCGATAATAAAAGTCCCAAGCGGTACACCAACATGGCGTTAAAGAACTACCTATATGCCAAACATGCAAATGACGAATTTACTCTCAAGTTAATGCAGAACACCAATATAATAAAACCTCAAGAATTGCAGCCAACAAAGCCGAGCGAGGTTGCAAAAGAGAGGCCTGTAACTAAAGAATCTAAAGGTCATTGTACAGATATAGAAAGTTGTAACAATTGCAGTACATGTCCGAATAACAAGCATAAAAACCAAGCCAAAGTGACCATTGAAATCGATAAAAATGTCGAACTACAATCAGAGATAACTCGGATCAACCACGCATTAGGTGAGATTGATTTCACCAACAAAATATAAGATTTATTGCATTATAGATCTATAAACTGTTCACGAGTTTGAATTGTACGACCTTCAATGAATGATAAAGAAAATTCACATATGGAATGTGTAGTTTAATGTTACCGTTTGGATTATTATTGGTGTAAATCGAGATCAAATTGCCCAAAATCACCTCTAACTCTATAGCTCTATTGTTACGGAAGTCAACCAACATTGAAGGCTCGTACTTGAATGGGACATCGATCTCTAATGTGAACTTGATCATGTCTTCAATGGTTTGATCTTCGATAAGTTGATCCAGGTTGACGGCTTTTAATTGTTGATTGGCAATGAATTGAACCTCTTGCATCAATGGCTTGATGATCTCAGGAACTTGTTCCGAATCGTAGATTACAGAAGTGTCTGCGTTTGTAAGACAACACAAAGTGTTAAATGTAGCATTGTACAATAACTTTCTGAATCTAGTGAATGTCACATTGGGGTCCTTCTTCACCACGTTTTTGCTACTGGAGTACAAGGCAATCCACTTGTCCAAATTCTGGGCTCCAAAGGCTTTATTTTGGGGTTCATCGAAAACTCCAAAGGAAACTTCATCAGCTGCAGACATTTGAATTGTTCCATTGGTGTTGATAGAACTGATATAACTGACTCCACTGATGAGAGACACATTGTCGATGGGCGTCCAGTACTTCTGGATGTCGATCCCGTTTTGAATCAACACAATTGAACTGGTGCCGTCAGATTTGAACAATTTTTCTTTAACTGCAATCACCTGGTCCCAGAGATTATTCTCCTTTTGTGGGATCACTTTGGTACAAACAACGACAAAGTCATAGGGCCCGTAGTTCAATGCATCATCCAACGTCTTGACGATGTTCTGAGGTTTATAGCTGGTTTTGGACACTTGCTGGTTTGCGTCCATATAGTTGATAGTGTAGCCATTTTCCGTCACTTGATCGTAATCTGATCTGATGATAGCGGTGACGCGAGCGTCTGAGTTGCTGGCGACGGTGTAAGCAGCCACAGTGCCAACGCCACCCAAGCCAATAAATAAGGTGTTCGACATTTAGTGTGAGAGCGTATCGGTGAAAGTATATATAGTGCCAGGAGTGGAAGTACGCGACACGGAATTACCTGCGAAAGAGGACGGAAATATTCCGTTTATTACCGTAACCGTCACTAAAGCGTTAGCCAAAGTGTTAACTAAAGCGTTAACTTAAGCTTTAAGTAAAGCGTGAACTAAGGCGTTAACTCAAGCATTAGCTAAACCGTTAACAAACCGTTAGCCAAACCCTTATCACCGCTAACCATAACCGTTTATTATACAAAGTAGACTACAAAGCATTAATAATATTACAATAGTCGTGGAAGGCTGGGACGGTGATTCTGTCGTTCTCTCTGTGGTCTTTTATGATGGCCCGTTCTGGCATCTCACTCTTTCAGGTCCTTTCTTTGGTTCTTTCTTACTTTACATCACTGATGGGTTCAGTGCCAACTTCACTCTATTACTTTCCCACTCCCGTCCACTCCCGTTCTCTCCCGTCTCCACCCGTCCTACGTCGAAACCTTTCACTTCTTCCACTTGAGTGCCAACAATCTGTCTTCCGTATCGTGAGACCCGTTCACTTGTGGCTGAGGAAGAGTATTTGACCTCATGAAAAACTCGTCGATCCCACTCATCTGGTTGGACCCCGGCCTCATGTTGTGCCCGAGCTGCTGCATCTGATGGAGACCCTGGTTCTGTGGCTGGTTAGGATGTGGGATCTGAGGCTGATTGTGTGTAGGTTGAGGCTGGTTAGGGTTCTGGCTTTGATTTTGGGGCTGACCTTGGCTTTGGTTTTGGGGCTGGTGGGCTCCGAGCAGCGCCTGGTTCTGCGGCGATATCTGGGACGACGCTTGTCCTTGTTCGAGAGCACGTACTTGTTGCACCCGTTCGTGGAAAAACGCAGACTTGAACTCCTGGAACACCTTCATGGTTTGAGGATAGTAGTTGATATTCTCATGGAAATACCGGTCAGCAAACATGTAGATAAACCTTTCGATATCCAAACTGCTGACATTGGAGGTGAAATCCAATTCCGATGGTTTGGTGGGTGTTTGGGCAGCACCCACGCCCTGTTTCACGGCTGAAGCTCTCGCAAGTTGGCCGTGGTGAACCAGGTTTCTGAAGTCTCTGCCGCCCTGCGTGTGAGCCTGGGCGTGGGTGTGGGTTTGGGGCAATTCTTTGTTCTGGGCAGAAGAATTACGGAACTGGTCGCCGTAATCGAATCCAAGTCCGGTGCCGTTTTGAGGAACTTGTGGCAGCTGCTGGGGATACATCTGGTAGTTGGGGAAGTTCATGTGGTTTCCGTACACAGAAGGCTGCTGGTGCTGTTGCTGCTGTTGTGGCTGTTGTTGGTGCTGTTGCTGGGGAGGTTGGTGTCTGAATTGGGAGGAAGTAGTGTTCATGATATCGTAAGCCCCGGAAGGAGTGCCAGCAAAATCGTTGGCAGTTTCTGTGTCGGGCCTGGCGTTGACGTCAGAGAAGTTCTGGTCATACATTCCATTGGGTCCGGGGGTCAGCCCGGAATTTACAACCACTCTGGCACCAGAGTTGGAGCCTGAATTACCTCCAGTTCCGGCCCCAGACTCGTTCAACTTGGGCAGCGATTGGCTAGAACCGGCACCGTGCATGTCCTGGCCCGGGCCTTGGCCTGCACTATTGATATCCAACTTCAGACTGGAAGTGGAGCTCGCAAGGGATCCAGCACCCGAAGGTTTGATGGTGCCACTCATCCGTTTCTTGTTCAATCCGTGTCTCTTTTTGAACTGCAGCAACCAGCCATGAGAGAAGCCTGCGAGACGTTTTGGATCATCGACACCGTATTGGTTGGCGTAAATCGACCAGTGTTCCCTTAAAATCGGTTCATTGATTGGCTCTCCTCGCTCGAGTTTTTGTTGGACCAATAAATCCATGGCCTTGTTGATTTTCTCGTACTTGAACTTGACTTTCCTTCTACTTTGCTTTGTGAAGTCCAGATCTGCTCCTGTTATACGAGCTCTTAATTCAGGTTCATTTTTAAGCCATTCACTGAATGACGATGTTGAGATGGAAACTTGATCCTTGTACCGGTCAACCGTCTCCAGCTGGGGTCTGGTGGACTGATGGTAGTAGTCGAGGATCTGGATCTTCTGTTCGAGCGTGGCTCTAGGTAATCGGGATGGCATTGGGTGTACGCAACGTCAATCACTAGAGGTGTTTATTTATAAAATTTTCTCTGCGCACACTACACCACCGTGCGGCGACCGTCTGCCTGGGGGCTCGCTGCGGTGGCCTGGAGCTGCGGTGGCCTGGGGCTGCGTGCATTTGCCTGGGGCTCGGTCTATTGCCTGGGGCTCGGTCCATTGACCTAGCGTGGGGGCTACACACCAGTTCGCTGTAAGGCCACCGCGGGCTTGTGGGGCTTGGCTGGAGGGGTGAACGTGGACTGATCTGGTGAGACATGAGATCGTTGGTGTAGAGTTGGGCTGTGGTACCGTAGTTCCAGCCTACCACCACAACACCTCCCCAGAATATCTCTCCAAAACTCTCTACAGTTATTTGCTCTGGCCCCAATGCAAGATTCATTAGTGTACTCCTCCTATTACCTCTAACTGAACTATATACACTTCACCCACGTGAATCTTATCTATGCCTCATAATATCTTTCCTTTGGCTTGAACTCAAGCTTTTGTTGGCCCTTCTTACGGATTTCATCTGCTGTGGCCAACGACGCGTAAAACTGTCTGACTCTCGGATGAGTAGTCACCTTATACCGATCGAAATTGAGTACCTGGAGCCCTTCTCTCGAAACAGCCCTTGATAACGCAACGTAAGCCTGGCCATTCTCAAACACCCGCCTCAAATCAACTTTAACTCGAGGAAGCGTTTGTCCTTGTGACTTGTGGATTGAAAGAGCCCACGCAAGAATGAGTGGGATTTGGACTCTTTTGGCAAGAACGTTCATATTCTCATCCTCAACAGTCCACTGTTCAGGCTCTACGAGAACAGTTCTATGGCTTTTATCGGCAAGAAGGAACCTCACCAACGGATACTTGGTTTTGGATGACGATTCATGAAGCTTTTGCATCATCTCTTTCTTCCTTTGTACGTTTTGCTTATAAGCGAGCCCAAGCTCAGATAAATCGGCATCATCTTCAGATATGTCTTCCAAAAAGTCGAAAATAGAGTCAGAAAGTTGTTCAGGTTTGACCTTGACCACCATTTCTTCTTCTTCCTTCTCCTTTCCGATCCTGTCTCTTTTGGCTTGTTCCTTTCTCAATGCCTCTTGCACTTTGTGTTCTATATCTTCAACGCTATCGTCGGCATTTTCTATCAACGTTTGATAACACATGTAGGTGTCACGATCTATGAAATCGACAACTTGTCCTAGAGATCCATTGACCAAGGTCTCGTCGATATTCTTGATGCACATCACCTGGGCTCCTTTCTTGAGGAATAGTTTCTCCGGTGTGAGGAAGTTATTAAGCACATTCTGTCGCTGTTCATATGGAAGGTCACCGGAGTCTATTGACTTGTATAAAAGGGTCTGACTCTCTAACAAATTGAGTCTGGAGTTATTGGCTCTTTCTACTTCGTATCTGGTACAGAAAAGTTGCGCCGCTTCTATACCCCCAGAGTTATCCAACGGCCTCAGTAGTCTCTTGAATTCTAGATTGTGTTCATCGGAAACAACCCCACCTCTCATGGCATCCAACATGTCGATGAACGTTTGGTCACCTTTTTGACGGAAAACTTCTTTAAGTACAAGTGTCACGTCTATCGCTTCCTTCCATGCTTCACTTTCAAATGCAAACAGAGCTTCCTGGCGTTCCTTCACATCGGTGCCATCAATGTTTGTAGACTTGGACACCGGTGGGAGCTGGTAGAAATCTCCACAAACAATCACCTGGATGCCTCCGAACGGAGCTTTGGACCGTCGAAGCTTCTTGGCCACCGTATCCAAAGTGTTGAAGAATTTGGCGTCTATCATGGAAATCTCATCGATGATGAGCACCTTCAACTCCTTCCACCTGTTGACGGCTTTTCTATTTTTTCGTACTTTCTTCACAAGCGAGTCTATGGATCCTTGTGCTAATCCTAAACCGGCAAAACTGTGCAAAGTAATGCCTCCTATGTTACAGGCAGCCAATCCCGTAGAGGCAGTCACTGCCACTTCTCCCTTGCCGTGTTGGCTTCTGAGAGCTTTGATCATGGCTCGTAGTAAAACAGACTTCCCGGTACCAGCCGAACCAGTATAGAAGAGAGACTGACCTGATTGCGCAAGTTGTAGGATATACTCCTGTTCTTCTGAGAGAACAATTGGCTTGACCACTTTCACTGGTTTCAAGAGAGGCCTTGGTGCTTCGTTCCGTTGTGTTTGAAGGACGATGGTGTGGTTCGAGGACGTGGAATAGGGTCGTGCTCGGAGCTTTCTAGGAGGCGACCTGAAAGGGGAAACCGGACGCTTGAATACAGGTGGGAGCGTAGAGCTTTGCAGTAGCGACTCGAGTGCTCCGGGACTATTCACTGCTGGACGCAGAGCGCCCGTTGCTGGCTGTAGAGCACCTGTTGCTGGACGCAGAGCACCTGTTGCTGCCTTGTCGGCGCTAATGGAGCCTGTTTTGCACGTTGAGTCTCTTGTGATAGGCGTGCTTGTGATTTGCAGGTTCAATTGTTCATTCGCATGTTCGAGAGCCTGCAGCCTGGAAGCCTGCAGCCTGAGACCAGAGTCACCCTTTGGGGACGTGTGCGTGAAGGAGTCAAGGTCAAGCTTGATTCCAAGACCAGAGTCAGCCGTGTGACTTGATTGTGGTACATTTTCGCGTACAATCTCGTGAAGAGTATCGATAAAGCTGGTGTTTTTAGCACCAGCACCCGTTGTACTGTGCACGAGAGACTCGTCAAACGGGTCGACATCTTTCTGTGACTGGGAGTGTTTTGGCGACTGGGAGTGTTTAAGCGCCTGACTGAATGACTGGGAATGCTTTGGTGTGTGATCGCCAAACGAGAAGCTGTCGTCGAAATCCAACTCTGTCGTCAGAATAGGCTTGGCCTTGAACGCAGACTCGCCAGCAGGCTTGTTGGCATCCACGTCTATTGGTGTGTCCACGCCAGGGCGTGTTGTGGGATCGATATTCTCCTTATTCAAAAGCTCTTGCAGACTTGAAGAAGGGCTACTGAAAGATATATCGTCCCATGTCTTTTTGTAGCCTGGGAGTTTTGGAGGAGTCAGTGGCTTCATGTGAACACTATAATGAGATCCAGTCAAAAGTCGCTTTCTAACAGACGATGTCTTCAACTGACTTAGAAAATTACTCATAGGCGTATGGCCTGGACGCGACTGTAATTGTGAGAATCTGCAACTGATTGAGATTTGAGAAACTGCACCAAATTGATTGAGATTTGAGAAACTGTGCCAAACTGATTTGAGATTTGTGAGACTGAGATTTCAGTGAGCTGAATTTGAGATTTGAGTGATTGAACTTACACTACACTAATGCCTGACACCAAAATCACCGCCATATGCGACTCCCGGATCTTGTGCTGCTTTTCTGTGCTTGCTGCTAACATCGGGGCCTACACAGCTGACGAATTGACGCATATTCTCCGCACTTACGGTGCTCTATATGCTCACCAGAATCACTTACTCCAGGTGTCCGCACCGTCTTTTATTGCTGCAGTGCTTTTGTTTTACACGTCGCCCCTCCAGGTCGACATCGACGGTTTGGTGCGTGCCGTGGACTGCCTCTACGCTACGCCGGCCTCCGAGTCTGTGGGCCGTTCACCGCCTCCAGATCGAGCTCATTCTTCTAGTCCAGAAGAGTCTGAAAGAGCTCCAGAACAATCTGAAAGAGCTCCAGAAGAATCTGACATCGAAGAGTACGCCCATTTCATAGCGTCCAAAACAAACGCCACCCAGTTTCCGCCCGAGCAGTTTGTCATCCACGCTGCCCGTGCCATTGTGGATGATCTCGAGAATAAAGCCGTTCATCTACGGTTCAGTCTTGACACTGTGTCCAAGCAGTCGCAATTAAATCAGGTGATTGAGAAACGGGTGTTGATCAATTCTCGCTACACAAACGACATTTCTATACCCACACTGGCCGTCAAGATTCTCACCAGCGACGCCCACCACTCGGCTTGGTACCGGTTGTTCTACGTCCCGTTCAAACTCTACTGGACCAAAGTTAGTGGATCTGCCAAGGTTAGTAGATCTGCCAAAATCAGTGGCTCAGTGCCGGTGCCATTGCACGAATTTGCCGGTCTCGAGTCGGCTGACGACGTCTTCGCCACCCTCATATCGCCTGTGGACTCCGGGCTTGTGACTGACGTGAGTTTGTGGGTGAGCCAGGTGATTGTTCCGGCTTTGCAGTGGAAGAAATCCGGCTTGGATCCGCTTCAAAAATGGATGTTCTCTGAGTCCACCGTCTCACGTGCTGACACTGCGTTTGGGTTGTGGCACACGTGTTTGGCGGCGTTGGTGGACCTGGGCCTCGACTACTCTGTCTACCGAGCCATTGTGCGCCAGTATCTCGCGGCCACTTACTTTATCACCACCACAAACTCGCTCTCGTCCATTGAAACTCTCAAGGTGTACGACCAAATCAGGGAAACAACGGTGCTATTGATCCCCGTGCTACCCAGCACGCCAGACTCTAACGTCAAGGTCGGCTCGGTGTCTTACACCCACGAATCGTTCGAGTCATTGGACCAGTTTTCCCACTCCAGTAGTATCAATCAGCTATTTGATCCCACAAAGGATAACCTCATTATTTTGTCGGAAACAATTGCCACCTGCTCTGCCCTATTCCCCATCAATCAGCTCACAGTCGGCCGGTTCTTGGATCTCAATTACACCACCAATCATTCCACTGAAGATTCGTCGGAGGTGCACTTGGAAAACTATAAGCGAGAGGTGCTGAGGATTCTTCTTGGATTGAATGTGGATAACGCTCCCCAGCTCCTCAAGTCGCTTGACTTGTTCATCTCGGTGTTCGTAAAAGACGCGTCTGACCTCGACCAAATCAACGTGTTGATCGTGGAACGATTCCTTTACCACAATTTGTTTGACCAGGTGAGCCAGTACTACCACGACTCCAAGGTGACATCCGAAAAGCTCTTCCAACTCGTGCTCAGAAAGTTCTGGGACTCCTTCAACCACGCTGTCAATTTCGACGAAGGTTCTGGTAAGCTCCACGAAGCTGCCAGTTGTATTAAAGTCTTTGACGAACACTCTCCAAAGGGTTTCACACCCACCCAAAAACAGGAAATAGTCAGCTTGAAGCATCTCATGAAGGTGTTTGCCAACATCAAGAATTTCAAGCTCCGATTCGAACGAACAAAAACCCCAACACCCCAAGAGATTCTCAGGAGATTCGGGGACGTGCCATCCTCTGACGAGCTTCGTACCGAAGGAGAAACGTCATCGCCCATGGGACTCGTTGCTTCTATCCTAGAGCAGAACCCAAAGTCATACTTGGCATTCGAACGTCTATTCAAGATTTTGAATGACTTTCTACTCTATCTCAAGGACTCCAATAACTCGTTATATTACTTCCAAAGGCTCATGGCTGCGTGTATTGAAGCAGCATTAATTGACAATAACTTCAACTACGCTTACAAGAAGTCACTCGAGCTCTTGGACCAGTACAAACACGAAAACATCAACCACATGTGGATGACGTTCTACCAGGTGGGCAACTACCATTCACCTGACTGGGCCATAGATAACACCAATCCACAAGCCGTCGAAACTTTACAAAAACAGAGCGACGTTCTCGGCAGGTACCTTTTAGTGATCAAGAGGTCCGATGCATCTTCGGACAACAGTCGTATCATCGCAGGCCAATGGGCCAAGGTCAATTCCAAACTCGATCAATGGTACCAGCAAATTGAGTCTGAGTCTGAGACCAATGCTACCAAGTCTCGACAATTACAAGAGAACATCACTGCTACTGCGCACGAAATTATCAATGACACCGCCAACACCACCTCCCAAGCCAGTGAGAAGATCTCCAACTTGTTGGTACTGGGACTAGGCTGGGCCATTGGTGCAAATCAATAAGTGCACTGCTACTGTACTCGGCTGGTGCGACTTCCAAAATATTCAATCTCACTCTCAAATTGAATCTCACAACCTCATGTCAGTGACCACCACGCAGCACAAGCTCATAGAAGAGCTGGTATCGGAGTATATTCGCACGTACGATAAACTAGCGACGCAGTACTTGGCGGTACGCAAGCAAATACTCACGTTTGTGGACTCTGTATCACACAAAGAACACCTATCACCATCCGATCAGGTGAGTGCCAAAAAGCTTCAGTTCGAATTGGACACTGTATGGGCATCGTATAACAGCTATCTCCACAGCATAGAGCAGTCTCTCGAGATACTGAGAGCTATAACACCCCACTATATTGGCGAGCTCAATAAAACATACGAAGCTAAATTGGTGGTGAAACTATCTTTGAATAAGACCTTGAAGAATATCAGGGATGTTCAGCTCCCATTGATCAAGAAAATGAGAGATCTCATAGACGTGTTCAGCAAGGGACTCGGCCGTCAAAGCAGAGACCGTGGGAATAGAAGCCAATCTTCCCAGCCACGACTCGACTCCAAAGATGCCGTGGAAAAGGCCCTCAAAAACCCACCTACTGACTTGGATCTCCAGTCCTTTATAGTCACAAAGGACCAATTGTTCGAGTTGTTTGCCGAATTCAACGAAACTCTCGATTCCATCCAAGCCTTAGATCTGGTAAGGCTAAACCAGGGCAACACCATAAACGTCAAAGACTACGTCGAAAAGGAATTGGAAGCCAAAAATAAGTTTTTGGCATTAGACGAAGATAGGTACTTCTTTCGTGCGGACCGAATGACGTACCACGATAGTTATGTGGCGTCTGCCAGTATGGCCAAGTATGAAGAGATGAATAAGCAGTTAATGGCAGAGATCGGAGAATTGATAACCCACGCAGCACAAGCCAAGAGAAGTTGGGAGGAAAATGCAGCCAAGATTGACCAAGTAGGCCGAATCTTTGAAGACGTAGAGATGGAGTAGGCCAACAATGTGTGATATCACCATTTATGTTGTCTGTTGTCATCAATCGTATATTAATGCATATCAATAAGTTACTAATGCACGGTCTAATCCGCAAACGGACTAATCAAGATCACCAGGTCTCCTCTAATGAAAACCATCTCAGTCTTTTTTTCCACTGGCTTATCGTCACTAGAATAGATATACTCAGTGGCATTACTCAACACCATATTACAGTGGGAATCGTATCCTTGTAATTTACCCTTCATCTCACGGGCCCCTCTGAGCTTCACCAACACAGTCTCGTCCAACTGGTACCTTATCAAGTCAAGGGGCTCTTCTTGTTGTTGTTGTGTTTGAATTGTCGACATCCACTAACGTAAAATAAAATCAAAAATTTGAGTCGCGAAATTGAAGTAGTTGAAAATTTTGCAAACTATTGAAACCGTTATAAATGGGATATAAACCTATAACATTCACGAGACAACTCACGGCCAGTAGCCGAGCCTTGGTCAGAACCAAGCCTTTACAATTCCTGGACTTGAAAAAAATCCAGTTAAGACCTCCTATTGTACCCACACATAAAAATTTCGATGTTTCTCCAGACCACCCACTTTGGGGATTCTTCGCCAACGGGAATCAGAGTCAGTATGCTTACAGAACTTCTGATGAACTCGACACTTCTTCTAGAGCATGGACCATGCCCGAGTTGAGAAGAAAGCTGTTTGACGACTTGCATCAATTATGGTACATCATTCTCAAACAAAGAAATGTGGTTATGACCGAGAACAGGCTTTCAAAAGCCATAAATAACATGAGTGTTGAGCAATTAGAAGAGTTGGATTCCAAGCTTCTTTTGAGTCAAAAAAGAATCAAACAAGTCCTCTTGGAAAGACAAACAGCATATGAAAGAGCCCAGACTTTAAGTGAAAATATTCAATCATACTTGGATGAATTCGAGCAAGAGTACGTGAACTCCAGTGACGCCGAAATCACTGACGTCAACGACAAGCTTGTGAGGTTACAATATGCTATATTTGGTATTCAACCCGATATCGAAGACATAGACTTGAAGGAGGATATCAATGTCAACTTCGTAAATGGAGTATCTTATGTGGCCAAAATCAAGAGTGCCAGATATAACCAAGTGAACCCAGACCTGCAAATAGAGTTGCCATTACAAGGAATTGTAGAGGAGCTTCCGTTCTTGGTCAGAGACGTTGAAGAAGCAGTTAAAGAAGTGAAGGAATTAAGAGAATCAGGAGAGAGTGTCAACTTGGACAAAAATAAAGTATTTGAATTCTTGAGGTCAGCATTAACACAAATCCACCAACAACACTCTGCAGTTGAAGGCGAAACATCGGAGTCTCAATAAACTAAGTACATGTAAATAGAATTAATGGAAGTATTCCACCTCAATTCCAAATCAAATTAGTCCAAATCCAATGCGCACCAATAAAAATTCTCATGGGTGGAAGAATCAACGGGTTTCTAGCAGGTGCCCTTTTCTCCTCGGCTCTTGTGTACTATACCGGGGAGTACATCAAGAAGGACCAATTGTTTGTATCTAAGCAAATACGGGTATCCGACACCATCATAAACGAAGGAATTCTTGCCGGTAAACATTTAAACAGACCCGTCACACCAGTTGAACCAAAAGTAAAGAACATTGATGCAGGTGTCACTGAGTCAGCCAAGGACATATGGAATGAGGAGATCATCAAGGCTGTGAACTGGATCTACGCAATCAATTGGTACCTGCTTTTCGGCAGTGTGGAGAAGAAGGTGTTGAGTTTAGAGGAAAAGGTTTTGAGTGCTGTAGATAAAAAGTAGAAGTTGAATGAACACAATTATGAACTAAGATCACATGGCGATGAAAAAGCATGAATTATCATCGTATAAACACGACATAAAATCTATCGGCCATTACACAAGGTATGACTCCCAACGCAAGTGTGTATTGGTCTATCTATCATTTTCTCTTCTTGTCCTCTTCAGCAAACGCTTTTTTCACGTCGTATCCTGTGATTATCATCACCAAAGGTGCCAATATCAGTAGCACCAACGACATCAACACTTGTAATAACCCCATGTTTCTGGGATCGAACCCTAAAACGGTACTTCCTAAAACCCATCCTATGGTGTCGGTATATACAGTGTCGTAACCTCTTGCCAATGTACTCAAGATTCCCTGTGCACATTTGTCCACGGGAATTGCAGCGCTAGGGCCTTCGATTTTCTTGGTGATTTTGGGCTTTGTCTTCTCTTCCTCCTCGTATCCTTCGCTTTCAAAGTTTCCAGGAAACACACACGACACTCTGTAATTATATGGACCAAGCTCCTGGCGCAAGAGGTTAGATAAGTTGTGGATGGCGCTCTTGGCTGGTGCATACTGACTGTACCCTACTACTGGGAATAGAGATGCCACCGAAGATATGAGAATTATGTGTCTTTTCTTGTATTCTGACACGGAATTGTCCGTAACCTCAGAAGTTGGACCAGTCGTAGGTTCCGGGCTGGTGGAGTTGGTGGTGGCGTTTCCAGTGCCACCCAAAACGTACTTCACGTGAGTGTGCACCGGATACAATGCCGACACGTAGTCTGCCTGGATGCCTCGTTCCAATTCTTGCTTGGATAAATCAGGAAAGAGTTTACAAACGGCTCCTCCAACACAGAAAAACAAGTAGTCAGCGTCAAAGTTTTTATCGTCGATGGCTTGCCATAACTTTACACATTCATCATAGTCACATACGTCAGCAGCAACGTAATCTAATGTGACATTGTTCTTGGTACCAAGGTCTTTCTTTATAGAATCAATTTGATTTCTGAGAACTTCTGCTCTTCTAGCGACAAGAATAACCGAGCAATTTTGTTGATAGAGTTGTCTTGCAAACTCTGCACCGAGGCCCTGGGATGCTCCGAGGACCACTGCTTGTTTGTTTTGGAGTGGGAGATGAGACTTGGTGAACCACATAGAGTAGCGTGTATGTGCGTGGGTGTGCTTGAACTACGCGCACAGTGCGAGTGTCGTATGGGCGTGGCACCAGGCTCGTACCAGGCTTTCGCCAGCAACGCGCCGGAGCTTGTTCTGAGTGTGCCAGAGCTTTTTCTGAGTGTACCAGCGTCATACAAAAGCTGCACCACAAACCTAATGTCGCTATATTCCTAGCTTCTCTTCATTCACTATTTACATGTCTAACTAAAAGGAGAAGCAGGTATACTTACAGACTCTCTTTGTGGTCTTGGTTTGGTTTTAAACTTCTTTGAATCAGTGAATTTCAACCCAGTGCTCAAACGTGGTTTATTTTCGAGATTCTTCTTGATTTCTTCGTCTTCGATCTCCCCAGTCTCAGGGTTGTATTTGAAGAATTCAATCTTGGCTGTTTCAACAGCTTCTGCGAATTTTTCAGGGCCATTTGGACGTAAAGCCGTCAATTTTCTGATATTGTGTTCGGATAACTCGTCAAGTGGCAATCCCTGTAATTGTACTCTGGCAGCTACTTTGGCAAGATACCAGAACTTGATTTCGTATTCGGAGTCCACCAATTCTAGAACTGACATTGGGGCTTTGTCTTCACCTAATCTAGGTTCTAATCTTATTATTCTGGTGAATCCATGTGTTCTTTGAGGATATCTCTCTGCCAATTCATTCAAAATCTTTGGGCCTACCTTAGGAATGTCTGGTGGTTGTAAAAATCTGAGAGCTTTGTTGTTGTATAATTTATGTTGTAAATCTTGTGATTGCATTGATTTGTTCTCCTGTAAAGTTCTGGATAAAAATCTTTCAATTTTGCTTTGGGCTCTTTTGGCTTTGGTTTTGGTGGTGACTATGTAGTCGTGACGTATCAAGTTGGCCGCAATGTTCTTATCCATCAGCTTAACGTGACGTGCCACATTGGCATGGAATTTCTGAAGTGAAGGCATACTTGAAAATTTTTATGTCGCAAATTTGAGATTTGGTTTGAATGGTGATAAAGATTCTCAGTGGGGGAAATTGTATGCTGGTATGTTGATTGACAGACATCTTCCTGTAGATTGTATGTAGTGTAGTGACTCCAAAGTTGGGGGTTGGAATGTGCTCCAGCTTATTTGTGGAAATTCATGTGTTAGGCGTAAGCACTAGGCTAAGTACGCTACAATTTATGGTGAAACTACTGGACTCAAATCTCTTGGGAAAATCTCTTCGGGAAGTTCTCTTCGGGAAGTTCTCTTCGGAAAGTTCTGTTTTCTCTATCTCTTACCAGATGTGATCCTGGAAAGTTTAGATTTTGGGGGGATACACGAAGAGTTCGTTAAATTAATTGAACTTCAAAACTTCATATAAGTGAATGAAGATTCGTGAATTTCACATAATTTATATTTTGACCGTGAATGAGAAGATTGAGCCTCAAATTCCCTCTCCACCAAAGTCGGCACATACATCAATTCGTAAGTGACATCTTCACACATTTTCATGGTAAAATAAGCACTTTTAAGGGAAAAACATTTTCAAAAACAAGTACTTGAAAGTACTTCCTGTATATGAAGAACATATGACTTCGTGGCCAAGCTGGTTAAGGCGTGAGACTGTTAATCTCAAGATCGTGAGTTCGATCCTCACCGAGGTCGTCCTTTTTTGCAATTTTTTTAGGTGTTAATAAAAAGCAGAGAGACAAAACAGAGAGATAACAGAGACAAAGGCAAGACGTAAACATCACAGAGCACACCCATGGATTGTCTAAAATTAAATATATAGTGTCTACTTCTTTCCGCTCTTCTTGATACCACCTCCAACTAAAGGTCCACCCTTCTTAGCCTTTTCAGCCATGGCCTTTTTAGCAGCAGCATCAGCCTTTTGCTTGTTCTTAAAAGCAAGATCCTCGTCGTCGAAATCCTGGTTCTTCTTCTTTGGTGCCTTTAATGGCTTGGCTTTTCCTCCTTGACGTCCTGACATGATGACTTTAGATTGAGATGTAAAAATCGAGGCGCGAGGAATGAAATTTGGTGAGTTGAGAAAGCGAGTTTCAAAGTGCGACCTGACGGCAGCGTTGAAAGTAAGTGAATCAATGGGACTTCTCACCAATAACGATAAAGAATTGATTAAACGGGTGATCCCCAAGGCCAGCAACAAGATCATAGACGCTACTGTGGCCAGGCTTTATATTGCATATCCTGACGTCACTCAATGGAAGTATACGGATTTATACGGGGCAATAGTTCTCGTGGATGATCTAGTAGGCCACACATTTTTCCTAAAATTGGTTGATATAGTGGGCCATCGTGGTGTGATATGGGACCAGGAAGTATACGTGGACTTTGAGTATAACCAGGACCGGAAGTTTTTCCACTCTTTCGAAATTGAGGAATGCTACGTGGGACTCTTGTTTGAAGATACAACCGAAGCTGCACACTTCCACAAACGGGTCACCACTCGCCAAAAGCACGGCAGCAAGCACACAGTCAACAACAAGAATGCCATTGCCTTGAAGAAACAGAGTGACAGCTCCAAGAAGCCTCTGGCTCCAGGTCCTCGTGGAGAGTTTGTTGATGTGAATACTGCTCAGAGACAAAGAAGAAGCAAAGGAATCTTGTATTACGACGACGTACCTCCTCCTGAGTGGAGATCTTTATACAGTGAATTGGCAGCTGCTGGAATCACCGAGGATATGATTGCCGATAACAGAGAGTTTATTAAAGATTATATTGCCAAACAAGGAGGTCCGTTGGTAGGATTGGAGCCCCCAATTCCCCGTCGAACTCTTCATAAGGCCAGTGCAGACGACTTTGAAGACTTTGAATCGCACTCACAATTGACACCTTCGGTGACTGGCTCATCAAGAAAGCATAAAAAGGCTCCTCCTCCACCTCCACCTCCAACAGATTCGCTTGGCTCTGCTTCTCCTTCTCCAGCTCCTGCACCAGCACCAGCACCGGCACCGGTACCCGCTATTCTGCGTGTGAACACCGAGGCTTCTGACACGGGCTCTGAGACTCCTTCAGAGAACGCTTCTCCTTCGCCTAGTCCGGCACCAACTCCAGCACCCACTGGCAAACGGGAGTTCAGACTCCCTCCACCGACTGCAGTTGTGCCTCAAGTTTCACACACAAACATTCCTCCTCCACAGCCCACGGCACCAGCTGCTCACAACGCCAATGCACCTCTACCTCCACTTCCAGGCCAACAGCCTCAGTACCAGCAGTTCCAGCAACCAGGATCGAGACCTGCATCGGGATTACCAGGACGAGGCCCGGTTCCACCGCCACCTCCCTCTCGTGGTGCACCACCAGCTGCTCCACTATCGGCCCAAAACACAAGGCCAATACCTGCTCCACCTCCACGAGCAGGTTCTGGACCATTGGCTGGGCCTGGAACATTGGCTGGGCCTGGAACCCTTCCACCTCGTAACGGAGGTCCTCCACCACCTCCGCCCCCTCGTGCTTCTAGAGGCCCTGCACCTCCACCTCCTCCATCCAGAGGTGGAGTTCCTGCGCCTCCAACCAGAGGCTACCAGCCCCAGCAGCCTCCAGCACCGCCTCAGAACACCTACGGACAACCAGCCCAAAGCTCTTACGGACAGCCCCAAAATGGCTACGGACAACCCCAAAATGCTTACGGGCAACCCCAGAACACACACACACAGCCACCACCTCCACAAGCACCACCGGCCCAAGTTCCCGTGGCATCACCACCACCAGCTCCACCTCTACCTCCAGTACAGAATACGGTACCAGCGGCACCACCTCTACCTCCAGTACAGAATACGGCACCACCAGCACCACCTTTACCTCCAGCTCACACTTCTGTGCCACCAGCACCTCCCTTACCTCCAGTGCAATCTTCAGTGCCTGCTGCACCACCAGCACCACCTCTACCACCGGCTTCTACGACGGCTGTGCCACCAGCACCGCCAGCACCTCCATTACCACCTCAAAGTGGAGGTCCTCAAAGTGGAGGCCCCCCAGCACCTCCTCCTCCACCAATGTTTGACTCCGAACCGGCCTCACCTCCTCCAGCCACTGGAGACGCCTCCAGAGATGCTCTTCTTGCGTCCATCAGAGGAGCAGGAGGTGTTGGAGCTCTCAAAAAGGTTGACAAATCCAAACTTGAAAGACCCAATGTTCTTCTCCAAGAAGCTAGAGGAGAAGCTCCACCTCCCAGTGCCTCTTCAGGGCCTCCTGGAGCTCCTGCCAGTTTCGCCGACGCCATTGCTAGTGCGTTGAATCAGAGAAAGGCCAAGGTGTCAAGAAGTGATGATGAGGATGACGGAGACGACTGGTGAGTAGGTACATAGGTAATGAATATAATAGAGCAAAAGGACGTAGGCAAACGAGTACATTACAGGTGAAGAGGAAGTTCAGGTCACAGAATCCACTACATAGAGAATTACTGACTCACACTCCAAACTACAATCGACAATAATCTACCTCATCATTAACTAGTGTACTCAATCTACTCAATCTACTCATTTCTACTCATTTCTCATCGCGCATCATGACAAGAGCAGACACAAAGCAGCTCCACAAACTCCTTGTTTCTTTCCAAGAAGCGCTAGAGTACTGGCAAAAGACTCTTACCGTGCCCGAAGACGTACTGAACATCAAAAGTGCCCTGGTTGCTGACCCTCTAGACGAGCTACAAAAATTATCAAAGCTCCTCAAAGCTCACACCACCAAAGTGGGTATCATCTTCAAGGCCGAGGTGCTTGAAAAGGAAACAGACGCTTCATACACCACATTACAGAAACTCAGTGAACTGTGTGTCTTCTTGGTGTCGCTTGTGGGCCAATTAAATGCCCAAGACCTCTCGCTGATTTTTTATGACGAACTATTGATCTGCATTAAAGACATCATAGCCTCGAACATCTTCCTCGTCAAACAGCTCGTGTCGCTCGAGGAAGAAGTAAGGACGCAGCAGCCTGTAGATAGAGAAATAGAAGGGGCTGGATCCGCTGATCAAAGACTCGTGGGAGTAGGAAAAGTATGGGCTAGTTGCGACAGACTCACCAAGGTTTTGAGTGACGGCAAGCTTGGAGTATTGAATTCCAAATTCAAGCAGAGCATCAGTCTCATTGAAGATGGGCTCGAAGACTTTGCCGAATTCGTCCAGAATCCAGAGGAGTGTGAAGACCCATTTGGGTTCTCAGACTCAGAATCTGAAGATGATACACAAAACGTGCCTGTTTCCGAGGAGGATAAGAGCCAGGTAACGGAGTTTGGAGAAATTTGGCTCAGCAGATTCAAACTCATCAAGCTTCTCTTCACGTCCATCTCTCGGTCGTTACCATCGGTCACTAAGGGAACCACCATAGATAAGATTCACCAGTCACAGAAACAAATTGTTTCCAGCATAGACAAGATGATAGTAGAGTTGATGGTGAGTGCACGTGTAGGGGACGAGGTCAAGGGGTACGGAGATGGTATTGTCAAGGGGTGTCATGAGCTTTTGGCGGTGGTGAGAGATGTGAATAAGAGCAGTGAGGCCAAGGTCAAGTGGTGCGATACGTGGGAGAGTAAGTTCGGGGGAAAGTGAGGTCTGGGTTCACTGAGACCGGGCTTTGTGTATTTAGACTGTGGGAGTCAAGAATTCTGGTTAGCCGATTTTTATTCTTAATATTTCCCGAAAGGTGAAGAAACTGGTTACTTCGGTGGACTGTTAGCACACAGAGTGCCAAACAGTACATGGATGCCACTACACTAACAAAGCACGCGGATAAAACTGTTCATTGTGTGATCCTGGATTCCAAGTATTTATTGTATTGACAAATCGCTATACCAAAGCTGGGCTATCAATGAAGCACGAGATTGATCTACTAAAATCCACACGTGCATTCACACTCAACCCATCATACTGACTCAGTGTACTCATCAATAAACATCACAACCGTACTAGTCTAACCCCAAATACTTAGCATGGTGTTTAGCGTGTTCCTCAACAAAAGAGCTAATAAAGAAGTACGAATGATCGTATCCATCCACGATGTTCAACAACACCTTACCTTTGTATTCACTTTCTTCGGCAGCCTTGGCGAAGTTCTCTGGTTGTAATTGATGGTCTTTAGCATAGAATCCATCAGCACCTCCTTGGTGAATCAATATGTCTGGTTGGTTTTCTCCCTTATACAGCTTGATCAAGTGTGTAGGATCGTATTCGAGCCACTTGGACTTATCTGAACCCAAATAGTTGCCGAAATTCTTCTCTCCCCATGCACAATTCAGAGGATTGGAAATGGGTGCAAATGCACTAACGGACTTATACTTGCCAGGATTCTTCAAGAACCCAGCCAATGCTCCGTATCCTCCCATAGAATGGCCGGTGATGGAGATGTTGGTGAAGTCCAATTGTGGGAATTCGCTCGAAAGCAGTTGCAACAATTCTGTATGAACATATGAGTACATATTGTAGTTCTTCAGCCATGGCTCTTGAGTAGCATCAACATAGAACCCAGCCCCGGTTCCGAAATCCCAACTGTCATCTTCACCTTCGATATTGGCACCACGTGGACTGGTGTCAGGGAAAACAACTGCAAATCCGTATTTGGCACCGAAATATTGCCAAAAGGATTTCTCAGTAGCGTTATTTGGCGTACAAGTTAACCCGGAAAGATAGAGCAACACGGGGGTTTTGGAGGACGAGGATCCAGGAATAAACACATTGACGTCCATCTTTGTGTTTGTGACCTTGGACTCGTGGGACAATTTGAGCAATTTGCCCCCAAACTGGTAGATTTCTTGGTTGGTTTCGAAAGACATAGATAGTTAAAAGCAATAGATTTGGTACTGCGATTTGAGAATTTAGTGAAATCTAGTGCGAGATTTAGCCACCAGTTTGGGCCACAAATACCGCGGCAACGTAGCCGGCTCTTAGGTTTACTTGAAAGGGTATCCAATTCCGGAAACTCAAATCCAGGAAGTCAATAATCCAGGAAGCCAATCGAGGCTGTCCAGTGACTAGGGTATATAGATATCATATATTAATTGTACGTTTTTCACTGTATGTTGTACACTGTGTGCTTGTACACACGACAAAGTTCATTCCTACAACGAGCTCCTTACAACGAGCTCTTTCCACGAGGCTCATAAGGAAAGAAAAACACAAGAATCCCACTGGCCAAAAACAACGCCCCACTAACAAAGATTGGTGCTGACGTAGTTAAGTCCGCGTATATAGCGATGATAGGTGCAAATACTCCCAAAACTCTGTTGGCGCTAGCAGCCAAACCAACGCCAGTTCCTCTTATTTTCGTAGGAAACACTTCTGGAGTATAAGCATATAACACTCCGTACATGATATTGGATACGAAACTGAATCCACAGTTCCATCCGAGGTTGGCATCGCTGGTTTTAGCAGTTGTAGAGCAAAACAAGATGATTCCCGTGAGAAGAAGTGACACAATGAGAGTCCCTTTTCTTCCTATACGAGTCTCCACCAACACCCCGGCCACAATAGCGCCAGGAATTCCGATCACGGCCACAATGAGGGCGTTCCTATACGTTTCGTGAACGGATAACGGCTCGTTGGCATTGCCTCTGGTTTGGAGGTAGTATGGAAGAAACGCATTATATAATGGGAAAGCAAGTCCAATAATGGCCCACGTGAAAATCACAAGACCCGACGAAAGCGCCACTTTCCGGCTTCCAAAACACGACCGGAGGTGGTCCAAATCGAACCGTTTAAGTTTTTCTTGGACGAGCTTGTTACCTCTCTTTTCATCGGGAAATTGTTGGTCTACAAGCTCCAAGTCGTGAAGAGTCAAAGGATTGGGTTTGCCGTTGATTTTGGCGATTTTATCGAGCGTTTCGATGGCCAAGTCGTCTCTACCTCTGGCGACGTAGAACCGAGGCAGCTCAAACACCCGGAACAAAAATCTGGCGATGAAAAACAAGAGTGTGAGTCCTCCCATAGTGAAGAGAAAGTATCTCCATCCTTTGTTATTTTTTTTCAAACACACCAGCAGACCAGATTCACAGGAGTAGTTGGAGATGAGGCCCCACAGAATCAAGTTGGCCACCAATTGGCCCAATGCCCACCAACCTGACATCACTGTCAAAAGCCATTGGTGAGTGGAAGGTAAAGCCTCTAAGAACAACGCAGAATCCACCGGCAAATTCCCTCCAACACCCACGGACCAGAAAGCTGCAAACACGCCCAAGGCCCCGAAATTGGGAGCAGATCCTGCAACGGTAGCCCAAATGCCGGTTATCAAGAAAGTCAAATTAAATGCCCATCTTCTACCAATTATATCAGCAGAAAGAGACCAAAAGGAGGCCCCAACAAGAAGACCCAAGTTCTGGGCCAATGTGAGATAGGGGCCCTTACCCGGTGGGTAATGCACACCATCGGTTTCGGTAAGAACTGGGATGATCAAACTGGTTACGATGGGCCAGGCATTATCTGCGAACCAGCCAAAACCTGCTACGAAGAAAAGCCCAAACTGGTATTTTCCAAACCCAATATCGTCCATTGCCGCCGAAAGAAGTTGGGTTTTCTTGAGGTAGTTGGGACTAAAGTCCGTGAAATCATAAAGCAAATCCGAGTCCGTACGAAGGTCCTCTTCGATTACTTGAACATGTGACTTGGAAATGGACCCTGAGTTCGAGGCGGAGGAAGGTTCGTTCCTGACGTCACTTAAAGAGTCTCTTGGGTCGCTTTTGATGTCTTTCAAACTAGTAGTGTCCTTGGTAGCCATCACACGCTTTTCATACGATTAAGGGCCAAACAGGGCCCGAAGCCTGTATTTATACGGTTGCGATTCCATCAGTTGCGATATCGAGATTCTGCACCTGCACATTCAAATGGGTGCACCAAAATCTCCTGCGTGGAACATAGGCGGCTCCTGCGTGGAACTCCAGCTCCTGCGTGGAACCGGGGTGGTGTCCCGTTAGCAAAGGGACCAGAAGATCGTATCTGGCCACAATGTGGTAATCCATGGTGCGACCTCCACACAGTGGCACGTGAGATGTAACATTCATGTAACATAGATGTATGGAAAGCCTATTGATTTAGATTAAAGTCTATTCAAATCTGAAGTCTACTGAAATCTGAAGTCTATTGAAATCTAAAGTCTACACACGCCAAAAGTGCCGTCACTGTGGATCTCTACGTTGTACTCCTCTACGGCCCATTCTTGGTACCAGTCTCTCACTACCCGAACGCCGTCCCGGTGTGCCTTGCCTCCTCCTCCAAGCCTGGCTGCTTGTTTGTTTGTCCACCAGCACGTAGCCAAATTGCGACCGTTCTCATCAGGAACTCCAAAGAAATACTTCAATAAACCTCCACTGACGTTAGCCTCACGGTGCGAGTCCTTATCGATTTGCCCCAACAACTGTCTTTTCTCCCCACACGTCTGAATATGGTGGTAGAGCTTGGACCGGAAGGCCACTACATACAATTCCACCTCCCCCAAGTCACGTGAGTACAATGATTTGGCGTAGTGTTGGGCCAAGGACACCACCGTTTCGATGTTGAATCCCTGTTGGTACGGCACCGTAGCGTACTTGGGGGTGGCTACTGAGAAGCTCTGGAGCGCCAATGCTACTACTTTGTGCTGAAAATTCAACGTATCCAAGTCGAGAAAGTGCTCGTGCTCTGTGTATGGAGACGACTGGATGAACCTGTCGAATTTTGGCTCTCCAAACTCAAATAACTTGTGATCAACGTCAATCAACGCCGTTACTGTAGACATGAGAAACGTTAGGCCAACACCATATCGGGTTCCTCTGGTCCATAAATATCTTTTCCAGAGCCACATTTTGCATCACCTATGGCATCAATTTAAAGTTTTGGTGCTGATCCCTTTGCTATCGGGATAAATAGTGTCGTCTGGAGCCACAAGCGAACCCTTGACGAGTTAGGACGAGGTGCATAGATTAATTACGGTGGAATTACGGCCCTGGAATTACAGCACTGGAATTACGGTTTGAAAGGCTAATTATGGCAACAGATAATTATGGCATTTTTTCATGGCATTTGTTAAGGCATTTGTACGCCATTATTTTACGATACTGCTACGGTCGTGCTTACAGATATACACGTCATTATGCTTATGGCGGTAGACGGCATTGCTTATAGTACTGCCTACGTCACTGGTACGGTACCACTTACTGCTTACGGTAATAATTACTGCTTACGGTAATAGTTACTGCTTATGGTACTACTTACTGCTTACGGTACTACTTACTGGCGACAGTACCACTTAATACTTCCGGTACTGCTTAATACTTCCGGTACTGCTTAATACTTCCGGTACTGCTTAATACTTCCGGTACTGCTTACTGCTTACGGTACCTTACTGCCTACGGTACCTTACTGCTTACGGTACCTCCTACAGCACTACTCACAACACTACGCGTCTAGTGATCTATTGAACCTATAAACACCTTAAATGGCCATGTACATCGAAAATAATATAACGTATCCCACATACGACAACAACACCGTTCTGTCGACCAAACTGACACCGGCACCCTTCTTTCCGTCATCGTCACCGTCGTCTCCATCGTCAGAAGCTTCTGCGCTTTGTTCCTCGGCGTCGAGACTAGATTCAAGAGTATCGTCACCATTGGTGGAACCAGTAGACGTGAAGTTAACCCCAGGCGTAGACGTGGAATCGAGCTTACCGTCCCAACAATAGTCTTGGAAGCACTGTTGACACTGGTCGGATTGAGTTTGGTTCAATCTTTCTTGAGTTCTTCTGATAAGGGCACATGCAATACACGACTTGAAGTCTTCATCAAGAGTGAGATTGGCTCTGGTGGCAGCTTCAAATCCGTTCTGGATGACCCCGAGTTTCTCTTCTTCGCTGTAGCTCAATTTGAATGTAGAAGTGTTGGACCAGTATGAAATGGGTCTGTTGGCAGTGTACACAATCAATGGTGGAATGTTATTGACTTCATCACTGATATTCTTGGCTGAGCATCCAAAAAAGGTGGGTCTGGATGTCAAATTCAAGTTTCTGAATGTGGCAGGGTCCGGCACGTATGGGAATGCAGTGCCGTTTCCTTGTTTCAAGAACTGTCTTTGGTAAGTGTACACCATAGAAGTTCCATTGGGCCAACTTTGGTCTGTATCTGCCGAGTTATCATATGCGAAAATCACATCCACGTTTCTATCTGGCTGAATCAAGGGCTGGAGAGGAATGTTCTGGAGATCTTCTCCCCCGTCTACTAAGTATAATGTGTCGTTTTTGGCAATGGACCGTATGGTTCCCTCGTCAGTTTGGTGGAATGGATTGGGCTGGTAGATGGCGATATCATCTTCGTCTCTACTCACACTCTTCAACAACTTCTCCACCACCGAGTTGACTATGGAGGGCAAGTTGGCAGACGACAACTGTAAGATGAACTGGTTGAATAACGACGACGAAGTTCCCAAAACGAACCCGGCATTATCGTAGCCTGAAACACAGGTATCGTTGACTGGTTGTCCGTCGTTCAATTCGGTTCCCAAGTACTTCAAGTCCACGAACAGGTAAAGCGAGGGGTCCCAGCTTCCCATTTCAAACGGATTGAACTCAAAAACAGTGGAGTTTCCACTGATAATGTAGGTTCCGGGGGTTCTTCCGTCGGCCACCACGATGGGGAATGGCATTTCGTGGTTCTGGAATGGCGTGAGGGACCGTATGTCCGAGAAAAGAAGACCGGCTCCGGCATCCTCGTAGTCTGGGAAAAATTGGTACGAAAGAGCCCTTCCCCAGATATCAGTGATACTTCTATCGTAACCAGCATCTTCTTTGTCTCCCAAAGCCAGATAGATGCTGGTGTAGTATTTGGCAGCACTGATCACATTCCATCCGTCAGGATTAACAATAGAGTGTTCCAAATCCCAGATGTCGCTATCTCCGTCAATTATATCGGCAACACTGGTGAAGTTATTTAATACTACAGTCCCTACGAGCCAGTTCCCTCCCGAAAGCCCCACGAGATACGTAGACGCCTGTAAGATTCCTCCCAACCCGTGCTCGTTAGAAGGATCGTATCTGTCGTCTAAGGCCAATAATTGACCGGCTCCATTTAACATGGCTCTATAACCACCTCCACTGAAAGCAATACCGATTTTGATGGTGTCATTGACACTTTCCATGAAATCGTCAACATCAAAATCCTCGAGGTCAGCGTCCCTAAGGAAGCTGGTGATCTTGGATTTGGTCACTTTGTTTCTGTCTTCAAGCCACTCTGATTCTTCTTGAGAGATTCCGTCTGCAACTCTGACCAAATCTTTATCTGGACACGTGACTTTGCCAGGAGCGTAGCCTCCTGTTGGAGACTTGGCTAGAGCACTGGCTACAAGCATGAGTGGAGCAAGGAGTCTCATGGTACGTGAATTAAACAATGAATGAGTGGAAACGTGATTGTTTGGAATGAGTTGGTGTCCGTTTCACCCGGAATTAAGGTTACGTCAGTGCGAGCAGAGAGGTTTAAGGCCGTGATTCCGTGCGACCCCGTCCCACTGGGCCCGTGGCTGGGCCCGTGGCTGGGACCGTGGCTGGTACCGTAATGCGGACGGTAATGCGGACGCGGTACTAAAATTAGACCTTCTTGCCTAGAAAACACGCTGAGCCTTGGCTCGGCACTGAAACTACACTGGGCCGCGTAGTTCCGTGCTGCGTAGTTCCGTGCTGCGTAGTTCCGTGCTGCGTGCCATGGTGTGGTGCCTTCTCGGCCCGGTGTCGTCGCGCCTCGTCCCGTAGCTCGCACCACGCACCACGCACCACGCACCACGCACCTCGTCCCATCTCGCCCTATCTCGTCTCTTCGCACTCCATTCATCAACCATGGCACCCTCCACTTGGGACACCGTAAAGTCCCAGGCATCCCACTACATATCGTTGTGTAACGCCTTCATAGCCTGGTACAAAACCCAATCGCTCACCAAAAGAATACTCCTCGCAATAGCGTTATCATTCATCCCAATCTTAGTCATAGGCCTCGTGTTCTTCCATGTGTACTTCATCAAACTACTCATGATAATCTCCGAAGCTTGGAAGAAATTGAAGTACGGCAAGCTCCTTCTTTTCGTGCTTGTTTTCTTTGTTGGGTTCCCGCCTTTGCTTGGGTTCTCTTCCTTGTCAATGCTTGCTGGTATGGTGTATGGAATATTTCCAGGTTGGTCTTTGTTGGCAACTGCCTCAGTTTCCGGTTCTTTTGCATCGTTTTTGTTCTTCAGGTACATCTTGAGGGAAAGGTCCGAGAGGCTCTTGCACTCCAACGAGGTCTTCAGACTGTTTGCTGAAACAATCAAGCAAGATCACAGCCTCTTGTTGCTTATATTGATCCGGTTATGTCCGTTGCCATATTCACTTTCTAACGGTGCATTGGCTGCAGTTCCTGAACTCAGTCCGTGGACATATTTGTTGGCACTGGTGCTTGCATCGCCCAAGCTCTTTATCCACGTGTTTGTGGGGCATCAGATCGAGGATATTGGAGACTCGAAGAACTCCGGTACCAGAAAGATCATAGATGTGATCACCATTCTTGTCACTGTAGCAGCTTCTGCCACCACCACGTACGTCATCTACCACAATATGAAACAGAGACTCAATAAGTACCATCAACAGCAAGAGCTGGGTGAGTATAATGAGATGATCTTTGGTGATTTCGGTGACGATGAATCTGGGAATAACTTGGAATTGAACTCTGCTGAATTCGATGCAGACAACTTCATCATCGACGAGGAACCAGAGTCACAGCCAGAATCACAGCCAGAATCGCTGTTGAGTCACCAGCAACTGAAGCCGCAGAACGCAGGAAAAGATCGTTCTCCGTTTGCAGACGACCTATTGGACGATTTTGATGAATTGGATGATCCTCTAGACGTGGCTTCAAAGCCTTCAAAAACTTATAGAGATTATTAGTTATGCCATAATTACGATATAGGGTAATAGTGTACATTAGTCGTGGTCTAGTCTATATGCATGATCCTGGTCCTTCTCTTTTCGATCTTATCGTTGGTGCTCAAACCATTTCGATGGTTTCCATATCCATCGTCAAACGACTTCTCTCCTGAAATGATGTTAGACGCGTCAGTGTCACAGTACACTTGGTCGTTGATCAAATAGTAATCTGCGTCGATCATCTTTTGACACTCAAAGCATCTCAAACAATGCAAATGCCACTTTTGTTGGAGCTCATTCTCGATACACTGTCCTTCGATTCCCGTGGAACAATGTTGGCACAAGGACCCGTTCATGATGTGGTAGTGCTGGTTACAGTAGGCATCGTCCTCAAACACATAACACTGGATAGACTTGCTGAATATGATACCGCAATTGTCGTACGCACACCTGAAACACCTCCGGTGCCATTGTCCTGTCAACTCGCCTGTCTTGGAGTAGATGGACTTCTCAGGTCCTCTGCCGTTCATGTCCACTCGCTCGCCACATGACCTACATGGCCCAGACCCGGATGGATACTTGAAAGAAGGAAGACTCGTTCTGTTGAGCTTCACTTCCTCAAATCCGTTGTGCACACGTTCAGGCTCTTCTTCGTATGTGGATTTGGGTGTTTGGCTGATGTCAGGCAACTCTACACTCTTATTGCGAGCGGTGTGGTTCACTGTGAGTGGTTTAATTTCGTATTGGTATGGCGTCCCTGGCTCTGACGATTCAGGGTACGGAAGCCTTTCTACGTGTGGAGTTTCCGGCGTTCTTTCTTCGGGGAATGAGTCCGGGTATGGCTTCGAGGCACCTTCATTCTGAGTCCCAGGCGTATCAGTAGAAGATCCAGATTCTTTTATGGAGCCGTTTTGTAGAGTGCTCTGGGGAGAATGGTATTCCTCTTGGTGTGCTGGTTCTTGTGAATGTTGTTCTACAGGCTCTTGATCTTGGAACCTCACTTCATGGGATCCCAGCTCCTCTACAAAACTGTTTGTTTTATCCCTGGCAAGCAAGTCTGTGCTTCCGTCGGTTTTGAGGCTTTCCAATTGTCTCTCCAACTCTTTTTGTACCTCTGCATCCTCAAACTCCGAGTACCGAGACTCTTTGGAAATGATGGAACTGACCATCGACAATTGACTGTTCCGGGGATGGTTTTGTGTGTGCAAATTTCCCGATAAAAATTGCTGGTAGTCTCCAGAAGCATCGTCTGATACAGAGTCCACTTTAATGGCTGGTGCAGCATGTGCAGATGAGGATCCGTATGTGCTTGGATCGTCTTCTGGTCCTGATACTTGGAACTTGGGTGCCCTTTGAGTCGTGTCCCCGGGCACATGAAGCTCTGGCATCTCCAGTGGAGTCACTATTTCCGGTACTGATGCAGGAGTGACTATTTGAGGCACCGGGTATGGCGCACTGGCTTCCTTATACTCATACCCGTTTGAGACCTGAGTGAAATCATGCCCACTGGAGTGTTCCGGTTCTATGGGAGACTTATGAGCCACCACGTCGTCTTTGAATTGATTCAAAGCTGTCAGTAACCTTTCAGGGCGAACCAAAGGAGGCGTGGGAAGCCCATTCACGGGCTGTTTCTTCTCAGGAGTGTCCAAGAGTTCGGTGGTATCCACAGACGCCCTGCTGTCTCTATGAGATAGCTCGAAGTTCGAATTGGAGGTGTGTAGATGAGTGTCGATTGACTCTTCACTGACTTGGTCTGCATTTCCTCCGAGGTTCAAAGAAAGTCCCTTCAAGTTCTTGGTGTGATCCGGAGAAGGAGAGAAGTTGAAGTCGGCGCTGTCAGACGCCTTGTGGGACGTCTGAGAGATGAGAGGAGGGTCAATGACGGAATTGACAGCCGTAGAACCGGAATAGTTGCGGACTTTGAAGTCCGGTATGGCTCCAACGGGACGAGAAGAGTACGCTTGAGTAGGGTACGGAGCCGAGTTGGGCTGTGCCACTGCTGCTGGCGCTGAAGGGTGTGGGTCATGTGACCGGGCATTTTGTGTTTGTGGATCCTGTTGGTACAAATGCGTTTGAGATTGGCTGGGGTTTTGGATGTAGCTGCGAGCGTCGTGAAACGAGCTGGTGCTGGCTGATCTGGCACTTGGTAAGCTCGTTTGACTGCGGTGGAAGCCTTGATTCTGAATCGGAGCTGACGCCGGAGCTGGCCCTGAATGTGGCACTTGGCCAAGACTGGATTGGCTTTTGTGGAAGCTGGGTTGGCTTTTGTGGAAGCTGGATTGGCTTTTGTGGAAGCTATTCTGGCTTTTGTGGAAGCTATTCTGGCTTTTGTTGCTGTTCTGGCTGTGAAACGACGGCTGGTAGCCGCTGGTGGGACTCAGAACGGAACCGAAACCATTCTTGGGAAACAGACCCGAAGCTGGTGCCAGCGAGGGAGCTTGGGGGTGTGGATTTGGATGATAATGTCCACTAAAGTTGTACTGTCCATTGGCAGATCCATTAGCATGTGCAGGGAAAGCGCCCTGAGGAGAAATAGGCGATTTAACAGACCGTCCGTACCTACTTCTAGCAGATGAAGAATCATTGAAGCCTCGATCTCCTTTATACACGTCAAAGCCGGCTCTTTCATAAACACCCTTGTATCTATGTTCGACTTTGAAGGGAGGGAACGCCGAGTCCTGGATACGGGGACTGGGCTCCAGTCGAAGGAATTCAGGAAGCGCCTGGAGTTTACTGTCCATTCCTTGAAGTGCCTTTGCAACGAATGAAGAAAATTGATTTGGCTGGTGTTTTGTTTTCGTGCGACGCGGGACGCGCACTACCATTGTGCGAGCTACACCTGGCACGAGCATTACGCGGGTCCCTACGCGGGTTCATGGTATGTGCTTGGTGCGGCCGGGATCACATGAGCGTAGATGAAATTTGTGACGTAGAGAGTGGTAGTGCGTTAGGAAGTGGGAGAGAGGAAGAGATGCCAGTTTGAGGAGATGCTGAGAGCGTGATGAGTTGGGCTTACATCTTGGTGGTACGCGTTGCACAAGGGTGCCAAGGTTTGAACTATTGCTTGGATCGAACCACAAATTGAGTTTCAGAAGTGAGATCCAAAAATAAGTGCGATATAAAATAAGTGCGATACAAAAAAGTGCGATACAAAATAAGTGCGATGCAAAATAAGTGAGATGCAAAATAAGTGAGATACAAAATAAGTGAGATGCAAAATAAAAATGAGCATTGAAATGTAATTTTCTAATAGTGTGCATTCTGTTGAGACAGTAGATTGGACGCAACCGGGGTCCCGGTGCACGGAATGATATATGGACTGAAATTCGAACCTCGGCTACAGTCGTGCGTGTCCATGTGTTCGTGTGTTCGTGTTTACGTAGTTCGTGTCTGGTTCTACGGTCTCTAGTGGGATCAGGTTGGATCTTTGCTGAATCAGTCCCTGGATCAGTGCCGGATCAGTGCCGGATCTTTAGTGCCCAGGTCAATTGAGACCGTGACCGGCAGATCAGGACCTGAACTTTGAGTTTGAGCGTATCACTCTGAACCGATCTTCTGAGCTCTATGCTACTACACTACACTCTCCTCCTGTAGCACATATTCAACACGTGATCCACCTTCCCATCACCTGTGTTAATTTATATTCAACTTGCTCAATTTTCTCGCTCCTGTTTGCTCAGTTAGTTTCGACGCACTCTCTCGCCCCATACTTTCACTTCGCGTACCAGCGTGGCCGTGCACTCGCGCTCGCACTGACTGGCGCGACCTCCACCTGCGTACCTGCTATACCTGCTACACACGTCCTTCACTCCACTGTGGTTGCCCTTAGCACTTATACTGGCACAAGCAACAAGCTCATACATTGAGGTTTGATGCGTCCATGGATAACTTGCTCACCGCGTGCTCCTTGGCCCTAGCAAATAATCACAGATTCGTAGTCCACGCCCAAAATGCTGCTCTCACAACCAAAGCTTTAAAACACACGTTAAATCTGGTAACGATCGACGTGTCGCTGCTCACCACACAACAGGTGCTTCTACGCATGTGTGGTGTGGGTTCTGCCTCAGATGCTACAGATTCCGAACTCAATGCTACAAATGCGTCCGAACTTAATGCTACAAATGTGTCCAAAATCAATGCAACCTCACACGCAAATGCACAAAGGCAAATCCAATCAGACGCCACTTCGCTAGAATCCGGCTCCTCGTGTGCAAGTGAACACGTCGGTCTTAACGTTTTGCCGGTGGTGGTTTTCACCAACATAGAAAAGTGTTCTGCCTCCCAGCACCGTCTCTTGGTCCAACTTCTTGACGAGTTGGACGATTTCAACCGGTTCAAACCACGCCAATCCCAATTGATCGTACAAGGCCACGCTGTGACGTTTCCAAAACACCACACCATCATTGGCGTCATCCAAATCCAGTCTCGTAGGCCCGTTATATACAAAAATCTCCGGGAAAGATTCTGGTTCTCGCATTACCACGGAGCCACTTCCGAGTCTTCCATCCCCACCAGCGCTAAAGTCCTCGAATATGAAGCACTAGCGTCGAGGATTGCACTGGCACACCAGTCACATGAGATACGCAGCTACATCTCGTCGTTGGTGGTGCAAATAAGAAACCATCGACTCCGTACCCTTTCTCTCATTGAAACCAGAATCCACACAAACACCATCGACAAAGTTGCGCTTTTGGCCAAATCCATAGCGTCCTTGAAGCCCAGCAGCTCTATATACGTGACCCCGGAACACTGTCAGATTGCCATGAGAAAAATAGGGTATTGGTTGGTGGACTGGCAAGTCGAAGGAGGATTGTTTGATTTTAGTGTCAAAGAGACCGAAATTTTGGCAACCAGACGGAAGACGGTCATCAATATCTTGGCTGGAGAATGGTACGGAAGCGACTATGAATACGTGAGAGACTATCTTGAAGATCGGGCTCTGGTATTTGACGATGCCAGCAACACCGGGTTTCTGAATAGTATTGTTGAGGAGAGTATTAAGTCCGTGAAGCCACCGGTGTGATGACGGAGAGAGTATTGGGAGGCTCACTGGTAGAATCACGGGAAGACCCACTGGGGTGGACGTTACTGCTACTTCTACGTACGTTTTGTACCAGAAAGAACTCTTCTCTGCCACAGTAGAGCTTCTACGACTCTCCAGGTGCATTTTACACACCCCACTACATATCTTGAATGAACACAACTACATATCTTAAATAAACAAACTACGTATATCGAATAAACAAACTACACTCTCACCACCACCCCACCACCAGCCCGCCTCCTTCCTTTATTTTTAGTCTTGTATGGCCCCGGTCTTGGTATGGCCTGGTTTTGGTTCGCCCACGCCATCACCCCCCGCGACAAATCAGCCCTCACAAATCGACGAAAATCTTCCACCAAAGCAAGATATACAAACAAGCCAGGTGTCAATTGCATTGAAGTGCCGGTATATCCTTGATACAAGCATTCATCCTTTGTCCACTTGTTGATAATATTGACCTTGTCTCCTAAAAATGTCTGCTGATATCCCAATCGATTTCACCGAGTTGGCTAAACTCACCGACCTTGGAATCAACCCCTCGAGTCTCGATTTCAAATCTACAACTCTCGAATCAGACCGTTATGTATGTGTGAGAGAATCCAATGATTCCGGTAATACCGTTGCTATTGTGGACTTGCACAATGGCAACCAAGTCACAAGAAAAAATATGACTGCCGATAACGCTATAATGCACCCTCACCAGTTTGTTATTTCTCTCAGAGCTAATGGAACCACCATACAAATCTTCAATCTCGGCTCGAAGCAGAGATTGAAGTCGTTCACCATGGACGAACCCGTGGTGTTCTGGAAATGGTTGACCGACGACTATTTGGGTTTGATTACCGGGCTGGCTATTTACTATTGGAATATATTTGACGGTACAAATAACGGTCCTGTGAGATTGACCGAAAGACACCACTCCCTCAACAACTGCCAAATCATCAACTTTGTCGCCGAGCCCGAGTTGAACTGGTTTGCAGTCAACGGTATTGCTCAAGAGGACGGTAGAATTGCCGGTCACATCCAATTATACTCCAAATCCAGAAACGTCTCTCAAGCTATCGAAGGTCACGTGCTGAAATTTGCCCAAATCAAGCTTTCAGGCGCTGCTGCCCCCACCAAAGTCTTCTGTGTGGGTAACAAGAACGCTCAGGGTCAAGGTAACTTACACATTATTGAGATCGATCACGTGGATGGAAACCCTGCCTTCTCTAAAAAATCGGTGGACATCTTCTTCCCTCCAGATGCATCAAACGACTTCCCAATTAGCTTACAAGCTTCAGATAAATACGGAATTGTTTTCATCTTGACCAAGTATGGTTTCATCCATTTATACGATACCGAAACTGGATCCAATTTATTCGTCAATAGAATCACTGCAGATCCCGTTTTCACCGCCACCAGTTACAAAGAAGGCACCGGGCTTCTCACTATCAACAAGGCCGGTCAAGTGTTGAGTGTGGAGGTTTCTAGAGATAAAATTGTGCCTTACGTCTTGGACAAGTTGGCAAATGTGTCCTTGGCACTTTCCCTCTCCTCCCGTGGTGGATTCCCCGGTGCTGAAAACTTGTTTGCACAACAATTCCAGACATTCTTGAACCAAGGTGACTACACCAACGCCGCAAAAGTGGCTGCTTCTTCTGATCAATTACGTACTCCCGACACAATCAACAAGTTGAAGCACATCACTCCTGCTCCAGGCCAAGTTTCCCCCATCTTACAATACTTCTCTACATTGTTGGATAGAGGTACCTTGAATAAGTATGAATCCATCGAATTGGCAAGACCTGTTTTGCAACAAGACAGAAAGCCATTATTTGAAAAATGGTTGAAGGAAGATAAATTGACATCCTCAGAAGAATTGGGTGATATTGTTAAATCTTACAACGACGTCACTTTATCTTTGGCTGTGTACATCAGAGCAAATGTCCACATCAAAGTCGTGTCTTCTTTAGCTGAATTGGGACAATTCGACAAGATCATTCCATACTGTGAGAAAGTCGGTTACTCACCAGACTACACAAACTTGATCCAGAATTTGGTCAGAGTCAACCCTGATAAGGCCAGTGAATTTGCCACTTCCTTGTTACAATCTCAAGATTCTAACATCAATGTCGAGAACATCGCCGACTTGTTCTTTTCTCAAAACTACATTCAACAAGGTACCGCTTTCCTTTTGGATGCATTGAAGAACGATTCTCCAGCTGAAGGACACTTACAAACAAAGGTTTTGGAAATCAACTTATTACATGCTCCACAAGTAGCAGATGCCATCTTGGGCAACAACATGTTCAGTCACTACGATAAACCTAGTATTGGTAAATTGTGTGAAAAGTCTGGATTGTTCCAAAGAGCTTTGGAGCACTATGACGACTTGAAGGACATTAAGAGAGTCATTGTCCACACCAACGTGTTGCCAAATGACTGGTTAGTTTCTTACTTTGGTCAATTGACTGTAGAGCAAACAGTCGCTTGTATCAAAGAATTATTAGCCAATAATGTTCAGCAAAACTTACAAGTTGTGATTCAAGTTGCTACCAAGTACTCTGACTTGATCGGACCTTTGAACTTGATCAAAATATTCGAGGACTACAAGTGTACTGAGGGATTATACTACTACTTATCCTCGATTGTCAACTTGACTCAAGAACCTGATGTTGTGTTCAAGTACATTCAATGTGCCGCTAAGATCAACCAGACGAAGGAAATCGAAAGAATCGTTCGTGATAACAACGTCTACAATGGTGAGAAAGTGAAAAACTTCTTGAAAGAATTCAAGTTAGAAGACCAATTACCTTTGATCATTGTTTGCGACCGTTTCAACTTTGTCCATGACTTGATCTTGTACTTGTACAAGAATCAATACTTCAAATTTATTGAAGTGTATGTCCAACAAGTCAACTCCTCCAACACTCCACAAGTTGTTGCCGGTTTGTTGGATGTAGACTGTGACGAATCAATCATCAAGAACTTGTTGAACTCTGTTATCGGCAGAGTCCCAATCAAGGAATTAGTTTCCGAAGTTGAAAAGAGAAACAGATTGAAGATCTTGTTGCCTTTCTTGGAAGCTACTTTACAAGGTGGCTCAACTGACCAAGAGGTTTACAACACTTTGGCAAAGATCTACATCGACTCAAACAATTCTCCTGAAAAATTCTTACAAGAGAACAACGACTATGATACTTTGGTCGTTGGTAAGTACTGTGAAAAGAGAGATCCATACTTGGCATACATCTCGTACTCCAAGGGAGGAAATGATGACGAATTGATCAACATCACCAACGAGAACAAAATGTATAAGTACCAAGCCAGATACTTGCTTGCCAAATCTGACTTCGACTTATGGAATAAAGTCTTAAGTGATGACAACATCCACAGAAGACAATTGATTGATCAGGTAATCTCCACTGGAATCCCTGAATTGGACGATCCCGAACCGATTTCTTTGACTGTCAAAGCATTCATGGAAAATGACTTGCCTCAAGAATTGATCGAATTATTGGAAAAGATCATTTTGGAACCTTCTCCTTTCAATGACAACACTTCTTTGCAAGGATTATTGATATTGACCGCTATCAAGGCCGAGCCTCTGAGAGTCATGAACTACATTGAAAAGTTGAACAACTATGACCCTCAAGAAATTGCTCCCTTGTGTGTTGAAGCCCAGTTGTTGGAGGAAGCTTTTGAAATCTACGACAGATTTGAGTTGAGGTCCGAAGCTATGAAGGTGTTGGTCGAAGACATCATGTCTTTGGACAGAGGTGAACAGTATGCTGAGAAATACAACACATCCGAGTTATGGTACCAATTGGGTTCCGCTCAATTGAACGGATTGCGTATTCCTGAAGCAATTGATTCTTATGTCAAGTCCAAGAACCCTGAGAACTTTGAGCAAATCATTGAAATTGCTGAAAGAGCTGGTAAGGAAGAAGAATTGATTCCTTTCTTGGACATGGCCAGAGAAACCTTGAGAGAGCCTGTCATCGATGGAGCCATCATCAACTGTTACGCTCATTTGGGTAAGTTAAGTGACATTGAAAAATTCGTTGCCGGACCAAACGTTGCAGACTTGGAATCAATTGGTGACAAATTGTTCGAGTCCAAGAACTATAAGGGAGCTAAGATCTTGTATTCTAATGTCTCCAAATACTCCAAGTTGGCTACCACCTTAGTGTACTTGGAAGATTACCAAGGTGCTGTTGAATGTGCCAGAAAAGCTTCCAACATCACCGTCTGGAAACAGGTTAATAACGCATGTATTGAAAACAAGGAATTCAGATTGGCCCAAATCTGTGGTTTGAATTTGATTATCGACGCCGAAGAGTTGCCTGAATTGGTTAAAACTTACGAATGGAACGGTTACTTCAACGAGTTAATTTCACTTTTTGAAAATGGTTTGAGTTTGGAAAGAGCTCACATGGGTATGTTTACCGAGTTGGCCATCTTGTATGCCAAGTACAGCCCAGAAAAGGTCATGGAACACTTGAAATTATTCTGGTCTAGAATCAACATTCCAAAGGTTTTGACTGCTTGTGAGGAAGCTCATTTGTACCCTGAATTGATTTTCTTGTACTGTCATTACGAAGAATGGGACAACGCAGCATTGACTATGATCGACAAATCTGAAGTTGCTTTTGATCATTCTGCGTTCAAGGAGATCATTGTCAAGGCACCAAATTTGGAAATCTATTACAAGGCTATCAACTTCTACTTGAACGAGAATCCATCATTGTTGGTAGACTTGTTGTCTGTGTTGACTCCTAAATTGGATTTACCAAGAGTTGTCAGATTGTTCGTAAAGTCTGATAACTTGCCACTCATCAAGCCATTCTTGATCAGTGTTTTGGATAAGAACAACTCCATTGTCAACGGTGCATACCACGATTTATTGATTGAAGAGGAAGACTACAAGTCATTGAGAGAAGAAATTGAAAACGAAGCACACAATAGATTCAACTCCTTGGACTTGGCTGACAGATTGGAAAAGCACGAAATCATATTTTTCAGACAAATTTCTGCTACTTTATTCACCAAGAACAAAAAGTACGCTAAGGCTATTTCCATCTTGAAGGCTGACAAATTATGGCCAGACTTGATCAAGACCGCAGCCATTTCCAAGAGTACCAAGATTGCTCACGATTTGTTGGACTACTTCGTGGAAACCGGTAATCACGAATGTTTTGTTGCATTGTTATATGCATGTTATGAAACCATTGAGTATGATTACGTTATTGAATTGGCCTGGTTACATAACTTGACCAACTTTGTCAAGCCCTACGAAATTTCCGTCGCTGCTGAAAACCAAAAATTGCTCAACGAGGTTTACGGTGATTTGAAGAAGAGAAGGGAAGCCGAAAAGAAGGAAGAAGAAGAACCATCCACCAATGCTCCATTATTGCTCACGAGTGGTAGCACTGGTCTTGGTTACCAACCTACCGGGGCAGGATTTGGAAATGCCTTCTAAAAGTTAGATGTTATGATTTGATAGTAGAAATATATTGATTAGATAAGCCTTGTCGTTATTCGTTAGTTCTAGTGTTTCGTCATCATTAAGAGGTCCCTGGTGAAGGATGGCAACTACTCGGACCTACCTTTCATAAGATCACATCCGTCGAGAAGAAATTTTCGAAACTGGGCCTCGAAATCCTCCAACCTTATGCCTTTGAACAAGTGGATTAACCTACACCAGGCGTCAGATACTCTTGGCTCTGGGGAGAATACAGCTTCCTCTATTCTTCCGTTGGCTAATGTGAGTCTAAGGTGGTGCATTGAAGATGTCCATGTGGACTTTAGGTGAAGCGTGCATGTGTCACCTTCAAAGTAGTGAACATCTATGATTTTATCGAAAGAATGGGTGTCGGCCCCGATATCTCTCCACGTTAATGTGCTCCACCGTTTGACAAGGCCAACAAGGAAATCCTGGCGTATTGTTCGCTTGTGGATCTGCTCAGCGAATTCCTTGATCTGACCATCTTCCAACCCATCCTCGCTGATTTTTGAAAGCGTGTTATTCACCATACTGGATTCTAGAGTATACTTATGAGGACGCCATTTCATCACATCGTCTCTGCCTTTAGATTCCACTTTCTCCTTACGTAGTATGATATAGTCGGGATCTTTATACCCGTTTGTGTTGGTATCAACTCTCTCGAATCTTAGGCCTAGGAAGAGCGAATCGTTCAATGGAAACAGAGTGAGCCCTCCCAATCGATACAAGTTTTCGTAGAGGATATTCTCTTTCAACGCCACTATCTTTCGAGCAGCCTCAGAGGCTCCCAATGCAAGTTGATTTATATGTTCCGACCGTTTGAGTTCAAAGTCTTTTCCTACATTGAAATACGCGGTTATGGACTCATCAAAGTACGAATGCTGGTAAATGGGAGGTATATTCTCATCGTAAAGTTCCGGAGCTTTGTTTCTTCTCTCGCCTGCTTTGAGACGTTTCAAATTCTTCTTTTCCCTGTGTATTTGGCGTTGATATTTGCGGTTCTCTTCTGTTTGTCTGCGTAGCTGTTCTTCTAGCCCTTTGAGTTCTTGCTCTAGCGAATTCACATCCTGCTCGAGAGCAATGTTCTCGGACACCGTGGACTGCTTGTTGATCATCTTGAGTGGAGAGTGGATCATTGACAATATTTGGCAGTCACTTGTGTATGATGTCTTCTTAGTGAATTTTGCAACTTAACGCGAACCTAGTTGATCTGACACGACATCGGTAGGTCTACCGCCACCTCGCGGTAGGAATGGTACCATTTCGTCCCGTGCTCGCTTGCCTTTCGGTACCTATTTTGCTGTGTTTTTTCTCAAGTTTTAGTTAGCCTCGTACTAGCGTTGCGAAACGCTCGTGCCAGAGTCGTCCCCCACGCGCTCGGTGTCCCACTAAATAAACGTCATCATTCCAACGTAACCGCGCTCTCGATCTAAACACCATGAGCTTTGCTAACCTGTACTGGTCGTCCGACTACGTGAGTGGAATTGAAGCTTTGAAGGCCCAGTCCAGCTTGTCCCTCAAACAAGTGCACGAACTTCGACAATTGGTGTTCAAATACATGAACTACTACCATGCAAACAGTCTTTTTCTAAGTACATTTGCACAAGAAACATCACTGTTTTCTTATGATCTCGACGGCAATAATTCAACTAATGCGATAAGAAATGGGCTCAGGCCTACCTCCACGGGCCCTGGAGCCAGGAGAACCGTTTCCAAAGGACACTCCCAAATTGGAGAAATCAGTAAACTAAAGAACCCGGATCTACCTGATAAAGACACTGACACAAAACCCGTGGATGCTGACAAAGTCGAAGCTCCCAGAATCACAATGGCAGTGCCATTCTCTATGTACACGCAAGATATCAGCTCGGAGTCACGTGTGACAGGAGCTCTAGCATCGGCTATAGATCGAGAAGTGTTGGAAACCATTAATAGATTCATCAAGAATCATGAACCGTCTATTCGCTCGAGTATGGATAGGCTAGATGTGATCGTGAATGACTACATCTCCAGTTATGCAGAATTGGAAAAACTCAAAGTTGACTATGTAGAGTGTAAAAGATCCAAAGAGTTGGTGGATAGCCAGACGGTTGTGTCCAAGCTGGAGGATGCTAAAGACAATAACACAAGCGACACGGACTCCGAGCACACAAACATCGAAGAATCACATGACTCCTTGAACACTAAAGAAGCTGCTAACGGGTACGGAGATAATTCGACTTCTTTAGCAGACACTTCGGAGTCCTCAATCTCTGTCGATGGAGAAGATGATCTGGGATTCGAATTCCCATTGTTCATTGGAACGTGCAAACTCAGAAGCCAAAGAGAGCTTTCAGCATTTCTCAAGGATGTTATTTCGAAAGTTGAAACACAGAAGAGAGGCTTTGCCTTACCTGGACAGAAGACTGAGATCTTCAGTAGCGACGAACTTTGTAAGTTCTTGATATACAGAAGGCCGTTCAAATTGAATTCCACAAGAATCAATTTGGAAAGGTTTGGCCAGGGACTTTTAGACATGAAGTTGATTGTCCCCACCAGTATTATCGGAGGTAAGCGTTTCAAGAGCGAGAATATGTGGTTTGAATGGTCTGATTTGGCAGTTTATGTGTCAACATTTACCTCCACTACTTCCAGCAGCACTGTTTCGTCTACCGTTAGTACTCCCTCCGGAAAACCAAAACAAAAGTTATTGGACGACCTTACAGCAAAGCATGTCAATGAAATGGCAGCCCAAACTTCAAAAAAATTCAATAACATGTTCAAGTCGATGAAACTTGGTCTTCTAAACACAAACTACGAAGAAAAACTTTCCAAGATCGAGCTGGAGTACCGAGAAAAGTACTACGATCTTCATGAGTTGAGATATCTTCTCGAAACTGAAGTTTTAGAGGCTACAAAGTCAATCGAAAATTTCGAAACCCAAAAGATTGAATTGGTGTACACATCACTCACGAAGCTTCTGGAAGTCATTTACTCCTTTTCATTGGAGTCTGCCTCAAGAATACATCGCTTTGCATCCACATTGATATCACAAGTGAACAAAGAGGAGAATTACAAGAATGATTTCCAAGATATTCTCCAAAAATTCACTACCGGTATTTACTGTCCATCAATACTTTCTCCAGAAAATTTCCAGAAAAAGCAATACAGCACCACCCAGGCTAATAACAATTTCCAGAACCTCAAGCTACAATTCAACTTATATAAAGACGTACCGTTACAGTTGAAGATTTCTCAGACTGACAAGGATAATCAATATTTGAGTTTGGCTTCCATTCCTTACTTTGTATTTCAAGTCATCAAGATCGTTGAGAAGAAGGAAGAGGATTATTCCAGATTACAAGATGCATGGAAGAGCCCTCTTGATCATCAAAGGTATTGGCACGTGAAAGAGAAGCTCATCGAAGTCATCAAGAATGTTGAGATTGAAGATGATATCCACGAAAGTGACCAAGTCCAACAATTGATTATCGACAAGGCGATCACGTGTCTTGATGCAGAAGACGTGGCCACCATAGTGAACTTCTTCAAATACTGGCTTCTCGAAATCGGGGACTCGCTCATGCCGTGCCTGATCTACGACTCTTTGATTCATATATACTCCAAGTCAGGAAACAATCACAAAGAAATGGTCAAATTGATAAGCTCCACGCCTAGAGGTAATATCAGTACGTTGGTGTACGTTTTGGAGCACATCTGTCTAGTTTTCGGGATGAACCAAATCCCAAGTTATGGATATCATGACGAATTCCCAGAGGAATTGAAATTGGCTGATGACGATACACAAATCGAAAGCACAGTTGCTGAATTGAATGCCATGGATTCTATAGGAGCTGTGCCATTTCTCCACTTGATACTCCGACCATCTCCTATAAAGTCCGCAGGAGGTCTTAAACCACCAGTGGACATTTATAATGGTATTCTCACGGACTTGTTAAGTATCGAGGTCCGGTGTGACTTATTCAAGCTGTTGGTTGCGAACGAAAAGCACTTCTTGGACAAGAAACTCCATGAGAAAAACAACTTGGGGCTCCAAAAGAAAGTTCCTATTCCTGTGACTCCTCGTCGACCCATCTCGGCAGATTTGAAGATGCTTCCTCCCTCAGACAGTTTCTCGCTTCGTCCGTTCCATACCAAAGTGACTCCAGCACCTTCACCAAGCGCGTCACCAAGACACTATTCCAGGGAGTTCGAGAATTCTGATGCCAGAGAAAGAAGTACCAGTGGCACCTTCGTCCCCCCAACCATTGACGTAGAATTTGCCAAAGAATAATCTAGTCGTGTCGCATTAATGTTATAAAATATATACAAGAAGAATGTGAAGGTGTGAGGCATCACCTGCGCTCTTTGCGTCCTACCATGGAGATCTTCATCGTGCGTCTGAGTCTCTTGACACAAACAGCTAGATACACAAGAACCAATAGCACGCTGCCATTGACGACCAAGGCGAACCCGTAATCGGTCTCTTCGATGAAATTCTCTAAATTCATTCCGTAAATGGCACCAACGTATAATGCCACACCCATGGAAAGTAACCCGATGCCAAACTTCAACCCCAAGAGCATCATTTCGTTTCTATTGGAGTCCAATATGATGTTCACGATCTCGTTGGTTGAGCGAGTTTGGGAGATCAAGTTCAGAACTTTCTGGACAATTTCATCCAAAGTCACGTAGTAAGACTCCAACAAGAGCTCGACTTCCTGGTGGTTGGTGTTGTATCTTTGTTCAGACAAATAGAGCGAGTTCAATGTGTTGTCGTCTTCCAACACTTCATCCAAAGAATCTCTGACCAACCCAGCTTTCCGGTGAAACTGAGTAAGCTTCTTCGATTGGATCAAAAGATACCGGAGTCTATCACTATCTATAGAATCTTCCAACCCATCCAATAGACTCTTCACACTCGAAGAATGAACCTTCATCTCGGTGGTCATGTTTTCAACCACGTGATTCAAGATCGATTCCAAGGCCCTGAATTCGTACGGAAGATTGTTGGTGTCTGAGGATTTCGAGAGACTGGCTTGCATGCTCTTGAGGATATGCCCGTGGTTGTACATGTGATTGAGGCCAGCTCCGTCAGCTCTGGAATTGTGATCATCAAACAACACCACCTGATCCGATTTGATGAGAGCCCTGATGTTTTGTAAGTTTAGAAGTATACAATTGCTTCTGGTTACTATGGAGGGAACCACCTCGAGATTTATGTAGTTTGCAGAGTTGGGAGTGAAACTCTTGGAGATCTGACGCAAATCTCGAGGCACCAAATTAAACGACTTCAACAAATGCAGCCTTTTCAAGTCTTTTCCTTGGAGAATGACATCTCCATTTGCATCGAATATCGTGCACTTTACGTATTCGTCGTTGGCTTTGTTTGTGGAAAGGGTCTTTGCGAGAAGCACATCCGTTACTGCGTCACTGGAGAGATTGGAAACCCCCCGTACTTGGACTTTTGTGTGAGTGAAGGTACTGGCACTCACAATTGATGCTGCTTTATACCTAGTTCCATTTGCCGGTAAGCTAAGCGTTTGTGCCATGAGCCTGGAACCCGAGACTGCACTGATTTCTCTACGTGCATGTGTCCAAGCTGTGCCAACCGCACTCGTCCTTGCTGCTTGGAATCCTCCACTCAAGAGGTAACCACGCATCATCATAGCTATCGCCAGTCGCAAAATCGTGGTGCGAAAATGCCAGTTCAGTCGCGCAGTAAAGGCTACAACCATTTACGTCTACGAACTCAATGACGTCTAGAATCCGGTCTGCGGACGAGCTCGAGGTATGTGAGCAAGTGGGTAAAGGAGGGTTCGGTGTGGTGTATAGAGGGCTCGTGAAGAGCACCAACGAGGAGGTCGCTATCAAACAAATCGACTTGGAACACGACCAAACTGACTTATACGAAATCAACAAGGAAATCCAGATCATCAGTGAGTGTCGTCTCCCTCAGATCACAAAGTTTCTCGGGTGTTTTGTGAAGAACTACAAGCTCTGGGTGGTGATGGAGTATGTCGATGGTGGGTCGTTATTTGAGTTGTTAAGTCCAGGTCCAGTCACAGACGAAAAGACTATCCTGATTATAGCCAAGGAGATTTTGATCGCTTTACAGTATTTACACGAACAAGGAAAGATCCACAGAGACCTCAAGTCCCAGAATGTGTTGCTCAAATCATCTGGAGAAGTGAAGTTAACAGATTTTGGAGTGTCTACTCAACTCTCTTCCAACTTCTCCAGAAGAAACACCACCGTTGGAACGCCCTATTGGATGGCTCCAGAGGTCATCTTGAATGACAGTGGCGGCCACAATAGCAAGGCAGACATCTGGTCCCTTGGATGTTGTCTCTATGAGCTTTTCAACGGAAAACCTCCTCTTCAATCCCAGTACCCTCCCATGAAAGCTTTGAGATACATCCTGAGGTGTATAAAAGATGACGATTTCTTGGAGTTGATTGAGCTCCAAAACCTCGAGATATCGGCCACGTTTAAGGACTTTCTTTTGAAGTGCTTCATCATCGATCCTGCAGAAAGATTCAGCAGTGGGAAGCTTTTGAAGCACAAATTCATAACCAAGCATGCCAGTATGGCTGTTTCTGATCAGCAGAAGCTCATCAAGGCTTTGATCACTCGCAAGCACCTTTGGGATCAGGAGAATCACGTCCTCAAGACGCAGAAGTTCTACCTCCCTACAGAGATGGTGAATAATCAGAAGAAATGGAATGGCGACGACGAAGAAGACAACACAATCAAGTTCGACATATCCACCATCAACAGCGGATCCAACACCTTGACGAGCACTCCAGAGTATCCCAGTCCCAGGTCGTCTTCTGTGTCGCCTTCTTCTACTGTGAACACCAACATGGACAATCAAAAAGGAAACTACCAGACGTTGGCGGACCAAAGCTCCAGGCAGAAGACATTGACCAAGACTTTGCAGCCAGAGCTCAGTAAGATTCTCAACAAGGTCTTTTACAAGCTTGAATCCAGGAACAATTTATCAACCGAACAGTATGACCTTTTGGTCACCATGAACCAGAATTTCATAGATCTACTCACATTCTCCAACGTGGACTCTCGAACGAACTCCAGCAAGGTTCTAATATGCCAGTATTTGAAATACTTTCTCAAGGAATTGAACAAGAGCGACAGTAACAATAGTCTGCGTGTGACTCTACAAAAGATGATAATTCCTTCAGAATTCAAAACCAGTGACTTTGAGACGGTGAGAGCGAAAAATGGGGTGTTTGACGAGATCGAAGCCAGTTTGTTCGACACCTGGATCAACGAGATGAAAAAGTAGACAGTATAGCATAGTATAGTATAGAGTAATGAGACATGAGTTATAGTACGCGTCGCACCAATGTCGCACCTAATCTACTACTCGCATTCTCATACATCTCTACATGGTAGAACCTGCAATCAAAAAACAACGGACCGAAGAGTTTGGGTCTGAAACTCCTGGAGCCACCACTCCAGCTCCTTACCAGGACACCAGTATCAAAATAGGATCTCCGGTGCCGCACTTATACACCGAAAAGTACCATATACTGAACCCAGATAAACTGTCAGTTAACTCTGTGAAAATAGCTCCTGATGGGACCACGCTAGCGTACTGCACGTCCAGCGGGCGAATCCGAGTCCACGACCTTTCCGAGGGGTCGTTTGTTTGTGAACTCGAAGGTCACACAAAGGGGATCTCGGAAATAGACTACTCTCCAACCAACGCGAATGTCATTGCCAGTGCATCAGACGATTTAACGGTACGAGTATGGCATATTCCGAGCCGAAAATGTCTCAAGATCTTGAAAAAACACACATACCATGTCACCACAGTTCGGTTCACCCTGAAGGGAAATCTACTCATCTCCGGATCCGCAGATGAAACAATAACCATTTGGGATCTCGCATCCGGTCGAAACTTGAAGACTTTGGCTGCACATTCGGATCCCATTCTGTCAATATCATTAACCCCAGACAACACAATTGTTGCTAGTGGGTCATACGATGGGCTCATGAGGCTTTTCGATTGTGAAACCGGACAGTGCTTGAAAACGTTGGTGTATAATGCCAGTTACGGAACTGCTACTGCGTCCACCAATGACGTTGTGAATCCACCAATTTCGTGTGTGGAGTTTTCCCCCAACGGCAAGTACATCCTCAGCTCCAGTCTCGACGGAGCCATCAGGCTCTGGAACTACATGGACAACAAAGTCATAAAAACCTACGCAGAAGAAAAGTCAAAGTCCGTCAGCCATAAGTACAACTGCAAGGCACTGTTCGTCACGTGCACGTTGGACCCGTTGGTTGTTTCTGGATCCGACAATGGCCGGTTGATTTTCTGGAACGTTCAGTCCAAGGCGATGGTGAACAATAGTATCGAAGTAGAGGGTCCTATACTAGACATTAGCATGTATGAAGGAGGAAAGACGTTGGCCTTTTGTGGGAAAACCGGGTTTGTGAAGGTCATGCAACTCAAAGAAGAGTTTTGTGGGTTGTAGGTTTGGCCGGGAGTTGATTTTGGTCAAACTACTCAACTGCCAGATCTATTTCCGTGCAGTGGCCTGCCTCTACATGTAATATAACTAACTCCATGTAATATAACGAACTCCATGTAATATAACGAACTCCATGTAATCATAACAACACTTCATATCCTATAACGATGCACCCACTCCATTCGTTCTGTATAATACAAATCAAGAGTCCTTGGACACAAACTCAGTCTTTTCGCATTCAACTCCTCTGTACCCTCAAGGCCTTTATCTACAACTACGCTCAATCTAAAATCAAATCCGCATTAATCATTTATTTCTCACCCATGGAATCAAGAACAAACCTATTCAGATTCAATCTTGCTCAATTGAAGTTGCCCAAGTCCCAGAAGCTCAGGTCGGCAGGTGTATACACAGCAGGAGCACTTTTCGCCATCGGCTTCTGGTCTCTTATCGACGCTTCCGTATACTCCAAAACCGTCAACGCCTCAACCATTCACATTACATTCGTTGACTGGATTCCTTTTATCTGCTCCACCCTTGGAATGTTGATTGTCAACTCCATAGAAAAGTCCAACTTGCTCAACGACCCAAATAGCTCTTCTTTCTTATCGAGTGCTCCCACCAATGCTTGGGCTGCTAGAGTGATTTTATTCTTAGGGTTTTCCTTATTAGCTGGAGGTCTTGCAGGATCATTCATGGTGTTCATTTTGAAATTCTTGATGAAGAAAGTGGGATTCCCAACCTTGGGAATGGGCGTTTCTAACATCGTTTGTAATGGATGCGTCATGTTAAGTTGCATTATATTATGGTTATCACAAAATATCGAAGATGAATACAGTTATAGCTTAGCATTATAATTATAGTAGTAAATGATATAACACGACACTAGTATATAAAGGTGCTAATCCAGGGATAATATACAATAAGAATTGAAGTAGACTGATTCGACGTATCCGTACCATCTAACTTTCAGAATTTAAGAGTTCGTTCTTCAAGGGGCCCAAAAGCTCCAACTCATAATTACTGAAATTGAACAAGTTCAAAGTGATTGGGGTGTTTGAACCTCGAGGGTAAACGTGGAAATCCTTCTGCTTGAGTTCGTGGAAAAACGGGTGTATTAACACCGACGCTGGTGTTGCTCTTAAATCTGGTTCGTAAACCAAGATCTTCAAAAGAAGATCGATTGCATCAGGAGGTGAGTTGCTGAAAATTTGCTCGAACCTCTCCTTCACGGTTCCAGAGAAGAGTTTGGTTTGAAACATCGGACCTCTATAATGGGAATTGTTCTTGAAGAAAAACGAATTGGTTGGAGGGCCCAATAATTTGGAAATCTCCTTCAATTGTAGCTCAGGCGACTTACCTTGGAATACCGGTTTTCCCAAGAACATCTCTGCAATCACACATCCCAATCCCCATATATCAATTTTGGTCGAATAAACTTGGCATCCAATAACAAGTTCAGGGGCTCTATAATATCTGGAACAAATATAACTTACACTTGGTTGGTTGGGTTCCAACTTCTTGGCACTTCCAAAATCACATATTTTCAACTGCACCTTGGATGAGTCCACCAAGATATTTGAGGGTTTAATGTCTCTATGAGAAATTCCAAATCCATGTAAATATAGCATGGCTCTCGCCAATTGAAAAGTATAAGCTTTCATATGAGGATAGGGAATGGTGTATTTGGATTGACGGTAGAACTTGATTTCGTTCTGTAAATTGGACGGCAAACATTCCATGACTAAATTCTGGTATATCACATTATCCCTAGCATTTCTTCTTTCGAAGAAGTACTTCAATGCAATGATATTGGGATGATTGACCACCCGGAGAATCTCCAATTCTCTACTTTTATATTCGGTTTGTGCAGGTACTCTTTTTATGGCAAAGGGTCCAATCCACTCATCTTGGAAGGCATTTGCATTTGAATTAGCTCCCTGATTGTAGTGGTATTTCAACACTGCCTCAACCACAGTACCAAAAGCACCTTCGCCAATCTTATTGTACTCCTTTACTATCATCTTGTTGGCGGAAGATGTGGAGTTTTCCACCACATCTAACACGTATTCATCGGAATTAAAAGTCAGCATTGTCTGTGAATCAAAAATCAATTACGTGCACAATTCGTCTAAAACACGTCTATAAAAAAAGGGTTGTTGTTCGGATAGCTGATGGTGTTTTTCGGGCCACGTTGTCACTGATATGAGTAAGCAATTCAAGCAATGGGTTATATTATCTTACAACGGTGCCAGATATTAGTATCAACAGCCTTGCTTGTTTTGAGAAAAGCGAGGGTATTCACTCAAGGGCAAAGGGTGCGAACTGAAAAAAGGCACAGAATTCAAACCGCCCCTTTGAACACAGGTGATAATAATCGGGGTCACGCATGTGGTTACTGTGTGTACTTTAAATTTGTCTACGACTGCACTACTGTTGGGTCATTCGAATGAACAACCGTTAATTTATGGCCGCGATTGGCCCACTTATGCGTGAGTGCTTTGCTCAGGCTTTAGTTTGAATAGTATTTTTACGCATTTCACAACGAAAATAATTAAATTATAGTCCGGTGTTATTCAATTATATTACACGAGCACAAATAAACTTCTGACTGTGAATTAAGAGAGTGTTAGTCACTATTGAAGATTTGAATAGGTAGCGACTATAAGACCATAATTCTGGTCCTGCTTCTGCCACACGTGTGCTCCTATATGTTATTTAATACGTTACGTGTATGTGTAGTTTAGGCTCGCGTGTTGGCTGTGTTATCTAGGCGTTACGCGGAAGCTGGTGGCCCAGTGAGTTTGGGTCGCCTCGAGGCTTGCCCAGTACCGCACCAAAATCATTCGATGGCCGGAAAATAGCTGGTGGTGCCTGGTACTACCTTCGCGGTGTCTGGTACCACCTTAGCGGTATTTGGCACCACCTTCGCGGTATCTGTCACCTCCACCACCTCGCCTCTCACACCAAGTCTCAACTCTTTCGCACAACTGACTTTTTTTCACCACTGACATTGGCCATGTTTTCCACAGGACTCTGGCGCTCACCATCGCTACTCCAAGCAGTTAAATCCCCCGTGGCCTTGAGAGCTCCATTGCTGGTCTCCAAACCATTTGCAGGTTTCAGAAGTCTCTCGAAAACCCCGGAATCCCAAGCTGAATTCAAATTGAGTAACTCTTATAGAACTCCAAAGAGAACCGGAAATCAGGTAGTATTATGGAAATTATATGGTACCTTCAACAGACACAACACCCATTTGACATTGGTGGCCGTGGAAGAAGACCCAAATTTCATGAATAAAAATGCCCACTTGTCCTACACCGAACAAGTCCTATACTACTTACAATTACCACACCATCCAAAGATCTCGTTATCAGCAGGACAGTTGGGTTTCAGAAAGGCTCAAAGAGCAGAATACGAAGCAGGATACCAGGTCAGTGCAAGATTATTCAAGTTGATAGAGGAAAGAAATCTTTTAAGTCCCACAGATAAAGTGGAGTTGGTGCTTAAGAATTTTGGTAAGGGAAGAGAAGCATTTTTGAGCGCATTACAAGGAAAAGAAGGAAGCATTATAAAGGACCACATTGTTCGTATTTCCGACAGCACCAAGTTGAAATTTGGTGGTACCAGATCCAAAAAGTTACGTCGGTTGTAATATAACCATCATCATTATAATAATCATGTCATGTATATACATATAGTTAATCTATTAAAACTGTCAATGTTTAGGGCTTCAGCCTCCACAGTCACAAGCGCGCACCCGTTTGTTAGTGTATTGACACAAATCCATTGGCGTCCTGCGCACTCACTGAAAAAAAATTGAGGGCTGGAAAAAAAATTATCAATCATAGTATAGTTAACGATGGCTCCAAGTATGTAAACACCAAGGTCATATCACTCAGAATCACACGGAATCAGTCAAGAATGTACATGTACTGTCCATACCTTTTATCATATTCAACCACACACCGAACATCCAGACAGAGAGCCTCATCTCGTGTCATATGAAGTACCAATCTACCACTTAAACCGGAACCATGAATTCACACAATGACATATCCAATGTCTCCAGAAGAAAAATACACCATCTTAATGTGGCTACCCGCTCGTCACTCTTTTTCCCCTTCATTCCCCGACTATTCACCGCAGAATCTGACCATTAAAGAGTTTTCATGTACTAACAAATTATAGACACCAAAGCTGCTAGCGCTAAAAAAGCTGTTTTAAAAGGTACTAACGGTAAAAAGACCTTGAAGGTTAGAACCAACACTTCCTTCAGATTACCAAAGACCTTGAAATTGGCCAGAAACCCTAAATACGTCAGAAAGTCTGTTCCTCACTACAACAGATTGGACAACTACAAGATCATTGTTTCTCCAATTGCTTCTGAAACCGCCATGAAGAAGGTTGAAGACGGTAACACCTTGGTTTTCCAAGTTGACATCAAAGCTAACAAGCACCAAATCAAAAGAGCCGTTAAGGAATTATACGAAGTCGATGTTGCTCACGTTAACACTTTGATCAGACCAAACGGAACCAAGAAAGCTTACATCAGATTAACTGCTGATCACGATGCTTTGGATATTGCCAACAGAATCGGTTATATTTAAATTATAAGTATATACTAGGTTAATGAAGTCATAATATAAATCTTTGTATTGTATCATAAATGTGATGAAGAGGAATTGTGCTAATCTCAATCTAGTGCTGTAGAGTAAGTGTATTACATTTGCATTATTAGTACAATATTAATGAAATTGAAGATAGTCGAGTGTAATTCTTAGCTCAATTAATTCAAAAGATTTTGGTGAAATTCACAATTTCCTGACAATTTTACAAATTTGAAATTATTAACTGAAAAAATCACAAAATAGTAGAAATGACTCCATTCAACACTACCTTACCACAGTTCACGATTACGGGCCCAAAGTAAGGGCAAATCAAAGAACCGTTCTCCACATGCATTTTTTCCAGGTTTTGCAGCCGAAGGCAGATCGCGACATACGTTGTATATATAGACTATATCTATTCAATTGGAATCTGGAAATCATTGGAATCAGCAATATCCAAGAGAGTGTCAGCAAATTGTCCTCCACCCCATGATTTCAACGAAGCAGGCTTGAGTGGAGGAGCAACCACGTCTTTCTTTTGAATGTCTCTGATGTATCCAGCGATACCCTCTTTATTCCACATCTTAAGAAACTCTCTGTGGAACAAGTCTCCCCCTTGAGTGATGTAGATAGGCTGCACTTGCCAAACAGCTCCGAGTTTTGCGAGATCAGTGTGGAAATTGACCACATTTTCCTCGGTGTATCCAGCCTTGATGAAATCATAATTACCAACGTATCCGAATCCGAAAACTCTATCGGGAACGAGTTTCTTCAATTCTACGTGGAATTTGGTGACATCTTGCGGAGTTGGGTTGTCAATACGGGCCCAGGTGGTGTCTGTCAAAGGCAAAGCTGCCACAGCTCTATCGATGACAGCCTCAATGCACTTTTTGAACATGTAGTGTCCGTAAGAGTTTCTGCCGATATCCCAGTCGAAATACACTTCCTTCTCAGGAGCCGCTTCTTTAGCATACTTTCTTCTTTGCGTCAAACTGGCAAACTTGTCTTTCTCAACTGAAGCAGCGTAGACCTTGAATTCTTCAGGTGAGAGAACAGACTCAACAGCCTCGTCATAAGTCATGACCTTGGCATCATCGTACCACTTCAACTTGGCTGCAGAGACGTGCTTCTCTCCGTTCTGTCTGGCATCACTCAAAACCTTGACCAAAGGCTTGACTCCCTTGACAGTTGCTCCTTTGACGTACTTGTGATCTCTGGGATCAAACACAGAGGTGATGAAAGCTCCGTGATAGCAGTCAACACGTGACATCAAGAGGGTATCGGCCCCCATGACATCCAACTGGAACCTAGCAGTGGTCAATCTCTTCAAGTATTCGCTTGTTGGGATGACAGTTCTGCTTGGAGCAGATGCGAAGTTTTTGAAACCAATACCTAAATCGTCTAAGTGAAACATGGCCACACCTGATTCAACGAAGAGTTTGACTTGCTTCATGATGGTGGTCATACCCCCGAACCCCATGTCTCCATCAGCAATAATTGGAAGCAAGTAGTCGATTTGAGGAATGTCTTTCCTCTCTTCTTCAGGCAACGAGAGAAGATATTGTCTTTGGACTCTATCTCTCCACAATTGGGACTTGGTGATCCTGTTTACGACCCTTGGAAGAGTATCCCATGGGTAGTCTGCGTGATCAACACCGGGCTCTTCCACTTGAGTGAGACCCGAAACACCTCCAGAACAGTATACGCACTTTGATCCCACTCTGGAGAGTTGAGCTGCAAGCAATGGCTCAACAGTTCCAACAGTCATAACAGGCTCTTGTTTTACTCTAGCTTCATTGAGCAACTTCCAGAGCTTCCTTGCTTGGATCGAAGAGAAGTACTCGATGTTGTGTGAGTTTCTGTATTGAGCTACTTCCTCAGCACTGTATGGCCTTTTCAAGTGCTTTTTGTGGTCTTTTTCCCACCACTCCTTGATTTCAGCAATATCCGAATTATACTTGTCTTCTAACACACCCATGGCTTGTTAATTGGTAACAGAGGGAAATCACTGGTCTTAAATGCTTATCGGCATCTGGTATGAATGCCTCGATTACATAAGCTCTGATTGCCAGTTTGGGAAATATCTTCGGAAATAGTGTCGATTTCCATAGTGTTGAGATTGGATCGCTTCGGCGTGTTAATTCCGGCTAACAACATCTGGGGTTGGAACGCATATAAGGGGGTACAATTCCATGGCATCTCCACTCAGAACACCCACGAAATGCCTTTAGCAAAACCTTTAAACATCGCATTGATTCAAACTTTGCCAGAGAAAGACCTCGACACCAATCTCAAGAGAATTGGTGAGTTGGTGGACAAGGCACTTTCCGAAAAACCAGAAACTGAATTGATTGTATTTGGAGAGCATTTCTCCACACCCGTTGGCGACGATTATGTGAAGTTATACGGTGAGCCTCTCAAGGGAAAAACCTTTCATTTCTTGCAGGGTCTTGCAACCAAGTACAAGGTGAACGTTGTAGGAGGTTCTTTCTCAGAACAGAATGGCGACAAGTACTATAATACCTCGCTCTCCTTCGATAAGAGTGGATCCCTCATTGGGGTCCACAGAAAAATACACTTGTTTGACATTGAGATTCCAAACAAAATCGCCGTTAAAGAAAGTGATATGATGAGCTCTGGATCTTCCATCACCGTTATTGACATCCCAGAATTTGGGACCATCGGTGAAGGGATTTGTTACGATATTAGATTCCCAGAATTGGCCACTGTTGCTTCAAGAAAAGGTGCCTTTGCACAGTTTTATCCTAGTGCTTTTAACAAAGTGACCGGACCATTACACTGGCTGTTGTTGGCCCGTTCCAGAGCATTGGACAACCAGGTTTACGTGGTCATGTGCTCTCCAGCGACTGTTAGCCACACAAAATACCAAGTTTACGGCCATTCAATGGTGGTGGATCCAAGTGGTAAAGTAATTGTTGAAGCTGGAGATGGTGAGGAGATCTTGTACGCTACGTTAGAGCCTGAAGCCATCAGGAGCGTGAGACAAAATATCCCCATCAAGACTCAAACCAGATTTGATGTTTACAAGGATGTTTCTGAAGGAGCTGTTACATCTAGTATTGAGTTGGATGCAGATAGTGACTAGATAGTAAGTATGCAATTGTTTGGATTAGGAATATATGCGACTATGAAGTAGAGGGGTTCTTTGCACTCAAAAGAAAGTAAAAAATAGAGCCTTAAAAGAAACGGGATAATTGTGAAATTCCGAAGCAAAATGTGGGGGTGTCTGGAAAGGAAAACCTCATCCTCTCCATGAGCTAATCATATATGTAGATAATCACGGACTTAATCACATATAGGAAACACAACTGAAAAAGTCGTGGTCAGCACCTGAACTCCAAGTCACTACTGCCAGTCATGTCATGTATAATCTAGGGCATACGCACCCATCCAGTATTAGCTCTGACAACCCTCATTCCGTAAACATTATCGATGGATCTACAGCGTGCACACAAGGTTATCGCAGTTATCGCAGTTAGCGCAAAATATGTTATCTCCTTATCAGTTGAGGCGTTATATGGGTTCGGCATTATCCTCCATAGCCTATAGCCTTTCCAGATAGAAAAGTAGATGCCCGAAACGGCATAGGGATGTGCGATTGACGGGAACACTTTCACCCAGCTTGGGAGCCAAGTATGCAATAATGTGTCAGTGGGTCTTGGCAGGGCGTCAAACGATTGACACATCTCGTGTGGAGGCACCGGTATCACCTCCACCATGCACATGATTGAAATTGAATCACTACACGAACTGCCGAACAAGACTTAACGGGGATATGAGTACTTCAACCGAAGATACACCAGCTCAAGGCGTATGGCAAGATAAGATATCACATCTATATCTACACCTGTCAAGTGGATTTCGGGAGGCACATGCATCGTATGCTCGGATATAAGTGGTTTTTCCATCAACTGAGTCCAGACACAAGTCTAAGCACAGGTATATAAAGATGCAAAGAGATCACTCAGGGATACAAAGGGTTTACCATGTCTGATCATAGTACTCCTTCTGAGGATTTGAAAAAGGACAAACATGTCGTAGATGTCGCTGAAGTTGCTAGCGGAAACGACATTGATAGTGAGAGTCAAGTTGTGTCTAGAGGTAGATTTTTCAGATCTAAGAATGTGGACACAGTTGCTGAGAAATATGCTGAGTTGATCAAGGATGGTTACACTGAACAAGAAGAGAAGAAAATCAGGAGAAGACACGATTTTGTCATCATATCTTTCTTACTTCCTATTGTGTCCATTGCGGCCATGGATAAAGTTTCTGTTGCTACCAGTTCCATTTACGGGATCAGTGAAGATCTCGATTTACACGGCGACCAATACTCGTGGTTGGGTTCAATCTTCTATATTGGATATCTTGCTGGCCAGTTTGTAGCACCTCTGGTGTACCAGAAATTCCCTGTAGCCAAAGTGTCTGGAACATGTTTTGTGCTCTGGGGATTTACGTTGATTGGATCCGGCTTTACGAACAGTTATGCTGCAATGATGGTCACCAGGACGTTATTGGGCTTTCTCGAAGCTCCTGTGATGCCCATTAATTTGATCATTATCGGTATGTGGTACAAAAGAGGAAAGGAGCAGTCAATTCGTATTGGACTCTTCTACACCGGATTGTCTGTGATATTCACTGGTTCCATCGGTTACGCCGTTGGTGGATACAGCTATGAACCATACAAACCTTGGAGGTACTTTTTCTGGATAACCGGTGCCATGTCTGTGGTGTTCGGGATCTTGATCATTCTTTTCCTCCCAGACTCACCTGTTTCATGTCGTTACTTCAACGACAGAGAAAAGGCCATCATCATTGATAGGGTCAGAAAGAACCAAACCGGTATCAAGAACTCCGAGTTCAAGTGGAAGCAATTGTGGGCCACTTTATTCGACTTGAAGACATGGGTCATGGTGCTCATTCAGCTCTTTATTTCAATTCCGAACGGTGGTTTGACTAATTTTAGTCCATTGATTGTGCAAGGTTTGGGATGGTCTCCTAGACAGAATACTCTATTGAATATTCCCACTGGGTTGATGCAAACGGCATCTGTGTGGATGTCCAGTGGAACTCTCGCTCTTTTGGAGAAGTACTTCCCCAAGAAACATTTTAGAGGGTTTGTGCTTTGCTTCTATTTGGTTCCTGCGTTCATTGGAACTGCATTGTTGTACACGTTGCCATTGGACTGGTATGGAAGTAGATTGGCGTCACTTTACTTTGGATTCTTCTATTTGGGTCCTTACATCATTTCGTTGAATTTGATCACCCACAACCATGCTGGATTCACAAGAAGAACCACAGCCAATGCCATGTATTTCATCACGTACGCCGTCAGTAACTTGGTGGCACCTCAATTCTTCTTGACCAGTCAGGCTCCATACTATAGTCTTGGAGTAGGATCGATTTTTGGGGCTTATGCGTTGACGATATTGATGGTGTCGATATACATGTTTTTGTGCTGGAGGGAAAACAAAAGGAGAGACAAGGTGTATGGAAAAGCACCAGAGGAGAACAGAGACACAGATTTGCAGGACTTGACGGACATGGAGAACATGAATTTCCGGTACAAGTGGTGATTGGGCCAATAGTGATTGGGTATGAATAGTGATCCGGTACAAACAGAGGTCCGGTATAAATGTGATGTGTATAGAGTATTGAGTATTCTAACAATGTGAAAATGAATGTGAAAATGAAGGTAGAGTTAAAGCAATTTGCCATTGCATTGTTTGGTATATACTTGAATTCGATAGGTGTTGTGCACGGTTGTTCGGGGAATAGGAAGGGACAAGTTTCATGGGTGAATTTTGCAGTCTAGGAACGAGGTAACAAAGTGGGCCTAGCTGCTGCGGCCAGGAGGACGAGTCTGACAGAATGGGCGAAACTTTCCAGGGCCAGCCTGAATTTTAGGGCCAGCCTGGATTTTAGGACCACCGGCCCAAAGATAGGGCGAGCACGCGGTAAGAATAGCACCAACTCGCCCCCGGGTGCGACCGGCGATTAGCTGAAGGCTACTGATTGCATTGTTGGTAATCAGAAGTCTGACAAAATCAAGCCAAAGCGATGGAATGGCATGGCTACATGGAAGAGCAATACTACCAACAATCAGGCCTTCAACAAACCACAAAACACAAACAGTACAAACCAATTCATATACAAGTCAGTATTTACACACTCTCTGATTATGTAACAGCACCAACGCCAACGCCAACAACAACACTAACATCAACACTAACACCGGCCACGTGAATCTTACAAACCACTCATCTATCGGCTAATGCGCTTACCACGGGTAAACAAGAAATAGACCATGACGTAATAGGAGCGATATTTTATAAGGTTTTAAGACCAAAGCGATGATTTTTTGCTTGATTTGTAGAAATCGGAATATCTGTGTCGTCACAGTTGGCACTATACACAGGAACACTATGTCATCGTTTTATTGTGTTTGAAAAGTGTTGGTCTTCATGAATTACGAACAAGTGACACGTTCAAGGAGCACCACAGAGTTGAACGTGAGACTCCAGAAGATAAGGTACTTCGATGGTTAAATACCACCGTCTTCAACATCAACATCAACATCACCAGTTGCTAAGGGTGCGAGTGTGGAAACGGCATGCCACGTCAAATTTATCCGGAGGGGCAGCTGATTTCTTGGATTTGCATGAAAAGAAACAGGCGTTGGTCTTGTCCGTTATTAACTGAGGTAATAGGGAGGGATGCTTTACCGCATTAGGAACATATTCCAACTACACTTGAAAACCATTATATCATAATCCTGCACATTAGTTGCTTTTTCGCGCTGTATACAGGAGCCTGGATTCTAGTCTCACAGGTACTATCAGATGATGTGCCATGTGTCTAGTGTATAAATTAGGTGGTAAATCCTTGAAGTTTATTATCAAACAAAAACATGACTATTCAAAAACAACCAGCCGTCTTCTACGTCAACGCCGCTTTATTCGACTGTGATGGAACCTTGGTGAATTCCACAGGTGCCATTTCTGAGTTCTGGAGGGAATTTGGTAAGACCAGACCTCACGTGAATCCTGATGAAATCATCAGAACCAGTCACGGTTGCAGAACTTTCGATGTCATTGCCAAATGGTCCCCTGAAGATGCTATCGAAGAACAAGTTACACAATGGGAGGGTGATATCCCTGACTCATTCGGTCAATACGCCAAACCAATTCCAGGTGCTGTGGAATTAGTCAAATCTTTTGACCAATACTCCAGAAACAACACCGAAAACGGCTCTCAAAGATGGGCCATCGTCACATCCGGTACCTTACCATTGGCCACCAAATGGTTGAAATTATTGACCATTGAGAAGCCAGACTGCTTCATTACTGCCGAAAAGGTCACCAAAGGTAAGCCTCACCCACAAGGATACCAAAATGCCAGAAACACCTTGGGATACGAACGTTCCGACGCCAAAGTAGTGGTATTTGAAGATGCACCTGCTGGTATAACAGCCGGTAAAGGAGCTGGTGCCATGATTGTTGGAATTTGTTCCACTTACGACCCAGAAAAAGTCAGAAAATCTGGTGCCGATATTGTTGTTGACGACTTGAGCTCATTCAAGATCGAAAGCTACAACAGTGAAACTGACGAATTCAAGGTTGTCGTATCTGATTATCATTACGCAAACGAAGAATTCTTACAAGAGGTATAATGGGAATGTATAGTAGGTAGATAATAGAGGTTATAAACGACGCAAGTCACATGATAGTTTGGTTGAAAATCTCTCTGTAGTTCTCCGTACCTTCACTTATTTTATCTACCTTCAGTTCTGTATTTCTGTACCTTCATCTCTCTGGTGAGGTCCTCTAATTTCTGCCAATCGCGAATCCAAAATTTCTCATCATCATGTCTAGCTTAACACTCAAGGCCTACAAAACTGCATTACGAGCCACAGGTAAAGCCTTCAGAGGTGACTTGGAGGTTTTGAGTGCATCCAGAATCAAGATAAAACAAGAGATCATCAACCACAAACAGTTACAGTCTCCCCAGCTCGAAGAAGAAATAGCCAAACTCAATGAGGTGAGCGAATTCTTGAGAAAGAACATAGTGCAAGGGCAAAAACAAGATGACGGCAAGTACTATTTGAACTTCACCGAAGAAACAGAGTTGGGAGACAACGACACCATCAAACAAAGTAAGAAGGATATGGGATCGTTGGCCGGAAAGAAGGGAAACACCATTCAAAAGTGTTCTTAGTTAAACATTGTATATAGATAAATGGACGGATAGAGTGGTTGATAGTAGAAGTGGTACGAGTGTGTTATCGGAAGAGGTGGGTGGAATAAGTGGGCTCGAGTCATGTGGAGTGGAGTTCATGGAACTGGAGCTGCGTAGATCTGGAGTCAAAGACAATACAGAAGTGTCAGTAAAAGAGAAGAGAGCCCGAATCCACCAGAAACCCCACGCAAATCCAGACCGATGTCTCCTCGTATACACAAGATCGTTGAGTTCGTATTCTGTATAACCAGCCGTTTAGGGTATCGACTTGTTCATCCACATCTCATCTCACTCTCAATCTGATCGAATTAAATTCATCTTTAAATAAATCTCACGCTAAGTATGCTGCAACAAATCAGAGTAAAAGCCACGCAAAAACATAAAGAGGCTCCTTCAGAGGCTAGAGATACACGGATATCCAAGGCACTCTCGTACCTTCTCCGCCACGGTGCCTTGAAAGAGGGTCTTAACATCGATAGCAGAGGATACGTTCTTGTTTCTGAGCTTTTGAGTCATAATCGTCTCAAGACCAATAAAGCAACGGTTGAAGATATTAGACGAGTTGTTAGTACGAACAACAAAAAAAGGTTCTCTGTGGAAACCAGAGAAGGCCAAGAGTACATTTGTGCATCTCAAGGTCATTCGATCGGAATTTCCAACGATAACTTGGTGAAGCTTGAACCTCACCAGATTCCACCTGGTTTATTTCATGGAACTTATAAGAGATTCGAAGAGTCTATAAGAAAGAGTGGGCTCCAGAAGATGTCCAGAAACCACGTGCATTTAACGACCAACCTTGACTACGTCAGACCAACGTGTAATTTGTTGATCTATATTGACGTGGGTGAGTGTATTTCCAGAGGCATTGAGTTCTACCGTAGTGCGAACGACGTTTATCTTAGTGCTGGGATCGACGGGGCCATTCCGCCGGAGTGTTTGAAGAGTTACCAGGAGAGAAAAGTAGGACCGGGGACACGAAGAACCGAACAGAAGAGGGTCTAGGTGTGCCACAACAAGTGCTTGATAGCCAAAGACCAAGGTCGCATTTACATAACAGGTATAATGACAGATGTAATGACAGGCACATGACAGGTACAATGAAAGGGTCAGTTACAGTTACAGTCACCTTTATTTATAACCATTAATGCAACCGTTTGAGTCGTTTCACATGTACGAACAGGAGATAACAAGCTCAGTTTTGAGCTGTCAGCATGTGCCACCTGGCTCCAAACTGTATCCAGGCTCAGTCGCAATGCAACATTACCCTGCGTTGTTTATGCTAATGCTGAGCCTCCACTTGTGCTGAGATAGATCGCGTCACCAACCTTATATTATGTCGTCAGAAATAATTGTTCCGTCTGACCTACCATACCAGATCCCCTTTCGATACTCAGGGAAGATCGTCCGTATCGGTGGATACTAACTCGTATCGTATATGTTGATTTCAAACGCCGTTCCTGTCTGGATGCAGATCGGCCGTTTGGTGCATGTATTCGAGAGATACCAGAAACGGTGCACGAATACGAACAGCCATAAACGCACAAGCCACTCAAACTACCAGAAGCATCACCCATCGACCTGCGGCAATAGATTGTCGCCTATTTGGATGGTCCTGAACCCTGGGGGCCCACCGACGTTCTATCTCAAGCTCAGTATTCTAATGCACGGTTTTTGGCACCAGGCGCTCCAATACAGCCATGCACAGAACATTTAAAAATAGCATATTTATGATTCTAATTACAATAACAATACAAAGGTTTTACTAATCGCTTGCATCCACCAGCGTCTATACAACAATCGTGCTTGGACATTCACATCTGGGACAAGTAATAATCTCTGAAATATCTGGAAACAACTGGAGACGTGTGCATGGGGCGATAATTCTCACCTCACGCCTGAGCCTCGACTTCGAATGGGATTGCTGCAAATTGAGAAAAGAAAATTGAGAAATTGGGGATTTCGTTCTAGATCAAATTCGTGAGGAAACCTTAATTGCATGAAATGCTGCAATGACGGACTGTCAAAAAATACATATATATGCATGAAATCCGGACTATGGATTTAATTATTGACTAAAGTATCTTATGGATGTATATATTAACCAACTTGGACATTTGAAGAGTTTTAGAAAGTTTGATGACTTTCATAACGACGACCAGATCCTCCAGTGGTACTGTTGCGATTGTGGAAGAAGTTATGGCACCGTTGTGTCCCACGATAAGGTGTTTGATGTGAGGAACGAAGACTTCACTTCCAAACCGGCCAACATAGACGTTTCGGAGTCTCCGGCTTCGTTTGCTGACTACTGTAATTCCCTCATCTACTCCATGAGCCTGAAGAACCAGGACTCGTTGGTGAATCTTCTCTCCAGTCTTTCCCCGGATATTGGCGACAATAAGTTTTTCACGTCGGAGGACGACGATGATACCGACTCCAATGCTTCTATATACGATAAAAGAATATCCAACTACACTCACAGAGACAATCCGAGGGTAGTTAGTGTTTCTGGGGACGCTTCGGCTGACTCTTGCAATAAAGCAAATCACGCACACCAAACACATCCGGACACTGGTGCCAAAAATGGGTCTGTGCGGTCCCAAAGCGAAGTGGCAGACACTGAGGCAGACCCTGTGCTAGCCCCCGGCATTTTGGCGAAGGTTCTGGACCTGGTCGCACAAGCTCTAGGCCCACAAGCCCCGGAAAGCCAAAAGGTCCAAGAATCTCAACAGACTTTAAATCCCGATTTGGCACATAACTTGCCCAGTTCCCCCTCAAGCACAGGCACACACGCACACACAAACTCACGCACATACACGACACCCACACATGCTCACAACACATCGATCGATTCCGCCTCTGTATCTCCAGACACCACACTAACACCACAAACGGTGGACCCCTCCCATACAGACTTTGCCTCCGTTTGGGTGGCCACGCCCGAGAGATTCACCTGTAGCAGGTGCTCTCATATGATGTGCCCATACTGTTTGAAACTTCGGTGTGGAGAAGTCAGATCCAGAACCAGATAATGTACTAACCTCATGACTTACGTATAACGCCCAATTTACGCCCATATATATTTGTATTCATTAATAAAACCATCCGGTAACCTGGCGAGTCATATGTTCCTCGGTAAACCTCAGTACACTCGCTATCTAGTCAACCCCCAATCTCTTTTTATCATTAGGCAAGTCAACTCTCAGTCTCAGTCTCAGTCAACCCCTATCAATTGGTCCAATCCACTCACTCCGCACAAATACGGAGATCCTCGTACATCAGTGAATATTTTTTACAGACATTGCGCTTATTATGAGGACTATTGTGCAAGCTTGTAGATCTTTACAATACCCTGATTTTGCTTACGGCGTTTATTACATTACAGGCCAAGTTGATTGGCTATGATTCCGGTCCAGAAAATTTTGTCCTCAGTTGCATTTGTGCTATTGTCTAGTGCAAATTTTGTCCTCAGTTGGGTTTGTGCTATTGTCTCGTGCAATGAGATTCTGTTGAATGTGGATGCCTCCGAGTAGCCCGGTAGTTGGACCAATTATTTTCTACAAGATTCACTCGTCGAAAATAAAGGGAGACTTGAAAATAAAGAATACATTCAAAATAATGGTCTCATTGAAAATAACGGTCTCATTGAAAAGAAAGACCAAGGGGTTATGGGACAAAAAGTGACGTCCTAGTAATTGTGGTCTCATTTCACACGAGACTTCTGAGGACGCCAAAGATCTGGGTATGACATTGTACAGTCATAAACCCATACACAACTGTACACAATCAATACGGGCGAATTGCGATTGCATCTAGATGGCTGTAAGAACTGCGATACTGTAGATAATACTCGTCATAGGCAATATGCACGGTACACAATAAGCACGGTACACTATAAGTATAACCTTGTGACAGATTCTAATTTCCCAGGAGTGTATATTATCAAAAAATTGCGCTATCCACCAACTTGAAGTGATGAAGGAGAATGACACACTGTCACACGTTCTACTGCCCTAGCTACTGACGGCTGGATTCACTAACTAGGCATATTGGGCCCACATCTCTCAACCGCCAAGTTCGTGTATTGTAACACGAACCATAACCCTGTTATTAGCGATGTTCATAATCCAACCTTCTCATGCAACCTTCCCATACATATACGCAACAGCGATCTTTGCCGGCTTAATCTTCGGTCTGGGCGCGAGTCTGGGCGCGAGTCTGGGTCGAGGCGTTCGCCTTGGTGCCATTGTCGCGGTGTGTGAAGCCGGCGTGCCCGGCCTGCTCGCCCTATGGCTTCCATTTCTTGTCCCAACACTTAACCCATTTCTTGTTTCACGTCCCACTTCCGTTTTTCGTCTACTGAGTATGCTGTAAAGCATTTGTACATTCCTATTGTAGTACTTTGCGTGAGGAATTCAGTCTAGGCCATGGTCTGGAAGGCCAAGAGATCTTCCCGCCTTGCAAAAAGACAAGTCGTGACTGACGAGGTCTTGTATTCGATGTAACTCGAATAGACTTTAGGACGCCCTGTTGCATCGGCCTTTGGTTGTTTCACGCACGCCCCTTCGAGATACGGTTTTCGTAGGGCACGTGACGAGGTGTATAAAGAGGAATGTGATCTTCGAGTTGTTTACACAAACGAATGCGAGTATTAGAAGACACAATCGTCAAAGACCAGGTTTGTAGATCACCACTGAGTCTGGTGTCCAGATGGCACTGGCCCAGATACGTATTATTTCTTCATGAACTATATAATTACTATCTACCAAGAACTACGCCAAACACACTCATACACGCCCATATTCGTTCATTCAATCCAGAATCACATACGTATATGTCAGTGGAATAATAACAGTAGAACTCATAGCAGCAAGCTGGCAAATCACATTCTCTCAGATTTGTGAAATTTCCCGGTTACAAAATTTGGTGGCTGCGAAATAGTCAGAATCACTTGCCAGGGGGAACATTCCCAAAAGTACACTTCACGCTTGTTGAGAGGACATTATGAAGAACGCATTGACTCCTTCCGTCAATACATCAGAGCTGTCAGGATGTACCACCTAGCTCGATCCGAAGGGGAAATCGGACACAGTCCATCATTGAGGTGCCGTTACGGACACTTCCTTCGTTTTTGAGGATAGAATCAGTGAATGATAGAAATGATTACAAGTGCCTGGCAAGTCATCCAGTATTTGAAGTTACCACGCCGTAGTCTACCTTATGAGGAGGTAATGAAGTACACTTTTGAAGAAGTGGCGTTCTTCTTTTATTCGTTCATGTCACCAATGGTTGTCTCATTGGGTCGTAAAATTGCCAAGATAGCCGGGGCTCCAGTTCCGGAGCCTGAAGAGATATCTGTACGATGGATACTAGATAGTAGATGCCGGATTCACGGCTCCTAGAGCAATTGATGCTGGATGGATGTTGGTTGGATGCTGGATGGATGCTGGATGGATGCTGGATGTTAAATTCTAAAACGACAGGTATCAGACGATAGATGCCGGATACGTATACCAAAGTAACAGATGCTAGATTAACTGGTGATGCATTGACCGATACTTGAGTAACAGACACAAGAGCAATTGATGCCGTATACAAATTATGAAAGATAGACGACAATATTACAGGCGTTAGAGTAGAAAGTGATAGAATTATTATAGCACGAATAACAGATGATGGAAAATACAAATGCTAGAATAAGCGTAAAAACATTTCATGTCACAACAGGTGTCAAAAGAGATCCCGGAATAACAGGTGCTGTAATCCTATAAAGGCAGGTCATGGGAGCCACTGGTGGCTGTTGAGCATTAAATGACGACATTTACCCGATGGCTCTAGAGTTCGTATCTCTACCACACTGCTTCATTGATGGTTTGCCAAGCAATCAAGAACCCAATATACAGATCGTAAACCAGTCCTTTCAAAATATTGGGTGGAACGGGCCGGATTCATACCAAAATCCTATTGGCTACGATCAGTATCTGCAGTATGGCTGGCACTATGTATGACACTGGTCGTCTTGCGGAGTCACGAGAGCACTTGAACTCAGTGTCAAACAACCATTCTATGCAAGACGGTTGCGTGTGTGTGGTCCTTTCATCATGGAGCCAGGGCTGCCGAACGAAAACTGTTGACGTTGACAACTTCCCTTCACGTGAAAAACCTCAGGGAGTAAAAACCATCTGAGCCGTAAATGCCAATATTCTCGGCGTCGGCGTCCCAACAGGAAAAATAAAAGCCATTAAATGCCGACGGCTACGTGGTTGGATCTGGAGGCTTAGGATGTCCCCGTGAAATGAGAGTTTTGTATCGCCACCCGTTAATCGTGAAATGTCTCTTCAAGCATAATGGCCCCTGAACCCTTGAATGAAGTGCAAGGTGCATCAAATCTACGTCAAGCACCAAAGTGGTGTTGCATTTATCTCCATAAGATGTGTTTCCCGAGATTCCAAGCCGATTGCGGGATTGGCGAGGTTAATTCCAACACTACATACACACCGTTTTTGACTTTCTTTTTTTTTTTTACTACTGAAACGTTGTTTGCCCTTGCATTATTATATCTCTACCAATTACGGCCGTGTGTGTAGTCCGTAACACTGCCCACTGCCGACTGGCCCCATCATTGGCTCTTTCTCTTAAAATATCTCAAAAATGCCTCACGTCAACGACAGGAATGCATGTCGAATTGAGACTGGTCAACAAAAAGTCTCAGGTCATCTTGGCGAAGTGAAAATCTTTCTTAATTGGTAATTTGATACGAGCATTGCAACATTTGGGTGCTCATAAAAGAAACATGCTGTTCTGTAAAGCTCTAAAGAACTCACGTTCCTCACATGAAACCACCACACACTCTTGATTGGGGGTGAGGGGGCGATGTCACAACACGTAAAAAGCAATGCCTGTCGGGCGATGTCCGAAAAAAATAGCGTATGCTTGTCGGATAAACTCAAACCGAGTGATGTGCGCAGTGTGTTTTACGCTGTGAGGCTATTACACAAATTCGTGAGAATTTTCCAGCAGAGCTTGTTTTTTGGTGGTTCTTTTCAATGAACGTTTGTATGCTTGTAGTGTTCCATAGGGTCGATCACATTCACGCAATTTGCTCCACTGCTAGTGTGTTATAGCTGCCAACCAACCAAGTTAAGATTCATCTGATAAACCACCAGTCTGGTACATACCGACTCACAACCTGCATAAAATATCCATTTAAGGAAAGGGTTGCTTTTACCAAATGACAAACGCCTTAGTTTCTTTTTCGAAGTCAGTAAACCTTTACTAGTTGGGAAATGAGAACTATAAAAACCAACGGTTCCGTAGATTTTTTTGATAAAGACAAATGGTTCTCGGTCAATTTCGTCCAAAAAATTCAGAACTGACAATCGCCAAGGAAACTTTGGCTGATGCCAGTATCTCCAACTCCGATAAATATCCAGAGGAAAAGCATTCTCATGACCTTGAGAGTGACAAAGACGTTGAATCTTCAGATGCTGTTTCTGTAGAAGCCGACCCAGGTATCAAAAAGCTTGAGGGAGCACAATTGGTTTGGTCCAGAAAAACACTTTACTTCCTCTACGCTTGGATCTGGGTATGCTTTTTCTTGTTGGCCCTTCAGTCCTCCATCTTGTTTAACGTCACATTCTACGCTTACTCCTCCTTCAGTGCTGCTCCTCAAGTTGCTACTGCCACCATTTTAGCGTCCATCATTGGTGGAGTTCTTAAATTGCCAATTGCTAAGATCTTGAATATCTGGGGACGTGCTGAAGGATTTGTGGTTTTCTTAATCGTTTATGTCATGGGTATGATCATTCTTGCTGCTTGTAAAGGACCAGATGCCTACGCTGCAGGATACGTTCTCTACAACGTTGGATACAGTGCTCTTTACTTGATCATGGATGTTTTCATTGCTGACACTTCTGGTTTGAGAAATAGAGCTTTTTGCTTTGCTTTTGTTTCTACTCCTTTCATCTGTACTGCATTCACTGGTCCTTTAGCTGCTCAACATTTCGTGGCTCACTCTGGTTGGAGATGGGCCATTGGAACCTTTGCCATTGTTAACACTGCTGCTTTCTTACCTCTTGCAGTTGTTTTCAAATACTTCTCCATCCAAGCAAGCAAAAAAGGTCTCATCCCCAAGGTGTCAAGTGGAAGAACTTACTTGCAGTCTACCATCCACTATTTCCATGAATTCGATATTGTCGGTGCTTTCCTTATAATGGCTGCCTTTATTCTTTTCTTGCTCCCTTTCAGCTTACAAACGAATGGTAGAACACAATACAGCAGTGCCACTTTCATTGCCATGGTTGTTATCGGACTCCTCCTTTTCCCAGTGTTTTTCATTTGGGAAGCGTACTTTGCCAGAGTTCAATTCATCAAGTACTCTTTGCTCAAACAAAAAACCGTCATTGGTGCATCCGTATTGTCTTGTGTGTTGTACATCAGTTTCTACTGTTGGGAACTTAACTTCACAAACTTCAACTATGTGGTTTACAACATGAGCATCTCCGATGCTGGATACATGGGTCAAATTTATAACATTGGTTCGTGTTTCTGGGGTGTTGTATTCGGACTTTGGGTTCGTTACACCAAGCATTTCAAGTACACGTGTCTCTGTTTTGGACTCCCACTTATGCTCTTGGGATCTGGTTTAATGATCCACTTCCGTGGCCAACACTCCAACGTGGGATACGTGGTTATGTGTCAAATTTTCATTGCTATCGCCGGTGGTACCTTGGTTATCGGTGAAGATATGGCTGTCATGGCCGCTGCAGGAGATGCTGAAGGAGTGCCATTGATGCTTTCTCTTCTTGGACTCTTCTCCAGTCTTGGTGGTGCTGTTGGTTACGCAATTGCTCAAGCCATTTACCTCAATGTTTTCCCTCAATACCTTACTGACCACTTACCTGCGTCCACAGTCGCTAATGCCACCACTATTGTCGCCGGAGGTTACGTCGTTCAACAAGGTTACCCCTTGGGATCTGAGACCAGAGATGTCATCAACACCGCATGGGGACAAACCCAGAAGTACGGAGCCATTGCATCCACATGTCTTTTGGTCTTGGGATTTCCCGCAATTTACATATGGAAGAACTTCCGTGTTGATAAAAAGGCCAACAAGGGTGTTGTTTTGTAGTTGTACATATGATAATTGATAATATATATAAGTGATGCTTGTGGTAGGAAAGATTAATTCTGCAGTCGTGTTAGACGGTGTTTGGATCGAAGTATAGACTAGGAACTTCCACTGATGGGAATTGAAATAGGCCACGCCCAGGCTATCCTACGTAAATGAAGATATAAAGTAAAATGAAACCTCGGATTCTATCTAAACTTTTCCTTCATACCTCGGCCAACGCTTTCAGATGTTTGTGGGTGTTTTGGCTCATTCACCGATACATTTGGTCATCTGTGCTGAGCTTAACATCACAAGTCTTAGCTCAAGTTCTTTTCGCAGCCACCAAACGCGGTTTGCGATCTGATGAATGAGGACCTCATCAACGATAAACAACAGCTAGCGAAGCTATACTTCAAAACCAAAGACTATGCCAAGGCCCTAGATACATACAACCTGATCCTTGAGCTCATACGGCTCTATGCCCCCGCAGACCTCCAGAAAGTGCAAAGGTTATACGGGCTCTCAGAAGCTCCAGTAATCGGAACGCTTCACCATCCCAAACTTCTGTCAATTTTAGACGCCAGAGCAGCAACGTATGAGAAGTTGGGTAATGTAGAGAAGTCTCTTCAGGACAGCCAACGGTCACTAGATGTGAACCCGTTGGATCTCAAGGCGTATCTACGAATAGGTAAGAATCATATAAAACTTGGAAATGACATTAAGGCTTTCCGGAATTACCAAGCAGGCTACTACCTCATCACCAAATTCCTCGAGAAGTATCCTGACTACAAGATCAACAAGGAGCTCTTCGCCAAGTTGAAGGAATACTACACTCACATCAACTCCCAACTTAAACGAAAGAGAATCCAACAGAACGCCCAATCTAAAAAACTGAAGAAGAGTCTTGACCCCATGGAGTATTTGGATATGGACACCATTCAGCTAATCTTTCTGCAGTTGTCCGTTTACTCGCTTCTTCTGTGTCACTTTGTGTGTAAAAAGTGGTATAAAACTCTCACCTCGTTTCCCCATTTATACAACTCAATTGCTCTCAAATCCAAGATTCGCTCTCGAGAGTATGAAGCTGGTACCACGTTGTTTGACAGACTTAAGCATCACCGGCTCGAATGGAGAATCAATCAAACTTACTCGGCTGATCTCTGGAAAATTATAGACTCACTCATCAAAAAGAAGTATAAATTGAAGAGCCTTGAAATCATGAACCTCATGAATTTCGAGGAACTCATGATGAAGTTTGACAAGTATGCGTTCGCCAACCGTATGGCTGGACTCCAAAGACTCAAGTTGATTCTTTCGTCCAATCCTCCACCGTCGTTGCTTCAGTTCTTCAAAGACTTAGACCATCTAGAGGTAATAGTCATGGACAATCAGGCCGGGAAGCAGTTCACCCACTTCAAGCATCCGGTAGCATACAAGAAGTGCGTGAATACCGAGTCTTTGGAGTGTGGGCTATCGTCTCTCGTGCTCATAAATAACAACACTATCGAAAACCCGGTTCCGTTTTTGCATTTCCAAATGAACCTAACTAAACTTGTGATTGCCAATTTCAACATGACTGGCTCCGAACACATTTTTGGTAAGTTTTTATGTGGTTGTAATGACTTGAGGTACTTGACACTAGAGAATAATAGAGGACTATCTTTCAAGGTGTTCCTTCAGAACTTGATCAACTATAGGTCTGAATTTCAGCTTTTGAAACTCCTGTTTCGGGAATATACTACATCTACGTCCTTGAATTTGAATGAGTTCCAGCCCAGCGATTTCAAGAACCTTGAACTGGTGATTCACTTGGACTTATATTCGAGTTCATTATCTAATGGAGGACTCTTAAAGCTCCTTTCACAGTGTCCAAATGTGGAAACACTACTTCTCGGAGCCTCGAATTTCATGTACTTCAAAAACGACTCCATCAATCAATTCATCAAGATGGATCTACTGAATATCTTGATTAAACTACCAAATCTCCAGGCCCTTTCTTTAGTGGACTTGAATCTTGATGGCATTTCACTCAATTTCTTCGTCAAAGACTTCAAGAGACTACAAACCCGACTCAGGTACCTCGATTTGAGTTTCAATACCCGGCTCGACGGAATCGGAGTGTTGAGTTTACTAGACTACAATCTCGGGTTGAAGTATCTTGTGGTTGATGGGATTCAAATAAACGCCGACACACTCGCACTAATTTCAGGCAAGTACGGCATACAAGTAAGCAATGACCCCAATAAGCCCAAATGGAGACAATATGGAGCCAACTCGTTCGTATTCCCATAAACAGCTGGTGGAAACTGGCGTTGGTATTATTAGTGCCCGGTGTCGCGGTGGAGCTAGCGGGACGTCGCGGGCCACTGGCACCAGATGCCATCGCACCAATTCGCATTGAAAAAAAGATCCAGTGGAGATGGTCGTCACAAGAACACAGAGTAAAAAGATCAAATTCGACGAGGCTGGGGACCACGATGTGGTTGATCGCACGATGGAAAATTCCAGTGGTGAACTGGGACCGGAAAGCTCTAAAATCACCAATTCTAATGCGAATCAGGAAGAGTCCGATGACGAGGATAGCGATAGCGATGAGGCTCCAGAAGAAGAGTCTACCAATAAGGCCAAGGAACAAATAGAGGCCCAACAACGTGCACTCAAAGAAGCGGAAGCTGAAAAGAAGAGGGTCGAGAGAGAAAGAAGAAGAAAACTTGACGAATATAATAAGCAGCAGCAACAGCAAAAGAAGAGCAAACAGGTAAGTACACAAGAGTTACCGGATTTGTTACCGGACGATATTCTCGAAGCTGCTGAGAACCATGACATCGAAACTCAGGTACAGCCAGTGGCCAGCCACAAAACATCACACGACTTTGATCTCGAATTGAAGAGACAACTAAAACGGGAGAAGCTCAAACAGCTCAAGGCCCTCAACAAGACACTGGTGAAAAAAGGACCTGTGCACGTGAAGGTGCTACAAAAGATCAAAGGAGTGCCCAAGTCAGAGGCCAGAGTGGTGGGGTCTCGTGACAAATGGTTGAAAAGAAAGTCATTGCACAAGAAATAGATGTACATTAGCATAACATAGAATCATAACATATATTTGGCACCATATGGCCCCGTAACGGGTCCTCCATAGTACAAGAATCAGCAAGGCGTTTATGGACGACTAGCTGTATTATTGCTAAGACCAATTCTCTCATTACGAGCTTTATAATTAGAGATCGATACATCGGGCTCCTGGTCCTGCAGGGGCTCTTCTTTTAAGTATGAGTTCTGTCCCACAGGAGTTGGTGAGCTGTGGTCGAATTCCAGGACGTCCTCGGGCGTCAACTTCAAAGCAGTGGGTGCTCTTCTTAACATGATTTAGCTTTGAATCTCAAATTATATTTGTTACGTTCGCGATGATTCTGTTGTTGGTGGTGTTACTAATATGTATATTTATGGCAGCCATTTCCTATGGATTGGGGATCTTGCCTCTCCATCTTGACATATCCAACCACTTCAAGCGGGTGACTTTGCTCAGTGGAGGATTGCTCATTGGTGCTGCACTTTGTCTCGCAATACCTGAGAGCATAGAGAACTATATGAAGAATGATAATGGAACCAGATGGATTGGGATTGCATTGGTTCTTGGTTTCGTTAGTATGATCTTCGTAGACCAGTATGCCCATTCACACTCCCAGGAACTGGGGTTTGGCGATTTCGGTCCCGTTCACAATACCAATTTGATCAACTCTATATTCACTACTCCGTTGACTTTAGGTCTCCTTGTCCACGCATCAGTGGATGGAATTGCTTTGGCTTCAGCATTCCACAATGAGAATATCACCCTTGTGTTCCTGTTGGTGATCATCATACACAAACTCCCCACATGTTTCAGTCTCGGAAGCTTATTGATCAAAAGAGGACTCGATGTGAAAACAGTCAAGTTTCACGTTCTTGTGTTCTCGCTCACAACACCGGTTTTTGCACTTGTGACATGGTTGGTGTTGCTTGTTATCAATGGCAGTAGTACGGTCATAGGGCTTCTACTTCTTTATAGCAGTGGGACGTTCCTTTATATTCTGACCCAGACATTGTCTGAGTTCAAAGACATTCAACTTGCAGATCTCAGCATACTACTTGTAGGGATGATGGTACCAGGCCTATTGAGCCTTATGCATTAGAGTACACTTGAATATAGTACACTGGAATATATGTAACATAATTATGACACTAGTTTCAACATTTTCTTGACCTTCATCTTCACCACCGTGCGCTTTCTCAACGATTGTTTGAGCTGGTGAGCTATGGCCTCGGCGTACGTTACTGCCTGGAAATCTTCCTCGAAGGTTTTATCTATGGCCTGCCCTGTCGACATGTTCCATTGTGATTGCGGTTCAACTTCCATCAAATGCATGGTGGGATACTGGTCGATTTTCAAGTCTTTGATCAACAAATTCTTCTTCAAGCACAAGTCAGAAGCGTTCCTTATCCCGTAAGGTCTTCCGAAATGACACAACTTCAACTTGTTGACAGCCATCAGGTACTTTTCGCTGAGGAATATGAGAAGGTGTACCACAGTCATATCTCCGTCCACACACTTTTTTCCGGTATTGGCATTTACAAAATCGACTAGCTCGTTGATTGTCAACACAAACATGTCCTCTCCAGCACACAAAATCTTAATAATACAATCATCTTGATCGAGATCAACCTCGGCGATGTTTCCAGAATCGTCCGTCAAAGTGCCGGATTTCGAGAGACTATTTCTTCTGTTTATCATGTTCACCACTTTTATGGGATTATACGCTAAAGGAGTAGACTCTGAGTTGTGTGAACATATTGTACCGTTGGAAGAACACGGCGATAGATCTGCCATGAACTGGTTATATCCGTCGCTCTCGCTCTCCATATCTGTTTGACAGAAGTTCAGAGCAGACACCATTTCGTGATGTTCAACGTCTATCTTGACACCAGAATCAGCCATACTTACAGTTGACGACATGATCACCCGATCCCCTATTTATGGTCACCGTAAAAATATTTCTTTTGCTCAATAGAAACCTGGGGTTAGTGCGACTCCAAGTTTCCCCACTGAGGGGATGTCAGTTTACGAGGGGCTCCCACACACGACTCACTTCCTGAGGGGACCAGCCGAAAGGGACCAGCGAAAATGGCTGTGTGGAGTTTAGGGTCCAGTTGAACTCGGCAGTGCACTGGTTTTTGGATTCTGGGAAAAGGTGTGGTGGCAGGTTTAGTGGATGACAGCCGTATTTAATCTCGGAATAATGAGGTGCCGTGTCAGCACATGAGCGTTGTTGGAGTGACAACTGAACTTGATTTGTGATTAATTGCTAGTATAAATGAGCATAAGTTGAGCGTAGTTTAAGTGTGTGTCGAGCGGCCATAGAACCAAACAATAGGAATGCACGTGCCAGATGTAGGGGGGCAGTTTGGGGTTAGTGTACTCTCCCCACGGTATCACATCCATCACGTGCACCTGTGCTATCATGTGATATGGTCACGTGAGTATGTGTCAAGGAACTTTTGTCACGTGTGTCGCCTATCGATGCAATCTCACAACCTCTCCACCTGATCGCTGTGCAAGTCCACAAACTTATTGTAGCGCATATCAAGCATGTAGCTGGTTGATTTTTTCCTCACCAATTCGAGCACCTCCACCACAAGGGCGTTTAATTTCGCATAATCCATCTTCGTGAGACCTACGATATCGCTGAATGACTCCACAACCACAAACTGCTCAGTGCACAGTCCAAGCAACTCCTTGAGCTCAACGGCGTTGTTGACTTTGTGGTAATTGAATCGTTTCATCTGTGACTCGTTTTGGGCGAACGAGTAATTTCCAGTGGTGACTATATCGAAGAGCTTGGTAGGTAGAGTACAATTGATATAAATTGTATCGGTAAAACTTGTATCCAACTTTGTGAGAACGTGGTTTATAGCTGATGTCATGTTAGACGATACCACATATATCATGGCGCGATAGTTATTTATGTATAAATTTTCACAAGTATAGCCAACTGCGACTGAAGAATATTCACTATAATTATCAATATATGTGAATTTCGCAAATGTTAGTTCTAGCACAATATTGATAGGAGTCTTCACGTGACGGCAAATGGGATCACCAAACTACCGATCGATTACATCCTTGAATTGTGACTGATGATTATGTGTACTCGAAATATACAATATATGTAAATTTAAAATATACAAATGAGACTGGCGTCCTGATTGATTTATCTATTTTATTATTTATTCATTTGAATTAACAAATAAATCATTTACCAACGTTAAAATATTTCTTTTAAATGACTTAGTAACCGAATTCAGCTAATTTCTTGGAAACGTCGCTTTCAGCAACAGAAGCTTTAGCAGAATCAATCTTCTTCAATAAAGCCTTCTTCTTAGCGTAATATTCAGCAGATTGTAATTTTCTCTTTTCTTCCAATTTGTCAACGACAGATTCGTATTTCCATCCAACAGATGAAGACAATTTTCCGACGGTGGTGTATTTTCTACCTGGCTTCAATCTTAAGACTCTCAAAGCTTGAGGAACGACAACTCTCTTCTTTTTGTCGTATGGTGGAGGAACACCTTCGAAAACCTTTAATCTTTCCAAAGCAGCTTTACCTCTGGCAGTTTTGTGAGGAATCATTCCTTTGATGGCCTTGTAGAAGATTCTGGAAGGAGCTCTGAAGTGGAATGGACCGTGGGTCTTGTTGAATCTAGTTCCTTTTCTTAAGTAGTCGTGGTATTTCAATTTGTTTCTGAAGAATTCACCAGAGATGTTCAAGGCTTCAGCTCTGACAACGACAACTTTTTGGCCATTTAATAATTGTTTGGCGACAATAGAAGCCAAACGACCTAATAAGTGACCCTTACCGTCAATAACAACAACTGGTTGGTAGGTGGACATTTTGTTTCCTGCTAGTTAAGTGAAAAAAAAATTTACTATTTCTACTTGGGATGCGAGTAAAAATTTTGTGTGTGCGCGAACATTTCTGAGGCCTAGGTTTACACAAAAATAAAAGCAGTCACACCGCGCACGTGCGGACTCCTACGTATGCGAACTGCTGTATGTGCGAACTGCTGTGCGAACTGCCACACGTTCGAGCTCCTGTCTGTGTTATCTCAAGTCACGTGCCACTCTCATGGCTTGGCTGCAAATGTAAACATACCTGCATTTATTACTATAGAGCTTATATAATGATTTCTTTGGTCTCAATCAACGAGTTGACAACAGAAATAATGGCTTGGATAGAAGCTTCTGAAACGTCGGAGTGAACTCCACATCCCCATTTCTTGACTTTATCACCATTACTGTTGATGTAACTTAATTGAATGTATGTAGCAGCTTTACCTTGAGAACCACTTCCCAAGTTATGTTCAGAGTAATTGATGACTTCGAAGTAGGTTCCAAATCTGCTGGAAATAGCGTCGATGAAGGAAGAGATAGGACCATTTCCTTTACCGTGAACAGATATAATCTTGCCACTAATACTCAAGGAAGCATTGATTTCTCTGGAGTTCTCATCATCCTTATTACGGAAAATGTCGTATTCTTTCAATGACAAAACAGCATTGTCGCTGGTCATGAACACAGTCTTGAACAAGTCAACAATTTCCTCACCTTTCAATTCCCTTCCTAAAGAATCAGCTTTATCTTGAACGGTATTGGAGAATTCCACTTGTAATTGTCTTGGTAAATCCAAACCCAAGGATCTCAAAATGATCCAAGCAGCACCACCTTTTCCACTTTGAGAGTTGACTCTGATAACAGCCTCGTAGTTTCTTCCAATATCCTTTGGATCCAATGGTAAGTAAGGGATTCCCCATCTTTCAGTACCTCTTTTAGCAGCCTTTTCGAAACCTTTCTTGATGGCATCTTGATGACTTCCAGAAAAGGCAGAAACAACCAATGAACCAGCATATGGAGCTCTTGGACTAACAGGAATCTTGTTACATCTTTCACTAACGGCAATAAGAGATTCGATATCTGATAAATCTAATTCAGGTGAAACTCCTTGGGTGTACATATTCAAAGCAACGGTGATCAAATCAACATTACCGGTTCTTTCACCGTTACCGAAAAGACATCCTTCCACTCTGTCAGCACCAGCCAATAATCCCAATTCGGTGGCTGCAACTCCACATCCTCTGTCATTATGAGGATGGACAGAAACACAGATCTTCTCACGTTCGGTGATGTGTTTGCAAAAGTATTCGATTTGGTCGGCGTACACGTTTGGAGATGCCACTTCAACAGTAGCTGGCAAGTTGAAGATAATAGGGTTTTCTACGGTTGGCTCCCATGCGTTCTTAACGGCTTCACATATTTGCACTGCGAAATCAGTTGGAGTATCAGAGAAACATTCAGGCGAGAATTCAAAAGACCACACGGTGTCTTGCATGTTTGGATCGTCTTTGGTCAAGGATCTGACAAGCTTGGTGGTTTCCACGGCCTTGGCAATAGCTTCGTCTTGCGACATATTGAACACCACGTCACGGAACAAATCTGAAGTGGCCAAGTAAGTATGAATACATGCTTTTTTAGCACCTTTAACAGACTCCACGGTTCTTCTAACAAGATGTTCTCTCGACTGGGTCAAGACTTGGATGGTGACATCCTCGGGTGCGGTCTCAACGGCGTATCTAGTGAAGTCGAAATCGGTTTGGGAAGCGGATGGGAATGAAACTTCGATTTCTTTGAAACCAATTTCGATTAATTTCTGGAAGTATTCTTTCTTTTCAGGAACACTCATGGGATCAGGCAAGGACTGATTTCCGTCTCTCAAGTCCGTTGATAACCACCTTGGAGCCTTGGTGATGGATTTATTAGGCCATTGTCTATTAGGCAAGTCCACACCAATGAAGGGCTTATATTTTTTTGAAGGGTCCTTCAACATATTGGAATATTTCTTAACAGCAGGTGCTGCTCTCTGGAAGAGAACACGCGAGGCTTTAAACATATTCGATAGTGTAAAGCTTTAAGATGAAAAGTTTTCTGGTTGAAAAATCTGCAAAATTTGAATTTAAGATGTGGAGTGAGTCAACAGCCTGAAGCGGCCCGTTGCTCCGGTGGCCCGTAGGACGACGAGGGAATGTAGTGGCGGGGGAACCGTAGTGGTCGCGAGGGGAAGTGGTGCGATGAGTGGCGTGGCAGGTGGTGGTGGCAGGTGGTGGTGTGTCGCGGTGGCGTGTCGCGGTGGCGTGTCGCGGTGGCGTGTCGCGGTGGGAGCTGGTGGTGTGTCGCGATAGCTGGTGGTGTGCGTGGTGGTCGTGTTCGCACTAGCTGAGGGGATGTGGTCCAAGATAAACGGTTTGCAGCCACACCAAAATCACTTTATACCCAACCAATTCTGTTCACAAAGACATCACGATGATCTTCAGCTCTTCAAACTGAAGTACACCCCAACTACATCCACATCCTACCACTGACCTAAAATATCCTCCACCGGCTAGGAATCCGGTCGTGTGCGGCCTCTAAAAACTTTTTCGAGATGCTCTTCTCACTGAAAAATAAAATCTCAGTTAATACACTTGCAACATGGGTAAATCAAGCACCAAAAACACCAAGGCTGTGACTAAGTCATCCAAGAAAGACAAGAAGGTCGAGGCCAAGCCTGTGGAATCTTCCAGCAGCGAAGAGAGCTCCAGCTCCAGCTCTGAAAGCTCCTCTGACTCTGAATCTGAATCTGAATCTGAATCTGAATCCAGCTCAGAAAGCAGCTCAGACTCTGGCTCTAGCTCCAGCTCAGACTCCAGTGACTCTGAAAGTGACAGCGAATCTGAAGATGAAAAGAAGGTCGTTAAGACTGACAAGAAGGTCGTCAAAGCTGACAAGAAGGTAGAAAAGAAAGAGTCCAGTTCTGACAGCTCAGACTCCGACTCTAGCTCCAGTTCCAGCTCCGACTCTGAATCCGAGGAAGAGAAGGAAGAAAAGAAAGAAGAGAAGGAGGCCAAGAAGGAGTCCAGCTCTGACTCTGACTCCAGTTCTGATTCTGATTCTGACTCTGACTCCGACTCTGACTCCAGTGACTCTGAAGAAGAAAAGAAGGAAGAAAAGAAGGAAGCCAAGAAGGAATCTGAAAGCTCTGATTCCGACTCTGACAGCTCCAGCTCCAGCTCCGACTCCGACTCTGACTCTGACTCTGATTCCGAGTCCGAGTCTGAATCTGAATCTGACAAAGCTGAAAAGGCCAACAAGAAGCGTAAGTCCGATAGCGAAGAAGAGTTCCAAACCGCTGACGAAGAGCCAACTCCAAAGAAGCAAAAGGTCACCGAGCCAGCCACTCTTTTCGTGGGAAGATTGTCGTGGAACATCGATGACGAATGGTTAAGAAGAGAATTCGAGCCATTGGGAGGAGTCATCAGTGCCAGAGTGATCATGGAAAGAGCCACTGGAAAATCCAGAGGTTACGGGTACGTTGATTTCGAAACCAAAGAAGCTGCTGAAAAAGCTCTTCAAGAATACCAGGGTAAGGAAATCGATGGAAGACCAGTCAACTTGGACATGTCTACATCCAAGCCTCAAACTCCAGCCAAGAACGACAGAGCCAAACAATTTGGAGACGTTGTGTCACCTCCATCTGACACCATTTTCATCGGTAACTTGAGTTTCAATGCCACCAGAGACGGATTGTTCGAACTTTTCGGTGCTCACGGACAAGTTGTTTCTTGTAGAATTCCAACCCATCAAGGAACTGACCAGCCCAAGGGATTTGGATACGTTCAATTTGCACTGGTTGACGAAGCCAAAGCTGCTTTCGAGGCCTTAAACGGAGAATACATCGAAGGAAGACCATGCAGATTAGATTACTCTACTCCTAGAGATCCTTCTGCCACTCCTAGAAGAGGAGGCTTCAGTGACAGAGGTGGTAGAGGTGGTTTCGGAGGTGCCAGAGGAGGTAGAGGAGGCTTTGGTGGTAGAGGAGGATTTGATAGATCTGCCACCAGCTCTCCAAGACCTCAAAGAACCGAATTCAAAGGTACCAAGAAAACATTTGATTGATTGCATTTCATTTTTGTATAGTAGGTAATGTTTTATAGGGAAATCCATACTCCATGAGCTCGTACTTTATGTAGCAAGTTCGGATATTTGTTTACATTTGGCTATTTTGCTTGAAGTTTTGGGTATTTTGGTTATTTTTTGGTCGTTTTTGGTACTTTCGCTTAGACTTTTGGCTTAATTTGCTTGTCCAGATTTCTTGTCCTAGACGTCATTGTCACGTCAATGTCATCGGGTACGGGGCACGTATCTAAGTATAGATAGTGTTTTACGGGTAGAGATCTATTACAGAGTGAATCGAATGGATACATAATATTATCATCGTATGGTAATTAGTCCATTGGGCATTGAAAATAAAAGTCCGTGGCTGTGTTGAGCAAACCCTTTGAGATTGAAATGCAGTGTTCAACCCACAGCTGGCGTCGCGGTAATGCTGGCACCAGCACCCCACCAAACATACCTGCCGCCGCACCAATGTCGTAGTACCTTCGCACCACCTCGCTTAAATCTCAGATCGCCTCACCGAATTCGCGCAATTTCTCACTTCAATAATCTCGTTTCATTAGGGGAATACATAAGCCGTCACTAATCTTGATAAAAGTATTGGCACAGTGACCTTCAGCACCCACATATCTCATTACACACACCTTCCATTGTATTCAAGCTTCCACGAAAGCCCTGCTCCCCAACCTTTATATGCCAGCACCTTACCGGATCCATATTTATAGCCATAGTCCTTTTTAAGCCTTTAAGTTTTTATAATGAGAAAAGCAGTATCAAGGATCATTCCAAGCCGACAAAAGAGCTTCCTCGACTCTCCGGCGCCCTCTGAAGTTCCGGAATTGCCGGTATCCAAGACCCTTACCCAATCGACTTCGGGGTCCTCGCCTTTCAAAATAGACTTCAATTCTGTATCGGACTTTTACATAACTTTGGATAACCCCCATAATCTGTGGTTACCTGGAGACGAAGTTTCGGGCCAGATCATTTTGATCTCCAAGAAAAACTTGGCCAACATAACAATCACGCTTTCGTTGATGGGATACGTGAAGATAAATTCTCTCTCCCATTCCAAGTTGAGACCCACTCGTCACAATTTGTTCAACCATACCATCAGGATATACGGAGACGAATCTGCCAGCGCCAACGGGGACACCAGTGATGGATTTTCCAACGGATTATTCAAGGGAGAGCATCGGTTCCCGTTCATAGTAAAGCTTCCAAATAAGCGAGTATTCACAAGCATAGATTTCGGCAAGGGATCCATCGCCTACCTTCTTAGAGCATCCATGAGTGACATGGCAACAGTAGCATCGGCTCAGACCGAGTCGCCCACCAGCTCGCCCGGGTTTTTGTCCAAAACAAGGAACCTCAAGCTTCTAAATACTCACAATTACACTTCGGAAAAGTTGATCAACTTGATCAACCCCATCGATATAAGCACGCTACCGACGCCCAAACCAAAGAGACTCATCATCAAAGACCCTCGTTTCAACAGGAAACTATCGAGAACCCAAAGTTCCAACTCTACCATAAACACATTTAACACATTCAGCACTTTTTCGTCCAATAACTCCGACCAAAACGACAATTCTCTGTCTCCCAACGACCACCACGTGATGGACGACAACACCGAAGCAAATGACTCCACTCCACAGACTCCGTCCAATGTTTCTTACGACATCAGTGCAAAACCAGACACCATCAAAGTGGTGGTGTCGATGCCACGGCGAGGATATTTAAGAGGCGAACTGATTCCCATTAAAATGAACGTCAGCCATCTTCGTAAAATCCAAGACGTCAATGGGATAATTCTTACTTTGGTCAGAGTGTGTCGTATAGACAACGGACCCGACGGAATCTACGACCTGTTCCGGAAAGATCTCAATCAGCTGGTGATTCCGCTTTACGTGGACCCCAACACTTTCAAATCCGAAATCAGCACCAGCATTCGTGTCCCTGCAGACGCTTTTCCCACCATCAGTGGATGCCCCTTGGTGTCATTCCAGTACTTCGTGGAAGTGTTGGTGAATTTATCGGGTAAATCCGTGGTTTTTGCTGACGGAGAACAAAGTAAGCCTGGCATGGTCAACGATGGCCGTCAGTCCCCTATAGTTGACTTCACTGCCCAGAATGACGAAAAACAGGTGGTCAACAGTATTGGAGATTTGAGATCCCAGTATAAATACTTGACCACTTCGTCAGACATTAATCTGAAAGAAAGATCCGACTTCATCAACACTGACAAGTACAAGAGATCAAAGAAGTTCCTCCAATTGACTATGGAAGTGGTGATTGGAACTCACACTCTGCGTAAAGAAAACGACACTCCTCCCAATATCAACTCCGGCCTGGAAAACCATACTTCCTTCTCTCCTGCTTCAGTCAGGTCTTCGTCGATGTCGGATGGATCTCCAGCCCCCGGCTCTTTACAAACACCAGGCATATCTCAATCTCAATTCCATGCAATTCCGGAAGCTGAAACCGTAAACTTCAATCACCACAATGGTGCAATCGGTTCTTCTTCATCAATTCCTCCTTCATCAATCCCTCCTTCATTGGGACCTATAGCTTCAGGCTCTGCTCCATCTGGTACAAACCCGAGCCAAATTCCTCTCTTTGATGGCGACGTGCCCAACTACGATGAAGTCACCGGTGTGGATTTACTTCCAATGCCCAATCTTCCTGCCATGTCCGAGAAGGAGAGACTTCAAGCTCACGAACAGAGTCTTTTGCCCTCCGAACCTGTATTAGATCTTCCCAGTTCTGATTCTGCTGTTACAAATGGATCCCACCCAGATGAATACTTTGGGTCCGGCGACTTGGACTTTTTCGGGTCCCAGCGTGAGGATCTGCACAGTCATCAAATTGATTACGTTCCCAATTATGAAGGGAGTAACAACGACATGCTCGTACCTCAGCACACCGGCAACACAGAGCAAGATGCACCTGAACTGACACACACATCAGAGACGATAAATCTCAACAGGTCCAATTGAGTCATGCCGATTGACAAATAATTTGACAAACACATCCCTCATATACTCATGAATTACGATAATGTATTATTATTATAAATGATATCAATATTATGATGAACCCATTAACGACCCTCTAAGATCCACTCTGTGCAAGATACAATTGCTTCTGTAACGAAGTGACGCTTGTTTTCAACTGGTCTCTTTCTTGTTTCAAGATGAACAAATCTGCTTCTAAATCTTTGAGCTTCATGTTATAATGAGCATTTTGTAAAACATCGTCATCGTCATCATCTTCATTCTCAGCTTCCTGAAGCACAGAACTGGTGGACACATTCTCGAGACTAGAATTTTGAAGAGGTTGTCTGGTACTGGTTCTCTTGCTGGCCTTCTTGAAAAGTTTCAATTCGTTGTTTTCCTTGATCAACTTCTCCATGAATGATTTTTGACTATCCAACTCTTCTTGAGTTCTCTTCAATGCCTTGGAAGTGTTATTAACACTCTGTAACGCGTCTTTGTAGTTGTCCTCGATATTCTTCAAATTCGACAATTTGGCATTTAATTCGCTCTGTAATGCTGATATTTCCCTGGAAGAGTTGATGTCTTGTTCTTTACTGACTTTCATCAAACTGTCCAATTGCTTTTGTAATTCAAGAACCATAGGATCGACAGCATCAACGGATCTGTTGGTGGCACTTCTAGAAACACTTCTGTTGTTCCAGGCACTCACCAAACCTTCCAAGTGAGCTGAAATGTCCTTTTTGCTTTTTCTGGTAGTGGAGTTACTCAAAATGGATCTATCACCAGCATCTCCATTTTGTACGTCTTCACCCTCGACCTCGTCATCAGTAATGTCATCGTTGTCATGGATTGACTTGTAGTTTGTGAATTCCAAGTTCAAGTTCTCGAATTTGGATTTCCAATCGTTGATCTCCTTGTGAAGAACTTCTTGATCTCTCACCTGTCCAGTTAAAACCTTGATTTTCTCTTCCTGTTTCGAGATCACCTTTTGGAAATCGGACAATTGTCCGATCTGGTTGTTCATAAATGGCTCGAATTCAGATATCTTATCCTTCAAGCTGGTGTTTTCCAGGTTCAAGTAAATCAATTTGTTATTCAATTCCAACCTTTCCAACTTGTACCTTGTGAGTTCGCTTATAGGATTGGAGGAATTCGTGTCGAACCCTTTTTCATTCTCACTTTCCTCTTCGATACTGATGAGAGTAGGATCCACTTGTTGCTTCAATTCACGAATGATGTCATCCTTTTCTTTCAATTGACGGCTCAAATCCTGGGCGTTGACGTCCTTCAATTGCTTGTTTTCGGCCTCCAAAGAGGCGATTTTCTCGGTGGCATTTTGCATTTCAGTTTTGGCAGATTGTCTGAGATCATTCAATTGAGCTGTGAGTTCAGCAACTAATTTCTTTACTCTTTCATTTTCTGCACTTTGGACTAACGTGGGAGTGGCATTATCATCTGCTCTGTCAAGTTCCAAGTCTCTTGAATGGCCATTGGTATAGTCCAATCCAGACTGGGAGATTCTGGTGGTGTCGAGATCATCTTCAGTGTAGTCGCCTCTTTCTGAAATGGCAGTAGAAGGAACTTCCACAAACTTATCGCCTTCTTCATCGTTGGCTTCGACATCTCTTGGTCTCTCAGGAGATGCTTCGGGGGTTCTGAATTCTTCAGGGCCGGCAGAAAAGCTTCTTCCGTGACGCTGGAATCCCTGTTTGAAATCATCGGCCACACTCGAAGCCGGAGCACCGGCAGTGGCAGCAGCAACAGCACCAGCAGCACCAGCAGCACCCACTACCCCAGAGGCAGCAGCGATGGTGGAGTTACGGCCGTTCGAATCCGAGTTGGCGAAACTGACTGGAGTGGATGAAGCCACGTTAGGAATAGAAACAGGTTCGGGAGTCGACAAGCCAGCAGCAGCAGCAGCCTTCTTACTGGCCTTCACGACCGTTTGTTTGGAAGACAAGAAGGCATCAACGATGTCCAAGTCCAACTGGTAGATGATGGTGTCCAATTCCTCAGAAGGATCTTTTGTTTCGTAAGTGTTGAAATCGTTTGGATCCGAGGATGCATAGTCGTTTTTGTCACCTCCCATGATCACGAGCTTGTTCAAAACGGGAAGATAGGTCATGGTGTGACCACATCTGGAGCCAGGACCGTCGATTTCTCCATTGGGTACCAACTTGGACCACACTAACGTGTGCAAGTCCAAAACGTATAAGGAGTTGTAGATAATGCCAGAGAAATCGTTACCTCCGTAAACAAACAATCTGTCGTTGATAATGCAGGCCGAGTGCTCGTTCACAGGAAGTGGAATGTTACCTGAAGTGGAGATTTGAGACCATTTGGAGCTAGCTATGTCGAAGCACCATAAATCGTTGGATACTTTTTCGTTGTTATAGACACCTCCAAGCACATAGATCTGGTTTTTGTGCACGGACATGGAATGGTTGGTCAAAGGAGGAGGCCTGAAGCTGTTCAACGGCTCCACCAAATTCCATCTGGCTTTGGGGGATTTGAAGGTATTGAGCTCGAAATAGTACAAATCATTAAACACATCATTTTCTAATTGTCCTCCGAAAAGATAAAGTCTGGACAGCTGGTTATTCAACGACACCACGCTGATGGTGTGGCCGTACCGGCCGTTGGGCTTGTTCAAAATATGGCTGGGGATGGTGTATTTGTTGTTGTTGATATTAAACAAGTAAAAGTTGTTGTCCGGGAACCCGTTAAAGTCAGTATCGACGGTATCGCCTCCGTAGATGATGAACGCATTACCAATTAACACCGACGAGTGACCTACTCTGGCCGGAGGGTTGTTGTTGTTTGCCACGATAATTGTTTCTGCCAAGTAATCCACGATACTAGATCCGTTGATAGAGGGAGAAATCTTCCAGGTGTCACCGAAAACGGATCCTTCTTTCAATCCTCCCATCAAGAAGATCTCGTTCTTCTCGCTGGCAATGGTGGAGGCCGAGTGCCTGTAACGGGGGAAGGGCGAGTTTTTCAATTTGAATCTGGTCCATGGAGTCGAGTCTGGATCAAGTTGAGGATACGACGGTTGGTTTTTGAGAATCGAAGGCTGGACTTGTGGGCCAGGCTCGTGAAGATCACGAGGATCACGTGTGGGAGACAGGGGAAGCTGCTTGTGGGATTGTGGGATATTCTGAGCCGAATTGGGTTGAAGTTGGACTTGATTAGGGTGATTTGACAGGTGAGGGCCTGTGAGTTGGATCTTGTCCAATCTGGGAGACTGTTCGTGGCTTGAGTTGTCCACAGAGGTAGACTCGTCATCTACCGACACATTGGGATCGAAGGTGCCGTCTTTCTTCTTCTTACCGAATTTAAAACGAGCCATGGTGTTTTTTTAGCACTTGTGTTTCTGGGGCTAAACGTTTATTTATTTAGTGGAGATTTGGTGCGAACATAAATAAAAATTTTCATAAACACCAACATAACACAATTGGCGATTGAACAAAGAGTGAAGTCATAAAATCGGGGGCATGTTACTGAACAAGGGAATTTTTAGGACTGTCCCCTCACAATTGTCAATTTGGGGCATTTAGTTTAAATCTTCCAGCTTTCGGGTCCTGCGTGCAGTTGGCGTTTGCCCGAATAGGAAGGTTTGATTTTCTCAATTGGGTAAAGTGTTTGGGTGTGTTAGCCACCGCGGCTCCTGGCGGTGCTCGTGGTGCGATCGTGTGAGGTCGTAGTGCGATCGTCTGTTGTCGTTCCAAGTTCTTGGTTCGTGCGAGTGCCGTTGAGTTAGTAGACTAGTAGATATTAGACTCGTGAGTGCAAAGTCACGCAAAGTGACACACTCATTGCCGTGCCCATTTGGACTGGGTGTATCGTAGATTTGAATGAAGAGAGGATTTGGGTTTTAGGAGGGTTGACTCCTCTGTCCTGGAAAAAAGAGTGGACTGTCACCGAGCCAGTGTAGAGCGAGTTTAGAGCCAGCTTACAGCCAGTCAAAGAGCTGGTACCACACTGCAGTAACCTCCGCGACCGCGTGCCACATAGCCTGCACCGTGCTAGTACCGCGCCCGTACGGTGCCAGGCCGTGCCAGACGGTGCCAGGCCGTAGCCTCGCCAAGCTCTCGCGCATTTGCATTCGCGTAGTATACCAGTTACCATGGACTCTGTTGATTACAACCCGTACCCGGACCTTCTAGACATCTTCAAAGATTCTGAGTCTCTTACAGAACTTCCGGACCTCATCCTACATATACAGAATCACAAACGCCATCTAAATGCCCAAATCAAAAATGATATATCCAACTATCACCAAACACAATCGAGTGTCTCAAGCGCTGACGTTTCCAAGCTCATAAACTCAATTCAAACAACCCAACAGAAATCTCAACAGATCCAGTCGTCGATCGAGGAAATCACCAGTGAGATCTCCAAGTTGGATGAGTTGAAGAAGAACCTCACCTTCTCCATGAAGGTATTCAAACTCTTCCAGATCCTAAACTACTCAATTACTGAGTTGAACCAGCACATGACTGCCGAATACAAATACGAGGACATCTACACTCATTTGTACAACACCAAGGATATACTCAAGTTCTTCAAGTCATACAAATCCATCGACGAAATCAACAAGTTGCATTTGACGATGGCCAAGATCGAGACGAAATTGGTAGACAATATATTCATTGATTTCGAGGAAATCTTGATCCACCATAAACCCACCAAAGACTTGAGTTACAGTTGCATGATTCTCGAACTCATTGACAAGAAAGAGAAGGATAAGTTGCTAAATTGGTTCTATAATTTCCAGTTGAAAGAAATCAAGTCTATTTTCTCCAATTTCGACGAGGCAGGGTCCCTCGAAAACTTGAACAGGAGATTCATATATTTTAACAATACCTTAAACAAACTACTGTCGTCATACACCGGAATTTTTCCTGAAGATTGGAATATTAAATCCGAGTTGTCGCTCTTATTCTGTGAGATAACTCGAGAGGATATCCAGGCAAAGTTGAGCCAGAAGAAAGTACCATCGGACGTACTACTTAGCTGCCTCAATGAGACAATAGAGTTTGAGAATTCTCTCAATTCCAACATAAAAACGTCCGATTTCACCAAGAAAATCCTGAAAGTATATGAGCCATATTTGGGCGTGTGGATTGGTGACCAGGATATCTATTTAAACAGCAAGATCATGGAATTCTACTCGACGCCCAAAATACCACAAGAGTTCCAGTCGTTCACCACGTTCGACGACTTTGCGGAGGCTCTCAAAATCAATAGTTCTCCCAACATTTCTAATTCTGCCATCGAGCTCTTCAAAGTGTTCCAGAAAATACTCATACAAGCACTTAAATGGTCTGACGGAAAGGTGCAGCTCGACTTGGCCAACTTGTTCATCAAATATTTGAACGAGTATCACAACAGAATACTTTCTCCTATTGTCAGTAATGACAAAGTCGATGCTTCGGAGGCTAATATGCTCGAGTCCATCAAATATTTGACGATGGTGCTCAATACTGGGGACTATATCATAAACAACTTGGATGATTTGTATGAGAAATTCAACAACGTTATCAGTGCCGAATACAAAGGCAAGATATCTTTCGAGTCATTGAATGGGGTGTACTTGAATTTGGTGAATAGAGCCATGAAGAGGTTGAGTGACTTAATTGGGCTCGATTTGAAGTTCAGTTGGCGACAGTTTGAAAATAACAATTGGAGTAATAACGAGTCTTCGGATACCATCTCCAACTACTTATCAGATATAATCAACTCTTTGATAAAGAATAACAAAGTGATTTTACCTTTGATCATCAGAGAGAGTTACACAAAAAGTTTCTGCAACAAAATCATCGAGCTCATAGTAAGAGACTTTGCCAATAATCTCAAGCTTATCAAGCCATTGAGCATTCTTAATATCGAACAGATCATCACAGACGCGGCACACTTGAAGAACTTCATGGCTACTCTTCCGTTGTACGCAAACCCGAACTATGACGGTAAGTCTGACCCCAACGAAGACCAGTCATCGTTTTACAAGAAGTCAGTCAATAATCAATTTGGAAAATTGGATACGCTTTTGAAGTTGCTTCTTACTCCTACGCTTCCAGTGGACAATTTGGTAGAGGCCTACTTCAATTTGATTCACGACAGATCTGTTAGAAATTTCAGAAAGTTTTTGAGTCTTAAGAATTTGACAGTGGTGGAACAGAGGAAGTACGTGGATATTTTCAATCAGCAGCTATCATTGGGAACTGAAGATTTAATTGACGAGTCTCCCATTCTCTCCATGATAGTTGACGATCTCCAGACTTCAAACAACACGTCGCTGAACGCCACATCCGGAGCCAGCTCTCCATTCCCAAGTATAGTCTCTCCAGTCGAAGGGAACAAGTCACCTAAAATGAAGATCAACAACTTGGAAAAGAATTTGAGAGAGCTTGCTTTGAACGGGGAGAGTAATATCAACAAGTTCAACGAAAACTTCAAGAACTTTGGAAAACTCTTTCGTAAAGACAACCAGACTCAAGGCTAGAAAAGTGTTGTCAACGCAACAATAAGAGTTTATTGTACACATACATGCAGAACTTTTTGATTGCAGCCAAAAAATCCGCTTGACAATACGCCCCGAATATGATGGCTCTTAAGGTTGCGCTCGGAGCCAACAAGTTTGGTAAGTTGATTGGGATCCCTGGAGCAAGGGAATAGAATGTACGACCCCCTCCTTCGCATGCCAATAGCGTTTGCGTCGTAAATACAGGTTCCTAACTGGAATTCTCGAATGCCTTGCATCAGGAGCAAGGATGGTTCAGGAGAATGCACGAATAGGCTCTAGGAATCGGAGATGAAAGATTTCTTGTGTGGAAAATCCCAAAGGGTTAATAGCCTCTTTCCCAATCAAGACATCCAGAGCTTATCTTCGAAAGAGGCAACTCCTAGACGCAACTCCGGGACTCCATCAGCATTGCTTTCGCGAGGCAACAGAGTCAAAAGCGTACCTAGTTTGAAGTCTGTGAACAATAGGAAATAGAACAATATCCATATACCCGAAAGTGTTCTCCGCATTGTACATTGTCGTATCGAGTCTGGGCTCCGAAGTGCCGGAGCAGAGGCGAACAGAAGCTAAAGTTTAAAAGATGTTACGGCTGCGTACACGCAAGCCATACCTCTACAGGGCTGGTTCACATACCACCACCAACCACCATCAACCACCACCAACTACTTGGCAAATGTACCCCGCTAACTTCAGAACTATTACAGATTTCAGTGCCTAAACCTTAATCTGTGCGATGATAAAGTCGCGGTTGATAAGTCGCAAGAAATAGTTTTTGAAGGCTGCTATCAAGTCCATGCTTGTTAAGATCTGTGGAATCAAGAGGCTCGAGGCTGCTCAACATGCCATTGATATGGGGGCGGACTTACTCGGGATGATCATGGTACCGGGTAGAGCTCGTACTGTGGAACGTGAGGTTGCCAAACAAATCTCCAAAGCGGTGAGAGATGCCAGAAGAGCAAAAAATGTCGAGTACGAAACTATCGGGGAGATACTTCACCATTTGTCTCAGCAAGATTGTGAAGGCGTGGACGACTACTTCAATAAGTTGGTGGTGCTTTTGAAAGAAAACGGGCCGTTTTTGGTGGGAGTGTTTCGGAATCAACCGATGACTGAGGTCTTCAAAATCAGCGAGGACATTGGCAACGACATCATTCAGCTTCACGGTAACGAGAACAAACTTGAGTATTGTAACCACAATGCCAGGGAGTACAATTCCAAGTACGGAATCATTCCCAGGTACGTGATTCCCGGAGAGATGGAATTGATTTTCACAGGGTTCGAGGAGATCATGATTGGAGGCCAGTATTTCGGAAACGGATACTTGGTTCCGTTATTGGACTCGGAGTTGGGCGGCGAAGGAAAGGTGATTGACTGGAGCTTGTTGAGCCAGTTGAATGTGGGCAAGTATATTTTGGCTGGTGGATTGACCGAGTACAACATCCTCGATCTCGGTGGTAAAGACAATCTTATTGGATTGGATGTTAGTGGAGGTGTGGAAATCGAAGGAGAAAAAGACCCCAGTAAGGTGAGAAACTTTGTTGCTAATGGACACTCTTTGTGATTGAAAAGTTATGACTTATGAGTATTTATTAAATGTACAATGTACTACTTAATCATCTTGATCCCAGTTTTGTGGAGTAGGTTTGTTTGTAGGCATGACTGGACCTCCGGCTCTCTTGGCCATGATGATTTGGTCGATAGATAATATGGTATTAGCGGCTTCAGTGGCTAAGTTAATAGCAGATTTCTTGGATGACAACAAGTCATATATTTTCTTGTCTCCGACATTAATAAGACCATCGTCAGTTTCAGCTTCGATGTCGATTCCAATCTTCAACCCGGAATCGTCACTGAGCGAGTGTACGGCGTAGAGCTTGGATAAGATCTCTGTGGAGTCCAATCCCGAGGTCTCAGCCAACACTCTTGGAACCACCTCGAAAGCTTTGGCGTAGTGTTTGATGGCCAACTGTAACAATCCCGGAGTGCTTTCTCCGTACTTGGTGATGATCTTGGCCAATTCAATTTCAATGCTTCCAGCTCCAGGCAACAACTGGTTGCTTTTCAACAACCCTTTGATGGAGTTGACACCGTCGTCAATACACCTTTCGACGTCGTCCAACGTGGTTTGTGTGGCTCCTCTTAAGATGATGGTGGAAGTTCTGGACACGGACTCTTCCTGTCTGAAGATGGTGACTCTGTCGCCTCCTATTTCCTTTGTTTCGATGATATCAATCTCACCAGTCTCGTCCGGAGTAGGAGCTCCGAGTCTGGGCAAGGGCGTGGCTCCACACACCTGACAGATTCTTCTGACGTCAAATTTGGAAGGAACCTTCAAGATCAAGATCTGGTACTTGTTGAAGTAGTGCAAGGCCAATTCTCCCACCGAGGCTCCGGCAATAATCACCTTGACTCCGGCTTCACTGATCTCCTTACACATTTGGTCCAACTGTTTTTCTTCGTCTTTGGAGAAATCCATCATTTCTTTGGCATTGTGGAGCAACACCGTAGACGAGGTCTCGGTGGTGGAGATGTCGATGGGGCACGAGAAAACAACCACCTTGGACTTGGAGGTGATGTTTTGCACGGCACCTTCCGGCTGTCTGGGGAAAACCATTCCTTTCACGACCTGGGAGTTGGCCAAACTGGACCCCATAATCTTCACCACTCTTATGGAATCTATGTTGAAGGAGTTTGGTCTTTTGGGGTTCAACACGAGGGTCACGGCGTCTATGATCAACCGGGAGATCACCGGTTCCAATCCGGATTGTTTAGAGGAAACTACAGACTTGATTACTTTCAAAAGCTGGTCAGAGTCAGTCAAAGACTCCACCTGGTCGACCACCAACGACTCAAGCTTGTCCATGACGAACTTGTTGGCCAAGTTGTAACCCTGGATGATTTCACTGACATTTAAACCCAACGATAAAAGCTTCTCAGCGATATTTAACAACTCTCCGGCTAATACTATGACCAAGTTTGTGTTATCGCCCAACTCAAACTCCTGCTGCTTGGAGGCCATGATGAGGATCTTGACGGCTGGGTGGACGATTTCCAACTCGTTTATCATGGTGGCGGCGTCATTGGTAACAAAAGTCTTACCGTGTTTGTTAACTATGATTTTATTTCTGCCACTGGGGCCCATGGAAGTCTCGACGATCCTGGAGATTTCTCTCACGGCCTCGATGTTTCTGATTATAGCGCCATCCTGACTCAGGTACGACTGGTATCCTTGTTTGAATAACCCGGAGTTGGGTGCCTGGGGCAATTTCAACGACATGATGAAAAATTTATTGTGCGCGTGCGATTGAGACGAGGACGGGGCGATGGGGCGAGGATGGACGGGGCCACCGGTGGCCCTGACACCGCGGTGGCAGGGCTTAGTACTGGCGATAGAGACGCCAGATCAACCAGGAGATCAATCTGTATAGGTGTGCTCTAATATGGATAAATTATGTTATAATGAGATCACCTCCACTTCAGTTAAATGACCTTCAGTAAAATGGCCGTCAGTAAAATGGCCGTCAGTAAAATGGCCGTCAGTATCATTCAAGTTACAGTCAGTCAAGTTACAGTCAGTCAAGTTACAGTTGGTCAAGTTACAGTCTAGTCACAGTCAGTCAAGTAGCAGTCAGTCACAGTCAGTCAAGTAGCAGTCAGTCACATCCACTCAACTTCCCGCAGCCACTCTCAACTCCTGGCCTCTATAAATATACACCTCACAGCCCAGTGTCACTATCTAATTATACATTGATATCACCAGTAATACCACCCGCATATGCTACATCATATATATTGAGAATCGCTCTCAACCTTGACAGAATGCTTGTTATTGGCAAACTGCTTCAATATCGTCATCATGTCTGTTTCCGTTTCGGTCTTCAACGCCTTGCTTATAATCTCAAAGTTCTCGTCCTTATCTGAACTAACTCCGTCGCTGTGCTGACTGAAAAAGGCTTTCATTAGCGAAACCAAATTCTCGTAGCTTTCCAACTTGTTTCGAAGATCGGTGTTTTCGTCTTGAAGATCTTTAATGTCATCAATCAACTGCTGTTGTGCCTGTTTCTTCCTCTGTCTACACTTCAGAGCAGCAATTCTGTTTCTTTCTAGAAGCCGGTCTCTTTTCCACGCCGCCGTTCCCGGCACAGGCCCGTTGTTGGGGTTGTAAATGACCTCGTTGTTGTATATTAGTTGATGGTTTGGTGGGGGCACTCCGGCAAAAGACGAGTGGTCTCCGGTGCCTGAGAGGTTTGATTGTGGAGGTTGCGTGGAGGGTTGTGTGGAGGTTGTAGCTTGAGTTTGATGCTGAGGCTGGGCGGGAGGCTGATTGGCGTTATTGTACACCGGGATTTGCTGCGCGAGTGCTTGTCTTTGGGCCTGAGCTTGCACCTGAGCCTGCGCCTGAGCCTGCGCCTGAGCCTGAGCTTGAGCTTGTGCTTGTGCCTGTACCTGAGCCTGTACCTGAGCTTGTACCTGAGCCTGCGTTTGTGGCACCAACAGTTGAACCTGAGAAACAGGAAGTTGAGTTTGTCTGGGGATATTGGCGTCCAAGGCGACTACGCTGACTCTGGTAGAATCTCCACCTGGCTCGTCTTTTTTGAGCAGCAGTAGAGAATTTGCGCCACCAACTGAGCTTTGGTTGGCCACCGAACTTTGGTTGGCTACCGAACTTTGTTGGTTGGACACAGAACCTACAGGGCCGTGGGAACGGTCGTGTGACTGGTAGAAGTCGGATTTGCCACCGAACCCAAAGTCAAAGTGGCGATCCTGAATGTCCAAATTGGCGTTGGGATCAAGAACATTGTAGTTTTCGTCAAAAATGGCCTCGTGGTTGATAATTTGGCCAATCTGCCCGTTGGAAATCGACACTCTCCTTCGGAGCATCGGCATGTTGTCGTGGCCGTTGAAGTTCATAAACATTGATTGGTCGAATAACGGGGGGTTTGTCATAGGATAATTGGCCCAGTCAAAGGGTGTATTATTGAAAGAGTCGGATCTTTTTTGGGACCCGGATTGGGCGACTGGTTGGGCCAGGTTTTGATTCGGAATGGGATTATCCGCAGTAAAACTAGGACTAAAGGGTCCGGTCATTATGATGATGGATTATGGGTCCTTTAAATAGAGGATTACAAATTATTGGGGAAAAGTGAGAACAAAAAGAAATAAAATCATTTGCAAACTGAAATTGCGCATCTGCGACCCAAGCCTAATTGAAAATGAAAATGGAAATGGAAATGGAAATAGAAATGAAATGAAAATGGTAATTGGGGATGCACATAACTGACGGACATATAGACGGATATAACTGACGGATATAATTAACGGATTTAATTGTCGGTATCGACACGGAGAGTGACTAACGTAACGTGGAAGTTGCTGTGAATTGGGGGTTGCACTTGAACTTTGTTCACACTGAGCTCGTATTCATTGACACTGTCGATGTGGGTAGATGCACGTTCTATATTTTCTCGGGCCACACCGATACTCTCCATCTTCAAATTATTTATACACTCAATCGCGATCTCCGATACTTACATATATACTCGGATTAAGTCATGCCGGAGAGACTAACTCCCTGTTTGGGTTGTATTGTATAATCGTATTGTTGACAGGGGCTTTCTTGCCCTTTAATGATACCTTTATTGATACCACCTTCGCTTATTCATTCCGACCTTCCATATTTATTATTTACAATCTTTAACTACACTCTGTCCCTGCACTAAGGCCCAATCGCACTGATTATTTTTTTTGCATACAGTTGATGTCTAAATGAGCCCTTCTTACCGGGAATGTCGCCCATCGTCCACCAAGCTTCAGTGCTTCTTCAAATTGTTTGTTTGTTGGGAGTTGTCAATTTTTACCATCGGGATGATATTGACCCCTCCGCTTCTGTGAGTCGAGACCCTCTCATTGACGAGACTTACGTGAAGGTATCACCAGGAATAATGGCGACTAAGATTATAGTCAGGAATCACACACTTTCATTGTAGGTGCCTGGAGATCGTGACTACTTCACTGATCTCTTGACTGATTTGTATTCTCTGTTACGAGATGAAAACTGTCGAAGGCCTGTCGTGATATCCAGTTTAGTCCCACAAGTACTAATGTCGTGTGACTGAGAGTCTGCCATAATTCGTGTACTTATAGCAGGGGAGTCTACTGGCTGAATTTATACGGAACGGTGTGGATACTCGCCTCCATCTGGAATGGCAAGCTGACAAGCAAGTTCAAAAGCATACATACAAACCAAGAGATATTGAATTGTAAGATAACTCTCTGGGGCTTCTAGATTTCTCGATCTCTGAGTAACGAATTCTTCCACATCCCTTTAGTTCTCTGTGGTCCACTTCTTTTCATTTCACAAGTTTTTGATGGGGTCTTACAACTAAATCCCTCATACGGCCCCAATCATCAAGAAACTCTGTATTCAATAGGGTTCATAGTTCCGAGACACTCACTGATTCAATGACCCGAGACACTCATTGATTCTATGACTAGCAGTCAACACGAATGAAAGCTCCAGCTGTTGGAGAACAAGAAATGTGCACCTTCGATTTGAACGATCTCGTGCCGGACAAATCCTACCTGCTAGACGAACTCCACGTGCTAGACTGGTTCGACCTGTGTGACTGGCTTCGAACGGCACGAAATGTCAGTGTTCCGTACGAGTGCATTGTGTTCGCCTGTTGCGCAGTGCCTTTGAACTGAGATCGGAAATACCCGAATTAATTCACACAATAATACAAATGAACGCCAACAGAAAAATTGCCTGTAATTGGTGGAGGTGAATGACCTGTAAAAACAGACTTGAAATGGCAATGGCTTGGGGCGCAAACTCTAGAAATGGAAATATGGACGACATTCCCGATAGGAGGGTGAGTACACCGTTCAACAACACCACCGACATTCCTGGTTCCATTGTGTCCCAGTATCAGCACAATAGTGTTCCAGCATCAGCTTCAGAGTGTGGATTATCCTGGAAGTTGTAAGCACCCTATTACCAGCCCTTGAGCTCATTTTTAGTTGTGGTGGAGAAGTAGGTTTAACGTGAGATGCTACGACATTGTCATTATTCTCAACACTGATGGTAGATCCTAACTTCCATGAAGCATAGTTGATTCCTCTATTTTCGTAGGGTTGAACTCTATTGTGTGAGATGTAAACCATGGCATATGGCGCAAAGGTTGGTAGAATAAGAATCTGTTTGACTACTTACTTCAATTGAACAGCGCCATAAAGTTGTGCTTCAACTCATTGTAACTCATTACACTCTTAACCAGATCAACCTTGTTCTAGACTACCCCAAACAACGGCGGTTTTCCGTGGATATCCCAATATGGTATTTGATATTCCCAAAACTTACAATAGGATCCACAAGATTAACTTGTATTATTGTGCTGGACATAAAATAGTACACAAGGCATTTCATGCAGATTTCATGCATCTCCTATGCACCTTCGGTGTCCACTGTTGGTGTTGTCTCCGGTGTCTTCTCTATACATTGTTTGTGTCATCTCCGGTGTGATCTTCGGTCTTACTTCCGCAACGTACAGGTGTGAATAGAAACTTTGTTTGATTTTACGATGTTTATTTTCGTCCGGGCTGAACTTGGCAATCATTGCAAATCAAATTTTGGCAGTAATCTTGGAACACCGATTCCTCATCCTACTTCCAATTAATCGAACAATACAATGGAGATCCGCACATAAATAAAGCCGCCACGCATTTATAAACCTTGACATAGTCGCCTCTATGGCGTGCAATGAATTTGTGTATGCCACAGAAAAGCAGCATCAATCACTGATGGGCATTCTTGTATCAGATTCCAGAACGGGTTTTTTTTCTGAAATTATAATAATTACGATAATTCTCGTCCTAGACCCTGAGAAATACCTGAAATTTGAACCCTTGCTAAATTGTCTAATTAAGATTCAATTACTATTTTGTGCGCAACTTTTTTGCTGCAAACGTGAAACCGAGTCACTAGAGCCCAAGAGGCGGAAGAATAAGGGAGGCCCTAAGGTGTATCTATGTAGTTGCGTATTTTCTGGGTACATACTGTGCATGTGCTGTTTCGGGGCTTCGTGGCCTCCTGGTTTCGCGTGGCGTGAAATGTCTTTAGGACGAGTGTTTGGTACGGTGGCTCCCGGGACGATCGATCCGGTTGTCCGGGAGTGTAGCCGGTGCTCGGTGGCAGCTCAGCTGACGCCTGTTCAGTACCGGACTGTAGACCCGTCGGCGATATGCTGAATTGGTAAATTTGAATCTCACCTCGATTAAGGTTTCATTTCTTTTACATTATGAAAAATATTGTCTGGGCCCGTAATCACAAATTTCTAAAAAATACTCCAAAGACTTATCCAGTGTAGGTCCAGACTTCTATCTCTCGGTGATCGATAGCCGATATTTTGTAGGAAGCTTATACTTCTTGGATGTGTGGCTGTTTGTATGATGAGACACGTTGGACTTATTTTCAAGTCAGGCTTGTTATTGATTCCTGGAGTCAAGTGTATCCGGGGTTATGTAGACACGACAATGAAGTGGCGTCGGTGGGGGTTTTGTGTGTGAGTGTTTGAGCGGATAGTTTGTATTCGTGTACTGGTTTCTGTTGTGTATTCTCGCCTCGCGGAAGCCTCGCTAAAGCCTCGCTGCAGCCTCGCGGCCTCGCGGTGTCGCTGTAACTTCGCTAAACCCTCAGCCTAGCGTAGTCTCTGCCCGATGTACACCTGTCAGTTCGCCGTGAGCTTGGTCCACCTTTCATGCAACTACTCGTGCCTATCTGGGACCCCTTTATAGCCTCTTATAGCCCCTAACACCAGCCATGCATCTCCTCTGCTCATTTCCCAATGTTTTCTTCTCACTCATTCAAAAGTTCCTTTCGTTTGTGCTGCGAAATTATTCATGGATGCTCTTATCGATAAAAAGATACATCCTCGTTTCAAAAAATTACCCCAACTCGATGAGTTCTTCCAGTACATAAACAATCAAAGGCACCTCCCTCCACAATTCAGACTCAAAATTCTCGACAAGTTCATCGAGAATAAAATTGGTTTCGAGTACAAACTCGAGCTTGTGATCGAGAACCAGCGAGGACTCAAATTCTTCGGCATCCCAATCTTTAGTGGCAACAGTTTGATCCCAGCGGTCGACCCGTCCACCTTCCAGCTCCTCAATGGAACCAACTTGAAGCTCATTGGTAACAACTTACTGAATATGCCGGTACCGGATTTGGGCTGGTGTTGGGATTGGGATTGTTGGTACGTATTGATGTTGAACGACGTCGACGACCAAGGATGGATATACCTGCGACTATGGTTCACCAGCCATCACTGGAAGGGCAAATACTACTTCGGTAACTTCATTCGAAGGAGGGTATGGGTAAGACTACGCAAGAGAAAGATATCTACAATAGCATCAAATGAGTGAATGAGAATGTACAAAAATCGCGACTTTCGTGAAATCGTAGTTATTTTGCAACCAATGCAAGCAGCGCTCACAGTAACTATAATTCACTACGCGTCCACCCATCGTATCCACGTTGACCTGGCTTACGAAGACATCAACTACATCTCCAGGGTTGAAGAAGCCAGGCCAACCAGGATTCGGCGTACTAAAATAAAAACGGAAAACCAGTTTCGTGCAGGCCTACAAACTTTGGTTTCTTCCATCTGTAAAAACTACAAGCATATCAAGATTCTTCTCATTCAAATGGTCAACGTGTACCCAAGAGCGTATGAAGTGTTCACACAATCTAGGGGTTGGGGAGTGGCCAAGCTTTTGGAGTGTATTGATAGCATATATTGGGTGCCAAATACTGACAATATTCTGGCGCTTAAAACCAAATGGGTTCTCAGTGCTATAAAAGCAATCATCTTACGTCTCGATATTAACACAGGCTTCACGACACGCGTTTATAAGCTAGCAATCGCAAGAGCTACCTTCATTGGCCATGTGAAATACGGTATTCATAAATACGTGCCTTGTCCTGATATAAAGTTTGTCATGTGTAGAAGATTCGAAGCAAACGCCCAAATGGCCCCGCAGTTGATGGTGTTATACTTGGATGTGGCCTCGTGTGTGGTGAGACACATGGATTTGGATCACCAGCTAATGCTTCGTGACTTGTACCGACTTGTGTCCTCCAAAAACCCATCACTTTTTGGGATTGAGGCTCTTGATTGATTTTTTGCTGAATATATACGAGAGTGCACTGAGCACAGTTGTAGTGGCCACCACCAACTCGAAGTCTCCAAGGAAGTTAACATACACATCAGATGCAAAAAAGGTCTCGATTTGCAGTTTGAACACCAAGTTTCCTATATAAATCATTTGTAAGAAGGTGTTGATCTTCGAGAGGAGGTTTGGTTCCACCGAAAGTGTAGGTATACTGAGGTTGGCAAATCGTTTGAATGTCTTCGGCGATGGAAGCGTCTGGTACCGATAATATATTCCCATCAACGCTAGCATGGCATCTTTTCCAATGATCAAGGCCCCCAAATATCCTGGCATAATCCCCACAAGCGAGAGCAGAATCGTACACACTCCCATAAGGAGCTTGTCAGCTATGGGATCCAAGATGGTCCCGAGGATCGACTTCATATTGAACTTCCTGGCAATGAATCCGTCAAGAAAGTCGGTTACACACGAATAGGTGAAGAGTGATATGGCGATGTTGGGGTGGCCCGAGTAGATGTAATATCCAATCGCAGGCGTGGTGATTATTCTTGTCATAGTTAACATGTTGGGAATGGTGTATATGTCGTCGATGATCCTGGACTTTACTGGAGGCTCTTTTGGTAGCTTAGAAGGCACTGGCTCGCTTTTGCTGAGCAATCGAGTCGACACAAAATGCCGGCGACAATTGGAAAGTTTGATGACATTGGTGGCTCGTATAGCATGTCTATACGCGAAGCGACTATGGAGAGCCAGCCGTATGGAGGCAGTTGCTAGTGGCCTGTGACTCAAGAGATTCAACATTGGTGTTAACAAAATGCTGCGAAAAAAAATTGACTATGGAACTACCTATACACTATTTTGGGAGACCTGAGGCATCAATTAAGGACTCAGAAGTCACCTGCGGACCAGGACCCACTTGAGTGGCAATGACCTTGGAAACACCGGTGATCTCGGAAATAAACTGAGATAAGTCGTAGTTTTGTAAGGATTGAGGTTGTTTGAAGCCTGGAATGGATTCAAAGTATGGTTTCAATCCGCTCAAGACTTTATCTTCGTTTTCACTCTCGTAGTACAAGACGGCATTTGGACCTGCGTCGAAAGTGTAGGCGACAATTGGCTTACCTTCGATTTCATTGAGCTTATGGACAAGCTTTATGATCTTTTTGGAAGTATCATTCAAATAGAAGATTGGAGGGTACGAATCTAAGCACACAGCGTGGAAAGAATTTGAGTCTTTCATGGTCAAGTTGGCGAATGTTTCGAAATCCTTTTCCACAATCGACTTCTTCATTTGTTCGAATCGCTTTGGCACCACGTCGGTGATTCTAGATTGGAATAAATCAGACGATGCAACTGTGCTTTGCATACCAGAAGTCGAAGGAACATCTTTTTTGTCGTCGGAAACCACCAAAATCAAGGCCTTCATGTTTGGCCAGTGGCTCAAAGGCGCCACTTCCACTGCTTTTGAGTCTTCACCGTTTTCTAACGAGCCCATTTCCCAAGCAACGTATCCACCAAAAAGAGATCTACAGGCAGACCCACTTCCCTTTCTGGCGATTTTACTGATTTCAGAAAGATCCTGGGGCAATTCGTATAACTTGGAGATCGAAAACACCAATGCTGCAAAACCAGCGGCCGAGGATGCCAATCCTGCAGCAGTGGGAAAGTTGTTTTCAGAAACAATGTGTAATTTGAACTGAGAAAGTTTTGGTAAAGATGCATCTTTGGCCTCAACTTCGGCTCTTAAAGTTCTCAAATCTTTCAAACATGCCTGGGTTCTTTCACTTTGTAGACTCTCAAGTTTACCATTCAACCACAATTTATCTTCTTCGAAAGTTTCAGATGCACTAGCGGTGGTTAAAGTTCTGAGATCTTGTTGCGATAAAGTCACAGAAATGGACGAGTTTGTGGGAAGGTTGAGGGACTTATCTCTCTTACCCCAATACTTCAAGGTCTGTGGAGTTAGTACGAGCAGTCAAAACATGAATTCACGGACATACAGCAATATTAACGGGGGCGGTAGCACTGGCCTGGTAGATGGACATGGTGAAAAACTTAAACGAGGTCGCGTTAATTCGAAAACTGAGATCGTGTTGTGTGAGTGTGTGATGAGTGTGATTGACAAGATGCCAGAGGCCTGAGGAGATACGAGCTTATGTGGACCAGGTGTGAGCGTAGAAGGTGTATAGATTAGAGCGTAGGTACTTGATGATTGGGTCGCCAATCGTGGCCGTAAAGGCTCCTATTATGAGTATAAAGTAGCATGTAGATATGATGTGCAAATTGTACAACCTCTTCCTAGTTTCAGTTGAATAGATTACCTTGCGCTACAACCACTACTGTTTACAATATATTATTACATACAATGGAAACTACTGTTTTTTAGTCCATTTCCATAATCTTGCTTTACAATCCCCAGAACCAGTTGCAAAAATACCTTCAGTACCATTGCTATTCAAAGATACAGCCACCGAAATAACAGAATTTCTGTGACCTTGTAACATTAAAAGTGGGTTACCAGATAATCTATCCCAGAATATAACCCCTCTATCTTTTGAACCTGATAAGATATATTCGTTGTTTGGAGTTGAGCATACAGATAACACGAAATCTTTGTGTCCAATATATGTCACGTCACATGAAGATTTCTTTGAAACCGTTAAGTTTTCGGATTTGCCTTGCAAGTTCCATAATTTGACTGTTCTATCCAAGGATCCAGAAGCAATTTGGTTACCGTTGGTTGAAAAGGAAACCGAGTAAACCGAATCTTCATGCCCATTACCTTGTTCGTTTCCACTGTCCAATCTTTCAACTAAAAATCCAGTAGTTGAATCCCAAACTCTAACAGTACGATCCAAAGATCCTGCTGCAATCAATTGTCCATCTGGGGACACTGCAACGGTTGTCACACCGTCTTCAATGGATAACGTCAACGAACATTGAGAAGATCTCAAGTCCCAGATTCTAACGGTTCTGTCACCAGATCCAGACACCAATCTATTACCATCGGGGAAGAAATCTAACGAGTAGATATCTTGTTCATGTCCTCTTAAGATCTTGATTATTCTCTTGGTAGTCAAATCCCAGATTCTAATCAACTTATCTTCAGCTCCTGTGGCCAAAAACTTGCCATCTGGCGAGAAACAAACCGATCTGATATACAAATCTCCGTTGGCACTTGTAGAAGATTCTTTAGATTGGTTTGATTTATTAGATTCGTCATTGATACCATTGGATGAGTTATCGTCAATCAACTTGGCAACTAATTCTCCAGTTTCCACGTTGAAAACTTGAGTGGTTTTGTTGCATCCAGTTGCAATGAACTCACCGTTTTTACTGAATCTTACACAACAAACCACCGACGAATGGTTTAATGAGTGGATCAATTCAACATCCAAGTCTTTCTTGAAAGCTGGATTGTATAACACATAGTAGTCCTGCAACTGTTTTTTGAAGTCGGCGTTTGCTTTATAAACATCAAGATCCGATAAAAATGGAGGGATTTCCTTCACGTGAAGGGCTTTTTGAGTAGGATTTACAACATATTGATTTGGATCAATCACCGTAAGAGCAGAGGACGAGGCTGTTTTTGGTTCCTCCTTTGGTTTGGTGGCCAATTCTGGCTTTACACTTGGCTTAAGCTCTGTTAATCCCGGAGTTGGTTGGCCGGGAGTTGTTGAAACTGGTTGACTTACAGGCTGAGGAATATGTGGAGGCCCAGCTTTAAGTTGGCTCACTTGAGGAGGTTGGGGATGAGATTGCTGCACCGGATAGAAAGATTGTCCGTTTGATTTTGCTTGTCTGTCTCTGTTTTCCAATTCAGTCTTCAATCTTAAGATTTCTTCTTCATAGGCTTCTTTGATTTTACGATGGGCCATTTCCAACTCATAAACTGTTTGTCTAATTTGCTGCATTTCTGCAGTTTGTTGATTATATTTTAGATCATAATCTTCCTTGACTTGCTTGAAACTGGAAGCTTCATTCAAAGCAAATTCGAATTCTTGCTTAACAGCATCCAACAATTCTGTTAATCTTTGCTGATGCTGTTGTCTGACTTGAGCTTGTTGAGCTTGTTGGGCCTGTTGAACTTGGGCTTGTTGCTGAGCAACTGCTTGAGCTTGAGCCTGGGCCTGGGCCTGAGCCTGAGCCTGAGCTTGAGCTTGGGCCTGAGCTTGCGCTTGAGCCTGAGCCTGAGCTTGTTGCTGAGCAACGGCAGCCGAGTTGGGAGTATAAACAGACATGGCTATATATCTTACGTGTTCTCTTGGCTATAAATCAATTTCAAATTGATTTGATATTTAGTGACCTAAGCTCGAGGTTGAAGTGTTGAAAAAGATGTCAGTTCAATCTGTTTTTTTTCGCACTCCAAAATTTCAAACTGGTCGCGAGCATTTCCAGTTTTTGGCGACACATCAGTTATTGCCGGGAACTATGAGACATGATTTGAAAGAGGGGGGTGATAGAAATGGGGACTTGACAATTTACGAGAACACATTTACACAGTCCAAATTTACGTAGATTTTGGGAAACAGGGGCACTCTGTTGGTGACAGGATTATGGTTTTTAGTCGATTAGTCCCTGTTGAGCGAGGGGGTGCAGCTCCAAATAGGGGGTGCATGCAGAACAACAAAAGGGGGTGCGAGCGAAAAAAATTATCTAAGCATTTCAAAAAGAGAAACAGATTTACAAAACTGCATACGCTCGGTAATGTCGCGTACGACACCTACACAGAACCTACACAGAACCTACGCACACCACCCACACCGCACTCACCGCACTCACCATAGAATGCGACACAACACCATAAGAGTGCGACACACCATCCAAGTTTTCATAAATGTCGGTATTAATTTTACTCCTATACCGAGCACGGTTGCCGGGCCACCGGCTATTGTTGCTGTGCACCCCCAGTCTGGTGCCGTGGTGCCATTCCGTGCGATTTCTCTGTGATATTTCCGTGTGATTCTTGGTACCGTTTGTGGTACCATTTTTCGCCCGAGCTTAGCGCCACCTTCCGTGCCCCTCCTCGTACCTCCCTAGCGCTACAAATGCACTAAATCATTCGCACTCGCATTCAACATCATGGTTTACTTAGGCAACAATATCTACAGAGGTAAGAAAGCACAGCAAGCCTATGACAACACTTTCGCCGGCAGGTACCAGAAACTTATAAAGAAAAACCATTTCCTTTTCTTTGGACTTCCATTCATGCTTTCTATCGTAGCTGGCTCAATATACTTACAGAACTTTACGTCTGTGAAATGGGAAAAGTATGACGCCAAGTATCGTCAATTAGGAGAGAACGAGATGTTGGAGATGATAGGCAACAAGAGAAAGGTTGACAAGAAAGATGACTACTATCGTTTACAAGGGTTTGTCACCGAACAATCCGAGAATGATTATGACTACGAAATGGTACGAGTAAAGAGAAAGAAGGAGGACGAACCTGTGTGGTAGAGCAATCAGCGCCTCAACAGACAGAACTGATGATATAAACGACATTAACGACACATCCGACAGAAACGATACAACTTGTATATAAAATCATCGTGTTTGTGGATGTGTACAATGGAGTTTGTGCTATCAAATCAGTTCGCACGATGAGATGCGATTTTTTCAATTATGGTTTCATTTAGTTGTGAAGTGTGTAACGACACGGTGGTCAAAAAAAGACTTGGGCAACACCAGCAAAGATGCAGAGGTGCATACTTTACGTGTATCGACTGTAATGTCACTTTTTACGAAAATGAGCACAACAATCACACCTCGTGTATAAGCGAAGCTCAAAAGTATGAGAAGGCATTGTATAGGCCCAAGAAAACAAATAAGCCTGCTGAAAAGACTGAGAAGCACGCCGAAAAGACTGAGAAGCCCGCTGAAAAGACTGAGAAGCCTGCGGAGAAGGTGAAAGAGGTGACTGAACAGAAAAAGGGTTCAAAGGACAAGAAGGTCGATTCAAACAAAAGTAAATCAGAGAAGGACAAGAAGGCCAAATCGAAAACAGACGACAAGTCTATCTTTTCTTCTCTCAAGGTCAACAAGCCCACCAGTATCAAAAAAGCATTCAAGAGTCTCTCCAAGGACCAACAAAAAGAGTTCCTTAAAAAGCTCACTGTCACTAAGAACAAGGATAACACCTTATCTTTCTCTATATAGCATATTTCATGAACTCGGGGTTTGAATCAAAGAGATATACGAACGTATAATGTACATATTTAATACATGGTCGACCAGCATGGAATGCAGTGGATTATGTCAATGGCTAGAGACAGTCTCTCACAAAGAATGGATCCAAAGAAGACTAACGATTCGACTCCTTGTTAGCGAGTGACCCCAATGCTCTTGAAGGAAGGGGTGCACGGACCCATCGCTATCTCCTGAGTAGGCTTCGATTCAAAGATACGGTTCCATGAAAATGCACGCAATGGGCCATTTCCTACGCAGATGATTAAAAAATCCCACGTGCTGATTGTGATACCACCATGATATCCTCATCAACGGCTGGCTGTCTTGTTCAAAGCCTTGGCCATTTTCGAGTAAAATTGGCTTAACGTCAGGTATGGGAAAGTCAAATTGTCACAAAAGTAGTCAGGCAAATATTGTTTCAATGCCTCTTTTTCGGGATGGTCATCCTCTAAAAACCGAGGAATATAGTTCACTTCGGTGGCAGAAGAAAACTTCTTGACTATCACAAGTCTATACTCAATAGTTAGCTTTTTAACCTTGTCTAAAGTACTACTTTGGAGAACATCAAAGTAGAATTTGTGATCGTCTTGTTCGTGGTTTATCACTTTCAATCCTGTTAGAAGTTGAATCATGTCTAATATCACACCCACGGTGTTGAGTTCCTTAGTGATATCTTCTCTGTTTATTATTTCCTCATCGACGTTTTTACGTTTCCGTATTGGAGATATGAATAAATCTTCCTTTTCACGTTTGGACGCCGGCGTTTGGAACCGGTACTTCGCAAGCTCTGCTTCCTGGTCCTTTATCTGTTGCTGTAGGTCTTGTATAAGCTCTTCATCGTGGTCCAATTGGGCCTTTGTCTTTTGTTTATAACTGTCGAATATCTCATCCTGTACTGTACTTGTAAGGCGATTTATAAATTCCACCAACCGTCCAGAGTCATTAGCACTTAGTATATCGGAGTCGGTGATGTTTTCAAGCGTCGATACCGAGGATTTTACGCGTTTTGACGTTGGTGTAGCTTTTAGGTTTGGTTTTGATTTTGTGGGTGTAGCTTTTGAGATTTTATTTGATTTGGACGCTGAGGACGCCAGTTTCGAGCTCTTCTGAGACTCGTTGGAGGTCTGCGTACTTTGGGAAGTCATGGGGGTGTGGGTGTCCGATAATCGGGAGCTTGGTTTACGATTGGCCGGTCCTCTTGTTTGAGCCATGGTGCGAGATGTTTTGGTGGTGCGAAGGTGCTGGGCTACGCGACAAGAACGCATGCTCGACTTACGCTCGACCGACGCTCGCCCTGAGCTCGACCGACGCTCGCCCTGAGCTCGACCGACGCTCGCCCTGAGCTCGACCGACGTTCGCCCTACGCTCGACCCACACACTCCACCCACCCAACTCACTCGAGCCTCACGCGCGCCATCTGGTCCATCAACTATCACCCACCATGTCGTTTTCTAGTTCCAATTTCGAAAAGAAACTAGCTTCCCTACAAGAAACACAAGACTCAATCGTCTCCATATCGCAGTGGGTCCTCTTTCATCACAGGCACGCCACGGAAATAGCCCAAATATGGTCGAGTTTCATCTTGAATTCAAAGTTATCCTCCCAGAAAAGATTATCTTTACTATATCTTTGTAATGATGTGGTTCAACAAGCTCGTCACAAACGTAAGCATGAATACATATCCAGCTTTGCTAGTGTGCTACCCCAAGTTTTTGGGTCGATATTCTACCAGTTGGATGCTAAAATAAAACCAAAGGCCCAGAGATTGGTTAGAGTGTGGGAAGAAAGGCTGGTTTTCTCGTCCACCGATTTAGATGCCATGAAGGAGGCCATAAGTAGCAGTGGAAAGGAGGAGTACGCTGGAACAACAACTGCAAACGGTGCTGATGGCACTGCTGAGGCTGCCAGCGCTAATTCCAGCGTTAATTCTGGCGCCAGTTCCAGCGCTAATTCAAGCGCTAATTCCAGTGCTAACACCGAAATCAGTTCTACGGCAATCGTTCCCGAGTTACGTCTCCTCAACGACCTATTCAAGCACATGAACCAGCTCGTGGAAGTCAGCCAGTCGAACTTGAACCAAGTAGGAATTCAATCTAAAAGGTACCTTCCTTCAGACCCATCGATGTCTGACGCTTTACCAGCGCCCAAAGTGTACATTAAAAAGCTAGACGAATTGGAAAAGGTGTGTCAGACATCGGCCAAAACTATTGATGCCATAAAGCAAGATCGGTCCACAATCTTGTCAAGTCTCGCCAATCTCTCCAAGGTTGTAGAACAGGGCTTGAAGACAGACGACTCCAAAAAGAATATCATCCAGTCCAAGTTATCCACTCTACACAAAACCAGGAACGAGTTGGTGGAGTTGGTGAGCGAAGAAGATGAAACTTACTCCCAAAGCGTGCCGGATCAGCAATCGGACGAAGTCGAATACCCCAATTCCGGGTCCATACAGCTCCCTGGTAGGAGCACATTTTCGGATGACGAGGCACTCCCCACGTATGAAGACAGCGATTCCGAAACCGGTCCCGTGCCCGAACCCAACACCCCACAGAACTCTTCCAATGTATCTCATAGGTACACTGAGATTCACGAGGATGCTCCTCCCGCAAAGAGAGTCAAAACCAAGTCGGTAGCGTTTTCCGATAATATCGAGATCAAGGAGTTTGACAGGGAGAACCAGACGGAGATTATCAAGATAATTAAAAGTGACGACGATCAAACAGAAGTAGAAGATGAAGACGAGTACGATGCCGGGTTGAGTGACGACTACTCCAGCCATCACAAAGACGCGTTGGAGTTGAAGCATGAGAGGGACGAGGATGACGAGTATGATCCTACTGGGAGCTCTTCAGGTTCCACCACCAGCAGTGGTAGCGTATTGGACCTCTTGTCGAAACTTAAGTAGGATGGAATGTATACTGGGTCACGTGCGAATAAATATTTATGTCATTTCTGAGGATAGGAGTAGTTACTTCCTGAGGCGATTCATGGGGTCATTCGTGAATGCAGCACCTACCTGAAGAGCTTGCACACTCTTGTGACTCGTGAATGGACTCTATTTCCAAATGTGCTCGTGAATGTGCTCGTGAATGTGCTCGTGGAATACGTTCTTCGACTCATTCTTTGAAACTCCTGGTAGAGTCGTCTTCCCTCTTCAAGTCGCTCACGCAGAGGCAATGGCCTCTTCAAGCTGTCAGCCAATTTCTCTATCATCAGTGTATCCATTGGGGGAGCTGATTTTGTCGTTTGTATGGGATTTGCACTGACCGAGTCTTTGTACCCTTGGTAGAGGAGTTCTTTGGCCCGTGTGAGAGCCACGTATAAGAGCCGGGAGCTTGGTGTCGTGGCGCTGGAATTGAAGCTAGAATTGGAACTGGAACTGGAGTCTGTGGTAGATGTAGAAGAAAAGGAAGCATCCATCACAGCATCCCACGGTCCTCTATTATACCCCGATGACCCTACCACAAATACCACCGGAAACTCAAGCCCCTTGGCCACGTGGATTGTCGACGTGTTCACCAGACCCGTAGATACCATAGTGTAATCGTCACTGTACGACTTGAGGAAAAATCGAACAAACGAGTCTCCCGACTCCTGTAGAACTCTCTCTCGCCTGTACCGATCATATGAAAGCTCTAAGGACCGATGGAACCCGTGTAGGTCACTGGAAAGCTGTTGTTGGTACTTTTCGGTGACAGAGTCTTTCTCTGGTTTGGTCATGGAGGACCTAATTCCGGTGGGTTCGTTGATATAAGACTTGAGATCCAGCACCTCCACGAGACTGAGAAGAGACTCAAGCACCATCGTGGGCGTCTGGTTAGCATAGTTGAGTCCAAGTTCGTTCCGTTGTTTGTGGATTGCATGGAGAAGCAGGTAGAACTTGGAAAGAACCCGTTTGTGTTTGGGGGTTTTGTACACTTGTTCAACAGCCATTTTGGAGCTCATTTCTCCAGTGCTGTTGAATGTGAGATAGTCTTCAAGACAATCACCTCTTATGCCCTCACTCTTTCCCCAGGACCGGCTGAGGCTGAAGAGTTTACTGACACGTGACTTGCTTCCAAACTCGTTATCAAGAAAAAGTAAGAGACACAAGAGTGCTATTTCACCACCAGAGTTCCGTTCTAGCACGTTAAGAAGACTCAAGAGCGTGTGGACCTTGGACTTCATCCATTTGAGCGACGAATTAAGCTTGTTATACTGGAGGCCGTACCCTTCACTCAAGAGCTTGTTGATGTCGTCGATCTCTTTGTTGGACCGGGCCAAAATAGCAAAGTCACAGAGCTTCATGAGTCCTCCCAGGAGACACGTGATCCGCACGATTTCATCGATAATGAACTCGTATTCTTGTCGGGCACTAGAAAACTGCTGCACGACTGGGAGGTAGCCGCTGTTCTTCTGAGACGTCATCAGCACGGCTTCGGGACCCAAGCACGTGTTTCTGGCGTAGTGAAGGATCTCGGGAGTGCACCGGAAACTCTCCTCGATGAAATGGTGTTCCACTGTCACGTGAGCATGGCGTGCAAACCACCGTTCTGTTTGGTCCATGGTTTCAGGGGTGCTTCCCAAGAAGTCGTAGATGCTCTGGTCAGGATCTCCAGCTATACACAAGTGTTTCATGCCGTTGGTGTCGATACCTCGCGTTGGATACAAACAAACCGTTTCTATTAGAGCCACAAGATCACGATGCATGTCCTGGAACTCGTCCACGATCACCACCCTATAGTTGTATATCTGTTCGATATGCTCGTAGGTGTCTGGGGCCGTTGGCTCACGCAGTTTTCTGATGATTTTTAGAGCGTTTTGTAGCAAATCACTGTAGCGGATGACTCCAGTAGAGTCCAAATACTCCACTAACGAGTCAATATACGCCACATTCACACCGTACTTGGCACACGCATCGGCGACATCGATGTCGCCACATCGAATGCTCGATACCAACAGTTCAAAGTCTTGCACGGTCATATGAGAGCCGATATTCTGGCCATTGATTTGGCTGAACTTGCTTAGAAAGATCAGCAGCGCAAACTTCCAGCTCTGGTCGTCTACGAGCCGTTTGTGAGAGAGCTGAGGAAGATATTTGTGGGTGTTGTTGTCGATGATACGCGACGCAAACAGATGGAAAGTGCTGAGATCAATGGCTTCACTTTGCTCTGGTGTAAGTACTTCATTCAACGACTTTCGGAGCGAGTTCACAGACCTGTTAGCCATCGAGAGAACAAGGATCTGTGACGGCTCGATGCCGTGGTTTTGGATCATATGTGCCACTTTTTGGGCGAGTGTATATGTCTTTCCACTGCCAGGGCCTGCTCTTACGGCCACGATTTTATTGTGATCCGGTGCCGACTCAATGACCCGTTTCTGCGACGGCGAAAAAGAGTGTAGGCCTATGAGAGTACCCTCATTATTGTGGATGGGTAGCACGGGTGCCAGGTCTGCATGCGTGTCTGTTGTACCGGCAACTTCACCATTTGCTGCCATGTACGATTTTGCAATCAAATGCGCGCGCGTTTCCAATTTGGTTTCAGTTACTCAATCATGTCCACAGCACTTGCCAGATTGCACAGTGTGTTGGGGTCCGATCTGTCTCAAAATACCCTTGGTGATAGCAAAGAAGAGGATGACTATACTCCAACTTTCACGAATCTTGAGGCGTATCTCGATGCTGCAGAACCGGGGATAGTTCTTGAGTCTCTTACAACTGAAGCTTCTGCTACAACTACCAACATACCAGCTTCCATAGACGGTCTATCGAGCCAGGAGCTCGCGTTCCTCATAAAGAAGTTCAAACAATTCGGTGAACACAACCAGAACCTCAAAAGCAAGCTTGTGCCCATCGAATACGTACTTAACAATTTCAACTCCGAACTCAACCAGCTTTCACAAAGCCTTGTTTCGTTACACAAACAATCCACACAGCTCAATTCTCGTCTCAGTGACCAACACGACTACGCAGAAAAACTCAACCCCGTGATCTTGGACTTGGTGATCCCCACTGATGTTGTCAAAGGAATCATCAAACAATCTGTTTCTGAGCCGTGGATTGAACATATCCGTTTTCTCAATGAAAGGGCCCAATTGATCAAAAATGTCCACGACGGTACCTTGGACCCCAATCTCATTGCGTTGTACAAGGATTCTGTGCCGTTCAAGCAGCTCGAAGAAGGTATAGAGCTTCTTACAGCCAAGGCCGTAGAAAGAATAAGAGACTATATCGTATTGCAGATCAAAAATCTAAGACTCCCCGAGTTCACGATATCATCCCAAACAACACAACAAAATCTCCTCAAGACCAAAGAAGCGTACACGTTTCTCAAAGCTCACCAACCAAAGCTTGCAGACCAGCTCAAATTGGCGTATTTCTACACCATGAGGTGGTACTACAAAAGTCGGTTTGCTAAGTATCTATATGCGCTCCAGAAGCTCAATATGAGGTACGTGGACTCCAATATGGTGCTTGGAGCCGACGGGGCCACCGGGTCGGAAGACAGACTCAGTTCCATTTCCGGAGGAATCAAAAGCTGGATTTACTCCGGCCAGAATAACCCTATTCCACCACAAGTAAAGACCACATTGATGGAATATCTTGAAAGCGTAGACAAGAGACTCGAGATTCTTCCACATTCAGACAAACCTCGTACAGCCATGCCGGCTCAGATCGCCGAAACCACCCCGTTTGGGTACTGGATCGAGTTTGTGTTCAATCAGTGGTTTACGGCACTCTTTGACAACGTGGTGGTGGAGTATCTTTTTGTGGTGGACTATTTTTTTGATGGTGACGAAACCCACCATTTCGTGGAAATTAAAAACGCCTCGGGAGAAGTAGAATCAAAGGACTGGTCACTGCTTGTTTTCGAACCAGTATATAAAGTAGGTCAAGAGTTCGTCACGTGGCTCATCACCCATATGCCTTCAATCTTTCTGGTTTCCAAGAGAGCTTCTACGACTCTCAACACCTCCAGAATGACACACCTGTTCCAGGGAAGCTGTGATGCGTACGCCATTCTACTCATGATACGATTGATCCAAACTTCGCAGATCCAGCTCCACAACCAGTTCCATATACCTGTGCTTGAGGACCACCTCAACTCGCTTCTCTTGATTTTGTGGCCACACTTTTCCCGTATCATCGACTTGAACTGTGACGCCATGAAGAAGTCACTTGTGAGAGTATCCTCCAAGGCCAACCTCACTCCTACGGTCTTGACGCAACAGTTCGGGCAGTTTCTTTCGGGTTTGTTGAAGTTGAGTATTCTTGATGTTGACGGAACTAGAAAGATAGAAACCCTCAGAGGTGAGCCTCTTTACACATCAATGATGAGGTTGCGGAACGACTTTGAAAGCACATTGACAAAGCTTGCTAACCAGCTCAAAAACACTTCTGATAAAGAGATCTTTTTGTTCAATAACTACTTTTTGATTGTGAACATTCTAAGAAACGAGAACGAGGATTCAAATGATTTCATTAACGAACAGATAGACCATTTCACGAAGCTTTGTGATGCTTACAAGGCCTGAGAATGCTTACAAGGCCTGAGAATGCTTACAAGGCCTGAGAATGCTTACAAGGCCTGAGAATGCTTACAAGGCCTGAGAATGCTTACAAGGCCTGAGAATGGCTTTTGAAGATTCCACGAAACTTGAGTGAGACTAACAATTTGAAGTATTCTAGAGACACTGGAAAACCCGCAAGACACCATCTTTGAAGCTACCACATTATTCACATAGCGGCCCTTTGACTACGTGTCACTACATGAACCGAGTTCGTACATTGACTACGTCTTCCCCACACCTGCTCCAGCTCCAGTCTCACTTTAACTACGTGCTCCATAGCATTACACATCGGCTACTTTTGCCAACAACCCACACAACTGTAAGTATGTAGATACCCCTTCAAGCACACGCATATGGGTGAATCCTATTTCTTTGATGACATCGAGTCTCTTTGTTTCACTTATATCTGGAAGAGTTTTGGCTACTTTGAAAGCCAGTGTAACAATATCTATGGCAGAGTACCCTTTACTCCACAAACCATCGAGCAAGTCAATGGCGTCATCGATATTCTTATGGATACAATTGGTAAGGATCTTTTTGATCACCAAAGGATGTGGCTGGTCCACAATCTTAAACACATTAACATCGTTGACGAACCCGAAACCAGCCACTGTACTCTGAAGATTATTGATGGCCTGTCTCATGTCCCCTTCGGCAGTGAAGATCAAGGCTTGTAACCCTTCAGTGTTGTATTGAACCTTTTCCATTTCACAAACTTCCAATAATCTAGTGAGCACTTGATCGTCAGCCAACTTATTGTATCTTAGTATAGCACATCTGGATTGTAGAGGTTCGATGATTTTGGAGGACTGGTTACATGCAAACGCGAACCGAGTAGTGTTCGAGTAGATTTCCATTGTTCTTCTAAGTGCTTGTTGAGCACCTGGTGTCATAGAATCAGCTTCATCTAAAATAATGATTTTGTGTCGACCAGGAGGCAATTGGATTTTCGTTTGTGCAAACTGTTTTATTCTGTTCCTGACGACGTCAATTCCTCTATCGTCGGAGGCATTCAACTCTAAGGTTGCTTGTTTGTACAACTCAGGACCTAGAAGTTCAAGTGCTAAGCAATGAACAGATGTAGTTTTACCAATTCCGGGTAAACCTGAGATGATCATATGGGGCATGTTACCATCTTGGGCAATGAGTTTGAGTCGCTCTACCGTATCCTCATTACCTACGATATCGTTAAGCTTGTGAGGTCTATACTTCTCCACCCATGGGAGTTCTAGTGTGAGAGACATGAAGTTTTTTACGCGTCGCGCCGTGATTTGTGGGTGTCTGAGTTTGGTGCGAGCTTACCACTAGTTCCGGAGGATCTACCGCGACCTGGCGGTGTACTTACTGAGGTGCGATATTTGCGACTTTACATCTGTTCACTATGTGATCTCAGGAATATTACAATTTTACTCCAGACGTTTATATCACGTTTATATCATACATTTACACAAGATCATGAATAGTTTATATTTCGTTGCGACGTCGATGCATTCCAGAAATGGCTGAGTCTCTATTTCCTCCCTTTGCCCACGCTGGTTTCAACAAACTTTACGGTGGGCCTTAAAAAGTGTCCTTCATACATTTTCTCCAAGAATGGCACTTCAACGTCGGCCACCTGATCAAACACCCCATTGAACCCTTCCACATCATTCCCTAGTGATATTATGGAAGCATCCAGTACATCTAAAGCACGGGCTAACTTCTCGTTGGATCCTCGTGGAAGCTGAATGAGCTTTATGATTCCCTCCTTTCCTCTAGAGGCAGTATAAGTAAGGATGGGAAAATGCTGCGTCAAAAGCTGTGGATTCAAGTCGTACTTACACACAAACACATACGTGATGTTCTTGACATGATTTGAGGCTTTAGTGTCATTCAGTACCTCTTCAGTGCCACTTTGTGGTTTATTCAATGTGGGCTTTTTCGCAGCCAATAACTCCAACCCCTCGGTCACGTGATTGAATCCAATCAACAAGTCCTTTTGTACTTGCAACGTCTGGTGCACTTGTTTTTCGTTTGCACTGGCATCTTTACTCGATGACTGAAGCCTCTTAAGATTTCCAATTGGAGATAGTATCATTTCCAATGCTTCCACGATACTTTTGCCCAAATCTGGTTCCACAAATGGCCAGTTCACCTGAGTGAAAGGATTCTCAAGCACCGGTTTAAACACTTGTTTCTTTCTTTTTTCCTTCTCTTTGAGCGAGTTGCCAGAGCCCTTGTTCACTTTGGCTGTACTTGTCGTTACCGTGTGCTTCGTGGTGTTCTTTTGTGGCCCTTTCTGTGCATTTTTCGTCACAGTATTAGCATTAGCCTGGTTACTCATGCGATGGAGTGTATTTTGTCGCGCTATTTTACTACCAGCGGACGTGTATAGAGATGCACATACAAAGGTTTTACATTTTGATTAACTATACAATGACATCACTTAAAAACTCATTTATCTTCTTTGTCCTTATTCAGGTCGCCAGGCGAGTATGAAGGACTACCAGGCGAATAACTTGGAGAAGTTGGACTATAGCTTGGGGAAGTGGGGCTGTAGCTTGGACTGGTAGGAGAGTAACTTGGACTGGTAGGAGAATAGCTTGGACTAGTAGGACTATAACTTGGACTAGTTGGGCTGTAACTTGGGGAAGTTGGCGAGTAGCTTGGACTAGTAGGACTGTAGCTTGGACTAGTAGGGGAGTAACTAGGTGAAGTGGGTGAGTAACTTGGACTAGTAGGTGAGTAGCTAGGCGAAGTAGGGCTGTAGCTAGGACTGGTTGGACTATAGCTTGGACTAGTAGGTGAATAACTAGGTGAAGTTGGGCTATAGCTTGGCGAGGTTGGTGAGTAACTTGGCGAAGTTGGTGAGTAACTTGGACTGGTTGGACTATAACTTGGCGAAGTTGGACTGTAGCTAGGACTTGTAGGAGAGTAGCTTGGAGATGTTGGTGAATAACTTGGGGATGTTGGTGAATAGCTTGGACTGGTAGGTGAGTAGCTTGGACTTGTCGGAGAATAGCTTGGTGACGTAGGACTGTAACTTGGGCTGGTAGGACTATAGGTAGGGCTTGTAGCACCACCGTATCCAGGACTGGTGGCTCCGTAAGAGAATGGTGAAGTAGGAGAAGGTGATGTAACACCTCCATAACTTGTCAAGCCACCATTTGCTTCATTCACTTGGGCAGTGTGAATAGGAGAGAATCCGGCTCCACCTGCTCCATCGTCAAATACTTGGATCTTATCGTCTTCCATGCTGTAATCCTTGTAAGGAGTAGCACCTCCTTCAAAGTCTTCAACTCCGCCACTAATGTCAGCACCCTTCAACATCTTATCGTCAATCATGACATCAAAAGCTCCAGTTCCCAAAGGAGCCATCTGTCCCAACATGACGTTCTCAGAAATACCCTTACAATCATCTAGTTCAGCAGCAGATGCAGCTTCAAGTAAGATTTCAACAGTCTCTTCGAAGGAACAACGCATCAATGCACCAGTGTCATTTCTATTGATACCATGACGAGTGATAGCCATCAAATGTCCACGACTAGTCATGACGTCGACCAACAAGGCCATGTGACGATAGTTGACGTAGGAACCATCGAAAGCAATGACATTCAAGATTTCCTTGTACAATGCAGATCTGGTGGCTTCAATACCCAAGACCGAAAGAATTTCGATAAAGTTATTGGAGTAAGTTCTGGATGAATCAACACCCGGAATACTCATAACATCAGCTAAATTGACACCATCAGTTTCCAATACCCATTCTTGTCCTTGTTGGAATTCACCTACATCGTCAACAAAGTTTGTCTTGTGTTGCATCATAAACACTCTGGTGATACCTGGGATACCTCTCAAAGAAATGGAATCTAACATATGGCTTTCGATCCTCTTCAAGATTTGATCTTCCTCGGTGTCTTCTTCATCTAAGCTCTTTGGATCTCTCACAACTCTACATCTGATAATCAACTTATCGGCAGTATCGTCGGACCAAATAACGAACAAATCTTCACCAAAGTTCTGAGAAATCTTTTCTGCAACTTGAGACATAGTCAACTGTTTATCCAACATCTTAGCTCTATCCAACTCAAGACGAAGAAGCCATGGGGATTGCTTTTCAATTGACTCTTCCACTTTCTCATCGGGAATAGCGAAGTATGCTTCAACAGTGTCGTAATCTTCTTCAATAACAGTACTTCTTGGATCAGGATCGTAGAAAATCTCAGTGGCAGATGTGACATTCTTCAATGTGGTATGCTCGATAGCGGATTGAACGACCTTGGCCTTTTCAATATCCTTAGCAACCTCTTTCTCCAAGTACACCGTAAGAGCTGGAGTCTTGATATTTTTGGCAACATTCAAAATTTCCTTAAGACGGGGAACACCCAAAGTAACATTCTTGGAGGAAACACCCGCATAATGGAAAGTATTCAAGGTCATTTGAGTAGCAGGTTCACCGATAGATTGAGCGGCAATAACACCAACCATTTCTCCCGGATGTACTGCAGATTTTTGGAACTGGTTTTCAATTTCACCAATCACCCACTCGAATGAGATACGGTTCAATTTATACTCTTCAATCACTCTACGAGCAGCAAGTCTGGAACGTACCAAAGACTGGAACAACAAAGTAGCATTTTGCTGAGCTTCCTTGGCGAGTTCGGATTCACCTCTTACAACCAATAACTTGGAGCAAAGATCTTGCACTCCCAAAACGATTTCGTCCAACTTCAAGTCAGACACCTTTTGTCTTCCAGAGTGGAATATTTGTTGAGCATTTTGAATGATACGACGCAAGTTGACTGGTAATGGCCAACTGGAGTCTCCGTTAGGGAAACAGACTTCACGCAAGTATTTTCTGTCAGCCTTCAATTGGTCATATTCTTCGTCGAGAATTCTTTGCAAGTCTACATCACCCTTTATTTCTTTGGCGGATTCGATGCTCAATTCGTCGTGAAGGAGATCAATCTTGTATCTCTTTTCGAATGCAGCATCAGATCCAGGAATGGTATCAACCGATTGCTTCTCAACTTGAGTACCATCCATACCATCTTCACCATAGATGAACTGTATAATGTCACCCAAGGAGTTTCTAGTAGTACCATCATAGTGGACCAGAATATCTTCTAAGGCCTTGACCAAACGACGTTGAATATATCCAGTTTCGGCTGTCTTCACAGCAGTATCGATCAAACCTTCTCTACCAGCCATGGCGTGGAAGAAGAACTCTTGAGGAGTCAACCCTCTAAGATACGAGTTTTCAACGAAACCTTTAGATTCTGGGGAATAATCGTCTTTAGTGAAATGAGGTAAAGTTCTGTCTGAGAAACCAAAAGGAATACGCTTACCCTCAACAATTTGTTGACCCACACAAGCAGACATTTGAGAAATATTAATGAAAGAACCTTTGGAACCAGAAGTCACCATCTGTTTAACATTGTTCAAATCTTTCAAACTCATTTCTGCCGAACGACCAGCGGTATCTCTAGCTTGATTCAAAACTCTAGACACATTATGTTCGAAAGACTCTCTCAAAGTCATACCTGGTTCAGGTTCCAATTTATTTTGCTGAGCATTCAAGATGATTTCTTGGACCTTGGACTTTGCTTCCTCGATGGTGGTTGTGACGGTCTTCATAGTATCGGAGTCCGCAATGGTATCACCGATACCAATCGAGAACCCGTTGTGTAATAACCAGAAGTTGGTCACTTTTTGGATGTTACTGAACAATTGTGCACAAACGGTAGGACCCTTTTCTCTGAAGACTGTATGAATTAATCCACCTCCAGTGGCACCGACTGTTTTCTTATCCACAACACCGAACATAATTTCTCCATCGACAATCAACATTCCATTATCTTTTGGACTGGACAAACTGCTTTCCAATCTTTGCAAGTGAATACCTTTTGGAATTGCCATAGAAAGTAATTGTTTACCAGTCCACAAAGGTTTTGGTTTCACAACTGCAGGAGGAGGGATGACCCCATCCCAGTTGGGGATCCAGTATAACATGTTCATAACTTGGTCGTATTCGATGAAATTATCACGCAATGTCATCTTACGAATTCCACATAATGTATCTTGCACAATACCCATAACCGGTTTATTGGATTGAGGAGACACAATTTGGAGAGGAACTGCACAGATTTGGGACAATTCAGCTCTGGTTTCAGGTGATTGCGGCACGTGTAAGTTCATTTCATCACCATCGAAATCAGCATTATATGGAGATGTAACAGATAAGTTCAATCTGAAAGTAGAGTAAGGCATGACCTTGACTCTGTGAGCCATCATAGACATTTTATGTAAGGAAGGTTGACGATTAAACAACACAGGATCATCATCCATTAGATGTCTTTCAACTTTCCAACCATATTGTAATGCGATGTCCCCGGCTCTCTTATTATATCTCAAATCGATACGATCTCCACTGTCTCTGATGACATATTTGGCACCTGGATGTTCGTTAGGACCATTTCTCACATATTCTGTCAATCTGTCAATATTAAAGGGTGTGACAATTTCAGGATACGATAAGGTTCTGGCAATGGAAAGAGGCACACCCACTTGATCCAAGTCTAAATTAGGATCACCAGAAATGACTGTACGAGCAGAAAAGTCCACTCTCTTACCCATCAAGTTACCTCTGAGTCTTCCTTCTTTACCCTTCAATCTGGCTCTGATAGACTTGATTGGACGCCCTGTCTTCTGCAATGCTTGGGGTTGACCGGCAATATCATTATCCATATAAGTTGCCACGTGGAACTGAAGCAAAGCTTCAAATTCACTGACAACGTGCTGAGGAGAACCATCCAATTCCAATCTCTGGACATTGATGTTGGCTTTGAGGACATCTGCAAGCTTAAATGTCAAATCATCTTCTCCTCTTGCAGTATCGTTGAATGCAATAGAAGGTCTCACTGGTGGAGGAGGAACTGGCAAAACAGTTATGAGCATCCATTCAGGTCTTGCGTAATCTTCATTGAAGCCTAGTTTGTGACAGTCAGCAGAGGAAATGTGACGGAAAACATTCAAGATTTCAGTGGGGGACAAAAGTCTTCTTTCAGGTTGATCTTCAGCATCGCTGCCTTTACCTTGTTTCCAAGTTCCCCAAAGTTTCAACCCATCTCTACGAACAACTGGCTGAGTATGACCACAGCCTCCTCTTCCAGATGATTGGGTTGGGTTCTCGCCATCATCTTCTGGGTCTGCCTCACATACCATTTTGGTTTTACACAAATTCCATACGGCATTGAATCTCTTTTTTGGGTCTCTTATTTTGATGGCCTGGGCCATTGCATGATTGGATTCGTCTAAAAGTAACTTCCCGCAGTGCATACAAACACACTCACATACTTTTTTGATCTTTGCAACGAAACCAATATGGAACACAGGCTTAGCCAATTCGATGTGACCAAAATGACCAGGACATTCGGCCATATCTTCTCCACAAGTTTGACACTTGTAATTTCTATCAATGGATCCAAGTCTTGGATCATTCAAGCCGCCTTCTCTTGGTTTTTTGGTCGATTGATCGATTGTTTCAGGATATTCAATCTTTGCCACAGATATGGCTCTGATTTCCTCCGGGGATAACAAACCAAATTGAACTTCTTTAACAGCTCTCAAAGGAGCACTGGAATAAGGAAATTCTCTGCTCATTATCGGTAGATACTTTTTTTATGGTTTTTTTGATACTTTTTATGGTTGTTTATAAATAGGAATTTCTATCGATTATAATACAATTATGGAACAGGAACGGGATATTTGAATGGAAGTCAACGATTCTTTAATTAAGATCTATGGAATGCAATCAAGTTAATGAGTGCACGTGATTTATATGGACCTTGAATCTACCGAACGATTGATTTCACCTAATGTAACAAAGGAGAAATATGCCTGGTACGGTGCTTGACAATTTTTCACCAAGGCGAGCGCGGTTGGTGATAATTTCCGCGGACTCACATGTACGCACATCCGTGCCCAAATATACACTGGCCGTTTGTTTCCTATTTACTGTTAGCTACTAAAAAATTTAGACATGGCTTTCTTTTGTTTTTCACGACGGGTTTTGATCGACACTTTGACATCGTTCAATCCTTTGATGATGGCTCCATCTTCAGGAGCGTATTTGAGTGCATTCTCCAAACTCTCTTTTGCATCTTCCTCGTTTTTGAGTAGGAGTTGTCCCATTCCTTTTCTGTAATAAACCTTAGCCTTTAATTTGCCAACTTCAGCTTCATCTGCTTTGTCATCAATTGCCTCCAATGCCTTGTTGGCATTGTCCACAACTTTCTTTCCGTCCTTCAATTTCAAGGCCACCAATGCATTGTTCAGGTACAATGATTGTTTCAAGGTGCTCAAAGTGTTCAAATGCTCACTACTGAGATCCTCAGGGAAGTAGTCTTCCAAGAATCCGGTGGCTTTCGAGTACTTGGCGTAAGAAACCTCTAAGTTTCCGGCCTTGAGCTGAGCAGTTCCTATTTCCTTGAGCTTTTGTACGGCTTTGAACACTGATTCTGGATCATTGATGTCAATGAAGGAGTTATCCTTCAAGGCTTCCTCGTAGATATCCCCAGTTCCATCATCTACAGGTTGAGTCTCGTAATCGTCAGGCAATTGTCCACAATCGGCGATTATCCAGTCTTGAACTGGCTTATCATTGGCGCCTTTTTCGGATCTTTCGAGTCTTCTGACTATCGATTTCCCTTCTATGACCTCCCCAAAAACAACGTGCTTGCCATCCAAGTGTGGGGTGGGAACGGTAGTTATGAAAAACTGACTACCGTTGGTGTTAGGACCAGCGTTGGCCATAGATAATAAAAATGGCTTATCGTGGATCTTTTTGAAGTTTTCGTCCTCGAATTTAGCGCCGTAGATGGACTCGCCTCCAATACCAGACCCATGGGTGAAGTCACCACCTTGACACATGAAGTCTTTAATGACTCTGTGAAAGATGGAACCTTTATAGTGGAGAGGAATTCCAGACTCCGTTTTTCCTTTCTCTCCGGTACAAAGAGCTCTGAAATTCTCAGCAGTCTTGGGGACTATGTCATTGTATAATTCGAAGGCAACTCTGCCTTGGTGGACTCCATCAGCGGAGATATCAAAGAATACTTTTGTGCGAGACATGAAGAGTTGGAGGATAGAACTGCGTTTATAGGTCGCGGAAGTTTCTGGAACCTGGGGCGAGCGCGCGGGGCGAGCACCCACGAGCGTCCACCGAGAATCCGCCAGGTGTCCAGCAAACACCTACACGCATTCACATATACTCTTACATTACCTATTTATCGCTCTAACCCCATCGAAATATCTATGGTCCATGGCCTCTCTTGCAGTAAGACGCTCCTGGTGATCAAATTTCAACACCTTATCGATGAAATCGAGAAACTCTTCGCTCACCAAATGCAGATTGTCTTGATTAATAAAATGAGTCCATGGCCGTCTCTTATACAATCCCATATCGTTAAATTCTTCTCCCAATTGTAGGTTATATTTTGCCAAATACTTTTTCAACTCGTCAGATCCAAGAATCCTGACGATTTGTACCAACTGATCAGGATTCAGCTTTCCGAAGAAGAATGGTTCTTTCTTAAAAACCATGGCTGCTAATGTACATCCCAAACACCAAATATCGAGTGAGTAGTCATAATATTTGAAATTGAGTAGAAGTTCCGGTCCCTTATAGTTTCTGGTGGCCACGCGGACATTATACTCCGTTCCAGGGTGATAATACTCTGCCAAACCCCAATCAATTAGTCTCAAGGTTCTATTCTCATGGTCGATCATGATGTTATTAGGCTTGACGTCTCGATGCATTATCCCCATCAGATGGGAGTAGTCGAGAGCTTTGAGTAGTTCGTACATGTAGAACCGGATATCCTCATCTTTAAATTTCGGGTACAAACTTCGGTGGTCGATATTGTTGACGTATTCGAATACAATAGCCGGAGTTTTGTGGCTGGGATTCTTGACTATATCTAGCACGCCAATGATATTGGGTCCCTCGCACACGTTCTTGAGGATGCTTATTTCCCTCTTTATCTTCTTCTTCTTCACCGGCTTCAATACCTTTATCACACAATGGGTTGCGTGAGTAGTGTCGACCCCTAAGAACACCTCAGAGTATTTTCCTCTTCCGATTCGGCTGATGATTTCATAAGGCTCAGACGGATTCCATGATAGCTGGAAGTTATCGTAGTCCCAGTACGACTGGGGCTTGGACGCAAGAGCATCTACGTACACCTTGGACTGATACTTAGTCATGGGGGTGTAGATATGGCGATCGCGATCTCAGTAATCGCGAAAATAGTAACGCGAATAAGTGTGGAGGATCCATGTATATTAGTTCCTACTCCTCACCGGATCGAAGTATGGATGTTGCATGGCCTCCTTAGCAGTCAATCTCTCCTGGTGGTCGTATCTCAACAATTTGTCGATCAAATCCAAAAACTCGTCACTCACTAAATGCTGGTTGCCCTCGTTAATGAACCTCTTCCAGGGTCTTCTATTATAGTAGCCTAAATCCTCGTATTCTTCTGTCAATCTTAAATTGTACTTGCGCAAATACTTGTTCAAGTCGTCTGACCCCAACACCCTTACGATCTGTACCAATTGGTCGGTATTGCTTTTGCCGTGGAAAAATGGCTCCTTAGCAAAAACCATCGATGCGAACATACACCCATAAGACCACAAGTCTAGGGAATAATCGTAGTATCTGTAATCCACCAAAAGTTCAGGTCCTTTGAAATACCGAGAAGCAACTCGGACGTTATATTCGGTTCCCGGGTGGTAATATTCTGCCAATCCCCAGTCGATTAATCTTAAAGTTTTGGCTTCATGGTCGATCATGACATTGTGAGGCTTGACGTCTCTATGCATAATCCCCATCAGATGCGAGAAATCCAACGCCTTTAACAACTCATACATATAGTAGCGGATGTCGTAGTCGGTGAATGTCGGATACAATTGTCTAAAGTCGATGTTATTAACATGTTCAAACACCAAAGCCGGAGTTTTCAGGCTCGACTCTCTTACAATATCCAATAATTGGATGACATTAGGCCCATTGACCAAGTTTTGGAGTATGGAGATTTCCCTCTTGATTTTCTTCCTTTTCACGGGTTTTAAAACCTTTATAACACATTTGTTTCCAGCAGGTAACTCGACACCCAAGAACACTTCCGAGTACTTCCCTCTGCCTAGTTTTTTGATGATCTCATACTTCTCCTGAGAGTTCCACTTGAGCACCACGTTCTCGTAGTCCCAGTATTCTTGTGGTTTTGATGCAAGCACGTCGGTATATACCTTGGATACCGAAGACATGGCTAATGAATTATGTGGTGGTGTAAAAATAGAAAGATCGGATGTGGAAGGTGACAAAAAGATGTATAATACAATTCCAACAGTAGCAAACAAAAACAACGATCGAGTTACAAGTTTGGATCGGAACACTGTTAGATTAAACGCTGCTTTTCAGGTTCTGTGGTGTACTTTAATGGAGTACGATGGATCGAAGCAGTGAAGAAATTTCGAGCACAAATGCGAATGCGAAAATTACACAAACCTGTTTGTGCCATTTTGGTGTACAACCGAAAGCGTACATCAAAAATTACTGTCAAGTCACATGACCGGACCGTGATATTAGTGTAGTGTTTTACTCTATGCTAACTCTAATTGAGACTCAACTTTCCAAACTTGGCCACCGCCAGCTCTGTCTGTCTCTTCTTGGCAAGTTTGGTATTAGAAGCTGCGTCGGATGCTTGTTGGAATCTCTTCATTTCTTCGTTCTTTTTCATCAACTTCCTTCCTCCTTTCTCGAGCTCGTAGTTGTCGAGGAAATCATCAAGCATGTCTTCGAAATCACCTCTCTCCTCCTCGAACTTGAACTCCAGGTAATCTTCTTCTTCGTCTTTCTCGAAGTCCTTGGAGAGTTTCTCGAATCTATCATCCAATAGCGTGAGTCCTTCGGTACGATATACAGCTGAAGAAGACATTGAAAACGACGACACATCGGTCATGGCTCCTTTTTTCTTTCGGAGTTTGGTTTTTGATACTTTTGTGCTCTTTTGTCCCAAACTAGGAAGCTCGGGAAGCTCGTCTCTCTCTTCTTCCTCGTCTTCAAACTCGTTCTCCGAATCGTCGGAATGGTGATGCGTTTTCTTGAATTTGGCAAAATCTTTCTCCCATCCAGTGGATACAACCACATCTTCGGCTCCTTCAGGTGCCTCTCCTTCGTTATAAGGAAGCTCGAACAGATTGAGCTCATGGTTGGTTTCACTGTCAGCTTTCGCTTCCGTTTCCGTATCCTTTCTCGTCCCGATAATGGGATGTCCATCGCTATCGTACTGGAATTCTTGGTCGCTGTAATCGTATTCACTGAACTCACCATCGTAGTTATCCATATCCCACTCGTCGTAGTCTTCGTCATATTCGTCATCGTAGTTTTCGCCGGCCTCTCCTGATTGAATGAGTCCCTGGAAAAAATCCTCCACATTTTCATCCTGATTACTCTCCTCCACGTACGCTTCGTCTTCCAAAGCCTCGAGAGCTTCTCTCAAACGAGGATCAAGATTGGGATTGAATCGCTGTAAGTCTCTGGGGATGTTCTCCAAATCCGCTTGGGTGATTTTTCGGGTACTTTCGGTTGGAAGTTGGTCTTTAAGAAGTTCCATCAAATCGGCTTTGGGCTTCTTCTCTGTCTTATCTTTTCTGGCAATGAAAACTGCGTCACTAGATTGTCCGATGGGCTTCAAATGCTGCATATAGTCGTACTTGGAGTCGTCAAAGAAGATCCCATATTGTGCCGCTAGACCTTCGTTTTCTCTAATATTGGTGATCTCATCCGCAAGTTCTTGTTCCAATTCCTGTTTGGTGTGAGCCTTGGCTACAACTTGTTTTTGTGGGCCTTTTTTGGTATCAATAGGCACCAACACATGTTTTGAAGCGTCATTGTCGAAGAACTTCTCGTCGTCGTGCCCTCTGTGAACCACCTGGAAGGTGGTGGCATTCTTCTTATCGAATCTTCTTCTTGGAGGCATCACTTAGGTTTTGCTCATCGCGCGATTTTCATGGTGCGCCTAAGCTGGCACGGGGCCAGTTGGTGATGGCACTGGCCTAGTGCGAGCGAGCTATTTCTGGCACGAGTCGGTGTCAGGTCACCCTACAACACCCTACACAATGGTCTACACAACGCAAAAACTGCCTATATGTAACAGCTCCAATCTCATATATACATTGGCCACATCTCTTACACCTTCAGTGGTCGTGACGACTATAACTCTCTATAAATATCTGGTCCCAGTCACTCAAATATATTACCACTCCCTCTGAGACCGCCAAAAATGCAACTCCTACCATCAAGCCTCCCCAGAGCCCATATACCCCATAGTCCAATTTAAATGCTAAAGTGTATGCCACAGGCAATGCCACCAAGTAGTATGACACCAAATTCAAAACAGATCCTACTTTCTGTTTTCCTTGGCCTCTTAAAACCCCGGCTTCCAAGACATTGAAAGCGTCAGAGACTTGATTTATGGCAATCAAGGTGATCAACTTATCGGCTATTTCCAAAACGTCTTCGTCCTGAGAGAATTTGGACGAGAGCCAGTGTCTGCCCAAGTACACAGTAATAGAATCCACGATTGCGAGAATAGAAGCCAAGAGTAAGAATACTCTGACCATGGTGACAGCACCGTATTTGTTTCTCGATCCCACGTGATGACCTATACGAGTAGTTATAGCAACTGCAACTGCAAAGCCCAATTGGAATGCCAAGGTACCGGCATTTGCAGCTATGGACTGGGCTGCCAAAGCTTCGGTTCCAAAAGAGGCAGCGAGAATAGTCAACACTTCGAATGCTAAATATTCAGCCTCCACCATGATCACCCCCGGCAATGCCAATTTGAACATAGGCACCCAGTTTGTTCTGGCTTTGTCCCAGTCAAATCCATTCCAGCACTTTTTGCCATCCACAAAAATGATGTACAAAATCATCAACGCAGTCATAAGCCAGTACACAATAACCGAAGCTATAGGAGCGCCAATGTATCCTAACCCATGCACCGGGTGCCATACAAGGAAGTAATTGAGCACCACACTTACTGGCACACATATGATCAAGATGTATGTGGTGGCATGGAAAATGTGTTGAGCCTGGAGGAATCTCTTTCCTGTTTCGAATAAGAACAATCCAGGGGTTCCCCAGGTGATGATCCGAAGATATACCTGGACCAATTCGGCCAACTCACGGTCTCCTACCATCGGGTATATGATCAGCCCTGAGTATCTCCATATTAAACTCAAGGGAAATACTGTTATCACCAATATCATTAATGAGCATCTCTGGAAATACACACCCACCAAATGAAGGTCACCTGACCCATAGGCCTGGGAACAAAACGAGTCCAAACTGGTGGCAATTCCTTGGTATATGGCCAACCCAGTGATATTGAATGTACATACAGCCAATGAAGCCGCGGCCAATTCCTTTGCACCCAACTTCCCAGCTGCGTAGATGGTAACTACAGATAAGAAGTATTGAAGAAAAAAGCTGAGCACCAAAGGACCTGAAGACTTGACGGTGAACGTCAACTCGCCCCTGAAAGACGTTTTCTTTGGAAGTGGGGTCTCTGTCGCTTCATACGAGTCGAACTCTCCCGTAAGTAATCTCTCGTCACTCATTAATGGTGTTTCAGATGAGTAAATGTGTTTCTCTTTTATATGATACCAATTGCGCTTTTTCGCACCATCCCTGCCCAATTAGGAAACTGATTCCGGCCTAAGATCTATTCCTCACTTGCAGAAAACCGTTATTTGGTTTTGGACGGCACACGCCCTGAATTGGGAAACTGGCACTGGAACTGGAATGGACATGCTATTCCTAGGGGTTTCAAAAACGAATGAGGGGGACGTGGACCTGAGAATGAGTGTCTCGTTGGAAAACTGGAGGTGGGCGTCTTGGGGTGGTAAGTTCGTGGTGAGAGTTAGTGCTAGTTTGTAAGTGTGAGCTAGCTTGTGGAACTGGACCTGGCACGTGACGATGGTGGGCTTCAGATTCTTGGTCGATGTAGGCACAAACAGGTTCGCAGAGGAGAGCACTTCGATGCCTTTGGATGCGGGCCCCCTGGCGGCACGTGATGGAAGCTCTTCAATCTTCCTCGATGGAACCTCATCAATTTCTTGAATCAACACCGGTTTTGCCCTGTCTGCTTTCCTTCCGAAAATATCCACCTCCTCGTCCACTTCCATTGCGTCATTCGGCTTGAGCTCCTCGAGAAGTGCCAAGCTATCGTCGTTCTTCAACTGCTGAATCTTTTTGTGTAGGCCAGTGTCTGTGAGATCACTCTTTTTAATTTCAGTTTTGCTCAATTCACCTTTAGACACCATTTTCGGGGTCGAATATTGTCTGTCTAGAACGACATTGTACAAGATTTCAACTGCTTCCAAACACCACTCGTTCAAAATCAGCTTGAGGTTCCCATCAATGATACACCACCTCAAACATTTATCGTTTATGCAACAATCATAGCAGTAGGAGTTGGTACCTTTTTTATCTTTCACCACCTTCTCTCTTGATACTATGATAGGAATCTCCCACTTGTTGTCTACAATCAACGGAAATACCACCTGAGGATCGAACTCCTGTGGGGGAGTGGGAACTTGAGGATCAGTACACACATTGATGAACACTTTAGTACCAGGCTCGATGGGCGAATTGGTGCTGACCACGCGTGATTTGACCACGTATCCGGCGCGTGGGTCTAGCGTTATTGATTCAGTATGCTCTTCCATGCCTTAATGCGAATATGGTGAACCAGTAAAATTCAGTTTGACTCAAGTTGACTCAAATTTAGTTCAAATTTTCATTTGACTCAAAAAGACTCAATTTCGCGAGTAGGACATTTTTGCAATTACGATATGAACGTTTTGGTGTACGCTGGTCCTGGAACCACCACTGAAAGCGTGAAACACTGCATCGAATCTCTTAGATTCCACTTGCTGCCATACTACGCGGTTGTGACGGTAGGTGAAAAGTCGCTTTTTCAAGACCCATGGCAATTCAAAACTAAGGCTTTAGTATTACCTGGAGGTGCTGATCTTCCTTATTGTGACACTTTCAACGGCAAGGGAAACAAGTTGATCACTGATTTTGTCAGGAAAGGAGGGAAGTTCATGGGGTTCTGTGCTGGTGGATACTACGCCAGTGGAAGAGTGGAATTTGAAACAAATACCTCCTATGAAGTATCTGGTCTGAGAGAACTCAGGTTCTTTCCAGGTATATGTAGAGGTTCGGCGTACAAGGGGTTCGTATACAACTCCCACCAGGGCGCTCGGATCACCAAAATTAATACCGAAGGTTTTACATCGGTGTCCTCCGTACAAGTGTATCATAACGGAGGAGGAATGTTCGTGGATCCAGAAAAACACAAGAACGTGGAGGTTCTCGCCAGATATACCGAGCCTTTGGATGTGGAAGGAGGTGACGCAGCCGTCATTCTTTGTAAGGTCGGAAACGGAGCAGCTCTCTTGACAGGTTGTCATCCAGAATTTGCAGCCGACACTACCCAGGATGTTTTAAGAGATCTTGCGCCGTTCGATAACACCCGAAAGCTCTTCTTCAGGGAGTGTCTTCAGAAACTTGGGCTCCTGGTTAATGAGGATCTCCAAGTTCCACACCTAACACCTATACACTTAGCTTCTTTGTTAGAGCCTTCTAAGATTTTGAAGACAATCACCAACCTCAAGAGCAACGTAGATTTCATTGGGGATTCGTTCGAGGACACTGTTGACACTTTTCACTTACACCAAGACGGTGATATCATTGAAGACCCCGAAAACGGCACCCATTTGGTGGTGCATGTGGACTCCGTTCCTGACTCCAAACAAACGCCATATTTCGATATGAACGTCTATTACAGGACCTTGGACCAGCTTTATAAGGCCAATGGCGTGGATGGGGTTTTCGGGAAAGTCATGGGCTACTGTGAAGTGATTACATCCACCAGTTCCATTTTGGATAAAAACAGTAGATGGCTTCCGTATTTGCCCCACGGATTCCTTCTTTCGGCCACCACCCAAGTTCAGGGCCGTGGTAGAGGGGGAAACGTGTGGATCAACCCAAAGGGAGTCATGGCCCAATCGGTGGTGTTCCGGGTGGACCCCAAAAACGCCAAGTCCATTGTAACATTGCAGTACGTTTTGGGATTGGCACTCGTGGAGCTGATCTTGAACTACGGAAGCTTAAAGGCAGGAGAGGGTGTTGGGTACGAACATATGCCCGTGAAACTCAAATGGCCTAACGATATATATGCATTGAAGCCCGAGTATTTCGACTCTTTTGAGATTCAAAACCCTTCCACTGTGGACGGAGACGATGAGAAGTATGCAAAGATATCGGGTGCTATTGTTAACTCCCAATTCCTCAACGGGAAATTCAATCTCGTTTGGGGAGCCGGTGTGAATGTTTCCAACGAGGCACCCACCACGTCGTTGAATTTGATTTTGAACAAGCTCAATGACATCAGAAGGTCACGTGGATTACAAGAGCTTCCTCCATTTGAGCACGAGAAGCTTCTTGCCAAGGTGATGTTCACTGTGAACCAGTTTTATGGGGTATTTGAGCATTCAGGAATGACTCCTTTCTTACCTCTTTACTATAAACGGTGGTTCCATTCCAATCAACTCGTGACTGTCACTAGCGATGGGAGAAGTAGAAGGTGTAGAATTCAGGGAATTACAGAGGACAATGGACTTTTGGTGGTTACAGACTTGGACTCCAAAGAGAAGCTTGAGCTTCAGCCCGACGGAAACTCGTTCGACATATTCAAGAACTTGGTTTACCGTAAGGTGACGTAGGTAGTAGGTAGTAGGTAGTAGCATTACGAGGAGAAGATATTGCAGTGTGTAGTGACGGTAGTATGAATGTGGGCCTACGGTGTCTTGTCTATAGTCTCGTGCCACCGCGGCCGCGGCTGTCCTGCCACGACTGTCCTACCACGACGATCCTACCACGACGATCCTAGTACCATTTCTCACCACCGCGTCTCAATTTTGTCTCACTCAGATCGCTTGTACACATGAAGATAGACATCCTCGAGTACAACGCCGTGGCGTCATGGCATTGGGATCTCCAAGCCAATGGCGAGCCCGTGGACGAACTCTGTGGGATCTGTCGTGTGCCTTTCGACGGAACGTGTCCCACTTGTAAATACCCCGGAGCTGGATGTCCTCTCACCATTGGAGCTGGATGCACTCATAACTTCCATCTCCATTGTATTTTGAAGTGGCTCGAACAAGACACGTCTAAAGGGCTATGCCCCATGTGCCGACAGGTATTCAAGTATAAGGAGGATACCAAGATGGGCACGTCTGAGGAATTGAGAAACTTACAGGTGTTGATTGAGGGCCATAGAGCTATTAGAGAGCGTAATTCAGAGGATCGAGATTTCGAACTGTATGACGCCGACTACCGCATGGACGAGTGAGCATGTGATAAGAAGTTTCGTGACAGAAGTGTTCTTGTGACACGTAGCCCTCTTGAATGAACCGTCTTTGTGTTCACTACGATTCTTGTGTTCTCCCTGGATCTTATACGCTCCAGTAGAGGTCGCATTTTTTCTTCAATGTTGGTATCTTTGTGCAAAAGGTCAGTGGGCTCGTTGCGTGGGACGGGCATTGGCATCGCCATACGCAGACACCATATACGTCCCACATACTCGGGTAGTGTATGTACGCCTTTTTGGCCCAAAATACTGGCCCCCAGGCTTCACAATTCACCTCTCATTAGATACGCTAGTACCTCGAGTTCACCATCATCTGGATCGAATGGACTCGAAAACAGCCCCAAAACCACAGACCAGGTATTCACTCCCGAACAAAGAGAAGCTGCCAGACTTGCAAGATTGGCAGGACTCGGGTGGCTCAAGAAGTTGCCTGAAAAATGGATTCCTTACGCCGAGCTCTTGAGATTAGAGAAGCCGGTGGGATCCCTTCTTCTTCTTATACCTTCACTCTGGGGTATTACCATGGCTTCGTGTGCTGTTCACGCCAGCATAGGCACCTTCTTATACGCATCGGCCCTCTTTTCTATAGGAGCTTTGGTCATGAGAGGTGCTGGATGTATAATCAATGACATGTTGGATAAGAACTTGGATGATAAAGTCTTGAGAACCATTGAGCGGCCCATTGCCAGCGGAAGAATCTCCAGAAAACAGGCTTTTGCATTTCTAGCGTCTCAGTTTCTGATCGGATTGGCCATTCTCCTCTCATTGCCTTTTGAGTGTTTCTATTTGGGTGCATTGGCCATTCCTTTCATTTCGGCGTATCCGCTATTCAAAAGATTCACCTACTATCCACAAGCTATGATCTCCATCTGTTTCAGTTGGGGAACATTCCTCGGGTTTCCTGCTGTCGGTGCACCTTTGGACTTGAGTGTGGCTGCTCCGTTATTCACTTCAGCCTTTCTTTGGTCCATGATTTATGATAGTATTTATGCCCACCAAGATAAAGCATTCGACATCGAGGCCGGTGTCAAGTCCACTGCTCTTGCATGGAAGGATAAAACGAAGCCTATTGTTAATGGCTTACTTGTGGCACAGGCAGCCTCGTTTTTCACTGCTGGATTCATGAACGGAATGGGCCCTGGATTCTATACGTTTGGTGCATATGGGTTCTATAGGCTCTTCTCAAAAATAAAGGCCACCGACCTCGACAACCCTCAAAGCTGCTGGAAGTTCTTCACCGATAATGTGAAAACGGGGTTCTTCTTGTGGTATGGTATGTTAGTGGACTACCTTGTACTCTTATTCTGGTGGTCGTAAACTGTATATAGATGTATATATATTCGTTATTCATTAATGTTTACGGAAAATTCTTTCTGTATATCTTTGTTCTGTTTGAGTTCTTGTCTGTTCAACGCCTTCCGAACCAAGAGTTGCTTCCGTTCCTGTTCGAGTTTTATGAAGAGACTCACAAAATAATCCAGAGCGTATGCGAATGAAAGATCAGGCGGGAGCATTTCGAGGATTTCTACTGGCTCGTAGACATCTCCGTATGAGTTGATGAAATGCCTGATACCATGCACTTCGTTGGCGTTCTTGTAGTGCTCGAACACCAATTTCAATTTGCTCTTGGAATCTGTGCTCTGAGTAAACTTTTCGTCCACATAGTATTTCTTGGGAGGGTCAGTCACTCTCCCGTAGAATGCAACTTCTTCGGCAGCTTTGAAGTCCTTGAAGTGAATCAATGATGACACAGCGTCACCTTCGAAAAAACAGCACCTGAAGTAGTCATAGACGGGATTCTGAAACACCGTCTTCGTGTCGTGTATGAACTCTGGATCTTCTCTCACCAGAAAAAAACTGAGTAATTCGAATGCCTTCAAGTAGATGTCTATGAATTCTGGACACTCGGTGGTAGTTTGAATCATTTGTAGGAACCCGACCCACGTACTTATATCCTTATGACTTTCGAAAGTATTCTCTATCAAGTAAGTCAGGTATAGAATAGTTAGGTTGTTAACAGCTACTTCATCCGGTTGCTCTAGCATCAGTACGATATGGCCAAAGAGCTCTTTCTCGGACACAGTTCCATCTTTATAGCTGTTTTCCAACACTTCCAACTTGAGGCGTGCAAAGTCGCTGTTATCACCCACATTCACACTCAGATTCAAGATCTCTCGGTGGGTGTTCTTGAACTGGCCGTTGACATTTTTCTTCATATATGCTATTCCACTCTTGGAGTTCAACCGCAACACTTCGAGCAAACAGTCTCTGTAGAGCTTTTCGTCATCGACAAATCCGATGTTTGAAAGGAGCAAGTCCACTAAATCAAACTCGTGTGGACTGCTATACTCGCCAGAGATGAATTTCATGGCACATGTACAGATGTCTGCGTGTTTCTTCAAAAGGATATACGCATAGAGCAATGCTCCGTATAACTGTTTTGATTGTAATTGAGCAATCACCTGTTTGATTGCCTTTGTCTCACTAGCCCACATCTTCTTGTCCTTTTTGGCATACTCCACAAAGTCGTTATCTGAGTCGAAGTCGTATACAGCTGGCATGAGTTTAGGGTTCTTGGACTTGGAGTACACTTTCCGTACCACCTTCACAGCGAACAAGTCAAATTCTCCATCCAACTTGGGTCTGAGGATATCCATTACTCGAGAAACTGCACTGTAGTTTGTATGGGACGACTCAATCTCCTTGAGAGACAAGAGGAGATTCTCCGATTGTTCATCCATGCTGTTCATCAAATTGTCGAACTTCTTTTCGTACACAAGATAGAGGAAAAGAAGCTGGTTGTAGAGCTTATCGGTCTGGTTCTCCAAAAGTACCACTTCATTGGACTCCCCGTTGATATATGCGATCAACGCATCGTAAAATAGATCAACTTGCGAGGCTTTCACCAACACCGATACGCTGTTTCCATCTACCACCGCCATCCGGGACCTATACGACACGTGGGAGAGACCATCCACAGCATAGTTGGGATTTTCGGCCCCTATAGAATCAGGCAAGAAGTGTAAGGACCCAGAGAACTTGTGCTCGTATTTGACGTCCAAGTCCACGAGAGAAGTCACCACCAAATTGTCATTAAACACCCCCCAAATGAACGGCCATTGCACCACGACATCGTTTCTCGGGTACCCTTTATCCACCCAGGAGATCGTTCCCCTGGTGGGGTTCCCATCAGCTGAAATGAGCATCCCTATACACGAATTCAGATCAGATTGGATGACAAGAAGTATTTCTTCATCCCCTGTATCCTTGGGTATATAGCTCACCATCACTGGCTCCACCAGCTCCTCGTGTATGTAGTCGAATAAAGGACTGGAAGTACCTGATTGTAAATCAAGAGTAGCGAATTGAGTGCCGTTGGCTACGGTAGCCAACTTATTCGTTTTGTGAGCCATGGCCTTGACTGTGGGAGTATTCACACTCTTCAAAAGCTTCACTTCTCCGTCCACAAACCGAATCACTCTGAGCTTGTCGTCGGTGGAAACAAGCACATTTCCGTGGAAATCGGCTATGTGTTTGACGTCTCGAAGCTTTCCTGCCTGAATGGGAGACAATTCTGGTAATGAAAATAAGTACATGACTCCACCACATAGTACCACGAGTCTGGCACTTTTGGGTAATGCAAGGATTTTGGAAATGGGAGCTTTTCGTAGGTCTTGTTGGGAAATCACTATGAATCCAGGACTGTCCTCGAAGTGGTGGTAGTGTAGAAGCTGTCCATTGGAGGTTCCAAGGTAGATATTGGACTCAAATGTGCACACAGCGGTGAATATCTCGCCTTTCGCTAGAGCGTCGTGTTCCTGGATGAGGGTTACCGCTCGGTATTGTGCATCATCTAGAGGTATCATGTGTACAAGTCCGGTAGATTAGTGCGAGGAGCCGGTGATGCGTGGCGTCAAACGGCGATCGTTCGAGGGCTGGTGCGATCTCAGTGCCGTGGTGGTGTTTTAGTGCGAGCCGTGGTATTTTAGTACCAAGTAAGTCCTCCTCTGTACAAGCTTTCATCTGAACTACTCACCAAACAACTCTATCTCTATTAATTTATGTACGTCTTCCTCTACGTCCACCTCGCCGCTCCACTCCCACTCTATTCGGTTGAAACAACAGCAGGAGGAAATGCTATGTTGTCTCGATACGCTATATACTCACTATCAGCAAAACCAAGTATATCCTCAATCTCGTTACTCTGGTGTCCCTTGATCATCGATATTTCGGTGGAACTGTAGTTCACTCTACACTGACCTACAACCTTGGCCAGTTCTACAGGCGAGGTCTTGGTTTCTATCACCTCAAGCGTCACACATTCACTTTCATGAAACGTCCCTTTAACTGCAACCACACCAGCTGGAAGAAGACCGGCTCTGTTTTTCCTGGTGAGAGCCAGAAAGCATCCTTTGTCTATGATCAAAGACCCTCTGGTTTTGAGGCCATGGAGGATCCAGAACTTTCTATCATTTTTCAACGCCCCGTTGGATGCTGCTAAAAATCTTGTGTGAAGAGGAATGGCATTAGCTTCTACTTTCTCCTTCAATCTGAGCTTCATTTCTTCTACAGAAAGCCCCTCGGATTGCTGGATGTCAGCCACAATATCAAGCATGTACTCTGGCCTACTACTGAGAGAAATGATCGTTACCACGCCTGCTGAATGTGCAAGCTCTGCAGCAATCAATTTTGTGGTCATACCCCCGGTCCCCACGCTGGAGCCGGCGCCATTTGTAGTATCTGTGTCCACCTTCAAGTCCTCCACTTTGTCCACCACCAAAACAGGCTTGGCACTGGGATCATTACGAGGGTTGGCTGTGTATAAGGCCTCCACGTCTGTCATAAGGAAAAGATAATCAGCATGCATCATTCCGGCGGTAATTGCCGATAACGTGTCATTATCACCAAACTTGATTTCAGCCACCGACAAAGTATCGTTCTCATTCACAATTGGAATGCATCCCATCTCCAATACTTCATTGATGGTGTTGACAGCGTTTTTATATTGAGTGAAATCGACGATATCATTTCTGGTCAACAAGATCTGAGCAATCGGCTGGTTAAACTGTCTGAATAAGCTGTCCCAAAGACTTATAAGCATTCCCTGTCCAACAGAAGCAAGTGCTTGGACAGTGGCCAATTTTGAAGGTCTTTGTTTCAATCCCATGGCTCTCATACCTACGGCGATAGCACCTGAAGAAACCACGATGATTCTGTGACCCTGGCGACGGAGTTTGACCATCGTTTCGACAAGCTTTGACATGTTGGCGAGTCTAGTTTCCCTGGTCAGCTCATCTACGAGCGAAGAGGACCCTAGCTTGATGACGATGGTGTAGGACATGGTGACTAATCTAGTAATCGCGCTAGCTTAGCGCGAGGGTTTTGAGATCGTGCGACCTGATTCGACCGGCTGTTACCACGGGCTGGTACTGCGCTGGTGCGACATTGGTACAGTGTACGGCTGCCATGGAAATAATACGTGGGGAACGAAACAAAGGAATATGGGCCTTCAAAGGGCTTTAAGAGGAACTCGGGCCCAGAACCTTTGTGCAGTAATTAGCGTTTGGTGAGGTGGCACGTGTAGGAACTTGGAAACCCTAAAGAAGGAGCTTGGAGGTGGAGCTTAGAAATGGAGCTTATGCTCGACACAGGGGCCTTGGAACAAAAGGCGTTTTCGAGAACAAAAGTCTGAGGCGGCCTGTGACAGACAGAGATCTACGGATTTACAAGAAGCAGGCCCCTGTTCATTTACAGTCTTGGCATGGTACAGTACCAGGTGAATTTTTTGCAACGCCTACAAGTATTGGCTGCAAAACAATCTTAACTACTTACTTCTTGGCTTTTGGTAATAGTTGAGCTCCACACTATGCCCCTCCGCAAGGCCCGTGACCTGGACCACCTTAGATTCTCCAGGAAACAAATCAAACCCATTGTCCTCGATGAAAAGATCTGAATCGAGAATAATCTCAACTCCTTTCACAGGCTTATTGGAACTCAAAGTGATCTGGTCTTTTTCCACTTTCACAGAAATCTCACGATCAGGAAACTTGAGGTACTTCAAAGGTTGGGGCCAATCACCTGCACTGGCCAAAACCTCGCCACCTTGGTCCACAATCTTGGAGTAAACTACCACTGGCTGATCGCCTGGAATCTTCAAGTCCTTAATATATTCGGTGGTCTGGTTGGCCCTGAGGATAACAGGAGTATCTGGAATTGAAAAATCCAACTTCTTGCCTGAAGTGACGTTGAAAAACTGAATCTGAAGTGTACCTTTCACGTCTTTCAACCCTGAATTGACTCCCCAAATATCCACTGAGAGATGTACGGGTCTGTAGTCGAAGGGAGGTGCGTCTTTTCCGGGCTGGTCAAGGTATGGATCTGGTTCTCTTTTCTCGTTCCGATACATTCCAACTCCCAAAGGCCTGCTTTCTCTTCTCACCGAATAGTACGCCAATTTAGGTCTCTTGTAGAAATCGACGATGGCCCAAGATGCCACCGGCCAGCAATCGTTGATTTGCCAAACAATGGCCCCACCGGCGTATCTCTTGTTTTCGCCTCTCCATTCTCTTCTCCAGCATCTGTAAGCATACCCAAGACACTCAGCTTGCATCAATTGGGTAGCGTAAATCCACGAGTCAAGATCAAGGCCTTCGACTTTTATGTTCTCCATGACGTAAAGAGCCAATCTTCTTTCGAACCCATCGGACCGGTTATGGAAATCCACAAGATACGATTGCGGGTACAACTCACTTTTGTCGGTAATACATGCCTCATAAGTCTTTCTATTGGGTAAAGCTTCCATCCCAAATTCAGACACAAATCTTCCTCCAAGTTTGTACCAATCCTGGTACTTTTCCTGGTCACCGTGCCACACATTCCATTGGTGAATGTCTCCAATGGTGGGATCTGTGGTGTCTTTACCTCCCCAAGGACTTCCTGGATGATAGGGTACTTCTGGGTAGAACTTCTTCACAAGCTTAGGAAATACCCCTTCGTAAAGTGTTCGTGCAGGGAAATCTGTGTTCTCGTAATGTCCCGAAGTATCTTTCTTATCCCATTGCAATCCAAGCTGTTCAGCCACCTGGTAGTCTTCATTATTTCCAGCAAAAAGAGCAAGCGAGCAATGATTTCTGAGTCTCTTCAATTGAGTTTCCACCTCCTGTTCCACAAGGTCGATATACTCTTTGTATCCAGGGTACTGTCCACAAGCAAACATGAAATCATGCCAAATAAGAATTCCCAACTGATCGCACAACTGGTAGAAGATATCTTGTTCGTAGTAACCTCCTCCCCAAACACGGATCATGTTTTGATTACCATTGACCATAAGCTGGAGCCAATCTTTATAATCTTTTGCCGTGAGGCTTGTTTGAAAAGAATGGCCGGGGATCCAGTTAGAGCCTGAAGCATAAACAGGTACGTTATTCACCCGGAAATAGAAGCTAGTGCCTGGCTGGTCTTCCAAAGGTTCCTGAACAAGCTCAACACGTCTCAACCCCACCTTTTTGGTCACAGTATGGTCATTCAAAGAGACTGAAAGCTCGTATAAATATGGAGTCCCGTGACTGAATGGAAACCAGAGCTGGGGATCGGGCACTGTGAACTTCACCGAGTTGGAGCCTGGGTTTTGGGCGTGGGTCTGGTCATAAACTTTGGCCCCGTCGGGTGCAGTGAGTGTTACATGGACATTGACATCGCTGGAAGCATCGATTTGTGTTTGAAGGTCCACAAAAACGTCCAATTTTTCGGTGACGTCCGCCTTGAAATAGACATTTTCGATCCAAGCGTCGTACGAGATGAACTTGACCGGTCTGTAAGGACCACAGGTCATGAAAAGAGGGCCCCAATCCCAGCCGTAATGGTACTGAGCCTTCCTTATTTGCATTCTGGAAGGTTCCCCATTAAATCCTCTGGCCTTGAAATGCTTCTTTTCCAATTCCCGGCCAACAAAGAGGGCCGCTTTGAACACAATTCTAAGCTCATTTTCACCGTCTAAGTTCAAATATTCGTTGACTTGCTTTTGATACTCCACAAACATGTTTTCAGTGCTTAGAATTTTGTGTTCATTCAAATAGACATCAGCAAAAGTGTCAAGACCTTCGAAAACTAACAAGTGCTTCTTGGCGGATTTGTTTGAAACCTTGAAACTTGCTTTGTACTCCCAATCCGTTTTACCAATCCATTGAAGGCGCTTTTCATTATCGTCAATGAAAGGATCTGGGATTTCTCCATTGGAAAATAAATCGGGATGTATTTCTGTCGTTTCGAATCCCTCTCGGGAGTTCTTCCACGTATCTGTGCCAGCTTGGCGATATTGCCAGTTTTTTAGGGTGTATGTATCAACCATTGCAGTGAGCTCAAGTACAGCAAAAGGTTTAATTTCAAATTCTGGGGTAACACGAATCTAACGCGCGGCCATGTTACTACAACAGGCAATATCGCCGGCACGACAGGGGCACGACAGGGCCTGGAGACAGTACCGGACATTACTCAGGATCAACGAAGGAAGAGATCTGGGAATATTACTCACCTTTTAGAGAAATGAGAAGGTCTTGAGGGTGATACTGAGGCCTGGGTATCAACACGGACGACTTTCCTGATTGAGGGTAAAGTGCGAGACTAAATCACGGACTTAACTCTACTTCTACTTTTTCTGTGGAAGTGTTTAGATATCCTTGAAGGAGTACTAGACATCAGGTTTCTGGAATTTTATCTATTGCTTCCATCCTACGGTTCTAGATCTTGCTGCTATGCCTCATTCACCTGAGCATTATTGACTGAAATATTTGAACTGGGAGATCTGAACATGGCTTATCACTATAGATATAAGGCAGGGGAAGCACTTCCGAAGCTTGAGAGAACTTCAGATCCCCGGGACCCAGAGCACCAGAAACTACAGCTGACCTTTAGCCTCTTTACGATGACTAACTAGTCATCAGAATCAGGCTCACCTTCCACCAGCGATACTTTCTCTTTAGCTTACTTTTTCCTTAGCTTTCCTCAATCTTCTCGGTGTTGCGTAGGAAAAACTTAGTGTAATTACGAACACCAGGACTTGTGAAACTTAGCGTAGATTATCTTCTGGTAAGCTCTTGTTACCCGCTTCTTTACAGACGTATGCTTGTAGCCTGCTTTCAAAATAGACGTGTGGACATTCTGCAATGTTCGATATATAACTCTCCTAGGCTTTATGCACTAATAAGTTTTTGGTAAGCTCCCATACCAAGACTTGAATCTTCCCCATTATCACAAAATTGAATCACTGCGTTCCTCGTGGAGTATACTTTGGAGGTGGGTCATTCGAAGAGTCGGTGCCATTCAGGTTCCCGTTAGAATTACTCAAATCCTGGAGATTGATGACAGTAGTATTTTCGTTGATAACCACATTGTCGTGGACAACGTTGCCCGTATGCCTTTGGAAGTAACCACTGTTTATTCCAGTATCGTCCGGATTTCCTTCTAATCGGGCTTTTCTGACATGCTTGAGTTTTAAGTTGATAAGTATGAGAAGGAGGAAAAGAGATCCTAAACTGGAGAAAACTCCTGCCACAACAGCTATCGAGACTTCTGGTGACACATACACACCACCATAGTAGCTGCTTAAACGGGCTCTTGAATATAACTCAACTGCACTCATACCGAATTAGATGCGACAACTGGTAATATTTATTCGATATTTACGAAATGTGACACAAATGACTTATCAGCCGCAGTGCGCAGTTGAAGGCTCAAGTTCGTGATCAGGTCAAGTTATTTATGTACATCTGTAGCGACATGCTCCTAACATCTCGAAACACCCAAAATACAACTGCCCCGTCAAAATCATCGTCCCTGTCTCTGACTGCCAGTAGAGAAATCTCTTCGACCGCCAGGTCTATCATCATACACTCCGATTCGTTAAAATTATTGTTATATCTTCTGGTGTAGAATTGCAACGTGAATGTGAATATATCAAACTCCATCACCTTGTATAACTGTAAGAGTAGTTTGGCGGTATAGATTTGGCAGTCCGCTATGATCGACCACCGGCTCACAATTTGTTCTGTGACCCTGAAATTACTGATGGCCATTCCGGAGATGAAATGGTATAATCCAGGAACGGCCGAAATCAGCGTCATTTGCCCGTACTCAGAGTTGGTCACTGAGAGTGTGTAGTATGCTATCATCAACATGTTGTGGAGAATATGAAGAATAAACGCCTCTGGTGTGGAAAGTAGGGTATCCCTAACTACAATTAAGTTCTTACTCAATTTAGCAGGGAAAAGAAGCATATTGAACTCGAATCGTAACAACATGTCCTTTTTCTCTTCGAAGCTGAGGTTTTGGGCATGCTGGAGCTCCATTAACTGGTAGATGAACCCAGAGCAACTCACGTATTGATAATTGAAATCTTTTATATCGAGAGTCTGGTATATGCGAGTACTGATTTTTGATATGGAAGTATCTGTTATCAATGCCGATTCCAGAAGCAACGCGTTCCATGCATCCACACACAAGGCCCCCACTATGAGGTTTATAGGCAAGTTTTTGCCGTGCTCTCTGTACAAAACATTAAATGCATATAGAGCCTCGGTAATTATGGGCTTGGGCATGACTATTCTCTGAGGTAAAAGGAAGAAGCAACTCAAGTTGACCACGTTCCATTCCACCAGCCCTCCATTGAGATCCTGGTGGACCATGTGGAGAAAAGAGTCGAACGCAGCCCCGGGTAGATGGTTCCCTGGTGCAGAAACCGAAGAAATATTGATACAACAAGTGGCAAAATGAGTGACTTCCCCATCAAGCAACTCCGGCGAAACAAATGGAGTGTATGGCTCAATGGTATCGATATAAAGCTGTTTCAAAGAGTTCCTGGTTGGCAGATTTTTGGCTGGCTCGTTGGAAATGCTATAATGACGAGGCGAGTATCCAATCAAATTCAAATTCAGCGACGACCCTCTATTGACAGGGGTATTTGTGACTGTTCCTGTGTGCACCAGCCTATTGTACTCTTCCATGGCAAACGAGTCGATTTGCTCGAGAAAAGTTCCGGTGTAGCTACTGAGATTCTTGACATTTCCCGTGACTCTCTCAGAAAGTTGAGCACTGACGTTGGTGATCGACATATTGCTGTGGCTCCGGGGTGTGCTGTTGGTTGACTTGCTGGCTACAGACTCGATCTGGGGGGATAATCCGACCAATCTACTATCAAAGTTTGGGGGAGATATCGCTGTGCCTTCCACAGGTTCCCCTGGAGGGAGAAACTTATCTCCTATCAACGGCGTTTGAACCGTCGAAAGAATTGGAAGTGTTTCTCTTTTGACCGAAGGCTTTTCCGGAAGATTTTTGTCTGGCTCTGGTTCCTGCTTGACACTTTTACCGTGCTTCCAGTGGCTCTGGTCGATGATTTTGTGTCCAAAAACACATTCCTGCTGATGTTCTTTACAGTTTTCACAGACGGTGTTGTTCTGGAGAACCGTACACTTGATCTTACGTCTCCTGCAAAAATCACACGCTTTCAAAAGTTTGAAGGTGGAACTTGAAAGTTGGAAGGATGAAACGTACGATTTCGCCCTTTTCGGGGGACCCTGTTTGGAATCTTTGCCTTCTTCTAGTTTGAGACCGGGATCCCCGCTTGAGCGTCTGTCCCTCTTGGTGGTTTGAAGGTTACTCAGTGCCTGTGCTTCCGATACGGGATGATTAATCGGTACTGTCCTCTTCGTCATTAATTACAAGATTATGTAAGTGAACCTTTTTGTCGCGAATGTGGGGTTTTGGTATTGGATGGTTGAGTCGTGGCTCTCAACGCCCCACCAAACAAAGGAACTGGAGGAAATGTACGGTTGGTGTAGGAATATACGTTGGCGTGAGAGTGTGAGTAGAAACGTGGGCTACAATCGTTCTTCGAAAACTTTCTCCTAAAAAAACAGATCTCGATCTGATCTCGATCTGAACTTTAAGCGAAGAATTCAAAGCCAACATCCATAATCGTGAATTTCACAAAAGCGAAATTTCTGTTTAGAAAGTGAGATTTCTGAAAGCGCAAAAAATGGTGTCAGATTGGCCAAGAATTCATAACTCGGATTTAAAAAACTTTATTCTTAAATTACAACTGTAAGTTAATCACTGTAAGTTATCTCAAATTATCTCTGTAAACATTCTCTCTAAACTATTCTCTGTAAATGAAAAAAAAATATATTACCAACACCTGTCTAATGCTCGAACAAGTAGTCAAGACGCTTGTTACCATCGTCATGGTGTTTAGCCAAATAATCTTCCTTCTCTTCTTCAGTGAAGCTATTCCATTTTGCTCTCTTGGTTCTATTACGCCAGATGTAGTAGAATTTGGTCAATATGAAAAGGAAAATATTCATAATGGCAATTCCAATCAAAACTCTGTTACCACGGTAATAGTGAGGAGCATCATCTTTTCTATAAATATTGTTACCGATGATACCTGCCAATTGAATACCAATATTCGACATTGGTGCCGAGATGACTCTGGTACGAACCGAATATGAGACTCTTGAACACCACGAAACAATAATGGCTTGTGATGAAGGAGTACTCAAAACGAAAAATTGAACCACGTATTGTCCCCAAGGCGAGAGCTTTTCCACCGACGTATACTCGATAAGAATCAACACAAGTAACCAGAATTGTGGAAGCATACTGACCAACGCTCTTTCATTCAACCATTCACTCAATGAGGTGATTGCAAGTAACATAATACCAACGAACACTTCCATAGGAATGTTAAGATAAATAATTTCATTGGTGGTGAAGTTCAATTCTCTCAAGTTGATATTAAGGTACGCCTTGATTGGGTTTTGAGGAATTTGGAACGTCAACGAAATAATCAATAACGGCCAAAGATCGTAATCCATAAGCGTTTTGAAAAATTGTCTCACAGTCACAGCTTCACGATTGTGCATATCACTCTTGGATGGGTCATCTCTGATAAGTCTGTTAGTGATGATTTTTTCCTGTTTCTCGGTAAATAATCCCTTAGGAATAAATCTAGTCTTGGTTTGAGTTGGACCTGGCACCATAATGAAGAATCCGATGAATCCAAGCACAAGTGTGATAATACCGTCAAAAAGGAAAAGCCATTTCCAATTTTCGACTCCGTTTATATTGATCTTCAAAAAGGCAATGGCAAGCAAGTTACTGATGATACCACCCCATGCATCTGTAACCCAGAAAAGAGCCAACCTTAAACCCATTTGATCTCTGGTGTAAAAGTATGACAAGTATTGCACGGCGTCAGCGATGAACCCACCCTGTGTCAACCCTAATAAGAATCTCAAGGCCCAGAAAGATTCCTTGGAATTGATGAAGAACTGAAAGATAGACACGATAGACCATGCGATGACTTGAAGAGGAATCCACCAATCAGGACCAAACCTCTTACCGATCAATTGAGATGGGATTTCACTGATGATGAAGCCGATGGCTCTCAAGTTATTACCAGTATTATAATCATTGGTGTTCATTCCAACATCATCCAAGAGACCAGCAGCAATGGCAGAACCCAAGTTACCTCTATCCAAATTAAGAGCGAAAAACAAGAGTGCTACCACTGTAAACACTTTCAAATCGGTTGCACGGGTAGTTTTACGATCTTCATAATTAGTCCATCTGAAGTAAGGATCAAAGGCACTGAAGTTTTCCCACTTGGGTGTAGGATAATATTTACGAGCAATCACGGGATCAGGATCTTCAAAAACAGATCTTCTAGTAGCGATTTTAGAGTCATACTCTTGGTCTCTTTTCTTGAAAATATTTTTGACGGACTTCAAGTTTTTGAGCAACGAATCTTCAAAAGGTAAAGGATCTGCAAGCTGATCTATATCTGTTGGACTATAAAACTCCGAAGATACTCTGGAGTCCACCGATCTGGTGTCCACAACGTCCACATCTTTGTCGGTTGCTGTCATTATCAGTATTGGGCAACTAGAGCATTTTGTCTTAATATTTATATTTGATGTAGTTCCAGCATCCAACCTGATTCATAATTCAAATACAAGATGACGAAAATGGTAAGGGCGGAATTCTTTGTGGCTCAATGCCACAATCTATCATTAAGCCACCAGCCCTCGAGTTACATTTGGCTATTGTACGTCATCAAAGTACGAGCACACAATTGCCAACATGGCACGGCACTGTCCGTAGCGGAAGAGCTCATTGTAGATAATGCAATACGAGACGCCGCAATGAATATTATTCCACGTACACAGGAATGCATCGTAAATCTTAGCGAACTAAAACGTCGAAGCCTCTAATTGCGCATGTGCCACACCGTTTTGGGATCCGAGTGAATATTAATCCGGATGACGGAAATTTGCAACCGTTTGGCGTGATACACATCTATAAAGATCCACAATGTTCCAATTTTACAAGCATTCATGACGTTTGACTTCAAGGTACCTGAACAGCTTAAGGCTCTATTCCCTAACTACCGTACTCCAGAGGGGGCAAGCCCATACGAATATGCCAAGTCACAAGGAGTACAATATCCCAACTATGAACCTTGGAAAATGGAGCCTCTCGAGGAATTGAAAGATATAGAGGAAAAAGGTTTATTGGCCTCAAAAGACAAATCGAGTCTTCTCGATGCTGCTACTTCGGTCCGTAATATAACTCCTGTGACGGGAACAGAGATTTTGGGACTTAGTCTCGCCAAACTCACAGATCAGCAGAAAAACGATCTCGCCAAATTAGCAGCCGAAAGAGGAGTGGTTGTTTTCAGAGCCCAAGATGATTTGGATATAAGAGAACAAGTTAAGTTTGGTGCATATTTCGGGCCTCCACATATCCACCAGGAAAGTGGAATTATCCCCGATATTCCTTGGGTACACGCTGTTTACAAAGATGAAACCAGTCACAAAGGACTCAGATCTCAAGTTTGGCATTCAGATGTTCCGTACGAACTTAATTCCGCGGGCTTAACCACATTGAGATTTGACACCATTCCCTCCCAAGGTGGTGATACCATGTTCGCCAATGGATATGCCATCTACGAGTCTTTGAATCCCGGATTCAGAGCATACTTAGAAACTTTAAGTGCTGTTCACAGTGGATACGGACAACTCTCAATAGCCCAATCCGAGGGCAGATCTACAAGACGTCCACCACTTGAAACTGTGCATCCTTTGGTCAGAACAAATCCAATCACAGGCTTGAAATCACTCTACATCAGTGAAAATTTCACCACCGCCATAGTTGGTTTGGACAAGAAATTGAGTGACGCTTTATTGCGTTATTTGTTCGATTATGTTAACAACGCTCTTCAATTCCAGGTACGACTCTCTTGGGGAAAACACGATGTGGCTGTTTGGGACAACAGGTCCCATTTCCACACCGGAGTGTTCGACTATTATCCCGAAACCAGGCACGGAACCCGTGTGATTGCCTTGGCAAATCGGGCGTACTACGACCCGAATTCCAAGCTTTATAGTGAGTATGAAGGTTAAATAAAAGTTTTTGTTTCTTGGCAATGCACGATTGGCTATCTTATTGTGAATGGATATCGAACGGCTACTCAAACGATTAAACGGCTGCTGGAACGATTTAACGGCTACTCGAACGATTGCAATTGTACTATATTACTCTAAACACCGTATTTCACGTCCTCGAGAATCTTCACTATCTCTACCGAATGGTCAACTGGGTACAAACCAGACTCCAACTCTCCTCTAGAAATCGACTTTGCGACTTCATTGGCTTCATAGAAGTAACCGAGGCCATCAAAGTTCAAGTCGATTTCTTGCTTGGGCTGGCCTTCTCTGTGGACCACTGCCTTGGAAGGTCTAGAAGCCCTATCCAAATAGATGGTACCATTTTTTCCGTGAATTGTTACGGCGTAAGGAGGTGATTCGCCATAGAAGCTACCACTGGCGACACCAAAAGCACCTAATTCTGGGAAAGCCACCACCACTGTAGCTCCGCCGTCGACTCCTGATTCCACGGGTACCGTAACACCTGTAGCGGTAAATTTGTCGGATTTTGTACGTAATAAGCCGAATGTCCACGTGATTGAGTAGATTATACTATCAAAAAGCACACCCCCACCCAATTTGGGATTGAATAACCGATGTTTGGGGTCGAAGGGCACGTCATGAGAGAGATCAGCTGATACCTGGACCAAGTCTCCAATGAATCCTGCCTCCACCAAAGTCCAGATTCTGGTGGTGGATGGGAGAAATCTAGTCCATACAGCTTCGAGTAAAAACACTTTCTTCTGTTTGGCCAATTGCTGCAAAGTTACTGCATCCTTGTACGAGGTGGTGAATGTTTTCTCCACCAACACATGTTTACCGGCCTCAATCGCTTGTTTGGCAAGTTCAAAGTGAGCAGAATTGGGTGCTGCGATATAAACTACATCAATATCCGACTCTAAAAATTGGGAGTAGTCGTCAAAAGTCTTGATTTGAGACTCTTGTTTGAAGGTCAAGCCCTTCACAAACTGTTCAGCTTTAGTCAAACTGGTGCTGGAAACTACCGCAGCCAATTCTTGAGATGGTGCATCGCTCTCGAGCTTGTAATTGGTGAATACATCATTGGCCCACTTCAATGCAAATTCGCCGAGTCCAACAATCCCCCAGCGTACCATGATAAAAGAGATTCCGTGCAAATTTGGCCGATGTTGCAATCGGACTTTATGTGTGAAACAGATAATAGTGTGGCTCGATCACGCAAATATTTGGTTTATCCGCTACTGATAGTTAAAAGCCGTTGCAATTCTATTGTTGGGAAACATTGAGATTATGACTGTCGAAACTTTGAGTGGAGTGTACCAGGGCAAAAAAGTGCAATTGGTGCCTGTAGATCTTCCGGGTGCAAGAATCGTTCGGGGTAAATCTTACCCGATCGGGTTCCAATTGAAAGTTGAAGACCAAGACATAAGTCCAGTGGTTGAGTTTTTCCGAGACCTCGGCGCTTCAAATAAGGTTACGGATCTTATCAATGATCATGGGTTGGTGATCATTCAAGGCTTAAAAACAACTGACCCCAAGGCGTACTCGCAGATTGTCGAGGCAGTGTTTCTGGAGAAGTACGAGCCTTTTGACCAGGTGGGGTTGCTTGCCACCAGAGAAGAAGTGGAAGAGGGTGTTAGTACTGTAGGAGCGCAAGAAGATGCTAAAAAGAATCTTGCAAAATTGAACGCTCACCAAGAGTTCTCTAGGTACATCCATTATCCAGCCATACTTACGTTTTTCAGTAAGAGATCGCCGGTCCTTGGAGGCGGAGAGTCCACTACCACACACGCCACCGAATTGTTTGACCGGGTTTACCAAAAGTTCCCCGATGTCGTCAACACTTTATTTGAAAAAGGTACCACTTTGCTGCAAACATGGGCGCTTAAATCGCCAAAAATATCGTGGACGCACCCATTAGCTTATGGACGGTATATCGAGCCGGGAGACAGCCTTGAAGTACAAAAGCAAAAAGCAATCAAGATCGCTGCCGAGCGTGTTAGTAAGGACACCGAGTTTGTGGGAGACGATTTCAAGGTGTTTCAAAATAACAAAGTGGTGCTTAAGCATCCGTATAATAATAACCCCATTATTTTCAGCAGTCTTCCCACATACTACGCTGGATATTACAATGCAAAGAAAAACAAAGAGCCCACCAATCCCAACGGTCCCGGGGTTCTTTTTGGGGATGGTACTCCAATTCCAGAGGACTTTTTGGACTACTTATTCGAACAGTCAGTAGAGCTTGAGTATACTCACAAATTCGAGGACGGCGACTTGTTGTTTTTGGACAACTACTCGGTCTATCACGGAAGAAATCCATATACCGCCGGCGACAGAGAGATCTTGGCCAGTTTCTGGGATCAAAAGCACGTGGTTCACCCCAGTGTGCCTGATACTTTACAAGAATTTGCCTGAACTACATGATTAGGAGAGCTGATTGATTGGAGTTGATAGATTTCGCACCCAAAGGTGAAACCCGTAATGTGCGTCTTAACCCCGTACCGTGCGTCACCCACTGGTTTTGTGCAACATCGCGATTGCGGGTCACTAGTGTAGGCTTCACAAACCTGGGGCCTTTCCCCAGCAACTGACAAAAGCACACACTAAATAGTCTACAGTGAATATAAATCAGCACAACAGTTCGGATATCGTGTATATTGATTACAACTTTGGTCTAGGGTCCAAAGACTTGAATACGGTTTCAATAGAAGTAGCCTTCATCATGTTACCTTTGATCTTTAACTTACCGTTCATAAATAACTTTTGACCATTGGCTTTACCGTTGGCCAACTTGACGAAATCGACGTCCTTCAAAATCAATTGAACGTCGTTCTTTGGAGGCTTGTCGACTTTGTCGATGCTACCCTTATTTTTCAAGTCCAAAAACCAGCTTTGTTCTTTACCTTCTTTATTCTTTAAAGTGAATACGATTGTAGCTTTAACACCACCAATAGCCTTTTTGGCGGTGGCAGAATCTGCCAATCCGTCGGCCAATTGTTGTAAAAATGGAGATGATTCGAATCCTTCAGCTTGAACAGACATGATTTCAATTAATGTTGGGATATAAAAAATTCAAATATGGGGATTCAATCAATATTTATATTATCGCTGTGACAATCACTGGCAATTCAATGGCTGCAGCTCATGTGAAATTAGCGACACCTCCGAGGGATTTTGGGTACCAGTCGTGCGATGATCGAGGGGAATGGTACCAGCTACTGAAGTGTGAGATTCTGGTTTGAGATTTTTGTGTGTGATTTTGTGGGTTGGTGCGACCTCATGTGATAAGCTCAGGATGTGATTTTGGGGGAGTGCACGTGAGTGCAGATCTGGGGTAGATGAAGGCTGTGATTTTGGTGTACTTGGTGTGTGAAGATCTTGCTCCACCATTTGTGCCATCTGTCCCACACAACCGGCATTCGGTGCCCTTTCGCACGACTGTCGTTCCAGCTGGCCCTCTCTCGCACCAAGCTGGCCCTCTCTCGCCTCACGCTCGCCCTATCTCGCCCTATCTCGCCCCATCCATCTTCTGCGCACCTCATCTCTCTTTTCACCAATGTTCTCGTCCCACTCATCCAAACTGAACTCCATAAGTCTCCTAAATAAGCTCACATCCTCCATCACAGGCCCCGAAAAGGCATCGAGTCAACAGTCTTCCAGCTCCACCGCCCTTTTGGCATCCCAATTTAACCAACCAAAAACTAAAAAAATCATCAAGAAGCAGAACAAGACCATTGCCAAAAAGCACCAAAGAGAATCTAAAGAACTCAAGAGAGTTAAATACGAGTTAATCAAAAGCAAAAGAGATAATCTTACTCCAGAGCATCAGAAGTACTTGAATAAGCTCGTGAAAAAGAACAAAAATCTCATTTTAGCTGGAGAAGATGAAGAATTCAGTACCGATTCTCTCCAAGCAGAAATCTTAGCATTCGAGAAGAAGAGACCAAAGAAGGATAAGAAATTCAAAACCAAGAAGGCCACCAAAAACTTCCCTGGTTTGACCCCCGGTTTAGCACCTGTAGATTACGAATCGGATTCTGAATGATCAAGATAGAGATAGATATAATAGATGAATAATGACGGCTTTATAATAAATATTTACACTTCTATAATAATTCGTCCTTGGTTTGCTTTTCGAGTGGGCGTTTTACTCGTCCCGAGTCTCGAACAAAAACTGTCTGATATCACAGGTAATTTTTCTGACGGATCTTTTGGGATCATCCAAGTTGTTGACCAATTGTAATAAGATCTCGGGTTTATAAAGTAACACTGTGGACTTCGAGTGACGCTTAAGGAGCTCATATAAGCATTTCAACGAATCATATCTGACTCTTTCGGTGTTGATCAACTTCCCGTCCACGATGATCTTGGAGCTGGATAATTCTGTCAATCTTTTAACCAAGAATGGCATATGATCGAGTAAATCGTCGCTCTCTATTATTACCAACAACGTTTGCAAAGAGGTGGCAACCAACGAGTTCAACTTCACGGACTTGATGATTAAAGGAATGATGTCGTTGATTCGGAATTTGAGCACTTGATGATCCACATTGTTAGTCAATATAGCAAGTAGTTGTAAATGGACCTCATTATCAGGAGCCTCTAAAATCTTTCCAAGAACTAGATTGAACACTTGTTGTTTGTATAATGCTCTCACGTTCAAGTGGTTGACCTTGGAAATGATCTTTGACCCTTTGGGGAGCTCTTTGTTACCGGCGAAAATGGCCATGTCTTTGAGGACCACGTCAATTGATCGTAAGATCAACGCATGAGCGTCCGAGTTCAAGGCTTCAAGAAGCCTGTTCAAGTATGAAATGCCGGTCTTGCTGATTCTCAATACCAATCCCTTGATGATCCAAATAGAAGCCTCAAAACTCTTGGTGTTTTCAAGATCAAATGCTCCATCCAAAATCGCATCCACTTGGTCGTCGTCTTTGTAAAACTTGTTGATAATGATGGAGAGATGCTGGAGGTAGTTCACCTTCAAAACAGGGTTGGTAATCTCCTGTGTGGTGGCAACTAGGTGGTCGATATCTTGCTTGGAAATATCCAACACCGAGTTCTTGTCGATCTTACTCAAAACGGCGTTGAATAGCACCACTCCACACAGTTCCACCGTGGCGAGTGAGTAGCCAGGTACGTTGAAAGTTGATGAGGATTGGTTTTGGTAGAAGGCTAGTTGGAATTCCTTCAAGAGTTCCTGGTGTTTGGATACGTCAGTGTACTTCACAATCAACCCCACAAGTTGCGCAGAGAGCTCTAGTCCTCTTAAGTTCTCCACAGGCTCTACAGTTTCTATGGCACATGCTCTTTTCAACAATGTCGGAAGGATACCCTTGGACCAAGTGTTCATCAAAAACTGACTGGACTTTTGCACTTTATACACCAAAGCCACCACCAATTCGAGGATTTGATTGTTGAATTTCTGGTCTCCACAGAGCTTGTTAATCAATCTGATGGAAATGACCTCGAGAAGTTGATAGTTCACCACAATAAGGGCCAATATCTCCAACTGTTTCTCGAAATTGTCGTTGCTAGGGTCGATTTTGGTGAGAAGATTGGGTAAGAACACTTCGATGATAAGTCTGGTGCTCTGCTCATTGCCGTCTTCGCTCAAAGAAATGAATCCTTTGATTATGGTGTCTACCACCAAATCGTCAGGTTTGGTAGTTTGAATCAATTCGAAGAACATCTCGTTGAGAACAGACACTATGGCGTGCTTTTCTTCGTACGCAAGGAAGCCCTTGAGCTGTATGAGCTTGATATACTGCTGAATGACTTTACATTTGAGAGTTTTCTCAATGTTGGAGGAGGTCTGGAGAAGTTGGCCCAAGAACACCACGAGATTATCACGGATACTCATGAGATAATTGCGGCCGAAGAACGTCGATTGTTCGGCGAACGTCTTACTGATACTCTGGTATGATATGAGCACGTATCCAAATGCGTCTATGAGGTCTCTTTGTCTGGCAACAGTGAGACTCATATCGGTTTCCAGTTCGTCAAATTCGTCGGATACTTCTCCTTCAACAGATAAAAACCTTCCGAGATTTTCGGGCTTGAATAAATATCTGGTGATGTAATCGAAACTGTAATCTGTGGATGTGGCGATACTGCTCAACAAAATGACTGCTTGCTTGAAGAACTTGGAGGTGAAAGAAATATGTTCTTTCAAATCCGAGGTGATATACTCCAACACCACGTTTTGGGAGTCGAGCTTTTCCACGAGTTCCACTAAGATCTGTAGGGTCAAGAAGAGAGACTTGTTCTCATCATTTTCGGGCAATCCTTCCACATCTTCTGGAACTAACCAATTTCCTGAAGGATTGAAAGCTTTTACATTATCTGCATGAAGAATCTCGAATTTGAGTCCGTTCCACAACGTTTGCCAGTATTCGAGAACCACATCAGACTTGAAGTTTCTGACGGCCAAAAGCATCGTTTGAAGGACGTCATTTCTAATTACAGGATTTGTGCTTGCGAGTTTCTCAAAGAGATGGGTGAATAAATCCTTAGCAAATAAGTTCTGGGACGTGAGAGTGACCCTCAAGGCACTCTTTAACTGGTCCAGGGTGATTTTATATGGGTCGTTTGCGGGAGGTTTGAACGATATGGGGAAATAGCAGAAACAGTTATCGAATAGCTCTTCAATGAAATGCTTGTGTAAGTCGTTTGTGGTATCAAACACGAAGAAATGGCCAATCAGCTTGTTAATGTCGAACGACACCAAGAGATTCCGAGGATCCTTTTCTCCTGTGGAAGCATGTAGAAAGGTTTTCACGTACAAATCCGAGAATTCTGGATTGCCAATTATCAAGTCTCTGAACCTACCAATAAGAGTTTGTAGAAGAGCTAGCACCTCGTATCTCAGCTTGGCCAAATGCTTGGACACGTCATACTCGGAAAGAATGGTATTCAAGGTTTTGGACAAGTTATCATTCAACTTAGGATGATAGTTTGTGTAAGACACGAGTGAGAAGAGACCGTTTATAGCTTTGGGGAAAGATGGTTTATCGCCAATTTTATTCAACAAAAAGTCCACCAACACATTAACATCTTGTTTCAGAAGCTTTTTGGGGTCCAACAGACTCAATATCTCGGCTAAGCAGTGGATTCCCTTGGTACGCTCTTCATTGACTGAAGAGGTGATTTTCAGTCCTAATTGTTGTACGACTTGGAGGAGCGAAACGTCGTTATTTTGAATGAGCTGTGCAATTTCCAAGGAGTACTTCTTGTAGCTGGAGGTCTGCTCATCGTCAGCGAAGGTGGCGAACTGGTTGATGAGGGTTTGTAGGTCGGCCATAGTACTGGTTAGTAAGGTGAGTGCGAATCTATAGTGCCTCGCACCATCTCGCCCCAACGCTACCGTCATTCGCACCAGCCCTGGCACTAACTTTACACCTCTCGCACCAGTTCCACCAACAAAGTTTCTCGCCCCAGCCCATCCCCAGCACGCTCCTAAGTACTTCACTACGACCGCGCGCTTCACTCGAATAACCACATCACAAATCACTCAATCACTTCCAATCACTGCTATCACTACCTTCCAGCCAGCTCTCCCTATTCACAACACTAGTCCCCCACAAGAAATCCCTTACGTCCTTTATTTTTCCCGTTTCTTTTGACCACTTGTCCACAATATCATGATCGAAATACCCGATCTAGAGGATCTCCAGTCCAACCCAAGAAACTACTACCAGCCGTATCCTCAGGTCACCAATAACCTGGATGATGAGCTGGATAACTTCGAGTACCAGCAGCAGTATGAGCTCCAAAGCCCATCGGATTTCGCCCTGGATCCAAATGACTTCCACCAGAATATCTACGACTTACAACAGCTCTCGATTAAACAAGTTGATTCTGATACTCATCCAGATAGAAGCCTACATATTTCCGACAGAAATGACCTGAGCATGTCCAACATCGTACGACGGTACCAGGGACTTAGTTCTGGAAACACGTCCATAAACTACCCGGAGTCCGAACACGATTTCGGATTGAAGCTACAAGAAGCGCCTTTGATCCGAGAAAAACGTCCTCCTCCGCTCCAACAGGAAGCTAAAGAACCTTTGAACGAACCAATAGAGATAGACACTCCCAACTTTGACACTTCGAACATTGAATATCCAAATGTTGACACTCCAAATGGAATGATCTTTCAAAACGGCATTTCCCACGAAATTCCAACGACAAATGGCTTGGAAATATCGAAAGTACCCTTGGGAATCCAAGACGTGGCCGACTCTATTCTGGTTCTGAGTACTGGCGAGGAGAACGACATTCTTCCCGACATCATTCTGTCTCCACAGAATGTGGCCTCTGCAGCCATTCAAGCCCAATACGTGACAAACCCATCTCCTCAACTTCCCCCTCCAGCCTCCTCTGTGCCTCAGCGACTCACGCTACTGAACGGAGAAGAATTCATGAATTTGCGTCGAGGCTTGGCCACCGATTCAAAGTCTCCGGCCGAGTATACCCTTCATATAGTGTTCACTCAATTCGTAAGACACGCAGAACGGAAGTTGAATTTGTGTCTCGACTATTCGTTAGATGACGAGGCACAGGTCATCGAGTTGTTGGCTGAGGGCAACGGCGACGATCAGTTCGATAAAATCATTTCTTCTTTGGGGTACATTGCCCGTCGAGAGCCCAAACCAATTATCGATTCGGTGATGTTTTGGAGGAAAAGCAAAAGTGAAGTGGCTGCCATGGCTGCTGCCGAAGTGGAGAGGATTCTGAGCTCTGCAAAGGAGAATTTGAGTAGATACGCCAATCATGTATCCCATTCTGCTCAGGCTAATCAAAATCCTACCAAGTCCAAAAGAAGCCTCAGTCTTATGAGAACCAAAAGCTTCTCCAAAATAAGAGACCACCGGCGAAACCAGTCTGCATCTTCAGTATCCAACTCTGCACAACCACATAAGAACGACGGCAGCGAATGGTCGAAACAACGGGCCTACTATGACGAACAATTCAATCAAGCAAGAGAAACTGCCATACAAGCCGAACGGAAGTCGTTGGCATCCATATACATCTTATGCCGAGTTCTTATTGAGGTGGTGAAACAAACTCTGTCGGACGTAATGGGAGAGGATTTAGGAGGAAAACTCGAAGAGATAGTTTACACTCAACTCAAAACCACAGACCCTATAAGCACCAGTGAGTCTCTTCTTAGGTCTGCCAATTGGAATCTCTTTGCGGAATTACTCGGTACGATGTCAGAAAAGAGATTTTTGGGTGTAAGTGATCGATTCATCGCCGACTTAGAGAAAATCTCCCCAGAAGTCAACCAAGAGGATGAGCCCAGACTCCACCTACTCATCCACGGGATGAGATACGTGAAGCTCACTAATTATCCGTTAGAGGTATTCGAGGAGTCCGCTGAGTTCATAGAATCGTTAGCCAAATTCTTTAAAAAGGCAAGAAACGAGTCGATAAGCTTAGCTTACTGCGAAGTGCTATCGAATTTACTCCTTCCATTGGCCAATATCCTCACTGCCGAAACGAACCATCCAACGTGGTCTGCGGCTATCGAAACAATTTTCGATAAAGCTTACTACATTTGGAATAAGTCCAACGGTTCTCTTTCCTCGACTCCAGAAAGGAACTCCTCCGGTTTTGTTAATTCGTCTCCTGATGCAAGCAATACTGGTGGAAACCTAGTCAATTCTGGCGGAAGTAATATATGGGAGTCTTCCATAAACTTGCTTGTTGCAGCCCTTGTGGTTGCACCCAAAGAATTATTTCAGACCTCATGGTATGATATAATCGAGGAGAACATGTTCAAACTCAAACCCAAAACTGACATCGAAGAAAGGACCACTTTCATCACGTGTGTGGATAGGCTTGTATGGGTGTATTTGTTCCGCTCAACTGACACCTTAAACAACACTATCAAGAGGTTCGATAGCCTCTTTCAGCTTTTATTTTTCAGTTCTGCCGCATTGAACAAGAAAAACCAGTGGATTATATCAGATGTCTATTTGATCAACGCGTTAGTGGACTTGATAAAAAATGTGGGGTACAGACACTTGAATTACACCTTGGATAACGTGCTTTTGGAACTTTTGAAGCTCAGTTTCAATGGGTCCAGCCTAGAGAATTTGAAACCTGAGAAAATGATACTCGTAGTTAAGAGTTATGTTGCCATTTTGAAAGACCATGAGATTGGAAAGAAGCCTGTGTTTCCTCTGGATGAGGCCTTGAAACTGCGTTCAGCACAAGACTTCGACAAACTGGACTTTACTTTCAAAGCAAAGAACTCAGACAACTCCATGAGTCATGAAGAAATAATCAAAAACTTCGGCACTCTATTCCAACTTCTTGACTCTCAACACGGGTGTGTCCTCTGGGGAAAAGAGGCTATGAATCTGTCCAACGGAGTCAATACTAAAATCCAGTCTCCGTTCTCAGCGTTCCACTTCGGAATTGACTTCTCCTATCAAACTGCAATCAATTTGAATCTCAAGTTATTTGCTACCTTGATTGATGCAGTTCCTTGGACTCTCGTGCCTCTTTCAAATAATGCTACATTCAAAACTATCGTGGAGATTTTGACCAGAAATTCGGTCCATTCAAATTTCAGAATCGCAAATGCTTCCATCAATGCCCTCAGAAGATTGGCAAGTCGAAGAAATCCCTCCAACTTGTTAAACTTTTTTGCCAAGTTTGCATTTCAATTTTCTGATAAGCCCAATCCAAACTATGATGCCAACTATTTGAACTCTCCTGAATTCCATCGTCTTTTGAAATTGTATGTGGAATTGTTGAACTGCTGGTTAAAGCAATTCAAACAAATGACCGAGTCCGCACCCTCTAACAACTTCGTTCACCCTATGTCTCAAGATGATGAGCTCATGAGTAAAGACGTTCTCAATGACTTGTACCAAATCAATTATAAGACTGACGATTTAGGTTCGTTACCCTCCAAAACAAAACCCGGTGACCAATTAGAATGGAAAACCATCATTACTGTGATTGAAGAGATTGAAGGAAACGGACTTTACTTCTTATGCTCTCAAGACTCCAAGATTAGATTCTACGGTATATCTATTCTTAAGTTGGTGGAGCAATTTGACCAGGAGATTTACAATGCCACAGACTCTTCAAGCAGTGTCTCCACAGGAGCCAAAGATGCTCTTGAAGGTATCAGAAGTCATTCCAGGTCCAGCTCCAAGTTTGCGGCCGATATTGGAACCAGATTGATTCACGTGTTGGGAAACACTGATTTCAGCAGCTTGATCGATCCACTCAAACCCGAATTGAGTGTTCCGGAGAGAAATAGGATTGTCAAGTTGAGACACAAAAAGAACATTTTGATAAGACTAGCGGAATCGGACTACGGTATCGACTCTACGTTGTGGTTCCGTGTGTATCCTAAGCTTTTGGATATTTTTTTCGAGAAATGCCCTCTACCAGTGGCCTTTTGCAGAAACATTGTTTGTGTCAGACTTGTACAGATGCACGAGCTGATCTACGAATTCTCAGAGATATCCAAGAACTACACTTCATCTATATTTTCCAAACCTACAAATGGGGTAGCACCCGAGGTATTGGTCGATCAATGGAGACTTTATCTTATTTTTGCATGTTGTTCGCTCACCTCCACTAATGAACAGAAGATTTCGTTTCCTTCACAGCCGACGCACGGCAGAAAGAAATCGTTACAAATGTTTATCCAACACCAGAAAATCACCAGTGCCAAGTCAGTTTTCCGAATGGTATTGAGTCTTTTGAAATGTCAACAACCCATGGTAAAAGATTCGGCGATTGCAGGTTTGAGTTGTATCAACATAAACATCTTCAACACTTTACTTGAAAACGTACAGGGGCCCTTGGGGGAATGGGATTTGACTTCTAAAGCCAAAGACCGGGGAGAGGACCGACTCAGAATCGAAACCATTCACATTTTGAGCAAGGTCACCTCAAGATTCGAGGCCCATCCCTCCATTTATACCAATGAATGGACCGTGGCAAACCTCGTTTCCATAATTAAAAGTGTCAAAAACTTTCTCTCTTCAGCTCCTGTCCAAGTGGACCTAGAATACCAGAAGTTGAGGAGGTATTTCAGTGTCTTCCTTGATAATGTGTTCAAAGGACTACAGAAAAAGTCGGACCTCAACAGATGGTTACCGTTCGAAGCGAGGATTGGGTGCTTCAATTACCTCAAGGAGTGGTGTGGATATGGCGATTCCAAAGATATTACTGAAGAACGCTATGCACTCATGCTTGCTAGATGTAACCAAACCAAAGATTCGGCCGCTACAGCTGCTGCTATACTTGAGGTGGAACGGAAATTGCTTCTGACATCGGCATTAAGCTGTATGGCTACTATTTTGTCGGGCTCCATCACTCAGCAGATTGATATCCCAGGAAATGTGGCCGTGATGACTTTTGATGTTCCATCTTTGATGAACTGGATCTATTCTTTGTTGTCCAGTGATGAAGACGTTCACCATGAAATTGGTACCAGAGCTTTGGCCAACATTCTTGAACTCAGTCCCGATAACATTGACATTTATGATGAAGTCTTGAAACAGTGTTACATTTCTCACGACAATCCAAAGACCATCGAGAGCTATTACATCACATTTGTTCGCTTTTTAATGGAAAGAAAACAATTTGTGTCGCCTCCAGGAGACTTGTCGTGCCTTGCAACATTCCTTGTAGGGGATGATAATTTTGAGGTGAGAAAACACTCCATGAAGCTACTCATATTCCTTGAATCCAAATTCTTCGATGTTTCTAGTGTGTCCAAATATTCTGAGGGTGTGACCAGTAGGAACAAAGTGGTGTACAAGAAAGCTTTGTTTGAGATTTCTGTACACTTGGCTTCCATCCACCCCGACCAGGCATTTGAGAGAATAAGCTATTTCACGATGTGCTTCAATTTGGTCGGCAACTCAACTAGAAGAGACATTTTATCGTGTTTGTTCCCTTGGGTCCAGTCGGTGGAATTAGCATCGAAAGTCGTACCTTTGGACTCCGAGAAGGAAGTTGACAACTTTGATTCTCAAACAAAACTCGTGCAACCTATAAATGACCTCTCTTCCCCTTCAATCATGGTTCTCAATAACTTATTTGAAATCACCGTGAATTTCAGCTCTACCATATCTACAGAAGTGGAAGCACTTTGGGTAGCACTAGGTAGCAAGCAAGGGAATTTCGATAAGATTGTGGAGTATTTGATATCCAATTCTTTGGAAAGGAAACATGCGGGCTTCGTGAAATACGCTAGACAAATCATCGATTATTTGAGTTACTCTCGTGCTGATATAAATGTCATGGTTGATAAGCTTATCTTGAACTTACAACCCAAGGCCCTTGTTCCTCCAAGACCCCATTCAATTTCTGGATCTTTGGCTAAAAACGAGTTCCCTTACGTTGCTAATTTATGGGAATTGATTCCCCCTTCCGAGAAAGACTCGACATTTTCCTTGGGTCAAATCTCGTTGATTTTCCTTGTGGATTTATTCACCACCGATAATGATCGAATGATCAAACACCTCCCATTATTGTTGCATGCCACTTTTTCGCTTCTAGACCATTACTTGCCCATAGTGCAAGAAGCTTCGACTTCTTTATTGCGTCATTTGTTGCACTGTTTGGCAATGAGTGATCCTAAGACGGAAATGGCCATCAATAAACTCTCAGGTAATGACCCTTCTAAACATTTATGGGTATATGACGACTTAAATAACGATAAGAAAGGAGCCAGAACACCCAAGAATATGGACTCGCTAGTGAGAAATTGTCTCGAAATTTTGACTCCTATCATGTCCAATCTCCAGGAGGAATGGAGCAGAGTGGCCTTGAACTGGGCCACCACATGTGCTGTGAGACATATTGCTTGTAGGTCATTCCAGGTGTTCAGATCCCTCTTGCTGTTTTTGGACCAACCTATGTTGAAAGATATGCTTCATCGTCTTTCAAACACCATTTCCGATGAAACTCCAGATATTCAGGGTTTCTCGATGCAAATCTTGATGACATTGAATGCCATAAACGCAGAGTTGGATTCAGAAAAGTTGATCGATTTCCCGCAACTTTTCTGGTCGGGCGTTGCTTGTTTGAGTACGATTCACGAACAAGAGTTCATTGAAGTTCTTTCTGCCATGTCGAAGTTCGTGTCAAAAATCGACCTAGATTCTCCGGAAACTGTGTCGTGCTTGATATCTACATTCCCTCCTAAATGGGAAGGAAGATTCGAGGGTCTTCAGCAAATCGTTTTGGTTGGATTGAGATCTGCTACGTCGTATGATCAAACTATAAAATTCTTGGATAAACTCAATACCCTTAAGGACAGTGAGATTATCGGTCAAGGTGATAACAGATTACTCATGACAATAGTGGCACACCTCCCCCACTTCCTACATGCACTTGACCTGAAATCCATCAGTGAATACGTGGAGTCAACAGCCATCAAATTGAGTGAAATGAGTGCAAGAAATGAAAAACATTCTCTTGCAAAAATCTTTGTGTCTTTAGCCAAGAACAGATTTAGAAGTAAAAAGGATTTTTTGGTGCAGACAATTGCTGGTATCAAGAACTTGTTCTTCCCCGAGTATGAAGCCCAGGTATTGGTACTTTTGCTTGGATTACTTTCGAATAAAATCGATTGGGTCAAGTTGGAAACATTGAGTATCCTCAAGTATATTTTCCCATTGGTGGACTTACAAAGAGAGGAATTTGTTGGAGTTGGAGCTGATTTGATATCCCCACTTTTAAGGTTACTTTTAACAGACTATGCGGAGCCTGCACTCGAGGTTCTTGATGAAGCTGTGAGTATCTCAGGATCTCAACTAGACAAGGATGTTTTAAGAATGAGCTTGGGCAACTCTTCAATGCGGAAGGAGTATGAGAAGACAGCCACCTTATTCGGAATACCTGACGACAGTGGATGGGCCATTCCAATGCCTGCCGTGACAGCTTCAAGTACCAGAAATAATGTCCACGCAGTTTTCCTGACGTGTACTTCTGCTCTTATTCAAGAACCGAACGATGAAGAAATTCAGTTCCACAGAGAAGACTACTACGTACCTCCGGCAGATGTGAACACTCTCGATGAAAGACGGGAGACAGCATCTCTTAGTCATATGTGGGCAGCATTGGATGATTTCGATCTGTTTTTCACCAAGGAAGATGCCAATCCAATCACTAGTCCTGTCCTCAGAAGGGCTAACAACAAGCAAGCACACATTCCGTCGCATCTTCAACACCTTTACGATGGAACTCCTCACAGGTCACATCATTCTCATTCTGCGTCTGTAGATACCAGACTCAGTGCTGGAGAACTGCTTGCGCCCCTTGACCTGGCTCCGTTCGTTTACGATAAGAAAGCGTCGGTGATTTTGAACAGAAGTTTGGCTAGAACGCAATCGAACACTTCGTTCAAGTCCTCGTTGGCTGATGCTGTTGGAAATTCTGCATACCGTCGGACTCCCACATCTCCATTGAGTAACAAAAGATCATATATTCCATTCAGAGCCAAACATCATCTGAAATACCGAGACGCATTCTCTACTCCTGTGGTTCCAACGCTGCCAACCTTCGAAAGCACAAGTGCCACTATAAATATGACTCCATCAACCATCACTGGTGATTCTCTGACTGGAGATGATACCAGTGGAGTTGAAACCACCAAGATGCTTGATTCGTTCCTTGGAGCCAATAAGAAACGAGCCAAGAAACACGTTAAGGGAAGTGCGCCTGTGACACCAGTTGAGGACGTCAATCCTCGGAAGAGACATAGATAGACACTGTACAATCAATGAATAATTATGACATGATCAGATGACATGATCAGATGACATGCACGTGATCAGAAGGGATTTATTCCCTGGTTATTCACGTGACCTACATTTTCTGGTCACATGACCCGCGAATACCAAAAATTTTCAGTTCAGTAGCTCACTCACTATGCCACCTAAGAAAGCAAATAAGCCAAGTGACAAGAACAGGGCCAAGGCTAAGGCCAAAGCCGCTGAAGACAAGACGTTTGGGATGAGAAATAAGAACAAGTCCAAAAAAGTCCAGGAGCAAATCGCTCAAATCAAAGCTGGAGCAGATGGAGGATTGGCCAAAAAGAAAGAAGCAGAAGCTAAGAGAAGAGCAGAAGAGAAAAAAGCAGCAGAAATTGCCAAAAAGGAGGCAGCAGCTCTTTTCGGTGTTCAACAGCAAAAAGTCCCCTTCGGAGTTGACCCTAAATCTGTGTTGTGTGAATTTTTCAAGAAAGGTTTGTGTAACAAAGGAAATAAGTGTAAGTTCTCTCACGACGTTAATGTTGGCAGAAAAGATGCCAAAAAGGACTTATACACGGACGCACGTGCTGAGAAAGAAGCCGATACCATGGACAATTGGGATGAGGAGAAATTACGGAAGGTTATTATGAGCAAGCACGGGAACCCTAAGACTACTACCGATAAAGTTTGTAAATATTTCATCGAAGCGGTTGAAAACGGAAAGTATGGTTGGTTCTGGGTGTGTCCCAACGGAGGTAATGAGTGTATGTATAAGCATTCGTTACCACCAGGATTTGTCTTGAAAACTAAAGAACAAAAGAAGCTTGAAAGACTAGCAGCAGAAAGCGCACCCAAATTTTCTCTTGAAGAATTTATTGATTTGGAAAGAGGTAAGTTGGACAGAAGTAAGTTCACTCCTATCACACTCGAGACATTCCAACAATGGAAGTTGAAGAAGAAATTGCAAGCTGAAAAGGAAGAAAAGGAGAAAATAGAAAAGGGTAAACGTAGAAGAACAGGAAGAGAAATCATCTTGGATTTGTTCGCTGATAAATATTATAAGGAAGAAGATGATAAGGATGAATGGGATTTGAGTGAGTTTAGAAAGGAGTTACCTGAGGTGGAGGAAGAGCAATTCAAGGATTATGGAAATGCTGCTGAAGAACATGAAGAGGACCAAGAAGAAGGAGCACAAGAAAGTTCCGAAGTAAACGGTGACAAAAGTACAAGTACTCTTGTCGAACCAGCTTCTTCGACTTAGGTCCACTCTTGGTGGCCGCACTCAGTCTTTGCATCAATGTACGATAGTAATTGAAAATCGTAAGTGTTTCATTCGTCGTTATCTCTAATTCACTTCGTGTTTGATATCTTTGATCACCTCTAAAGATGCTTCATATAAGTCTTGTTCGTTATCTTTGAAGAATCGTATCTTTGTGTCGGTGTGTGCCAATTGCTTGACTGCAATCATCACTCTTTCCAACCATTCAGCCCCTTTCTCGTCAACCTCTCGTAAATCCTCGTAGTACTGTGAATAATAGATATTATGGAGGTTGTCGAACAATTTCTGCCTGGAAGTATCAAACGCTTCCGTCGTACGAGCAGATGGGGGTCTCCGAGGAAGCTTGGGAGGTGCTGGACTGAGCTCAGTATCGGTGTGGGATTTGGATATTGGTTTTGGTTCCGGGATCGATTCTGGAGTTGGTTGGACCCCTTCAGAAGCTTGGCTTTGTGCTTTAGGTTGGATTTTTGTAGCACGAAGGTTGGAAGGTTTCCGAGGAACTGGTGGGAGTCTGACTGGCGGAGGCGTGGAAGAGGGCCCACTCAAGTCAATTAAGTCTTCCAACTCCTCAGGCTCGTAAATTTCATCCTTCGGAGCTACCTTACTAACATGCCTGGTCATGAGTATACGATTGACCTCATCAAAAATCTTATCCTGATTCAACTTGCTCATCAGGCCATCCACCATTCGAATGTATATCGCGAGCACTTTTCCTGGGTAACGGGCTGCTAAATCCACGTACAGCTCAAAGTCGTATTCCCCAGAATCTCCCACACAGATGAATTTCTTTTCAGGGAAGTCTTCGGCCAATTTGGTCAATGCCGTTCTTTTCCTGGAGGGTGAAGGTTCCATGAGCGACGTCATCAAGTTTCCCGTGTACTGTTTCAAATGCATGGATCCTAAGGGCAATCCTACGGCCTTGAAATAGTTCAATAGAGTGGGAAAAAGCTGTACCGGAGAGTTCGACACATAGTGGAAAGACACTTTGTTGGAATCAAAGAGTCCCGTGTACCATTTAACTATGGAGGGGATCTTCCACAGATCAACGTCTTTGAGTAGAAGACTCTTCAAGAGCTCTCTCTTATCACCAATGACTCCCGTTACTTTCACAGTGTCGTCGATATCACTGATCACTGCCACTCCCGAAGAACTCACCACTTTTATGTCTTGGAATTGACAAACGGTTTCGTCCTGTTTAGCAACCACTTGGATGACGCTAGGCTTGTATGGAACCTCCAAACTATACACAAAGCACCCGTTTGAGTCCGTAAGAATATCCTTGGAAACCAAATCACGGGTCATGACGTTTTGTTCGCTTCCGATGGTGATTGTAAGCTCTGCGTTGGCAATGAATCTGGCTATAAAGTGACTCAACCGATCCCGTAACGTTTCCTCTCCGGAAGTCAATGTGGAAGCAGCACTTGAATCGATACTTTCTACGGAATTGATTGTTTCTGTGTCTGTATCTGAGTCATTTAGAATGTCTGGTTTGAGTTTATCGCTCTCCAAACTGGAAATCGTGCTGGAATTGTCGTACCTAATCACCTGTTTGATTAGAGATATGATCAACCGGTTCTTCCTGGTCATGTGCCCAGGACACGCGATCCATCCACCTACGTCCACCACGTACTTATCGTCGATTTGACGTGTATAGGTGGGATATAACGTGATTGAAGCATCTTTGGGGATCCTTATCCTTCCATTTTCATCGTACTTATCGTTGCTGAACGCTCGACTAGACACACCGCTGGCTATTTGAGATACCGAATCCGATAAGCGAGGAATGTAAACATCTCTGGCAGTTTTAGCAAACCCAAGAAGTCTCTGCCTTCTTGAAGTTGGAGAATCAACCGAGCTGGCGCTTAAATCAGGAGCAGAGTTCGATTGAAGGCTCCGAGTGGTTTGGTTCTGTTGTTGTTCCCTTCGTGGCGGCACAGGAGGAGGGTTATCCATATTTCTTCTCAACATTCTGCCGTGGCGCTTGATTCTCCGAAGCTGATTTCGCGTGAGATAGTATTCGGTTTTACTATAAGGAAACTTGTTTTTGAGGAGTTTGTAATCCTTGTACCAATTGTATAGGGTGGAAAGCGTTGGGTGTCTTGAAGATAAAGGTCGTAAGCGTCTTTTAAGATACGCCGACACCACAAAACTGAGAGGGTTCTTCACTTTGGTAGATGGTTATGCGACCTGTGGAGGATGGATGGAATGGTGAAGTGTGCGACGGTGCGAGGCAGAGGCGTGATGCCAAGGAGCGCAGTGGTACGGCGGTACGAGCCTGGTGCGGTGGTACCGCGACACCACAACGGACACAACTGGCACACGCACCTCCAGATAACCCTCGAATCCTCAATCAATCGATCTACAAATCATGTCCGTTGAAACCCTCTCTTTGGGAAACGAATTGAAAGATCTGTATAAACCAGTTTCCAAATGGATTTCCAACGGTATCAACTGGCTCTCGGATATAGATGAGTTCTACCAGAGTAGAGCTGTTATAGAAAAAGAATACTCTATGAAATTGAAAGAGCTTTGTAAACGACATTTCGATAAAAAGGCCAAATTATCTTCACATCTTTCGGTGGGAGATGAACCTCAAATCACTCCTGGGTCGCTTGAAAGTGCGTCAGTGGTGTTGTGGAACGATGTTTTAACGCAAACGGAGGCAATTGCCGAGGAAAAAGCTGCTTTTAGCAGAGAGCTTGTATCCAAGATCGGATCGAATTTACAGACTTTGAGAGGCAAGTGTACCACCGTTTCCAAACACATAGAAGCCGTGCACACGTACTTGGATGATGAAAAGAAATCAACCGAGGAAGACGTCAATAAGGCCAAAAAACATTACGATACTCTCTGTTCTAGTACTGAAGGTGCCAGACAAAAGACCGAAAAGTCGTCCAGCGACAAGTACCAGAGACGGCTCGAAGAGAAAGAAGTGGAGATGAACAACGGCAAAAACGAATACTTGGTCAAAATCAACGTCGCCAATCGTCTCAAAGATAAATACTATTATCAAGATATTCCGGAGATCTTGGATTATTTCCAGGAATTGAATGAAAGTAGGATCCAGTTACTCAATAAGATCCTCAAAAATGCTGGCATCATAGAGCGGAATAGTAACGACAGGGTCAAGGACAAGTTGACTCTTATCGATCAAACAATCGACCAGAATAATCCTCGTTTGGATTCAGCCATGTTTGTGAAACACAATGCTGTGGACTGGAAAGAGCCCAGTGACTTCTACTTCATCCCCCTGTCGATATGGCACGACGACGAACTGCTTATCACCAAAGAACCGGAATTGACCCAATTGAAAAAGCTACTTAACAAGGCTTCAACAGATTATCAGAACTACGAACAGCTGTGTTTGAGTATCAAGCAAGACCTAGAGGAGTCTATAGCTGAGAGGGCCAAAGATAAAGACAACTTGACATTGAAATTCGACGGTAAGCTCTCCACCTCCATCAATCTATTGAATAGATTCATGAAAGAAGATACACAGAGAGTCAAGAACGAGGTGGTCATTGAGTTGATCCAGAACTATGCCGGCGATCAAGATCTCAGCTACTATGAACAAGCCAAAGTCAAGAAGAATCGGTTTGGATTGTTCAAGTCCCGAAAGGGCAAAGAGGAAGGAGCTCAATCTGACGCTCAATCCATTCACACTGTCAAATCTTCTACAAGTCAAAAAACGGCCACCAGCAACGGGATCTTCAACTTGCGTCGAGGCCGGGGAAAGTCTGTTTCTAGTGTGGGAACTAGCTCCAGTGGAATCACTGCTCGAGCTTTGTACACTTATGAAGCCACGGGAGACGACGAGTGTTCGATCTCGGCCGGAGACTTGGTTGCCGTAATTGACCAGGACGACGGATCTGGATGGACGATGATCGAGAGCAAAGGAAGGCAAGGACTCGTTCCCACCAGCTACATAAGTATCGAAAAGTCTCCAGAAAGTGACACTCCAAAGAAACAGGGTCCTAGTGTTGCCCCCAAAAGAGGAGCGAAAAGAGTCCAGTACGTGGAAGCAATTTACGACTACGTTGCCGACGGCAGTGACGAGCTTTCCATCACCGTGGGGGACCGTATCGTGTTGATCCAACAAGACACAGACGGTAGTGGATGGACCGAAGGAGAGTTGAATGGCCACAAAGGATTGTTCCCCACGCTGTATGTGAAGAATGTTTGACCTTGATTCAAGAGACAGAAATAGTCATAAGTTCTTTACCTATTGATAAAAACAAAATAGTCATGAATGTGTCCTTTTCACTTTATTATGACGATATATACTTATTAAATTACATAAAGATATCACAGTAACCTGTCATAGGAACCCAGTGAAATCTCTTAATTTAGTATGGCTTTTGATATGGAGGGTAATTAGTTTTCACCTGGAATTTCAAAAACAACAGTTTTACCAGTTAACTTGGTGTATAATTGTTGGAAAGATTCCAATTTGTAATCAACAGCACCGGAATCTTTAGAGTCTAACAAGACCTTGTGAATTTTGTTACCACCAACCAAGTATCTAACTCTCTTACCGACAATTTCGGTTGGGAACACTAAGTCTTCCAAAATCTTGTCATGGACAGCACTCAAAGTTCTAGATCTTGGTCTCTTTTGTTGCTTTCTGGAAACTCTAGCTGGCTTTGGTAAGATTCTTCTTTCAGCTAAGAAGACAACGTGTCTGTCTGGGAATTTCTTTTCTAATTCTCTAGTTAATCTGGTTTGGACTCTTCTGTAAGCTGGTAAAGATGGAGGAGGAACGAAAACAGCTAAAGCTTTTTTACCTCCAGAGACATCAATTTCTTTGATGGTCTTGAATTGTAAAGGTCTCAATTCAGCTTTCAAGTCTTGTTGAGCTTCTAAGTCAACGAAGGCTTGAGCAACTTGTAATTCCAATTCAGTTGGTTTGTCAGATAAAATCTTGCTGGCAGCAGACATATTAAGTATAGTTAACTAGTATTGAGATAAAATTTTCAACTTTTTTTAGGAGTAGTTTTTTCAATTTCGCACCGGCTGTGTGCAGGAGATTATTTGGTGCCAGAGAAGAAGTGGTCACCACGTGATGTGCGTGACTGTGTTTTTTTCAAAGTGCGCGTGGTCGTGCGCATAAAGAGGAACCTGTGAGACCACCAAAGTCACGTGGGAATGCAATGGAATGGGTCACGTGTTTTGGTCACGTGTGGCACCTTACATTGGGGTCGCGGCTAATAGCCGCAAGTTACTATTCTTCTCCAAGACGTGCGAGAGTCCAAATCAACAGAAATTGAAGTACAATTTTCCCATCACGGGCAGCTCATAAAGTGACAAATTACCCACACCACCACACCAAACGCACCGTGTCACAGTATTCTATGACATGTTCTCTCTTCTCCCGGAAATCCCGGCTTGTACCGGCTTATCCACCTATCCCCCACATATTGGCTATATGCGAAATTGCAAATCGAGCTGGAGTCGCACTCGCACTCGCACAACTTCATGCTCAAGCTACTTACTCGTAATATAATTTGTAAAAGAAGTATGAGCGTTGAAAGTGCTAAGAAACTTGCTGCCTACAGAGCAGTGGACGAGAACTTTCCAAAGGAAGCCAAGGTCATTGGAATCGGTTCTGGAAGCACAGTCGTCTATGTGGCCGAAAGAATCGGACAATTGAGCAATAAAAACTCATTTGTATGTATTCCCACTGGTTTCCAGAGTACTCAACTTATTATTGAAAACGGATTGAAGTTGGGTAGTATCGAACAATATCCAAAATTGGACATTGCTTTCGACGGAGCAGATGAAGTCGATCCAAAGTTGAACCTAATTAAGGGTGGTGGAGCTTGCTTGTTTCAAGAAAAATTGGTTGCAGCCAGTGCAGATAAATTCATTGTAGTAGCAGATTACCGTAAGCAAAGTCCGCTGCATTTGGGCCTTAATTGGACTCAGGGTATACCAATCGAAGTGGTTCCAAACTCTTGGGTCAAAGTGAAAAGAGATTTACAAGACTTAGGAGCTAAAACAATCACCTTAAGATCTGGTGGATCTGCAAAAGCTGGACCCGTTATCACTGACAATAACAATTTCCTTATCGATGCCGATTTCGGACAAGTAGAGAACCCAACTGAGCTCCACCAGAAAATCAAGGCATTGGTAGGAGTTGTTGAAACCGGATTATTCTGTAATATGGCTGATAAAGCTTATTTCGGTGAACAAAACGGAGAAGTGACTTTACTAGAATTATAGTCAATGAATATTAATTTCGTACATTACTTGACAGTTTACTTCTTACTATTATTCGATATCCAATTCAAAGTTTCCACTAACCCAGTTCCATTAATTGCTATGGTTGGAATCACAGACCAAGTATGATTACCTGGTAAATTATTCAAGTCGAATTTCTCAATCAATTCCTTGGGTTTGATAGCACCTGATACATCTTGCTTATTGGCCAACACAATCAATAAACATTCACTCAATTCTTTGTCGCTGATGACCCTCAACAATTCTTTTTTACTCTCTTCCAATCTATCAATATCTGATGAATCGACCACGTAGATAAGTGCATCAGTTCCTGTGAAATAATGTCTCCATAAAGGCCTGATTCTTTCTTGTCCACCACAATCCCACACTGCGAAAGAAACGTTCTTCTGCTTCACGGTTTCAACATTGAAACCAACTGTTGGTACCGTTTGTGATGTCTTACCTAGCTTCAATTTATATAAAATGGTAGTTTTACCGGCATTGTCAAGACCCAACATCAAGATTCTCATCTCTCTGTTCTTGAAGAGTTTGGACTGTCATGTTAGTTCGGTTTGTGGACATGTTCGGCTATACATACAACTAAGATCCCCATCTTATCTATTATTTAAGTGAACTGAAATGTGTATATTTGGTCGCGTTTTAGACGAGCAAACATTTATCCGAATTGGGATTGACGATGGTTTGTGGTTTGTGCACAAACACTTTTGTGTTATTTTGTGACAGGTTCGGGAGAGGGTAAGGCGCGGGATGGCACCAGACGCACCGCCGTCGCTAGCGCCAGCGTGAGAAGTGAGGTACTAGCGTTGTACGAGGAATAATGCACCACCGCGCTGTGCGCGTGAGGGACGGGGCTCCAGTGAGACCAGGGCACACTTGATTGGCACAGGGTCTGGGGAAACAAGTTTCCAAAGAAAGGTGACCCAGTGAGGATGGATCAATAATTTCCGATACATCGGCAAAGAAAAGGCTGGTAGGATGGTACGGACAGTGACATTAACATTAAATCCTCCGGGAGACGTACTAGTCAAAAGTGAGGGCTATGATTATGGGAATCTTTACACGTATTTCTAACCTAAACTCGCGTTATCTTGTCAGTCTTGCACCACCGTCTCCCACCACACCGCACTGCTCACTTTTTCGCACGGTCCAGCACCGTCTCGCACCATCTACCGTCTCGCACCATCTACCGTCTCGCACCATCTACCGTCTCGCACCATCTACCGTCTCGCACCACCCTAAACACATCATGATCCTAAACAGTCTAACAAACAACCAAAAAGCCCAGCTCAGAAACGCCTTCACCCTCATAGATGGCGACTCAAAAGATTCCGTCATCACCAAAAGTGACTTGGTAAAGTTGTACAAGAATTTGGGACTAGAACTCCCATCCTCAAAAGATCTTGATCTAATGGTAAACACAGACGGAAATGAGGGTATAAACTTCGCTCAATTCCTGAATATCATGGCCCAGCAACTTGTTGAGCTTGACGATAGAACAACAATCTATAATGCGTTGAAAGTTTTCGCCGAAGGGGAAGATATAAAAGATTTGATCATAGATGTTGATGTTTTGAAAGAAGCATGTTGCTCAGTACAGTTGGGCGATATAGGATCTGGTGATCACCGGCTCAATAGGAGCATATTTGATGATTTGGTGAAAGGATTTACGAAAGAGCAAACGAACGGCAAAAAGATTTTTTTGGCATCGAACTGGTTAGATGCTTACATAGATTAGTAACAGACATTGTTATGTATTCATTAATTTCTACCTCTCCATAATCTTTCCAAGCTCAATTTGACATCTCCTTTACTGAAATGGTCCAAATTGTAGTACTTGGGTGCTATTTCTATCAACCATTCTGGTCTGATGGACGTCACAGTTCTGATGTAATTTTTCAGAGTAAGGACAAACTCGTTATAGATTACCCATTCATTGTCGAGTGCCAAGATTGACGACGGATGAATCAGTACGTCCTGGTTATCTTTGATGGTCAAGTAACTGTTCTTGTTGGCACCCAGCTTCTTCTTGGCCACTTGCATGAAGAAACCAGCCACGAGTGCTTTACGGATATTCTCCCAGTAATGCCTATTGTTGAAGTCAGTTGATAATAACTCGATGTTGTATTTGACCATGATTCTTTCCAATTGGTTTCTAACATTCTTGGCAGAGATCAAGGAACGGTAATTCAAGAAATTGTCACGACACCATTTGGCATCCAATCCATTTTCGAGGAACTCGTGGTACACATTCAATAATGTCAAATGGTCACCTTCTTTATGACTAAATGACAATTTGATTTCGTCAGCCAACTTCTTATTTTGAATTGGTCTCACAAAGACATTTGGTACCGATAATAATGCAACAATGGTAAGGATTTCGTTTGAACAGTTGTAGTTTTGGGAGTTGATCAATAAGATTGCCAACATGGGATCCAAGGGGAAATGAGAAGCCAAGAGTCCCAATTCTGTGAGGTCTCCCTCGTCACTGAGACATGCCAAGTAGTTCAACTCCTCCAAAGCTCTCATCATAGTTTCTGGAGCTGGAGGGTCCATGAAATCGAAATGTACCAAGTCGTCTATTCCGAGCTTCTTCAATTCCAAAACCGTGGAACTCAAATTGCTTCTCAAGATTTCAGGATAACTTTGGTCGATCAACTCCTTTTTGAAAGCGTCTTCGGTGTATAATCTGAAACATTTTCCTGGTCTGGTTCTACCAGCTCTACCGGCTCTTTGTTGTGCACTGGCTTTGGAGATAGGCGACACCAATAACGACTCCACTCTGATTCTGGGATTGTAGACTTTCTGTTTGGAGAATCCAGGATCTATGACGTACACCACTCCGTCGATGGTCAACGAAGTTTCGGCAATATTGGTGGAAACGATACATTTTCTACCGATTTTGCCATTTCTGTTGGGGGGTGCTTTTTCAAAAATCTTTTGTTGTTGATAAGGAGGCAAAGAACCGTATAAGGGATATATGGATAAGTCCCCACATTGACCTTCTCTCCTCAATTGGTCAGTTTCCAAAGATATCTTTCTTACGGCATCTTCAATTTCCTCTTCACCAGTGAGGAACAACAAGATATCACCCTCGTCTTCAGTTGCGTGGATTTGCAACACAGTTCTGATGGCTGAATCCAAATAATCCTTTTGGTATTCGGGAGTGTAATATATTTCCACTGGGTGGGTTCTACCGGGAACTGTTAATAATGGGGCTTCATTGAAGTAGTTCTGGAACTTCTTGGACTCCAAAGTAGCAGACATGACAATGATCTTCAAATCCTTTCTCTTTTGAATCAAGTTCTTCAACAATCCCATAAGAATATCTGTAGCCAAAGTTCTTTCGTGGGCTTCATCCAACATGATCACCGAATAACGGCTCAACAAATGGTCTTCCATAGCTTCTCTCAAGAGCATACCATCTGTCATATACTTGAGAATGGTTTTGTCACTGGACTTATTGTCGAAACGAACATTGTAACCGACTTCTTCACCTAATTGAACGTCCATTTCATCTGCCACTCTTGCGGCAACAGACATTGCAGCCACCCTACGGGGTTGCGTACATGCCACCTGCTTTCCGTTTAATTGAGGCAAGTCATCAAACAAGACAAACTGGGGAATTTGGGTGGTTTTACCCGAACCAGTTTCTCCTACGAAAACCATGATCTGATGAGTCTGGAAGATTTTCAAAAATTCGTCCCTCTGTTGATGGACAGGAAGGTTTCTTCTCACTTTAAGAATACCAAAATACTGCTCCGTGAACTTCCTTCCTGTGAAAGGGTTGTACTTCCTGTCTTCCAATTCCATGGCTTGTTTAGCATTGGAGTTGAATCTTTCGATGTGAGAGAAAGCATCACTCACTGAAGAGTCGGCTAAGTCCTGGAGCTTATCGAAATCCAGATCCCCGGAATCGTCTGTGGCAAGTCTCTTCAGTGTCGACTCTGGTGTCGTATCCTTTTCTAATTTTCTTTTACTTCTATCTGACTTACCCATCTCGCTGGTATAACTTAACAAGGTTATCTCATCGCTGCGAAAAAAAACCTGAGATTGTGCGACAACCAGGCACGCTGGGGGAAACACCCTGTTGGAAGAGTATGATAAGACCTTTTGTGGGTGCTTGTATGTGCATATCGGGATGCCAGTGGTAGAAGATGCGAATGTGGTTTTTCGGTGATTTTTTGGAATCTCTTGAAAAACTAAAAGAGCAGTGAAAGTGTAATTATTGATGGTGAAACCGGAGTTGGCACACATTCACTACAAAAACTACACGTGTAATATCATCACTTTCTGATGGCATAGCACAGACACCTGCCTCCCCTGGCAGTGTACGTGTCCACCAATGTTTATAAGTTCTCTCGATTGCATATTTCACTGGTTCGGAAGCCAACTGAACAAATAAAAATTCAATCCTAGCTTCTATTTTCTGTATAAAGATCTACTCGTCCTCTGGCAAAATATTCACAGGTGACAGCATTGTGATACTTGGTGTTTTTTGTGAGCAAATCACTCGGCCCTGGAATCTACTAGATTGTTCTGTCTCTTGCAATTGTTACCAGAAGTCGATATTGGTCGCTTCCAAATGTGCATTCGACTCGTCACCGTCAATTGATAGTCAGCACCCAATATACGGTGGAGGCTCCTTGTTCATGGCAGTTCACGTTTCGTATGTCGCAAAAACTCATCTAGTCATTTTGAGGTTCTACCATTGTGTGAAAGGAAAGATCCAGATAAGATTTGTATCTTGAAAGCATAAAAATCACGACCCATCACATTGACTGTACGCCATGTTTACAGGTAATTTTACAGTGTATATGGAGTGCGCCTGCTTAGTACATAATATTTTGCAACCATTTGAGGAACCTGAAAGTCGCATATTAGACTTACTCATACGTTGAATCAAGGTGTAGGTTTGTTGCGTGTTGGGTGATGGGATGTGGGATGTGGTGGCCAGTGTTTCAAACCCACCCGTGTGGTACCTCCCTTTCCTCAGGTTCGTAACTCGGATAATCCCTATTTGGCTAATAATTATATTTAATCTTTAAATCGCAAATTTCGCTAAATGTAGTTATAATCAGAGGCTTTTCAGATATAACAGAGAATTATAATTCGAAGATTTAAATCAAACAGTCGCACAGACGACTCAAGTACGCACGTCACTTGAGAGACTTCCTACTTCGAGTCCGGTTTGACTTCATCCAGCAGATTTATGAGCTGGTTTGAGTGTAAATTAAGGGTCTTGAGGCTGCCTGGGCTCCTACAAGCTGGCACTAATCCTCGCACTAACGCTGGGCTAGGCAGAGTGCGATAACGAGCACTGAAGTACCACGAAAAAAGCACGGCGGTAGAATGATTGCTAAGACACACGCATGATGTGTTGGTGCCATACGTACCCACAACTCTGACTTCTCGGATGTACTACATGAGGTACAGGCCATCTGCATCAAGGCTATGCCCGGAAGATTCTCGAAAAACAATCCAAATAAATACCTTTCTTTTATTCCGAAAACATATGCCTCGAACACAACCGCATCGCTGGCCATAGCCCTAACCATCGCCCTGGCCGTAGCCCTATTTGTAGCCCTACCCGCACCACCCCTAGCCCTAGGCAACGCCTCTGCCAGCCGCACCATTCCGAGCGCGTGTCGCCAGAGCGTCGCCCTACAACTCGCGTCCCACCTGCTACGGCCTCGTCCCATGCTCGCTCCCTCGCACTTCCATTGGCCCGCTCGGCACAACTCTCGCACCCCACCGAAACAAATTTTCGAACCAATCCACACGCCTGTGAAGATTTTGAGATTTCATCTTCTTGTCTTGCTTTAACTACTTGCTACTACCAGTTGCTAATTTGAGCTGTTGCTGTTCATTCAGGTTGTTCATAGTTGATACTTTATAATCAACTCATAATCTTTCAGGAATTTACATATCATGAGTAAACAAATTTACCAATTAGCCACAATAGCGTGTTCGGCTGCTAACATAACCAAAATCACCGTTGATATTATTTCCAAGGATGTTTCCAGTTTGGTGAGTGGTCCCATACAATACGTGGCCACAAAGCTGGTAGGGTTGGTAGCGAATCCTACTGCCACCTCGTCCACTGAGTCTATGTATAAAGAGCTCCACAAGAAGTCTTTCAGTAGACAATCGGTACGGAATTACAGCACGCACATCATACCCGTGCGCAGATATTCCACAAAGCCAAAAAAGTATAGCACCAGGAGCCTTCACGGTGACAATGTTTCTCCGATTCTTGATCCGTTCGATACCGAGCCAGAAAGAAAAGTCAAGAAAACCAAGTCACTGAAGAAAAAGGTCATAGGTGCTGCTGAGACTCCTTCAGAATTACAAAGTTCCCAGGTCCCAAGCTCCAGATTGGCCAGAATGTTCCATTACGGTAGTCTTGCAGCAGGCATGGGGATTGGTATGGCCCATCACGGAATCAAGCACGGTATTAAACATTATTCGGGTAACTCTCAAGAAGGTTTGAGCTTCAAGAGCCTCTTATTGAACCCACAAAATATCGAAAGACTCGCCAAGAAGTTTTCCCAAATGAGAGGTGCAGCCTTGAAAGTGGGCCAGCTCTTATCATTCCAGGATAACTCCGTGCTTCCCAAAGAGATCCAGGCAATTTTATTGAAGGTGCAAAATTCTGCTCACTACATGCCATATACTCAGCTCAATAAGGTGATGAGTGGAGATTTGGGAGACAATTGGAGGGAAAACAACTTTGCCAAGTTTGACGATATTCCCATCGCTGCTGCCTCCATTGGTCAAGTACACACGGCCGTAACTCAGGATTTATCCAAGGTGGTGGTCAAAGTACAGTACCCAGGAGTGGCCAATTCCATCGACTCAGACTTGAACAATCTCTTGATGATCTTGAGTGCATCTTCACTCTTACCACCCGGTCTTTTCCTCGATAAGACCATTGCAAATGCTCGAGTAGAGTTGAAATGGGAATGTGATTACATCAGAGAAGCCCAGAACCTCATCAGATTCGAGGACATGGTCAAGTCTTATCCGGAATTCAAAGTGCCCAAGGTATACCACACATTGTGTGGAGAGCACGTGTTGACGATGGAAAAAATGGAAGGTACCGAAGTCATTAAAGGCGACTGGGACCAAGAAACCAAGAATTTCATCGCCACCAGTATCATGAAATTGTGTCTTTTGGAGATCAAGAAGTTCAAATTCATGCAAACAGACCCTAACTGGGCCAATTTCTTATACAACAACGAAACAAGACAAGTAGAGTTGTTAGATTTCGGGGCTGCCAGAGACTTTGATGATAAATTCATAGATAACTACGTGGCCGTTTTGAGAGCGGCCATCAAGAAGGATAGAAAGGCTATTGAAGAGATCTCGCTTGAATTGGGATATTTGACTGGATTAGAGTCCCAAAAAATGGTGGATGCTCATGTGGATTCTGTGTTGGTTTTGGGAGAACCATTTTCTCCCCAAGACAACAAGGGAACTCCATTCGACTTCAAGAACCAAACAGTTACCGATAGAGTTAGAGGAAACATTGGAGTGATGTTGAATGAAAGATTGACCCCTCCTCCAGAAGAAACTTATTCTTTACACAGAAAGTTGAGTGGAGTATTCTTATTATGCTCCAGATTAGATGCTCAAGTCCCATGTCAACAGTTGTTTGAGGAAATTATTGGACTTGAATGATGTATATAATTGTAACGACGATACGAGGTGAACCCGTATCCCATAGATGAGGAATGTAAATAAATAAAGAAATGAATTACCGTACTCCCGCCCCTCGGTTTATTTCCACCATTCTTGCATTTGACCTTCAAACTGCTGGTTTTTTGCGGTTGGAGGTTCACAAGATCAAACACTGTGCCTGGTGGATGTGTTCTAAGAAGTCCGCTACCAGCAGTTCTTGCGTGTGGTTACCATTTGATGCGTCTTTAGTGTGCTCGTGTCTCAGAATGCACTAAACTATATCGATTTTACAATACGAATCATTACTAGTGATGGATGAATTGCCGATGCCGTGGGCATTTTCGCCCACTGATTCGGTCATAGTTCTTTTATGAACCATATAATAGAGCTTTGTCGCGTGGCTAACGGCAGATCTGGGGTAAAGACAGACTCACACTCGTAAAAGATACCTCTGGCGCACATGCATGCTTACCAACTTTAGTGTCTAAATATTTTCCATAACTATTCACTGTTCTATCAATGGATATTCATCCAAGATTCACCAAACCAAAAAAGAACACGGTACAGATATATAAGCGTGTCTCCCATACAAAGCCATGGGCCTCCAATCAACAATTATCTTCAAGCGAAAACGACAGTCTTATCTTTTCGCAGCCTTGGTTGATGATTTTCGCACAATGAGCTACGACCTGGTGGATAAAAGTCCCCACGAAAGTCGGTCAGCAGAAACTCAAGACGCCAAATCCAATGAGGAACACGACGACATAAACTTGGTTCTTGGCAACCCGAGTCAAAGAAATCGGAAATTTTCTCGAATCAGCTCCGTTATACTTCCAACTACAGGCCAAAAAGTCCACCGCAAACTCTCGTTCAATGACACATTCGAGTCTTTTTCAACCAATCTCGAGTCAATTGAATCCCATGAAGACAGCTTGGATGAAGCAGAAAGTGAGGTGAGTGAGTTACGACCGCTTTTGAACTCCTCCAACATCACTGTCGCCAGTAAAATGAAGATCTTGACTTACATGGGACTCTCGTATGCCATAGACATTTACCACGATGACCAATTCAGAAGCATATTGAAGTGCTCCATTGCCTACTTGATCGCTTCTTTGGGGGTCTACTGGTCCCATTTCAATCATGCGTTGGGAAATTCCGATTTCAAGCACGTGATCGCAACCGTGGTTGTATATTTCCATCCTTCACGAACAAAAGGGTCCATGCACATCACATTGGTGTACGTGCTCATCTCGTATCTATACAGTTTCATCGTCAGTTACGGGTGTAGGTTTCTTTCGGCCTCCTTGTATACGAATGGTAGTGAAGAGGCTAGTATGGCCGTAGATTTGATAGTTTCGTCTGTAAGTTTGGGAGTGGTGGCCTTCATGAAGCAAAAAGTCAACAAGGAAACCTTCAACACCGCGTGCTCACTTGCATCTATCTCCATAGTGGCGTGTGTGATCAAAGAAGGTAGTTTGAACGGGGCCATAATCCCCATGGAAAGACTCAGTTCTACACTCAGAATCGTGGTGATTGGTGGGCTTATAACCGTGAGTTGTTGCTATTTGATATGGCCAAAACTGGCTGAAACAGTGCTGAAAAAAGAACTCAAGGAGGTGTATAATCTCATGTCTTCTACGCTCTCGGTGATAGCCAATAGGTTTCTTAAGGGAGAGAATCTTGATACAAAAGATAACGAGGTGTTTGCCAAACTCGACTCCAAGCTCTCCAGTTTACAAAAGAACTTCACCGATGCAAAGTATGAGCTCTATTTGAGAGGCAGAGAACTTGAGTGGAAGCACATGCAAGATCTCGTGGAGGTGACGGCGTCGTTGACCTCCAACTTAAAGGCGTTGAGGTCGTCAACGGAAATGCAGTGGAAACTTTTACACGAACAAAGCCTCGATGAAAGCTCTTCCATAAGTAGCGTGACTGAATCTTTTGACTCGCACCTTCCCATCTCACAGTCGGTAGAAAACTTGACCACAATCAGAGAAGTGTCTAAATCAAATGTCACAGACTATACTGCCATAAATTCCAGTCAGATTTTCGACCTATTTGTGTACTACTTGGCACCCTCGACCAAAGGATTCATTTTTACCATCAAGAACATCTTGACGGAGGTGCCTTTCAATTACAATGAAACTCAGTATAAGAAGTTTGTTAAGACGGCTAAGTTCCAAAAGTCTTTATCTTCGGCGATTCAACTCTTCGACAAGAAACAAGTGGAATCCTTCGACAAATTGTATGCTCAAGAAATATTCCAAAGCAACACAGATTTCCTCTTCAAGTCTGATTTGGAAGAGGTCACTGCGTGTTGTGGGAATTTTCTGTCGTTATTAAAGTTATACGGAGAAGAGCTTCTCAGTTTCTTGAGACTCGTCAATGAAAATTCCAGTCTGGAGAAGACATGGTCATGGGTGAGGTTTTGGGAGAAGCACCAGCCTGAAGAATCGGCACCTGGGAACTTCAGTTCCGACTTGAATGACGCGTTGTACTATCTACAGAATCATTATAAACTCAAGGCGGTGGAGAAAGATGACATAAATGTGAAAAACTCGTCCATTAACTATTACTCCTACCAGCTCTGGCAAATCCTTAAGGTATTCAAAAGAACAGATATTCAATTTGGAATCCGGGTTGGGCTTGGAGCTTTTGTTCTTTCACTCCTTGCGTTCTATCCTCGAACCAAGCTATTCTTCAACAACTGGAAAGGGGAGTGGTCATTGACCATCTACTGCCTCATGATGAATAAGTCTTTAGGAGGTACGCAAATGACAGTCAAATGGAGATTCCTAGGAACATTCTTGGGGAGTCTCATTGCATGGATATCATGGCACTTATTCGACGGCCATCCGGTGGCTTTGGCGGTCGTGGGATTCATGCTATCGATGTACTGTTTCTATATCATCATCTATTGGAAGAAAAATAATGCGTTTGGAAGGTTCATTCTACTCACTTATAACTTGACTGCATTGTATTCTTACACAGTAGAACAGCACGACGCTGAAGATGATCACGAAGGAGGAGAGTCTCCTATAGTTTCTGAAGTGGCTATCCACCGATTCATATCGGTTTCCGTTGGCGTTATCTGGGCCTTAACAATGGCTGCTGTGTTCATCCCGAATTCTGCCAGATCCCGGTTGAAAAACGGGCTAACGATTCTTTGGCTCAGAATTGGTGTGATCTGGAATAGTGATCCGTTGGAATACAAATATGATGAGGTGGAAGACAAGGATAAACTCATCAGTCTCAAAGGTGGTGAATCCACTCTTAACAGACTCCTAAGCGAGCTTGAAACTCTACTCAAACAGGCGCCGATGGAGTTCAGGTTGAAAGGGGCATTCCCCACCAAGAAGTATGAGAGTCTTATATCTTCCACCTCGAAGATTGTTGATGCTTTACACAACATGATATTGATTATCGAGGTTGATCCGATCTTGAATTCGAACGAAAAGTACGTGATCAACTACATCGAAAGTGAAAGACAGGAGCTCGAACATCGGATCTTCTTGATCTTTTATATGATCTCAAGTTCCATGAAACTTCAGTTTCCTCTACCGAACAAGCCTGCGTCCACCGAACATGCAAAAGATCGACTTCTCTATAAGTTGAGTGAAATTCGAGCCACGTCCAACCAGACGTCTTTGGAGTTGTGCAACGAGGACTACGTGTTGCTTTACTCGTATATATTGGTCACTTCCACGATCACACAGGAGCTAGATAAGATTATTGGGGTGATCAAACAGCTCATGGGAGACATCTCTGAGGATATTTTCCAGTTGGTTTAGGGTTATAGTTTATGAATAATGAGGGAGCGGACGCTCATTTTTACGAATTCTACAGTGTACTTGAGTCTCGCTTCATACTAGAAGAAATAAATAATCAAATCATTGAAAAATGACTGTGATGTGGTACCAGATTTAGGCCAGTACATATACCACTATTGCAGTTCATACGTGCTGAGCATTTTCGATACTATGACATATTACATCAACTATTCCTCTAAAATCCTCTTGTCTTTATCTTATCGCGATTATGTGAAATTCACAACTTTGATCAAACTACAAACCTCAAACAAAGTCCTGGGTAATAAATAATAAATAAATACTCCAGAGCCCTAACACCAACAGTAAGCGCCACTGAATCAATAACTGTACACAAAGAGTCACGTGTTCAACCAATATGCCTCCTACTAACGTGAAACGTGACCTCTAAATCACCGTCATCCATGGCCCGGTCGTGTGTGCACCACCCCAGCACACACTTCATCATGAATCATCTTCGCGCTGGCTAATATTTTCACCAACAATGTCATTCAAAGCTGACGGTCCAGTGGGACAGAAAATTAGACCTGTTTTGAAACAAGAGTTAATCAACAGATTCAATCTCGTGGACGAAGCCGAGGATGTCACCGAGCTCTTATTGATGTTGGTTGCCGACAACAAGACTCCTGCTGAAATTGTCAGTGAGGTGAGAGAGGTGATCGATGCGCCAATTGATCAAGAGTTTGTGAATGTTCTTTTCCTGGGAATCAAGGACGCCACCGAAGCAGAGCACCAACAACATCAGCACCAACAACAACAGCAACAGCAACAACAACAACAACAACAACAACAACAACAACAACAACAACAACAACAGCCAGTGCCAAGTGCATTTGCACCAAGTGCAACGCCTCTGGCACCCTCAGCTTTTGCCAATCAAAACCAGCCACAAAGCCAACCACAGCAGTTACAATCTGCTTTTGCACAATCTGCGTTTGGCAACACAAACACAAACATCCAGAACCAAGCGCCACCATCGGCTTTCGCTCCCCAACCTACTTTCGATGATGACGCCATGGAACAAGACCGTGTTGATTTCAAAGATTTCTCAAGAAGCAAATTCAACAAGAATCCTCGACAAAAAGGAGGAATTGGTAAGCAAAGGAATAACAACGGGCCAGCCAAATCGTTCGGTGTTAAAAACGCTGCTAACTTAGAAAGAGCTTTGAATTTGGGAGGAGATTCTACACAATTTGTTTCCAAGAGAGCAAGAGGTAGATGTCCGGATTTCCCATATTGCCACAAAAGAAACTGTCCCCTCGCCCATCCCACCAAGGAGTGTAACAACTATCCAGGTTGTCCTAACCCTCCAGGAACCTGTAATTTCTTACACCCAGCTGAAGATCAAGAGTTGATGGAGAAGTTGGCCATCACCAAGAGAGAGTATCTCGAGAAAAGAAAGCAAAGACAACAACCTCAAGTCGTGGTTACCGGTATTGCCTTGTGTAAATGGGGGGCATTGTGTTCCAGAGAAATATGTCCATTTGGTCACCCAACGCCCGCTAATATCGAAGCTAAGGTGATTGATATTATATGGTGTGAAGATGGTAAGAATTGCAAGAATCAATCTTGCAGAAAGGCACACCCATCTCCTGGTTACTTGTCACCTCAAGTGGAGGCCAAGACTCACTCTGCAGCCAGTTTTGCTCCCAAACAACCAGAAAAATCATTGGAACAATGTAAATTTGGATTGTCCTGTACCAACACCAGATGTCCAAAAAGACATGCTACTTCGACTTATCCATGTAGAGATGGAGCCCAATGTACCAGAATTGACTGTACATTCGCTCATCCTTTGGACGAAGATTGTAGGTTTGGTGCAAAGTGTACCAACAAGTTCTGCTTGTTCAGACATCCAGAAGGAAGGGCTTTGCCAGATCCTTTCAACAGAAAGCCTATTGACCCTAGCACCAACACCGATCAAAGAACTTTTGCCTTGCCTGAAGATCAGATGATGGATACTTCTATCATGGACAGAAGTGAGTCTCAGGCTACAATATAAAATAAATGTGTATTATATATTACAAAAAAAGAACAAAAAACAAAAAACAAAAATGACTTTAAAAAAGACAAAAGAACACAAACCGGCACTTACAACCTGGTTGATATGGCAAGGAGGATGAATGTGAGAGATTGAGTTCAAGTAGAAAATACGAGGAAGTCTCAAGAGTCACGACTCCGACTAACACAACACGGCACGATACGACACGATACATCACGATACGATACCTCACGATACGATACCTCACGATACGATTCGACACGATTCGACACGATACGATACGACATGAACACTTAGAATTGATAGAATTAATGTCTTTTAACATCTGTAAACGTGTGTAGTGTGATATCAACTTCGATTCGAAGCCTGGAGATGTATCTCTAATGAGACTCTCGAAAGAAGTACGTGGCCACGATCAGAGTGCCTACTTATTCCATTGACGAGAATAGTCTATCTACAACCATCAGATCTTTGTCTTGTTCGAAAATCTTTTGACTACTGTGACTTTTCTTCTTGTAGTTCTTAGATACAATATATATATAATATTATTATAATATCAGGAGTAAGCAAAATCGAACTACTATCACATATGTTGAAGAAACACGAGCTTTGCCATTAAGCTCTACTCATTGCTAACTATCCTTTCTCAAGATCGACGTAAAATGTTATTGATACCACTTGAACATGCGGCTACACAATCAGCCATGCTAATAGAAGCTCTATTAAATATAGTTGGGATCGCATTTAGTCTTTTTCGCACCGCGCATAATTCCAGTATACTTCTAATACTCTACACTCACATACTTATTACCGTTTATTACAAAATACTTAGTATCTTCTCTTACCGGCAGAAGCTTCTTCGGAGTAGACTTCCAAAGGAGAAGCTGGTAATTCAGCTTCCTTCCACAAGTTAGGAGTCAAGAAACCGTAGGTGTTACCCAAAGCAGTGAAAGCAGCCTTTAAGGTGTTTTCGGTGGTTCTGGTGGAACCAGAAGAAGTGGTATAGACATCTTCAACACCAGCCAATTGCATCAATTTCTTGACGACTGGAGAAGCGACAATACCCTTACCTCTTGGAGCTGGGATCAATCTAACGGTGACGGAACCACATTTACCAGAAGTCTTGGCAGCCAAAGAGTGAGGTTGACCCAAGTTAGAACCCCAGTAACCTCTTCTGATTGGAATGATGGATAATTTGGCGATAACAATGGCAGCTTTGATGGCAGAAGCAACTTCCTTGGCGGTCTTGATACCCAAACCAACGTGACCGTTGGAGTCACCAATGATGACAACAGCCTTCATTCTGGTTCTTTGACCAGCTCTGGTTTGTTTTTGAACAGATCTGATCTTCATGACTTCATCCTTTAATTCAGGCAATAATTGGTCAATGATTTGGAATTCCTTGACTGGCAAAGAGTGCAAGTAAATTTCTTCCAAGGTGGTGATCTTACCAGCCTTCACTAATCTACCTAATTTGGTGACTGGAGTCCATCCTTTTTCTTCTTCTCTTCTACCTCTTCTTGGGCCTCTCTTACCTTTTGGTCCACCGAAGGATCTCTTTGGGGCTTGTTCACTCATAGTTAATTAATGTGTCGGAATGTTACGTGGAAAGCCGGGGTGTTGGTTTTCAATCGACAAGTGATGAAGAAAAATTTTCGATGGTTCAAGGTGTATTTCGCAGCGACTGGTGATGGTCGTGTGGGGGCGGATTTCAATCCAGGGCTGGTGCCCTGGCGGTGAGGTTTCGCTGGCATGTCTGGTTTGATAGTGCGACTTGAGTCGCGCGACATATTGGACTAGAGGGAGGTGTAGGGTAGGGGCACGGCGTAGTGCCAGGGCCAGGTCCAGGGCCCGCGCGGTGCCAGCACCGGTGCAAGTGTTCAGCCGGTCACCAACACAGTGTGGCGACCCTTACACCCACACAAGGCCATTATTGCGGCTACACAAATTCACGCATATAAAAGCAATTACTCAAATCCAAGATACAAATACTCAATAACGCACAAGTATTCACATTCCCATCCTGTGTAGTCCTCAAGCAGACATCTAGTACAATCTCCTTTTTTTTTGCACGCTAAACACTGCCCTGCCGATTATGGGGCCATAGGTTGCTAAATAGGTGACGATTAGGTTCCGCGACTCGCACTATCATCCTCGTTAGCAATGTATATAAAGGGATAAATCCCCAACCTTAAACAATTTTATATATTCGAACAATTAAACCATAATGTCATATTCAGATGCTGTTAAATCTTCCGGACCCACTACTGCTGCCAAGGTACCACCGGTTGCTGAAGTGGAGTCTCGTTCCTCTCCAAACGGTAACGTAGAGGTAGTTCCCGAAGAGAAACTTAAGGAGTTCATCCCTGACAAACAAGAAGCCCAATCAAAAGTCAGAGATTTTAGTAAGGAAGTCGAAAAGGCCAAGCAAGAGGCCAAGAAGGAGGCCAAAAAATTACAAGGTGAATCCCAAGACTTGTTTAACGCTCTTTACCAAAAGTTGGCATCGGGATTATCCCAGGCCAGACAATCGATTTCTAGTGTGGGATTGAGAACTGCAGATACAACCAAGACTTTAGCCAGCCAAGCAGCTGTAGAATTGAAGAATCCGGTAGTTGTTACCCAATTATTGGTTGGTATCACTGGAGCTGTAGGAGGATACTTTGCTTATTTGGAAAGACACAGGATTGACACCTCCAATAAGGTCACATTGGCACTCCATGGTTCCATTATTACTGCGGTGGTATTGCTTGATTCTTACTTGTTTGGTAAGTATTATCCAAAGTATAAATAGGTAGATGAATAAACGTATTGAAAAGGCAGTGTAGATCGGACCCTTACGGGTGCCTAGTTGGTGTGGGGGTAGGTGGAGGTGGAGAGGGCTTATCTTATCGGACGCGTGGCGTGGTGTGGCGTGACCTGGGGCGAGGACGCGGTGGACGTGGCACCAGAATTCTAGATTTGGTGGAGGGCACACGATATTTTGGACAAGTGGAGGTGAGGAAAGAAAGTGACAGAAGGTAAGGACACGTGCCAGAATGTTACACGGTAAACGTGTGGATTTCAGGGAAAGAATACACGATGTGGTCGGTGGATGGGAGCGTGCAGTGGCAGTAGACACGTGACCCGGACTGGTCCGGGTTCACACACCGCATGTGACCGGGCCCAGGCCCGCACGTGACTATCACACACGTGACTATCACACACGTGACCATTACACCACGTGACGGTGGCTATCCTCTTCTCCGCCACAGTCGATGACCCGTCGTGTACGACCTACAAAACCGCGAATGCTTCCAAGCGTTTACTGCCCCTGATGAATGTGCCATGGATGACGATAGCCTCACAGGATCAGTCATCGTCATGACTTGCATGCTATGGCTATAAACCGCCCACCGAGGTCCACAGATAACGCCGCATTCCTATCCAGGGCTGTGCAGCACCTGGCACTTTGCAGGAGCTGGCACTATCGCATGCACCGAGGATGAGAATAAACGACTGCGTGGATCGACGCTCTTAACTTTTAGAGCCTTCTATACAGCTGTTTAATTGCTCCACATTTGGATTCGAAAAGTGACAAGGAAATTGGAGATTCCTACACAATAAATGCACTATTCGGATTCAACGTCGAGCCAAAGAGTAATTAGAACATCGAGCATATGTGTATTCCAGTGGAGTCCCGTTCTATTACATAGAGGCTCACTTTAAGTTTTAGATAATAGAGATAAATTGATAACCAATTGTGGCAAAAGAAACTTTTCGGGGATCCTCACGGGAACCCGGGGGTCCATGTCTAAACCTTAAAGTAGTAGTGTAGGTGAAAAAAGAAACAGTGCACGGAAAATAAGCTTTAAGGTTGATTACCGAACACTGCCATTCCAAAGACATCGGATCATCATTTGAGGTAATGAGGTGGACATGGCGATTTGGTGCATACGTAGGTGTAGATTCAAAAACTCATCTTATCTGTTCGTGAGCACCCACTATCGAACAGTTTATTTTTAGAACAAGTCCCAAACAATAATAAAATAAAAAAAACCCACGCTGAGCGTGCACAATTACGACTTCTAGCGCATGGAGCGCATCAACGCGCAGAATATGGAAGATATCAAAAACTGGCGCCGTGCAGCAACGATGGGGGATTAAATTGATGCATTGATTCCTAAAGCTAGTGAAGGTGACGCTCACGTCGATCCAGCCATGGATGAATAATATTTTTGCGGTGACGCACTTAGAAGGCCCTCATTTGGAAGTCCAGAATATTTGGGATCGTAGATTGCTGCATACTAAACATACTTACGATACCAAAAACGTGAGGGTTATGGTCACGTCATTGGAGGTTATTTATTATCTGGGAAATGTAATTTGTGGTTCTCATTGGTGCATTCCTATTGTGCGTTGTGTGCAGGTCATGGAAACGGGTATCCACCCGCGGTGGCGGTGAATAAATTATATGCAATAGCCAGAAGATAAAATATTATACGGCATTGTTCTAGAAAACATGACTGGTAAACACAGCGAATAAGGTTTATACCAATGTTCCACGGGTTCCAGATAGGCAAGAATTAACTCGAATAATGTACGAGAACGATAACTGGATCAATAATGATTTACGGCCGTCCCAAAATTTTAAAGTGTGTGAACATGTACACAAAGATGTAGATACAGTTTAGAACATTTGTAGGTGTTTGACAAGTGAACCCTTTATGAAGACAGTAGAGATCTATTAATAGAAAGCAGCACCAATCAGCATCATCAATAGAAGAATAGAACATTCTTCATCATCATCCACAACGTTCTCTTGTGTCAACAATAGATATGCATTGACGGTAAATACAGACCACGGGGATTCTTTTGCAGGATCTGGAAACAAAGAAGCACGAAAAAGAAAACACAGCACTGCCGATCACAAAAGAAACTTCTAAAATTAGGATCGCGCGCGCATTCCATCGGCATTACCGAGGACCAGAACTTTCTAAAAAAGGATGGTTGTTCAAAGAACAAAACCTTAATGGGGCCCATCGCCAAAAGTTGATTTTAAAGTTAAACACGCTCGTAATTTCCGTAGATGACTAAACATTTATTTTTCCGATCCACTCTAAATTTTGTGATACATGGCTGTACTGAAGTAGTGGTGTATGATGTTTCACAATATTCGACCATAAACACGAAGACGCAAATGGGGATTGGAATGTATATAGAAATAGAAATGTAAATATGAATAGATAATTGATTGTGAGTCAACGCTTGACCATATGTGGTGAATAGATACTATGGATAATATTAATGACCTGTGTTACCTATTGTGGAGATCTTATCAAAAGCAGCATTATCATGCATAGCAAAATGCCTTGTGATTAACAATCGCTGGCATTTGGTGTGATTTGTGGCGATGAGGTTTTTCGATATGCAAGCGAAAAAACAAATTCCCGACAGTCGCATGCGTCATTAATTAAAGTAGCAAATAAATCGATTACATCACTAATTTTTTGAAGCCACTAGAAGATCAAACATCGTCATTTGCACGGGGGCTATCACAAGCCACGGCTGGCCAAGATGGATGTGGTGTTGGAGTAGTAAGAGCAGGTGGCAGCTACCAAAAAGGGGCAGTGCGTGGTATTAGTGAATTCGCTTTGGAATAGTTGTCTGAGACCGTCATTTGTGAGTGAATGACATAATTTGTGTTTAAAGAGAACCACAAATAAGCTCATTTAGCTATGCACCGAAATCAAAATCGAATCCCATACCTGGAACATAACCGGGGGCTATCGGAAAAAAATTCACATGCGAACATTTCCGCAGTCAAATAAGATTATGCAATCGAAGGAAAACAGCAGTATCACGCAAAATGCCAGTGCGCCAACAATGCAGGAATGTGGCCTGCGATGGGCAAAGACTTTCCCATCGGAGAGGCCGAAGGGATGAGTAGAATTGGAAGATCATCCAAAGGTGGAGGTGGTATCACAAGCACTCCAATGGCAAAATCAAAATCCCCGGGAGTGGATCTAGATCCGTCGAGGTACTACTGGTGCTCTCAGTTTCTCAATGTGGACACCCATTCACAACCAGTTGAAAGGGCCACATTCCGCGGGCCGGCTTCCATAGGTACAGGTCGTGCATGAGGGAAAATAATGGTTATTTTTTTTTAAATGGGTTATTTGTGGATAATTTTTTATTTTTAAATTGTCTCATTACTTTTCTTGCAGAAGTGAGTAAAAGAAAAAAGAACCAAATTATAAATAAAGGATGAAGTCATTTCTAAATTTAAAATTTCATCCCCATCTTAAATTGATATATAAACCTGGAGGTTCCAGATTATCCATCATCCACCTGATCTTAGTCAAAGTTACTTCCATTTAATCCTACCTTTGGGTCTGAAAACTTGTCATTATCTTACTTGATGTTTGATACGTCCAGTGATATCTTATTCCCCAACCTTGAAATGTTTGATAACAATGGTAATGATTACTACTACAATGCCTACGATATAGAAAACACTTATGACGTGAATGCTGCCAATCCCAGCGTCTACATAAATGGCTCCGGCAATCCTCAACCTCCGGCCACCGCTAATGCCAACGCCAACGCAAACGCCAACGCCAACATGTCCTCCAACCCCGGTTCGAATCTCGCAGACGAGTTTGTGCCATCGCCCTCCTATTCTGCATTCAGCGCCCCCAACTTCCCATATAACAACATTTCCGTGTACACAAACTCCCCGGCCATGAAGTACAGCCCTTACCCCAGCACCGATTTGAGTTCCGGTAGTTTGGCCATGAGTGATCCGGCAGACGACAGTCCCAACTATCTCGCCAACTCGGCCGATAGAATACCTGGCGACAGGATTGCTGCTGAAAGGAACTCTGCTCCAGCGTCTGCATCAGCTTTGAACCACACCAGTATAAACGTCAACTTGGCCCAGCCGGAAACCAACTTCTCAACTCCAAGTTTGACCCCACAAATCCAAAGCCCAAACACCCTCATTTACCCGGTATCGTACGATCTGGTGGGAGCCTCGTACCACGACTACACGCCCCAGAATCCCGGATACGACTTCTACCAGTACCCGGCTCAACCTCAGTTGCAACATTCTCCGTTGTCTCAGACTCCCTTAATGCAACCACAAGCTGCTCCCCCACACACCAGCACCCACGCTCCTGTACAGCACCAACACCAGCATCACCACCAGCATCAGCACGTGCCTTACAACAACCTCCCAGTGCAAGGCCAGGCTCCACAATTACCGGTACCGGCCATGATACCTGTGGCCCACCACTCGCCTCCCATGCATTCTGTGTCTAAAGATAAGAAGGTGGGCGACAACAAAATCATCACCTCCAACGCCAACAACTTCCGGGTTGTCAGGGGAATCGCTGCTGGAGGATCGAACGTGAGGCCCCCCAAATCGTCGGACGACAACGAGTTTGTGTATCTTCCAATCGAGTTGAATTTGATTGGTGGAACCGTCAACGACGTGTGCAAGCCTTCATGGACATACCTGGAGAAGGAGGACCGCCGGAGAATCATCAGAATCGAAAAGATCCAAAAGGGCCCAAAAATCATCGCCAACTTCTCGATCGTCGGCAGTGCCAACGAGAACCCCACGGTGTTGCCACCTCCTACCAACTCCAACATCGATGTGATTGAAGTGAGTTGTTTGGAGTGCAGCAAGAAGATCAGCGAAGAAGAGTCATTGGGAGAGGAAAGTGACGACAGCGATCAATACGACTTGGATTTCGATTACTATATCACCAGTGTTGAAGTGATTGAAATTGTGGAATTGCTTATTGGCAACATGGCCAACATCCCCAGCGAAAGAAGAAAAGAAAGAGGCCGGGTCCGGAGCAATTTGGTGCCATTTTGGTCCAAAAAACCAATTAGTAGTAGAATCGATAGCAGTAATCAACCGGATTACCGAATCGAACTCGCTAAAAGGATAATGAGTTACGAAATAAGAAAACCCAGAGGTTTTGACAAAGAAGTGAGAATATTGAAATGGAATAAGTTGTTGCCAGCTTTGAAAAGGGCTTTACAATGCTACTACTGTGAGATTCCAAACAATAATTCTTAACTGTGTATTATATGTACATTCACTGCCTGCAGTAATAAACGATGAAAGACTAACATAAAAGACTGAGAATTGAAAGGCTGACCACGCCACCAGCCACCCACATGCACCACGACCTACTTAAACCTTGAGCACACCGGTTAACTTTATTGATATAGCGATGGATTTCCGAGAATTAGAGTTTAGGTGTCTAACTACAAGTTAGTTGAGGTTGTATTTGGGGTGCGTGGGAGGTTGCATTGCATATGGGACGATTACATATTGGGACGAGTACATATTGTGACAATTACATATGCCTACACCTGGTTACATGCTGTCTGCATAACCCACCACACGTGTCTTGCATTGCATGGCGTTGCATGGCATCGCAATTGTACTAATTGCCCGAGTGAGCTCGCGTCTTGTGAGCTCGCGCCCTGTGATGTAGCCCTACCGCGAGCATTGTCCCTACCGCGAAGATTGTTTGGCACCGAGCATTGTTTGGCAGCGATTGTACCACGGATCATGGGGACAAATCCGATGCCAGGCCATGGCCAGAACTGCCGAGGACCCTGACACCATTCAGCCTATTTGCGGGCTTCACAGTCACCACTATATAGAGGCGAGCGGGAAGCCAGTGAGCGTGTGTGGAGTTGCTGCTTGGTATGTAGGTCCGTGTTTCTGACTGTCGTGTTTCTGAGTGTCGCGTTTCTCAACTCTCCATTTCATAGGACGGAGTCACCGTAGTCAAAAGAACTAATAGTACAAAACCATAAATTGTCGATGGTACAAAAACGGCCAGTAGAAATCTCACCAATGTAGATCTTAAATACCACAACTGTTCTGACAGTCTAGATGCCACGCCAATGCATCCTTACTCAAAAGAATATTCCGACAAAAGTTACGGTGCATTGCATAACCCCGACGGCAGCGCAACCGAATTGATATAGAGAAGAGTGCAGACGACACCATCGCAATTGCTTAATGGTGGGTTTGTACCACAGGTGTATGAACAAGAGGTACATTAATAGAGAGGTTGGTTACACTATCGGAGATAAGGCTAGCAGTGTTCAAACTGGATGTGGCAAGGTTGCGTATAGAAGCTTGCATCGCAATGTTCGAATATTTTTTAACACTTAGGAAAGTGATCTTCAGCGCGACATTAAATTTTTTTTACCCTGCGACATTGAAATTTTTTTTATGATCACGACATTTATTATATTCCTATTCTATGAATTTATTATTACTCAAATTGCGAACCCCTGGATAATGCGACAATCGTCTACCACACCTCATTACTACCACCCCTCGTGCACCTCACAAATTTGCCGGCGAGCGCACAAACCTGTAGTCGGCTAAAATTGGCCGACGCTCGGAACAAATAATACCACATCCTGGCCTTCCGGCAATAAAGATGGGCCCACGACGCGACTTGGAATATTGGACCATATGGCATCATGAGCCCCTGTGCATTCCCAAATCGCACCATTTCGTTAATGCAAACTTTTCACGCGTGAACGAAGTACTGGCCCGTTCGTAAGCAAAAGAGATCGATCACTACTCCTCTAAATCAGTCAGCTCACGCAGATCATCCAAGTAAAACTTCCAAGCAAATGAATGCGCATGTTCGATGATGCTGCAGACGCATAAGAGAATTTAGATGATGCAAAGCTGGCTCTACGCGCATCAGGGCCTTACTACAAACCATCCGCCTCAGATCATATCTTGCATTACCTTAGACCAACGGTGCATGTCTAGTGAAAGATCGACATTTTAGCGACCAAGTAGCACACCAACAAGACATATTGGATCTGTCGGTAGTACTGTCAATCGTAGTAGCCAACAACACTATTGTTATCACCAACGTTGATAATACGTGTTCAAATTTCAATTGTTTGGAGTCCGGTATACACAAGTTTACGGGATCCTATTACGGTAAAAAAAAACTAACGCGCACTATTAGAATTCCCGATTAGTACAAAATACCATAAAATTCTCGACCCCATTTTAAGGTGTTACAATCCTCAAAATCAGCCTTGGAAAAATAATTGTGTTCGAAAATGATGAGAAGAAGCTCAGCAAATTCGACGTCCAGTCTGAACTCCATTCTCTCTGCCACCATTTCCAATTCCTCTGCTTCAACAATGAGTATTTACGACCAACAATCTGTGATTTCAAGTCGCAAATCCAGCCGATTATCCAATTTCAACCCCATCAAACAGCGATCAAAGGACACCTATGGACATTCACACGCCCAACAATACGCCCAACCACAACCTCCCAGTCAGTCAATGCTTACCCCCAACTACTCGCTCAGTCCTTCTACTACTACAGGATCGTCAATCGACCTCCAAAGTAACTATCAGTTGACTAAAATAGACACAAACCAGTCAATTGGGAGCGACTACTCCTTGCAACAGCAGTACATGATCGAGTTGAACTTGAGCAAACGGGAAATAGAGTTGATAAGATACACTTGGCACAAGATGCTCGTTGAAGATCCGGTATCTCAGCAACAAAGAGCCAAATTCCAGATCCCTGGAGGATTTGAGTTTGATTCGCTCCAGCAACAAGCTGCCAAGCACGGCTCCATTGACCACAAGCCGGTCACAAACAACATTGCCAGCTCGCTCTTCTGTAGACAATTGTATGGGAACTTACTCTCAATGGACAGCTCATTAGAGAAGCTTTTTCCGTCCATTAAGCACCAGGCAGTGGCCTTTGCAGGAGTGATGTCCTTTGCAATCAGTCAGTTGGAGAACCTCAGCGCATTGAATGATTATTTGGAGAATTTGGGCAAGAGACATTCACGTATTCTTGGAATCGAACCGTCCATGTTCGAGTTAATGGGAGAAGCCATGATCCAAACGTTTCACGAACGTTTCGGCAACAAGTTCAACCACGAGCTTGAGGTTTTGTGGATCAAATTGTACATGTTCCTTGCCAATTCGCTTTTGCAGTTTGGAATCGATCCCATTTTGAAGCTCGGAAACGACAAACACGAGTCCAACGGGTCTTTGTTCAAGCTCAATGAGGTGAATCACCTTATTAGCCACACCTTCAGTGGACACAGTCAGAACCAGAGTCATAATCACAACAGTCACAATATTCACAATAACCACAATAATCATGCCGGACCCGGTCACGTGACCACCCTTTCCCAACGGCCCAGCACTTCGCTGATGCTGATGCTGATGAAGGACGACGTGTTTAGTTTGGAGGATAGGAGGAGTGCTTCTACGAGTGGCACCAGCGTGGAGAAGAAAAAGGGTAAGAAGAAGAGGGACTGTGTGATTCAGTAAAGTATTTATGTAGAGGAGTATTTGAGTGGAGAGTATTTAAGTAGAGAGTATTTATGAAGAGGATAGAATACGAAACGAGAGATGAATGTAGCAAAGAACAGTGAGTCCAGAGAGGATAGAGTGGGTTGCACGGCAAACTGGAGTACATTATTCGATTCTAGAACCGGACTCTTCAATCATTCACCCCTTCACTTTTCAAGCCCCAAAGAACATTCTCTACTGACGCGTGCGACCTGACATCGACTCGTGCTCGCCTTACTTCACCTCGCTAGTGCCTCGCTAGTACCAAGAACGCAGGTCGTACGGTCGCAGCGTGGTACGCCAGCAAGTACCACGCCAACTCGCACCAACTGGCACCAGCTCGCACCGGCTCGCACGCTCACCACCTCACCATCTCCCACTATCTCCCACCAGCTCCCACCAGCTCCCACCAGCTCCCACCACCTCGCACCAGCGCTGGCGTTTCACCGCGCCCCTTCCTAAACACGTAAAACCGCGTCGCAGTTGCCAAATTTTCACATTTCATTTATCCTACTTCTCACCTTGGGATATGAGTAGAATGGACTCCAACCAATTGGACTTAGAAGACGTCCTCATGAACAATTCATTCTACTCGAATGAAAAATCGAAACTCCCCACCCATTCCTCCCAAGTTCCTACCAACTTTATGAAGAATTCTCCTTCTATAAAAGCTTTGGAGTCTATATTAAACGAAAAATCAAAATCGTTTAGCTACAACCTACACAACTTGAGCGTGCAAACGTTTCAGACGGCCAACGAACTGATTCTGTCGACGAAATTGGACCCTATTGAAGCCAGTCCTTTGAGTAATAATGACTCCACCGTTCACGATAATGATGACATTTTACCCGCTAGATTTGACTCCAAGAAAGACGACGATGCCAACCAGTACGCCACTGACAATGATGACACCCTCATCGACGAACACCTGGTGTCGAATCTGGGCGTAGCTTCCACGAACCTGGCGCTTAAACTGGCGCTTAACCTGGCACTGAACCTGGCACTGAACCTGGCACTGAACCTGGCGCTTAACTCGTCCACCGGCGCCAAATACCTCAAAATGCCTGCCATTATCCCCGATGAGGTCAAAGAGAGACCTGTTTCAGTCGTGGGGATGCGTCAGGAGTCTCCGGTGGTGAGAGCCAGTCCTCAAATTAATGTAAATGGGAACAGTGGCACTAATATTGCTCCCACAGTTCCTCCAAAAGTGTCTCAAACGGAGGCCCCTAAAGCAGAAGCAACTACGCCCACTCCTGCAAACTTGAACCAAACTCCTACACAACCCAAGCTTCCAAAATCAGCAACACAGCCGGAGCTTTCCACTCCCAGGTCGACGTTTGGCACTTTTCTTGACTACGAAACTCCCAAGAACACACAGACATTCACATCGGCGACTCCTAGTCCCCGTAAGTCTCCGCATCTCAGATCGAGTTCTGCCTTCAACTTGAGTGCTCAAAAAGAGAGCCCTGCAAAGCACAAACGGAGTAGTACTCTCACAGACTTGTCTCATTTCAGCGCCAGCAACAGCGCCAGCACCGAGAAGAAGTCCAAGTTCTCGTTCAAGCTGCTTTTCAAGAAGAAGGACAAGTCTGCAGAAGCCAAACAAGAAAAGGCGGGCAAGAAGGCTGAAAAGAAGGCTGAAAAGAAGGCCGAAAAGCAGGCCGAAAAGCAGGCCGAAAAGTCCAAGGACAAGAGGAAAAGCACCATTCTTCCACAAACATCGGTGAAAGCGGTGTCACCAAAACAACCACAAAACTCCACAAAATCCTCAAACCAGATCCCACACAGCCATTCCCAAGCGGCTCCAAATTCCATCCCATACAGCACCAGCGGCAACATCAAGCTACCAGCCGAAAGAACAATGCCCACTGCATTCAAATCAAACACAAACATCAACTTCATTCGAGAAGTCACCGACGACACCAACAATCTCATCCGTCCCAGCGACGCCATTCGTCCCCGAGACTTGGGCCGTCCGTTCACTGACGACTACGACTCCAGCAACTTATTGTCAGATCCTGCCCGCAAAGTCACTCTGAACAAGTACGGAGAGGAAATGGTGTTGGAGCTCGAGCCATCTCCGCTTCCCAAGTCAAATAATCCTTTTGTCAACTACAATCCTAAACAGAAAGAGTCCGAGTCCCAGGTTCAGTTCTACAAGGAGGATGACGACATATTTGCATCGCCTAAGCGCAACTCCATCAGCGAGTCGTTGATTGGAGACTCGCTTTTCCCCAAATCTTTGAACCCCCAAGAAGTAGAGAGCATTGTTTCGTTGGAAAGATCCAGATCCATGAAACTGGTCAAGTCCAGTAAGAGAACAAGCTTTGTCAACTACGACGGGTCTGACGAAAACATCATATTGTATAACGAGAGCTTCAATAACTCCATGAGCTCTCCCGTTTCCAATCCTTCGAGAACCAATTCGATTTTGAAGAAGTCCAGATTTGGAAGCATCGACTCCAAAGTGAAAAAACACTCCAGCACTGTTAGTGCTAATGACGATAACGACGATTATAATGACTTGATGGAGTTCAGTGACTTCATTGATTTCGATGAATTACAAACCGGCAATTTGGACTTTGATGTGGACGTAAATTCCACACCCGCTAGCAGGAGAACTAGGGACACCATGACTCCCAGAAGTGCCAGAGATGCTTCAAGAACCAACACCCCCAGAGCCCGAAACCTCTCTAAATCCACAGACGTTACTGGGTCGCCTATCAACCAATCATCTCCAACGACCAAGTCTGTCCCACAAAAGCTTGCATATCATCCTGACGACACAAACAACTCGGTCATCGATGACTCGGATTCTTTTGCCAATAAACTCTCGCTCCACGAGCAACTCGAGGCCATCAGCCAGGCCAACGCTCCGCTCGACTTGGACGACTCCACATACTCGCCAGTGGTGGTGTTATCGTCGTCTTCTTCATCATTGATTGACGAAGACTCCGAAACCCCCATTGCTCCGCTCAACATCTCGCCCAGACTCCCCGAGATCACTGTCACTCAGCAGCATTTGACGTCTGTTCTTACGCCAAATCTTGAGCAGATTGAAACCCTTCCTGACAACAAGAAGCTGGGCGTTCTTGACGACAAAAACACAAACACCAAACCCGTGAGTATCGAGCTCAACACGAGGGTCCCCCAATCGAGTGGCCCCAGACCAATTTCCATGTCGTTCAAAGGGTTGAAAGGACCTTCTTTCGCCGACAAGTTATCACACCGGACCCTTAGAACATCCGAGTCACACCAATCATTCAATGTTTCGTTCAACGACGACTCCGATTACTCGGGATCTGCAGTTGGAGGGGGATTTGGGTCCAGTGACGAAGAGTCTGAGTCTGATGGAGACTACGAGTACGACACAGAGTCAGAAAATGACGTTCAGTCTGGTATCAGGAACAATTTCTACCACACACTCGAGTACCAACAGCAAGAACAAGCACATGAACAAGAAAGCGAAAAGGAAAACTATGGCCATTTCCAGCCACCACCCTCGTTTGCAAACAAATTGAACAAGCAGAACCGTCACAGTATGATTGCAAGTCCTGTTAGCTCCTTCAATTCTCCCCGTAGTATCGGAAACATCTCATCCACCAATCTGCCAAAAGCAGCTTCATCATACACATCGCCACAAACGGCTCCCAGATCCACATACAGCTCTCCTGGCAGATTCAATTCTCCAGGAAGATTCAATTCGCCGGTGGTCAAAAAACGGGTGGATTTGGCAGAGGTCAGATTCTCTTCAAGAATTATATTGTATGAGACATATAATGGAGATGAATATGATAGACATCCAGACACCGCCACATGCAACCAATTGACACCTGCACTTGCGCAGATGATCCGAGATGAAGTTAACGAACTCAAGTCCACCATGGAAGTCCATGACGAACTGAGATGTTTTACCCATTTCTTGTAAGAAAAAGAGTGTTCTCATACACTTTGGACACTTTGGCGATACATTAAAATTACATCACACTAATAATCGAACATAATGCACTGATATAATACACATTTTAATTACCTATTTGATATGTAGTTGGTATCTATTTAGAGTTGGCGTATTGTTGTTGGGCATTATTGAATATCAAGTCCATGATCATTGAGTCTTTGGGGTCGAGTTGAGCGATGATTTTGGAGGGGTTTTTGGTTTCCACGATCATGTATTTGCCTGACTGGTCATCGACGCTGGTGTTGGGGTTCCATTCAGCGAGATCGTACTCTTTGAGGGAGACTACAGGAGGGTTTCCGTTAACGTATGGAGGGTAGGACATGAGATGAGTTAATAGTGCGGGAGATCTTGTACCAGCACCAACAGCGTGCCAGGTCGCACCACGCACTCGCACCAGGTCCACGCACTCGCACCAGGTCCACGCACCACGTACCACGTCCGCGTACCACGCACCGCGCACCACGCACTCGCACCACGCACTCACTACTCGCACCAAGTTCAGCCATTCGCACCTTTCACTTCTCATCTCATGGAACTACAGCTAGGAGCCACTTATATCCCCGGCCAGTACATCACGCCGTTGTTCAAACCGGCGGGCGAGGGCGATGAACCGATTCTGTACGTCAGTGGCAAAGGAACTACCGTGTCCAATATCGACCACGAAGGCAAGAAAATCCCTATAATCAGTGCCACGGTGCTTGGGAAGCTCGTTTCAAAGAAAGAACACAATAAGGTGATCGTTTCGGTGCTAAGTTCCAAAACCATAGCTTCAGTCGGCGACATACTGCAAATAGACATCCAGGGAGTGACCAATAATCTCCCCAAGGAGAATGACGTGGTGATAGTCAAGATAATTCGTCTTAATGTCAAACAAGCATTTTGCGAGATTCTTTCAGTTGAAGGACTGGGAAATGTGCTAGGAGACTCAGGAATTGGTGCCAACGGAGACATAGCCCACCAGAGCGTCAGTGCCAGTGGAGGAGCCCAGGCAATGGGAAACCTTTCGACGGTAGCGTCGTCTTTAACGGCCAGTGCCAACGCCATGGCCTCTGATTTAGGCGAATCTTTCAGAGGAATCATCCGGTCCCAGGATGTCAGAGAAACTGACAGAGATAAGGTGAAGATCATCGACAGTTTCCGGCCCGGAGACATTGTGCGGGCACTCATTCTCTCTTTGGGAGACGGAGCCAATTATTATCTTAGCACAGCACGAAACGACTTGGGAGTAATTTACGCCAAATCGGAAAATGGAGCTGGAGACATGATGTTTCCGTTAGACTGGGAGCACATGGCGTGTCCCAGCACCGGGGTGGTGGAACGTCGGAAGTGTGCCAAGCCAGTTTACTAGAGCCAGTTCAGTAGAGCTAGTTGAAAGAGAGGTAGGGAACGCCTGCAGAGTAGTAAAGGAATCAGGGCACCACGAGTCACCACGAGTCACCACACATGCACAATCTATGTATCCCTAGGTACAATAACTTTCTCAGGTGCACTGCTTGGCGAATAAACCAGGTCAAAACTTCAAATCATGAGTAGGTAAACTAAGTGATCATCCTAGGCATTCCTTGATAATCATACTGGGCAATGACACTGGGTATTCATACGAGGCTATCATAAATTGGCATTCAAATTAGGATTTCATAACTGGGTTGGTACTGAACCAAGGTAAATATATAGTCATAAGTAGTAAGTTATAACTAGGAAGTCATCATAATTAGGTAATTACATATAGTCATCGATAATCGTAACTAGGAAGTCATCAAAATTAGGTAATTATAGTCATAGATAATCACAACTAGGAAATCATTAGGAAATCATTAGGAAATCATTAGGAAATCACTAGGAAATCACTAGGCACTCACAACTAATAATCACTACCATAACCATAACCACGTAATCACAAACAGTAATCACAAACAATAATCAAAAACAGCAATTTTCACCAGTAAGTATAACCAGGTAATTATACTGGGTAATCATAACTAATGACCATAACCACGTAATCACACCAGGCAATCACACCAGGTAATCATAACTAGATATTCATATTAGAAATACGTACTGTTAACTGGGTGATCATAACTACTACTCCCAACGAGTGACCATGAATAATACTAGGTCCCCCCAGATCAATATACAAATGCACACACCCCTCCACTTCTCAAAGCATTTATTCCTACACAGCTCTCGTCTATACTTCAATGTCAGCACATCTCCCGTCTATACTTCAATGTCAGCACATTTCCTAAGCTGCGAGGTCGGCCTCAACAGGATATACCAATTGGTCGTGGTCGCCTCTCAAGTCGTATTCGCTTAATCCCACCTTCAGACCAAACTTCTCGAATCTCTTGACGTACTTTGTCTTTTTCTCATCTGCCAACTTGATCAACTCCGGCCAATATTGCAGGTGATCGTACTCAAAGTCCACTTTACCACCAAAGTCCTTATCCAATTGGTCTACAGGAACGTAATTTGGGAAAGGCTCGTCAAAAACCAACTTTTCTCTGGTTAATGGATCAATAAATGGGTGAATGATCTTCAAAAAAGTCCATCCCAACAACGGAATATTACACAACAACGCCTTACCTAACCGTTCAGGATAGTGTGTTTGTAAAATATGCAACACTTGTCTTCCGGTTCCAATTGGAGGGATTTTCCCGGTAGAAATACCAACATCCGTGGGCTTAAAGTCTATCAACAAAGCCAACGAATCCTGTCCGGAAGGCATGAAGTCTATCACTCTTTCTAACATATAAACAAGATGCTGGACCTGAGTTAATGATGGTTTTGTGTTTTGTCTTCCAGGTTTTAAGTAAAGACAGGGTCTGGCGTCGTTATCGTAACCCAAAATTACCTCCTTTCCGGTCTCGTTTTCTGGCGCACACAACTTACCGTTGACCTTGTTGTCGTCTTCGAAGTTACCGGAGATACCGAACTCTCTTCTCCAACTTAAAGTCAATTCAATTCTATCGATACAATCTTTTAAATGCCACTTTGTGGCTCTTAAATATCTCAAAAAGCACTCTTTGGTCAACCACGCCTTTTCGGCTTCTGTCAACTTGGAGAACTTGGCGACGTCCTTGGACTTTTGCTGTTGTTCTGCTTCTGAATTTCCAATGACCAAGTCAGGATTACTGAAATGCTTGAGGACTTCCAAATACATTTTTTTTTGGTCACTTGAAAGCTCTTTTGGTTCCGGAACATGGGACTGTTGGGAAGGTGCCGTGAACGGAACAGAAGCTTTTTCAAGTTGGTCCTTGGGGATCTGTTTGAGGTCTTTCTTAGACTCTTTATTTCTTAACCGGCTGAACATTATAGAAACTTACGCGTAGATGCGGGTCGGGATGAGAAGGAACCGGGATCCGTTTACGGTACGGAGATAAACCGCGTGGTGGGCCGTGGTGAGACCGTCGTGAGACCGTCGTGGTGCGGTGGTGCTACTGTAGTGGGACTGTGGTGGCTCGGTGGACTCACGCGCTGGTGCTACGGTGGCCTTAATACCGGCCAGATACCGACCTCGGTTTATTTTCTACTTTTAGCTACTTTTAGTGTTGGGTTTGTGTTACATTGGGTTTGTGTAACATTGGGTTTGTGTAAGCTTCCCTTTGTGTCATTTTGTGTTTGTGTCGCTTCCTCTCTCGACCGGTGCGCGCACGAAAGATGAGCAAGGTCCTGTAAGACACCACATCAACGTGACTACAAACCCGCCGAAAGTTATCAAAAATCGCTGAAATTCTATCAAATTCGTACCCCATACTGGCAGATTCAACACAATGCCCGGAGTACCCAAATTAACAGATATAGCCGTTCAAAAATGCGTACGACATTCTAATTTCATCCAGTCTGTAGGAGATCTACCGTACCATCTAGTAAAACCAATTTTGGTGCATATGAATGCCAAACAGCTTCGACAAGTGGAAGAGAACAGCCACAACATTGTGCCGTTTAGTGATGAGCTTTGGGCGCATCTCGTGAGAAAGGAGTTCCCCAATAGGCCCTCAAAAGCCAAACTAGCTTCTGCTTCTGCCTATATGCCCAATAAAACATTATACGATAACTATACATCGGAACAAGAGGCGTTCCGCAAACACTCCACAGAAAGACTCAAGCACCTCACGAAGATGCTCGAGCAACAAAAGTCTCAGAATAGCGTCATTCAGGTCGAACAGATACTACGAGACCCAACGGTCAAAAGTCCCATTTACCTGGGAAACAAAAATAGCATTTTGAACAAAGCTAGACGGGATCTAGCCAGCCGTAGTTTAATGTTCCCACGGCGGAACGGACGGCGTTCACAGGCTCCGGTGGCTTCGCCTAATCGGTCCAATAGAGTTGGAAAACCGGCCACAACACGAGAACCAGCTCCACCACGAGCTCCTGGATTCACTCGAACCTCAAGTACGCCTCATGCACCTCATGTTTCTCCAGGTTCTTCAGATGTTCCAGTTGCTTCAGATGTTCTGGTTCCTCCAGTTGCTTCAGTTCCTCCAGTTGCTTCAGTTCCTCCAGTTGCTCCGGCTCCTTCAAGCCTATCGACACAGAAAATGCCTCCACTCAGTCCCAAGAGAAACCCCAGGAAACAACTGAGTCCGTTTCTCCCGAGATCCAGGACTACACGCCCGAAAAGGCCATTTAATGACAGCAACGAATCTGCATCCAAGACGCCAAAGCTCGAGAAGTCCTCGATCAAGCCGAAGAAATCGTCTGTGTTCAATTAGACAAGTGCACATAGAGTACATAGGTCAGTACATACACGAACCTACGATTATGTTGTTACCATGAGCTTCAATCAATACACATGATGCACCCTGTAGAAGGGCAGGTCACGTGATATCCATTGACTTAATTTCATTATCTTGATTACGTTTCCCACAAATGTGCATTCATTACTATGATACCCCCCTTCGTGGAGGATTATATTATCCGAGGTACCAGATTATTATATACTACATTTTTGTGAATCTTTCCCCATTTTCATCTCGAATCTAGTCATATTTGTTCACATGAGTCTCTAGTACAGTGAGTCTCTAGTACAGTGAGTCTCTAGTACAGTGATCAACTCCTACAATGATGCTCAAGTACACTGATCTCGAGTCTATATCTTTTGTCTCTTTGCACTTCTATCTCCCTCCACCACTCTCTTCTTATACCCCGTAACCACCGAGTTCGACTCCTCATCCTTGGAATTATCTATCATCTCTTCGTCGTCATCCAAAACAACAACCTGTTTGTAACTGTTGATTCTTAGTCTTCCGTTCATCAACACAAACTTGGAGTTTTCTATAAACTGGTTGATTTTATTCTTCTTCAATCCCAAAGTCTCAAAGAAGTTCACAATGTTGTGTAAGCTTCTGACATTGATAGCATCACTACACCCTCCACTTATGATTATACCGTTGGATCTGGTTGCTCTTATCAACTGGATCAAGTTGGAAATCAAAAGCTTTCTACTGGCACTTGAAGATTTGGCTATTAGATCATTATAACTGACTTCAAACTTGATTCCTTTAGTTAATGCCTGGCCCACAATCTTGTGTTTCAAGTAGAAGTTGAGTTTCAGGCTGAGGTTCACCGATATCAAGTCGATATTCAAATTTATTATGGAAAGCTGGAGTGCTTTTTCCAGCACTGGTTTGATAGAGATAATGTCGAAGTAGTTTTGGAACTTGTTAAAGTTCATGAGCTTAGACGAGTCATTCACCACCACAGTCAATCTAGTGTATATGTTGAGACCTGGGAACTTTTTTACGTCAATTATATCCGGCACTTTGATAGGATTTATTTGAGATGGATTGTTGAGAGGGAACCGAAGCGACTCGTCAACCTCGAAATTGATGGCGATTTTGAACACCTTAAGTGAGTATAGCGTGGCTATGACGGTTTGGAGACGAAGGGTGTCTGTTGGAGAGAGGGCATCGTAGTTGTTTTTGGGCCAGGGGACGTTGAGGTCGTACATGGCGATGAAGACGAGTTGATGCGAAGGTAGGATTAGTGCGATAGTAGTGTGGGCTCGTGCGGCAGTAGTACGGGCTCGTGTGGCGATAGCACGGGGCTGGTGCCAGGTGGTGCGAGGTGGTGCAAGGGCACTGGGTCGAACGACTACTCGTGCTGTTCGCTGAACGAGAGGAACAGTTACTGGTAGACTGGAACTTGAACTAGTAAGCTCCGTAACACCGTGGTTATAACTCATCAAAGAATCATCAGTAAAAAGCTCGTTGAAATTACAAAGTCTATCGTTTACAACAATTAATGTCAAATTAGAGGTTACTTTCAATTGAAGATTCTTAATCTCTCGGGAGTGAAAATCACAAAACTCACAAATAAATCACAAATGAAATGAAGATACCAACAACTTGAAAAAATGGATCTCTTAACTCTCTCAAATGCTTTCAAATGCTCCCAAAAACAGCACCACGAACACAGCACCACAAACACAGCACCACAAACACACCAAACAGCATCCCATGAAAGTATAGTTGACTCCCAGTCATGTGACCGGCCGATTTTGCACCCAAACTCGCACCGTGGGTGGTCACTCGCGGTGTTGCCACCGCCACCGGCAGACCCAACGCCACCAGTTACACGCCCACGCCGTTGCCAGTGGCACGCCGTTGCCACTGGCACCGCGAACATATATAACATCTACATTCCTCCACACTCGCTACACTTTTGCACCCACACCTAAAACCCCCGTATGTCTAACAACCTACTTCTACAACGGAACCACCACGATGACAGTATCATGGACATCGGCCAGAATTGCGCCAAGTGCCACCAGCTAGACTTTCTTCCCTTCAAATGTGAATACTGTTCGCTAGTATTTTGTTCAGACCATAGAAAAGTGCAGGACCACCAATGCCCTCACTTACAACACCTACAAACAAACAACATTCGCCCGAAGAGCCCCCAGAGGGTAGGGCCCACGTCGGCATCGCTATTCCCCGACAGAGACAAGGACCGGGCCAGAATCAACGAGCTTGTGAATCAGTCTCCCAAGCCTTCTTCAATCAAAGAAAGTAGTTTTCGAGTAGGAGACGTAAAGCTCAAAAGTGCATTTTCCAAGTTCAACAAGTTTCTCGATCTTCAGAAAATTAAGAAAGGTAGAGACTCAGGAAGTGGAAAGTTCAAGAAGTTGCTTGGAACTAAGAAACCCAGTGCCACGGTTGAGCTACAATTGCTCAGAAAGACAGCTAGAGGAGACGCTAAGGTGGCATTAGCCGACCGTGTGTACGTGTGGTGTGTTTACGTCGACGCCAACGAGGACGAGGACGAAAAGCTCGCCAACATTGACGTTTCCAATCAGAGAGTAGCAGTGTATTTGAATAAGAACTGGCCCGTGGGACGAGCACTAGATTTTGTGAGCGACGAGCTCAAGATCAAGAACCAGAACAATAAGACGAATGACGTTCACGAGAGGTTGAATATGTTTCGGCTTGAGGGGGAGGCGCCAGTCTTGTTGAAGAACAGTGAGAGAGTGAAGGAGCTCAAGGCTGGGGACATGTTGTATTTGGTGCGAGGCCAGGTGTGAGACAGCACCAGAAACACCGCGAGACATGCGGTGCGACACCGGACGAAACTTGCGGTACGAAACTTGCGGTGCGACACCGGACGAGACACCGGACGAGACAATACTACCACACCAACACCACAACACCACACCACACAACATATAACCCACACGGACCCACACGGACCCACACAAGATGGACACACACAACACACCTACCACGCCACCGGACCCACACAAGTCCTGAGCATGTGACTCTTCGTCACTCAAAAACCATCAACTCCGTCACTATAAATAGGAGTCCATAGGTAAAGCAAGCGAGAGTGGCTAGCGAGACAATGACACGCAAATCAAATCACAAATCAGTCCTAATCTCAATCTCAATCTCAATCTCAATCTCAACCACAACACGAATATCAGGAGTAGGATTACGCAACCATACTACACTTCAATACACTTTGTACACTTCTGTCAATTGACTCAACCTCTACACAATACTTACTGTACTGCTCTGTACCCTACATTCCACCCACTATCCTCTCACCCTCTCTACCCTCCTCCCGTGCCCCTCGTATCTAAAGTGCTCGCCCAGTTGTTCCCAATCCAGTGCGAAAATTCGGTGGACGAAAAACAATAAACTATTTGACGAAAAATCATCGCCTTAGCTTGATTTCCCACATTTAATCATCTAGAGTTACCGAGTCCCAGGCTTCTGTCTCCCAATACATTTGCGTATACATCCTGAACTCCAACTCCTGTTAAACCCATACACACCTCGTCAAATATCCCCCTATTGTCATTGATTTCCGTTTTGTAATTGGATCACTTGTTACAATCCATTTACAATCGTGTTACAAAAACCATAAAAACTCCATCAATCTCATTTGTTTTGGACTTTCATTTCATCATCCAGCGTCCCCTCGTTCACATCGCCACCCACATTGTTCCTTGTCGCTAGCGCCAAGGTATCGTTTTTAATTTATGTCCAATAGAGCCCAATTATCTACCAATCCTGCCGCCTTAGCCGCTGCTGCTGCCACTTCAAATCAACAACTTCAACAGAACCAAGTTGCTTCCAAGATGTCATCGCAAAACGCCCCCGTCAACCTGTCATCCACCAACTCTTCTGTGGTGGGATTGCATTATAAAATCGGAAAAAAAATCGGTGAAGGTTCGTTTGGTGTCATTTTCGAAGGTACAAACATAATCAACGGCGTTCCTGTGGCCATCAAATTCGAACCCAGAAAAACAGACGCCCCTCAATTGAGAGATGAATACAGAACTTATAAACATTTACAAGGATGCAGTGGAATCCCTAACGCTTACTATTTTGGCCAAGAAGGTTTACACAACATCTTGGTCATCGACTTATTAGGCCCTTCTTTGGAAGACTTGTTTGACTGGTGTGGTAGAAGGTTTTCCGTCAAGACTGTCGTCCAAGTGGCCATTCAAATGTTGAACTTGATCGAAGAAGTCCACAGACACGACTTAATCTACAGAGACATCAAGCCTGATAACTTTTTGATCGGAAGACAAGGATTACCCGACGAAAATAAAGTCCATTTGGTTGACTTCGGTATGGCAAAACAATACCGAGACCCAAGAACAAAGAACCATATTCCCTACAGAGAAAAGAAATCTTTGAGTGGAACTGCAAGATATATGTCTATTAATACTCACTTGGGTAGAGAACAGTCCAGAAGAGATGACTTGGAAGCTTTGGGCCATGTCTTTTTCTACTTTTTGAGAGGCCAATTACCTTGGCAAGGATTAAAAGCTCCTACCAATAAACTCAAGTATGAGAAGATTGGTGACAAGAAAAGAACAACTCCTGCAATTACATTGTGTGAAGGCTTACCAAGACAATTTGCAGAATACTTGGACTCTGTTAGATCCTTACCTTTTGATGCTGAACCAAATTATGAAGAATATAGAATGTTATTCTTGAGTATTTTGGATGATTTGGGACAAAGTGCTGATGGAGAATATGATTGGATGCACCTTAACGGAGGTAAAGGATACGATGTCAGTATCAATAAGAAACCTAATTTGCATGGATACGGACATCCTAATCCTCCAGCCGAAAGGAGAAACAGAGAACAAAGAAGAAGCAGACACCATCACCAAAACCATCAACATGCTCAGCATGCCCAAGCTCCAGCTCAAGGACAAACGGGAGTTACCAACCAAGTTGGTGGACAAGCATATGCCAATGGCTCGACCCCACAAGGGTTCAACCAGCAACAAAGAGATTTGACAGCTGCTCAATTGCATCAACAAAAATTACAGCACTTGGTTAATAGACCATTGCCCCCAATAAAGCAAGAATCTCAACAAAGAGATTTGATTTCTAATAATAAAAACTATGAAAGTTCTCCAGCTCAAAGAAACCCTCAATATGATCAACAAGAGGCAGAAAAGCATCAATCATTTTGGTCCAAGATGTGTTGTAATTAGGGATAGACCCAGGACGTGTTGTTTAGATAATAAATTAATGATTACGTGAATTGGTGGGAGGAGCTCCTAGGGCGAGCCGGAAGTCGTAATGTAGAGATATTTAGAACTTCTCCGGCAAACTCATAATCCATATGATCACTCTTATACCTTTGACCACTATATGCCTAAATTATCTTGGTTTATCAACACAAGGCTGTTTGTATTGTAGCCAACGGAGCATATGATCAATACAGATTACTATATCACTTTGAGTAACTACATCCACAACGACCATTATATTGTTCATTAACTCCATATACCCATTGCAGTCGATTCTTGGTCTAATACATTTACCAGTGTATTCTATACCTTAACTTTTATGACTACTGTCCCCCGTTCATCGTTCAACTTCACTGATCACTATTTTATTCCTTTGAGCAACTAAACTCTTCGCTACACTCTACATTCACGAATAACTTCCATACGATCACTATATTCTATTCCTTGTCCTTAAAACTCTTCAACTTCGCATAACTCCGAGCCACCGAGTTCCAATCTGCCTCGGTAACTACCATTTCCGTGTAGGTTTTGGTGAGGTACTCTTGTATAGCCTCGAGTTCCTTCATGACCTTTTCCTTCTGGAACACCCCGTTTTCAACCATTTCGCTGGTAACAAGATCCAATTTTTGTTTGATAAAATCACTACGGTACTGGACCCATTCAGGATAGAACTGGTTGAATTGGGAACCCAAGGTTTTTTCGGGCTTGACGGTGTTCAACACCGAACCATCAACGAGTCTTGGGTTCTTGGGTCTATAACTGGTAACAGCAGTGATTCTCTCCGAAGCTCCAATTGGGTTAGGAGCAATGTGTTCGATTAATCTTCCTTGTAAGATACAAGCGTAGCCCTGTGTTGGGCCTGGAACCACGGCAATATTATCGGCCCCGGAACCCTTACCCATTCTCAAGGAAGTCTCTCCTCCAATCATGGTGGATGTGTCACTCAACATCAAAACACACACAAACGGATACGAGTCGTGGTGCCAGTTCACCACACAATCTTCTTCGAGATTCCTATGTTTCTTACCGCTGTTGTACTGTTCAATTTCTTGTTGAGCCTGTTCAGGATCCTTCATGCTGACGTTCGTGGAGGCGATCTCAAAATCAAAAATCACTTCCAATTCGGTACCAGCCATAGTGTTGATCAACTGTTGAGTTTTGGGATGTTTCCAAGCAGCGTAGGTGAAGGGAGCCAAGATTTCACCGCCATCTTTGACAAACCCTCTGACGGCACAGTCCTTACCAGAGGCAGAGGTAGTGCTGTATTTGGCGTATTTCAAAAAGCTTTCCTTTTTGAAAAGCTCCTGTCTCATAATCTTGACAGCTTCATCAGTGAACAAGGGGAAAGGGTCACTAACGCCAATATGGGAGATTTGCTTTGGGTTTGATAAACCCAATTCTTCCATGGTCAATCTTCTAGTGTTATCGAATTTGTGTTGTACGAGTTCATTACCAGCATAGTAACTCAAATGTTTTTCGGGGTCAAATTCCACTTTAGCAAGTTCAGCATCAAATTCCTTATCAAGAGTTGGTTTTAAGTACTGATTGTAAGTTTTTTCAGATACCCTGGCGTAAGGGTTACCGGCGTAGATATCTTCAAGTATTTCTGCAGACACGGCCATTGTTAGCTAAAGACAATATTTGCGTAATCACGGATCCAACAACTCATATTTATAGTGGTCATTCATGAGGGCTGGGTTTATCTTTGATAACGCACTGGATCTTATTCAGCTAAATCGATCCTAAAAGGGTAATAGTCGGCATGCATTAATTTCGCAACAGGGGCTGCACACAGGCTCGTGCGCGAGTTACAGTGTAAGTTTTTACTTAAAGGGTGAGACTTGGGCTCGCTATTTTTTGTCCAAACAGGCACTTGAGGGAGGATTATGGGACTCGATATGGAGGCAAGCATATGGCCGTACTCGGATATGTGAGGTTATCGGATATGTGGGGTATCGGATATGTGAGGATATCGGGTAAGGGAAGATATCGGATATGGGAAGATAGTGTTTAGTGCAACGTAGATAAGTAGTGGCCGGGCAGCGTAACTCACTTCGGTGCTGTTGTATTCAGCAACTCAGCAACCAGTTGTGTATTTTACAGCTCACCTGGCGATATACTCTGTTCTTTCTTTCATGTACTAATTGTTCCCTCAAATACTGGTTTCTTGTAAATGACAATCCTGAGCCCCCGGACTGCCTCACCAGCTCACCATCACGACACTTGCGAGAATGAAATACCAGAGCTCGTCAATTGTTATCAGTGCCAGGGGTGCCAAAAGTTGGTACCACCGTCGCACCAGAATTCCATTTTCTCTCGCCGGCACCCCGTACGGTTTCCGTCTCGCGTTTCGTTCACACCACCTCACAATCGCACGTCCTCACAATCGCACCTCCGCGCAAACCCAATCATACCAACTACAAACCAAATGGCGTCTCTTCAAAGCCAAAAACGATTAACAAAAGAGTACAAGGCCATCCAGGCAAACCCCCCACCATACATAACCGCCAAACCCAATGAGGAAAACATCTTGGAATGGCACTATGTCATAGACGGACCTCCAAGCACTCCTTATGAAAACGGACAGTATCACGGGATCCTTAGATTTCCTACTCAATACCCTTTTAAACCTCCTTCCATCTCGATAGTCACCCCCAACGGAAGGTTTGCATGCAACACCCGGTTGTGTCTTCTGATGTCAGATTATCATCCTGACACTTGGAATCCTGCTTGGAGTGTGAGTACCATTTTGACGGGATTATTAAGCTTTATGACCGGTGACGATTTTACCACCGGATCCATCAATACCACCGATAAATTGAAGAGAAAATACGCCAAGGATAGCAAGCATTACAATGTGCACGAAAATCCCAGATTTGTCAAGATTTTTCCCGACCTTGCTGAACAAAATAAGCTTGACTTGTTGAAACAAGAACAAGAAGTCAATGTGCAAAAGAAAGACACTCAATTTGATGTAAAAGACATACATTTACTTGATCCGGAAGATAAGGCCCGGCTACTTGTAGAGGATGAGGAGGTGCTGTCGAGGGGCAAATTTGCGTTTATTGGGGTTATTGTAGCAGTAGTATTTGCATACTTAGTAAAGAGTTAATATATGGGACACGTATGGACGCACTGACCGGAGCCTTGTGCGGGCCTGGTGCGACGATGGTGGTAGTTCGTGCCAGTAATTCCACGCTCGGCCCACGCTCGTTGCACTAGTTCCACTTCAAACCGCACTCGCAAAATTTTCACCCACCATGTTTAGTGTCTCCAAGCTAATCCCCAAAACGGCCCCCTTTTGGGCCAGAAACCTCTCGTCTTCTATCCCACTCCTCAACAAGCAGAACGCAGATGAGGTCAGACAACAGCTCTACGAATCAGTCAAATCCAACGAGACCCCAAAGCAAGAACCAGTCAGTGATTCGCTTCTTGATGTCTTGGAAAATATAGCATCTACACCAAAGAGTCACAACATATTCACCAATGACTTGGGATTCAAAAACACCACCACCATCGACCCCAAGTCGGTTGCTAGAGGAGTCCGGTTGAGTGGAGTTTTGGCCGGTAGAACCATCGATATTCCTCGTGGAAGCGTACTGAGAGGTGTAAGTACTTTAAACAGGCTTCTCAGCTCGAACAAAATCAGACAATTGCAGAAGATACAATCCAGACACATTCCTAAGGCCAAGTTACGTAAACAACAGTTGAGAAACCAATGGAGGAGGAGATTTCTTGTTGGATTTAAGGATCTTATGGCACAAGTTAGTGATGCCCGTAGGCGTGGGTATTAATGTGATATGGAAGTGGCAGTTGGCAGTTTGTGATCACAAATCACTGCACTGCAATAGCATTGCAATAGCACTGCAATAGCATTGCAATAGCACTGCAATAACACCGCCATTACATTACCAGTGAAATAACAGATCACTACAATCACACTTTAACTCACATTACAAACCAGTCAACTCCACAACCACCATAAATTCTCCATTCTCCCCTTCCAGGCCAACCTCACTCACTGCCATCCAACCACCAGGTGCGTGTACGTACCCACCCCCTACCCCGTGCCCATCGCGAACCACGTTGTATATAGTAATAACTACAGTCTCAATCTTAGTCTCAATCGCAATCTCACTATTTTCTCATTCTCATTCTCAGATCTGATATCGCAGAATTTTCTTATCAACTCCGGGACCTTAGTTTTGCATTGGCTCCCTCTATTTGGCTGTTGACCGGTGACGTACACAGGACATGCTCGAACCCAAGAACACACAGCGTCCCAACGCGGGCCATTGTGGAGGCTCTGAACCCAATTGCGTGTCTAGTATTTCCAGTGCCAAATTAGGCTCTGATGGAGATTCCGCTGGGGATTTGAATGGTGCCACAAATTTGAAGGGCTCCACAAACACGGCCACACACACACAACCGCACAGTTCCGTCCCAGCCAGTTCTCTGGCCAATTCACTGTCCAGGGGAATACCCGCCATCACAGGCCAAATCGATTACAACCAAGCAGTGCACATCTTTCCAGAGAGTCTAAGGCCATACAGGTCCACATTTTTCTCATACGGAGCATCTTTCCTATCCACTACCATAGGGTTCCCCTTGGACACCGTCAAGACCCGGATCCAGACGCATCCGGAATTCAAAACTTACTACGAGTGTGTGACAAAGACTTTCAAGGCCGAAGGAGTCAAGGGCTTTTTCCGGGGAATCTGGGCCCCACTTCTCTCCTCGTCAGCATCCAAGTCAATCAACGTGTCAATATTCACACAGTGTAAGCCATACGTGCACGACGCTATTTTTCCTCATGACGGGTTCGAAGCCCATCCATTTCTAAAGAATATCCCCGTTTGCTTCTTCTCTGGGATGGCTGCTGGTGCAGGGGTGTCATTATTTGCATGTCCTTTCGAGTTCACAAAGATTTTTGCACAGATCTCCAAGTTGGTCGAACGTCAAAGTAGTGACCGAGTAAAGCAACTTAGCAGTGCTTCCACCATTGCTACGTTCAAAAAGATAATCAAGTATGAAGGAGTTCCAGGATTGTACTCGGGTTTCAGGTACCACATGCTCAGAGACTCGCTTTCATCTGGTGTATACTATTGTGCTTACGAAACAATCAAGTACTCCATGAACCATTTCATCAACTCCAACTCCACCGTGAACTCCCCAATTGCCATCGTGTTGGCCGGAGGGCTCTCGGGAATCACCTGCTGGATTGCCATTTTCCCCATTGACACCACCAAATCTCGGCTCCAGAAACAGGTGGTGCTGAACATTTTCAGAAAGAAAGAGGGATTGGCTCCCAAAGTATATGATCCCATAAAAATCACCATCAACAGAAGCATGTATAGGGGACTCGGCATCTCCATGACCCGGTCTTTTATTGTGAACATGGTATTTTTCGGAACGTTCGAGTTCCTTATGGGCCATGTGGTGTAGAACTCCCTCATTGTAAATAGAATTTATAGAACTTATTTATTATGTGCATATGAATCGCTTTATCATACATATATTACACGAGCTGGGGGCCAGCTCTTCTCTTTGCGTCTTCATCTCTTCCTGCTCCTTCCTCTTTGCCCTTGTTCCTCCTCGATTTCCTCTTTGGTCAATGCCTGCTGTTGAGTTCTTTTTCTTGTTCTACGCATAGGAACATCGTCACTTATGAGATCACGGAGATTCTCTTTGAGTGGGGACTTGGACCTGGTCCTGTCTGAGGGATGTCCCTTGGACTCTGTATCTATATTCTCACCAAGCCTGGATTGCGTGGTGGAGTCTGGTGTTTTGAGGTCCACAGGACTTGAGTCGTCGGAGAAGAGTCTCGTTTTGGGAATATCAAGCGGCGCAAGTGGCTGGCTCTTTCTGGGTGACCCTCTGGCTTTGGGAGACTTAGCTGTCTTAGGAGACTTCGCTGTCTTAGGAGACTTCGCTGTCTTAGGAGACTTCGCTGTCTTGGGGGATTGAACCGACTCTGAGTATTGAGCTGGTTCAGGAGACTGAGGTGGTGTGCCAGAAGGTTCAGGGACCTTGGCTTGGTCACCACTTTCAGCCTCAGCCTCTGCCTCGGTTTTGCCTTTAGCATTTGATTGTCTCTTGACAGCGCTCCTGGCTGCCTTCTTTGGAGCCTTCGTCTTGGCAGCCTTAGCTTTAGTGACCTTGGGACCTGCCTTGGCAGCAGGTTTGGAAGCTGATTCTTTCTTCTTTGATGCCTTGGGTTTTGACTTGGATGCATCGCTTATTCCAAGTTCAGGTGCTTTGATAACAACGTCTGGCACTTCTGGCTCCTTCTTCGAAGTAGCTGCTCTCCTAGACCTTCTGGGTGCATTGCCATATGATTTACCATCGCGAAGAGAATGGATGGGCTCCAAGTCTTGGGGATTGATTTCTAACCCGAGCACCACCTTCGGTTTCTGCGGGACTGTCTCTGCTTTAGGAAGACTATTGATAGCTTGACTTGGCTTTTCGTTTGGCTCTTGGAGCACACCCTCAGAATTTCCCTCCTTCACCTCTGGCGTGTTGTCGACTTCTGGTTTGGCTGCAACTTCTGGCTTTTCCTCCAGTTTTATTTCGGGCTTTTCCTCCAGTTTGGCTTCTGGCTTTTCCTCCGATTTGACTTCCGGCTTGTCCTTCGATTGAACTTCGGGCTTGTCCTCCGATTGAACTTCCGGCTTGTCTTCCAATTGAACTTCGGGCTTGTCCTCCGATTGAACTTCCGGCTTGTCTTCCAATTGAACTTCGGGCTTGTCCTTCGATTGAACTTCGGGCTTGTCCTTCGATTGAACTTCGGGCTTGTCCTTCGATTGAACTTCGGGCTTGTCCTCCGATTGAACTTCCGGCTTGCCTTCCAATATCACTTCTGACTTTTCTTCAGGTCCATCTTCGAGCTTTTCTTCCACTTGTTCGAGATTTACTTCTGACTTCTCTTCGTCTTCTTGGGACCTTTCCTCGAGATTTCCATCTCCAATTTCTGGACCTTCCGACTTCGCCTGTGGTTGTGTTTTGAGTGGTGGCTCAACTGGCTCTTTCGGTTCTACTCTAGGGGTGGCACTATCGTCACTCTCTTTCGTCTCCAATGGCTGATGGCCCTGTATACCGGTTCCGACTTCAGCAGCAACTTCGTCATCATAATCAGCATTATCGTGTGCAACTTCTGAAGTACCAGTGGAACTCTTGGCTTCGGTGTCAACTATACTTTCTGCCTCATCAACAGAAGGGTCCTCGCCCGTAATCTTGGGCACAATATCAGCAACACTGGCATCATGCGAATCGACGGCGATTCCGCCTGAGTGCTGAGGGCTCTTGGGGTTTTCAGCATTTTCATGGTTGTCCAAAATAGTATTTTCCGTAGCTGGAAACTGTTGATTGTTGAGCTCGATTTCCTTGTCGCTCACTTCATCATCCTGTTCGACTTTAGTCTCAGTCAGATCAGACTCGATATTTGTGTCGTCATCATGATGAGGCGCCTCGTCCTTCTCTTCTGTGTGACTTTCTTCAGCCAGCTCAATTTCATTGACAGGCTCACTTGCGCCGGTCAACTTACTTTCATTTACAGTCTCACTTTCAGCGATATTGACTTCATCAACAGGCTCAACGGCTCTCTTAAATAAGCTCTTGACCCACAGAAGCGGTCTGATACTCCACCTCTGCACCTTGACTGGCCTATCCTCATCGTTCTCACCATTCTCGCGTGATCTCTTTCTATTATGTTCTCGTTGATCAGAATCTTCACCAACAACACCGACCTCACGAGACTCGGAGTCAAAAGACTCAGAGCTTGTGTGCTCACTCTCTGTGGGAACATCTACGAGCTCCTCGGTGATATCGTATTTGAGGCTCGACCCCACCGTTTGCTTGTCTTCCTTTGGCATATCAGCTCTAGGTAAGCTCACTTCAGAAGGAAAGATCAACTTTTCATCATTGTTATAGTCCAAAACTTCTTCCGCGGTGAACTTGGGTTCCACAAACTCCGGCTCTGTGACTGAAGTGGGACGTATAGGCTCATAAGAAAATGAAGGTGTAGAACTCAAAGGAGTTATATAGGGATTTGTATGAGGCTCTTCTAATGTTGCTTCTTCACTTATAAGAGGCGATTGAGGTTCGGTTTCTTGAGAAGGAACAATCACACGATCAGTGTCTGCCAAAGTAACTTCGGTTCCTTCGGGATACTCCACCACAGTGAACTTATCGTCGTTCGTATCGATAACTGGGGTTACGGTTGGAATTCCGTTGGTATTTGTATCTTCAGGAGTGAATGAACTGGGTGTTTCATATGTTTCAGGCTCCTTCTCCGAGGCCAAGGTGTCTTGGTGACCTGCCTCCTGATCTTCTATTGTGGAATATTTGTTTTCAGGCACAGAATCCTCGTTTATGATAGAATTCACGTCTTCAACAACAGAATCTTCGTCTTTAGAAGGGGAGATTTCGTCTTCAACAGCATTCTCTTCTCCCACAACAGAATCCTCGTTTTCAAGAACTGCAAACGAGCTGTCTACTGTTTCAAGAACCGGCTTCTCAATATCAAGTGCACATAGGGTATCTCCGGGAGCAGGGAACGAAGCCGTGTCGACATTTTCAAGCGCCTCCTCATCCTTGGGCGTTTGCTCATATGAATCATCTACGAACAGGGAATTCAAGTCGTCCAAGAACGGCCGACGTATGGTTGTAGTGCTGCTGAGTGGCTTGAATGGCTCACTGATAAACGCGTCGATTTCTGATGGTGTAGCTGCTTGTTGTGGCGGTCTGGGTACTTCGGATTCACCATTATACTCTGTAGCTTGGACTTCATTTTGGATACCAACTGAAGAATCTGTATGAGTTTGGTCAAGGGTATAACTCGAGTTGTCTTCCTTGTCCTTTGATGAAGGATTTTGATGATCTAATTCGTCCCCTTGATGTTCTTCTGTGGTGAGATCTTGTGGTGGATGTGCTTCTGTTGTATTCTCTTTCGCAGCATCATCTGGTAACATATCTTCAGCGGATTCTTTGATTAAAGGCTCTATTGGTTCGTCAGATGATGCACCCTCTTGTTCCTCGTTTACAATAGAATCCTTGTGCCTTTCCTCTCCAGCTAGACCCACTTCCTGGTCGACAACCAGCTTGTCATGCACCAAATCTCCTTGCTGAACACCGGCAGATGGTCTCTCTGAATCAGCCAAATCACTCTTTATGCCCTCGGACTCTTCTGGAATATCCAGTAAATAACCCAGATTTATCATTGAAGAGTCAATGTTTTCCAAAACAGGTGGCTCGACATCCAATATAGTATGGTCAAATCCTCTCGACATCGAATTGTCGGCCTGTAGATTAGTTCCCAGAGGTTCGGTGTCGTAAACGAAGGAAGCCTCTGAAGGTATGTCTTCCATCAACAGACGCACTGGCGACTCCACGGGACTGACTCCATCGGAAGCTGTATCCAAAGAATTATATGACACGTCGGCTTCGGACTTTTGCTGTTGCAGTTGCTGTTGTTCTTGTTTCTCTTCTTGGTCTTGTTCCTCTTCTTGATTGTGGTCTTGATCTTGTTCTCGTTCTTGTTGATTTCCTATTTCCTCTCCTTCGAGTTGCACTTGGTCGAATATTTTTGGCTTTGGAAACTCATAGTATTGTCCGAACCACGAGTGTTTCGAAGGAGGGAGGACTTCATGCTCGGAGTCAGAAGCAGACTCGAGGGGCCCATGTTCTTCCTCGGTCTGGGAAGGAGCAGATGGGTTCAGTTTCGTGGGATATGAAGGAATTTTAGGAGAACTGTGTAAGTCCGGAGTGTCAAGACTCTCACCCTTCGAAGTGTCCGAGAAAACTTCACTCTCCTGGGGTGTTTCGGAATTTGCATGCCCTTTGCCTGTATGTGTACCCACATGCAAAAGCCCGGGATACCCCTTCACTGTTTCCTCCTCATCTACATCCACGTTATCCAAAACAGGAGCCTCGTGATCTGATTCTGGCGAGTCTTCCTCCGACTCTGACAGCACGTCTTCAAGCACCGGCCTTTCGACCGTCATTTGTTTAACTTCTTTGAGAGGATCAAGTCCTAGCTCTTGTTCAATGATCTTACGGGCCTTGAGTCGAAGGCCATATTTTTTCTCTGTAGCTCTGAGCTTCTCGAGAACCACCTCCTCAGGCTCAGCTTTAACGGTTTGGAAAACAAAACGGGGGGCTTCTGGTGCTGTTTCTGGTACCTCTGGTGCTGTATCTGGCGTCTCCGGTTTTTCCTGAACTGTTTCCAGTTCTGTGTGTGATTTTTCAACAGATTTTTCTACTTCCAGCTCCTCGGTCACTCGGTGCCCTTCGCTATTTTTCACATCCACCTTCACTTGTTTCAGTTTGAGGTGCTTGTGCTCGTATCTATGCTCCACCCTTTGGCTATCATTTTCATTCTTGACTTTCTCATACTCAACTTCGACGTCTTTCACTTTTTCCACAACTTCTATGTCTGCTTCAGAACCTTCAGAAAGTGACTGGTCTTCTATGAGTAGTTCTGGATCACTCTGTGTGTCTTCAATTAAGTCGAATGGTTGGGGCAAAGGGGCCACCAACGTATCTGACGCTTTCACCTCGGAAGCTAAGTCGTGGATGTCTTGCTCCGAGAGCTCATCTCCCACAAGTTCTGTATTGAGTCGATCGTCCTGTGAGAGGAAATCGAAGATTTCTTGATTCAAACCGTGCTGGTGATCATGCTTATGCTCGTGATCGTGGACATGACTGCCTTGGAAGTCAATGTGGGTATCATCGATATTGTCAAACTGACTGTTATTCAAACTGTAAAACGTGGTGTTGTCCTCAATATTGGGCGACACCACGCTTTCTGCACCGCTGTGAACAGATTGTGGAGACTGAAAGAATTGGGGGTCAAGATGGTGGTCGAGGTTTTCGATAATTTCCTTGTCGAGGGCTCCGTTGTGACCGTAGAATGAATCATGTTCGTGAAGGTGTTCGTGGAATTGCTCATGGAGTTGGTGGACTTGCACGTGCTCTTGTTGATGGGTGCTGCCTTCTTGTGTGGCGTGATCACCCTGGCTTTCTTGGTCACTCTCCTCTTCGATTTCATTCTCACTGGCTTCTTCACTGACCTCTTCAATTTCGCTCTCACTGACTTCCTCGGCTTCTTCACTTGCTTCCTCACTTGCTTCTTCGCTTGCCTCTTCACTGGCCTCACTATCCTCAATATTCTTGTGTGGATACACAGAAAGCCGTGGCCGCCCATTGAGCATCTGGTAAGGTCCAGAGTTTTGTGCAGATTTCTGTATGTGCCCAGGCCAGGAGCTATGTTCTTCTTGTTCAGATTCTTCTTCATCTTGCACCAGCTCTATTTCTTGTACTTCTTGAGCTTCTTCTGCATCTTCGATATCCAGATATTCGGCCTCTTCTGAATCAACAATGTCCTCTACATCTTCAATGCCCTCCAATTTATCAGCATCATCCAGTTCCTCTCCTATATCCTCTGCATCACTGTATTGTCCTTCCACGGGATACTTGCTGCCAATTGTTGGACGGGAGTCGGTGGGCTTAGAGTCTGAGTCGCTTATGATCTCTACAATACTGTCGCTGTCATTGTCATCTGCTGATTCAGATTCCAGCTGTTGATTCTGTGTAACAGACACGTCACTTTTTCCTTGTGTGCCTGTAGATGCCTTGGGCCCGAGATCATCGTTTTCCAAAGGATCAAAGATACGATTTCGGTAGTATTCTCTGAGTGAGGTCTCATCGTAGTCGGAGGATAATTTGGACTTCTGGTCATTTTGCACCTTCAAAGTGGAATTGAACCTGGACTTTAGCGAATCAATCCAGTCGACTATCTGTTCAGACGGCTCTGGGGATCTTTGTGGCACTACCTTCTTGTTTATAGAAGGTACTTTTGTGCCCATGGTAGTTGGTTTGCGCTTGAGTTAGTGCGAAATAGAATCTCTGGAGAGCTACTGCCGGCTACCGCGAGGGTGCGAAATCTACAACGAAGGAGGACGCGAGGTTCCACGAGGTCCCATGAGTTACCGCGAATCTACACCAATCTACCACGAATCTACACCAATCTACCGCGAATCTACACCAATCTACCACGAATCTACACCAATCTACCACGACCGCAATTACCAAACGAATCTCTATTCACTAATTAAACTTCTGTGCCTCCTCTCTCCATCTCTCACTCTCCATCTTCCACCGTTGGGCATCGAGTTGGGACTCCAAAAGTTGCTGTTCGAGTTGCTTGACTCTAGCATCAAGCACCTCAACATCCTTCCTTTGTCTTTCTCTATACCTTCTGGCAGCTAAAGTATTTTTCTTTCTTCGCGTATCAGCATCCAAATTCTCCGGCTTATCAACAGATCTAATTTGTCTCTTCTTGATTCTATTACGCACCATCTCCACCTCTTTAGGTACCTTGAGCACTTGAGGCTTGGACGATTTGAAATAGTCATTAGAAACATCGACCCATTTCAATTCTGAAGAATCTTTACTCCGAGTATCTTGTTCAGATAATAGCAGCAGTTGTTCAGTTGAGGTTGTAGGGATGTTTTCGAAGGGTAAGTCGATTTGTAAAAAATCGGACTCAGAGACCGAGTCGCTTGAGCTACCAGTCTCTTTGTAAATATCATTATAATCTTGATTTAAAAATTCAAATTCAAAAGGTGAATGCAAAAGCAATTCATCTAGTGAGCGTTGCGATGTAGGCGACTTCCATAAGTTCGACTGCCATTCTTGTTCTTGTATGTGTTACTCGAGGTGTCGGCTTATCTAATTACCGACACTTTAATTAGCTTATTATTCAAAAAGTTACTTTAACTAATAAGCTACGGGTGAGGTTGTAAAGAGGGATTTTGAGTGGCTTTTATAATCTCGCACTCCGAATGAGTAATTTCCAATTTAGAAAAATGAGTAACCACAAATCTCATATGCCGTGCGCTGATCGTAGTTTGTGGGTTGTGTACAGGAGAGGCCATTCGAGTGGGTGCGGATGATAAATTGGGTACGGATAGGAGATACGGCGGATATACGGAGGTGGAGAGGAGTACTTGCGACGACTGCCACTGGACTTTGATGGAAATTATTTGTAGGAAGTTTGGGGTAAGTATCTCGAGCCAGAAAAAGCCAGTTGAAGAAAAGTGTCAACTCTAAACATCTGCAATTACGAAGGCCAGGTATGATCGTGCACTGCACATTGTGGGTTTGTTTGTTGGATTCTGTTTCTGGTAACGAATTGTTTGTGGTGCCATGACTCGTGGTTCTATGACGCCATTCTCTGGTCGTGGTACGTGTCCCCTGTTCGTAATACATGTATCACATCCAGCCCAGGGTGTCACCAGAGCCGTACACTACCACTTGGGACTCAGATAAATTACTACGTTTCATAATGATTCAAACGATGTCATTCTCTTCCTTAGTCAATCATCATCACTGTCCGCAAGCATTCATAAGGCTTCGTAACTACTGACATTTATATATTGTATCTGAGTAGAATCGTCCATGTCTCATATCATCCGGATCTGTGCAAATGACGAATTATGAGACATCTGAATCGAGGGCTACAAGTATATAACCGGCACCAGAGCTGCAACAGAATCACAATCGCCAAGCCTTTCGCTCAATTAAACGGTAAATACTCATGGGAACTCTCAAAAAGGACTGGTTCCAAAGATACTTATCGAAGATGTAATGATGATTTCAGTATTTCATTGACAAAATCTGTGACGGTCTTGGAGCTCCGGTTGTTCTCCAAAGAACACATTGAAAACAAGTTTTGGAATTAGACCAGAATCTTGTGTTGTATATGTCATAATCTACATTCGACGTAAGGATTACTCATCCTTCCAATCTCGTGTTTTGCATCACTATGCCTGAGAGTCAACAAGCTCCTTTAGTTGGGTAAAACCTACAAATAATCACTCACACTTTCTTTGTCCACTGGTGCGTTCAATTGGGTCCCTTTTCGCCCGGACATTCGAGGTGTTTGAATAGAGGATCAATGAACACTTCAGTGCCAGGGAAGTGTACTATAAAGGGGGTCGGATAGAGTTCCAAAGAGATCATTCAACAAGTAACAGAAGTGCTACAACCAGTCTGTTCAATTGAGTGGCTGGGTAACCGTCGGCAAAATAGCTGTATATGAATAGCAGAACAGATACACCGTACTCTAGAAAAGGTTCCAATTACCTCACGAGTCAATCTGCAACGTGGGCCCACTAGCAGCACAGGCTTACAGGCAAGTAAGCCAGCATTCTGCCAATTGAGATCTTTATGGTCCAGGATATGTCGCCGAGTGTCAGTTACGGAATTTCCACATTGGGATCTACTTCTGCCAAATAGGAAGATAAGCGGGTTCAAACGTGATCATGGTTAAGCATTGAAGTTTCGTGTCCAAGTATGACCGTTTTACTGCCTGGTTCCAGCACCAAAAGGTTCGTTTTAGAGCGTGGGTAGAGTTGAGGAAAGAAGCAGAAGAGACGCAAAAGTGAAACCATGAAAAGTCGATTCAAGGAGTAGTGATCGGGTGCTATATTATGATACAGAGCGAAAGACCTGCAAGTCACATAGAAGAATGCGTACAATCAATGGCCTCGAGGCCTATCAAAAGAAATCTGCACCCACGGGCAACCGATAGGAAACAATAGCCCCTTCCATCTGCATGGACGGGAGCCGCGAATCATTATTGGAATCGAAATTAACTTGAACACAGAGCTGCAAACAGAGACAATAGAGACTTTTACAGGTTAATCAAAGACAAGACACAACACGGTGACCCGAATCTCCATGCACATGGGTGCAAGTACTGAGGTGATGGCCATATGTAAGATCAAGTAGGGGATCGGTGTGAGTGTCAGCCGCGGTGGTGCACGGTATTAGGGTAGTGCACAAGACGGCGGTGGTGCGAGTTCTGGGTCGAGGCTCGGGCGACACGGTGCCAAAGCCTACCACGACTTAGAACTACGAACCGAGAACGAGAACCGAGAACTACTGCGAATGTGCAGTACAGGCCAGGGACTATCCACCCGCTCAGGGTTCCTGGCCAGCCCCGTCCGTCTCATTCGCTTCACTGGCGTCACTGATACGTTTCACAAACACGTCCCTACTAGGTTTCGGCAGAAACCACTATTCTGCACAGAGTGGTAAATCGGTCCTGAGAAAATGTCGAACCTCCAATCATTTCGCACAACCATGCGTTTCAATTCGAGGGGCTTATGCTGGTGTTAGTAAGAGGTTAGTAACTACATTGGATAAACAACAGGCACAGCCAGTGTTCAATGCTTCCACCAAAATGCCGTCATTCACAATATCCATTTCCAAACTGTCAGTACAAATCTCCTGATCGATTTCCCATCCAAACTGATCATTCCTCCAGGGTGCACTGAACATTTTACGCTCGCAAAAATTTTCCCTGCGGATACCACCGGCATCTTTCCATTACACAAAAAAAATAATTTAACTGTTTTAGTGAAAGGTTTGCGTCCAGTGGCTAATAGAATTTCTTAAAATAGATGAAATAACCGCACGTAGAAAAAGAAATGGCGAGGGCACCTGTGGAATGTGGATCATCAATCATCATGAGCTGGCTCTATGAACGGAGTGTAACAAGTGCAAGTGACTTTTCACCTGGCACCGTGGATGACCACAACATTAGAAAAACTTCTAAACTTAGCAGTTGGAGTACCCTTGCGTGACAATTGACCCTCACGCCTCATGAGCACGCCCTTATAGATGCCTGTAGCTATTCTGTTCCTCCCTAATCGTTCGTAACTCCTTCCTCGAGGATGCCTTATACCTTCACTCTCATTCTCATCTCACAATGTTTCAAAATTAAGGCATCCCCTGTTTGACGTGCGCTGCCCAAAAAGAGTTGGCCCTGATAACACGTTTCAATTGTAAACAAACAAACCACTCGATCGGTGAAAGGTCTCGCCGTGCACACCACTGAGCTCGGTACTAGTTGTATCAATCCCCTGAAATGTCACTTGTTAGCTCATAGGTGTCAAGAATTGAGCCAGCCTTTCATATAGTTTGTTTACATAATGCGACAATTGAGCACACCATCCTAATTACAGAGGCCTCAGCCTCCCATGCTGACATAAGCCAGGGATGCGCATTTATGTGCGATCAGATGCGAATTCTCAAGCTTCGGGATATATAGAAGCAGAGAGAGCTAGTCTAAAAGGTGTTATAGCGAGTCAATTGACATTCAGATGGAGTTCTGAGTGTTCTTCTTCATGCCGACGCTTTTTTTCTATACTTTCAGCCCCCCAAATCCGCAAGTTTAGCCTCTGATACAAACCTACCTGAAAGGGAATTGTAATTATTTTTTTTACAGGTTATTTCATTTCAAATTGTTCTTTTTTCTTTTTTCAGGTTCCCTAAATTCGAATTAGGATCGGCCATTAGTATAAATTACAAACAAAATTCCCTAGCCATCTACAATTTTCAATCAAACTTACATTCGTGTTGCATACTCATAATGGCTGCTGAATCGGAAATCGACAGAGAATCCCAACAACCCGTTGAAACCTACGAACCAAGAGATTCAATTAATCAAGGTTCTGCATTAAAGAACCATCTCATTGCTGTTTTGGGTGAATTCTTTGGTACCTTTATCTTTTTATGGACCGCTTTTGTCATTGCCCAAATTGCTAACCAAGACCCAACCATCCCAACCACCGGTTCCAACCCAGGACAATTGATCATGATCTCCTTGGGATTCGGTTTCGGTGTCATGGTTGGTGTTTTCTTATTCTTCAGAGTTTCCGGTGGTAACTTGAACCCTGCCGTCACCTTGACTTTGGTTTTGGCTGGTGCTGTTCCTCCAATCAGAGGTGCTTTGATGATGGTCGCTCAAATGCTCGGTGGTATGGCTGCTGCTGGTGCCGCTAGTGCCATGACTCCAGGTGAAATTGCTTTCACCAACGGTTTGGGAGGTGGAGCTTCTAGATCCAGAGGTGTTTTCTTAGAAGCTTTCGGTACTGCTCTTTTGTGTATCACTGTCTTATTTTTGGCTGTGGAAAAGCACAAAGCTACCTTCATCGCTCCTTTCGTCATTGGTATCTCTTTATTCTTGGGACACTTGATTTGTGTTTACTACACCGGTGCTGGTTTGAACCCAGCCAGAACCTTCGGTCCATGTGTGGCCGCCAAATCCTTCCCTGACTACCACTGGATTTACTGGATTGGTCCTATTTTGGGTTCTTTCATTGCTTTCGGAATCTGGAAAGTATTCAAAATCCTCAACTACGAAACTTGTAATCCAGGACAAGACGCTGACGCTTAATGTATATAGTTAGCATTAATATAATAATGAGTTAAATGTGATGTAGACTCACTACTTTGGCTGTTATTTGCGAGTATTAAACTTTTCGCACTCGTACTTTTAGTAGCTGCATTCTTGGATATAGTAACAGTATGTTTAAGGTTTGAATGTTTGTCTACTCGTAGACTTACGTGATCGAAGTATATACTGCAAAGCACATTTGCGTGTTTTCGAATCTATTAAATATAATGCCTGTGGTGTTCACACTATACCAGACTGACTGTATTCAGCACATGGCTTCTGATGATTATCTTATTATTCGGCCACTCTCCAATGCAGCCTCTACTCTATTCCTTGAAACACATCGTACAACAGCAACAACCGGTTGAGCCTACCGATATTGATCATTTCTCTGTACTTCAAGTTGTTCAACTTGCGCAACTCACTTTCAAGTAATAACTCGGTTTCGTGTCCTTTGACATCCTCTCTCTCACATTTTTCCAACAACACTTTCTCCACCAGCTTGAAATCTTCTATCAAATGAAGAATGTTGGCCATGTTGTACACAATGGAGTTCTTGAAAAAACTATATGACTTGTACTTTTTGTACCTGAATGCAAAAAATGTTTTGGAGGCTGCTCTATCAAGACTTCTGGGAATTTCCTGAATTTCAATGACATTCAATTGTACGAGCTTATAAATCTCGTTTCTGACCAGCTTCTCTTTGAGTAACACAGAATTGGCAATGGTTTTTTCATCTGCTAATTTCAATTGTTTTATGCACCGTAGGATTCTCAACACTTCTTGACCAACGGTCTTTTTGATCACTTCCTCGTAGTTGTGTTCCCAAACGTATTCCCGGAGTTTGGTGTATGGAATGGTGTATGTACCAGGGGTAAGCTCCACCACAAATGGAATACTGGTGGAGGCAGCCAAGAGTTTGAGGTGATGGTTTATCAATGCTGAGGGCGTGGAATCGTTTGTTGTGGGAGCGTCCATGAGGTAATCATCATCGTCATCACTGCCATTTTCAGACTTGATTTTGGGTTTCTTCAACGCCCTTTCAGCCTCTCCGAAACTGGCAACTCTCTTTTTAGTGGCCTCGGGTTTGATGAAGTTATGTGTGAGGATACTATTGGTGAGGTCCACCAGTTTAGGTAAGTGTCTGGCGACTTCGTGGGACTTGAAAGTGATGGCCTTTGTATCCACGAGCCTGTTCTCAAGCTCGGTGTCAAAAGACAAGGACGCTTCCGGGTCGGTGATGATATTATCTATGCGTTTAAGGTAGTGGCTGGTGGAGGGACTATTTTTCTCCACCAATTTCAAGGCCGTCAAGTACACTTGGGCCGTCAAAGGTCCCACACGAGACTCACACAAGTTGACGGCGGCCTTGGTCCATGCGTGTTTCTGGAATCGAGAGTACGAAAATGCTATCTCCAACTCCGGTGCCAAAACTCTTCTTCCTTCTCGCGTATCATACAAGTTGGCAGGCACAGACTCCATAAGATTGGTCAATTTGGCCCGAGCCGTCAGCTTGATTTCGCTGACCCTCTTCACCTCACTAACAGAAGCAGACCTGGGGGTTTGTTTCGTGGTCTCGTTGTAAATCTTATTCCACAAATCTTCCAACGGCAGAAAGTCGTGTGCGTGCACCACCTTGATCCATCCTCCGTTGTACAACTTTGTGATATTGGACTGAGTCTCGTAAATCACCTGTTTATCGGCACCCTTGGTGAGCTCGGCCACCTTCACGTGCCCTACCTCTATCAAATTCTGGATTAAGGAGGCACATGCCTCGTCGTATTCATCTCGTATGTGAGTGATGATCTGGCCACTGTGAAGAAGCACCAAGATCCCAGTTTCGTTGAAATGATACACTACACTGTCTCCTTCGTTCCAGAACAACACGCAGTTCATTTGTATCAAACTAACTAAGGTGGTTCTCACCAATTTTGGTGGTAACCCGGTTTTCTTCCCAAGGTCTTTAGCACTAAGACGTCCGTGGGAAATAAGTGCCCCAATAACTACGGCGGCCACTTCTCCTAAGTGTCGTTTAGCAGTCATGGTCATGAGGTTCGACATGGGCGACTGCGCCTGAGAAGCATCCAGGAGTAACGCCTGTGTTTGTACTGCCATCGTCTATATTGTGTGTGACTTTCGAACCAGGGCCTCTTAAATTTTTTTTTGCATCGCGCACTCCACTAAATCAGTTGCAAGTACATTTGGCCATTAGAAAGATGCTGGTGAAGATGGATTTGAAAAGGGCCAAGGCCGCCATTGCTGAGAAGGATTACGAAGGAGCGTTGGATTATGCCGCTTACGTGTTGGAAGAGGATCCAAACAACTACATGGCGCTTCTATTCCAGGGAAAGGCTCACCACCAGCTAAAGGATTTACACAAGGCCACTGTTGCGTTTGAAAAAGCTGTATCGCTCCAGCCCACCAATTTGATTGGCTGGAAGGGCTATTTCCAGGCGTTGGGTGACCTGGACCAATACGACGCCTTTTTCGACGTCCTCAAACGATACTTGGACCAAGTTGTTGCCAATGGAGACTCAACAGGCTCAGTTCTCAAAGACACCTCCAATTTCTTACGCAAGCACAACTACACCAAAAAACCCCAATTGCATGCCAAGTTTCTCTCTCACGTCGTGCCCGGGGGATCATTGCACGAGTTGGTGGGCAACTACTTTGGAAAAGCCGAGGACAACTTGGCCAAACTCATAAACTTGGAACTCACATTTTTGAAGTCTGAGGTGTGGGACGTGACTCATAAAGAACGACTCAAAATGTCCAAGACTCCCACCGTCGCCCAGAAGCTCGAGCTCAACAAACTAATCTACCCAGTGTACCAAAAGTCCCGTCTTCCCACTCTTTTCGCCGACTTTTTGAACATTTGCAACGACGACACTAAGCGTAATGATCACCATATCAAGCACTTCCAATTCAAATACGATCTATTGACAGTAGCACCCGAAAAAGATGCCATACTTGCTGAAGTCAAGGAATTGGCGGCCGATATGGTCCTTTTACGTATTCCGTGTTACTTAGCCTGGAGCTTCCACTTCGATTTCCTCGACATCCGTGACTTCTCTGCTCTCGTGCCGGAGGACATTGTGTTTGTACTCCACCACTTTGCCTTCGAAGGCTTGGGGCTCTTGTTGTACGGATTTGTGCACAGTGAGATCTTCCCGTTTGACAAGACGGCGATCTTGGATCAAGTATCTGCTTTAGCCAAATCCAAGACCGGTGTCGAAACAAAGAAAGAAGAAGCAGCAGACACAGAAGCAGAGGAGGGCGCAGATTTCGACGAGGTAGAAGAAGAAGATCTTCTCAAGGTAGTCGAAGAAGAGGAAGTCGATATCCATTCCCTCCTGGCAGAACAGGTTCTTGGGTATATAAAAGAAGGGTTTGCCAAGTCATCTGACTCCATTCTTGCCAGCAGAATTATCATCAACTACTTTCTCCATCTGAGAGAGTACGTCGAGGCTCTTGAGAGATGTAACAACGGAATACAGAAACTCGCAGAAGTGAAACGTACGTTAGGTGCAGACCTCGTTAACTCCAGAGAGGATATTATTTGTTCCTTGGCCGTTGTCCATACGTATCACGAAGCACCCAAGAACTTCGGAAGAGCTCTAGAGCTTTATGGGGTTATTCTCAAGTTGAACTCGACAAACAAGCGAGCCAGAATAGGTAAGGGATTGATACTCCTAGAGAAGGGTGACTACACCAACGCCAGAGAAATTCTTCAACAGGTACAAAAGGAATATCCTGAAGATCCAGATACCCTTGCCGAGCTTGGGTGGTGTGAAATCAAGTTAGGTAACTACGAGCTTGGAAGAACACATTTGAATAATGGCCTCACTTTCACAAAGAGGACTGATATCCGGACGTCAGAATTCAAGGCTCAAATTCTCTGGAGGATAGCCGAAAGTCACACGTTAGAAGGTTGTGAAGACGTCACTGTTCCATACAATTTTCTCATCCAGTCACTCAAGCAGTACAACAATTTCGCCCCTTCTTATACTTCTCTTGGATTGATCTACTTGAATAACTACGGAGATCAAACCAGAGCCCAAAAGTGCTTTTTCAAAGCGTTCGAATTGGACGTGGGTGAATTAGTGTCCGCCAAGTACTTGGTAGAAGACATGGCATCGAAGAAAGAATGGGATGTAGCTGAAGTTCTTTGTACCCAAATTGTTGATACCGAGAGATCCCGTAGGGCTTTGAAAGCAGAGGAGGATTCTTCTTGGCCTTACAGGGTCTTGGGGTGCTCGGCTTTGAATAAACAGGACGATGCTAAGGCCATTGAATGGTTTCAAACGGCCTTGAGAATGGAATCGATCGACTTCGAGTGTTGGGTGGGACTTGGGGAGGCTTACTTGAATTGTGGAAGAGTTGAAGCAGCCCAAAAGGTATTCCACAGAGCTTTAGATATGCGCCCGGACTCTTGGCACGTGATGTACTTTCTTGCAAAGGTTTTGTGTAACGTAAGAGAGTTTGATGAAGCAATTGATCTTTTACACAAAGCTCTCGAACTCAGACCAGGCGAAGAGTGTGTTTTGAATGCCTTGTTCCAAGCAAAAATCGACTACACGAAGAAGCTTCTCGTGGGTGGATTTTTTGGACGTGTTTTGGAAGTCAACAGCGAAGCTTTGGACTTGATGGTAGACTACAGTAAGATCAATCCAGAGTCACAATCTCTTTGGCTTTCACTATACCATTGTCTTCAGGTTTACCTCAAGATCCAACAGAACCTTGAGGAGTTTCCTATTCACAAGTTCGCCGATATTTCCGAGAAATTCCAGGATTTGATAGACACCACAGAACCTGTTTTGAACGAGCTTTCTCAAATAGACCAAGGATACAATTTTGAATCTGCCTTGCAGGAATTCAAAGGTGGGAAACATGTAGAGGCGATAGCGGGACTTGTTATCTGGTGCTTCAAGATCTCCATTCACTTACTTTCCAACAAAGGAAGGTACATGAGATCAACCAACTACTACAATCTTGGTTTGTCTTACTACCAGGCATTCACACTCACAGAAAAGGTCCAATTCAGGTCGTGTGCCATCAAGTGTTACAAAAAAGCTATACAATTGGAGGGTAAAAACGCCAATTTCTGGGTTGCTTTGGGTAACGCATATGCATCTTTCAGTCCACAAATCAGTCAGCACTGTTTCATCAAAGCAACGGCGATCGAGTCCCGTGATGGAGATATCTGGAATAATCTCGCGGCTTTGTACCTTAAGTTTGGTGATACGGAACTTGCACAAGAGGCTTTCGTTAGGTCCAAATCTGTGTCACCACAGCTGTCACAGTCATGGTTGGGACATGCATTAACAGCGCAGGCAGCAGAAGATGACGAAAAGGCATCCAGTCTTTTCACTCACGCATATATCTTGTCCAACGGGGGATCTCCATTGGCTCAACTTCTATATGCGTTGTCTATCATAGATAAGCGGGTCGGAAACTCTTCTCCTTCGGATACTGAAACTGCACAGGAGTTCAGTATTGCCAACTTTGCGATCCAAAACTACTTGAAATTCTACCCCAACGATAAAGTGGGATTGAAACTCGCATTGGCAATCAGTGAGAGATGTAAAACATTTGATTTGAGTTTGCAAGTGGGAAAGAAGTTATTGGCAATTCTTGAAAAGGAATATGAGGAAACCGAAAGTGAAAGAGCTCTCCAAGACTTCATCAACACCAAGTCCCAAATAGCCAGAGTATACCTTGCTGTCGAAAACTATTCTCAGGCGATTGAAGAAAGTGAGATGGTTCTCAATTTAATAGATGAAACAGAGGCCGACCAAAAGAACCAACTTTCGGCTCGGATCACTATTGGATTGTCAAGTTTCTTCCAGAAAGATACAGACAGGTCCATCGAAGAATTGAAGGTCATTTTGGGCCAGTACAATAAAGTGGATTCTCTTGTCACGTTGACGGCTCAGATTTTGAATGGGTTCGGAACAGAAGACTCAAAACAAGCGGCCACCGACCAGCTTTTGTCATTCCTTGAGGACAGCACCGACTCGTTGATTGTGGTGCTTACGTTGGGGGCCATAGCGCTTGGAGATGAACTTGATGAACTTCTTCCGGCAGTCAAGGAAGAGCTCAACGGATTGACACTCGCACAGATCACGAGCGACGGCAGAAAGCTTGTTCCTCGCATGCTCGAGGACATCAGCAGAAAACTCGGAAGTGTGGAATCCAAGATCTGGCACCGTAATGCTGTTTTGTTCCCACAGGATTACAATGTGTGGAAGAACATCAATAGTCAAATGGCACTCACAGTTGCACAGCTCAGTGACACCAAGTTGAGTTCCGTGGAAATGAGCCGGGGATACTCCAAGAGCAACAGTTTAAGAGATGTACATAGAGCCATTATTCTTGCGCCCCAAAGCTCCGAGGCATGGGCGAAATTCCACCAGGTTATTTAGAGTAATAGATATGAGTCAGAGTAGGGTACTCAAACACGCATTGTCGTGCGAGGTGCTGCCGGGAGTTGGTGGTACAGGCTCGCGATAGCCACAGGCTGACGGCACGGTGGTACGTGTTAGCATGCGCATTTTCGCAACTATTATCCTCGATAAGATAACAGTCACTACTGTGCGTTGGTGGAATATTGATAGCGGACACTGAACGCGTTCTTTCCATACATTACCCTTTGCATTTGAGCTGGATCTCAACTCAACACATCTACTGAACTACTGCGGTGTTGATCTCGCTTGTAAGCAGCTTGATTTATAAGTGTAGACACCACAAACCCAAGTTCTATTCGATTGGCATCTACTAAACAGGGTCCAGAAATGGTTTCCCCCCAAGTGGCTGATCTCGATAAGCTTGACCCTTATCTCAAGAAACAGAACGCTAAGCTCACTCAGGTAGTACAAAATTTCTTTACCAAAGCTGCTCAGATCATAGTATCATCCAAACATGACTCAGAATCCAAAGGTGAAGAAAAGATCAATAAATGGTTCAATCTTCTCCTACCCACGCTATCTTCATCCCTCAGCTCCAACAAGGATGAATTGAAGCTATGGAAGTCGTGTGGAGACTTGTCTCAGATTCCTCCTATGATCATTGAGACGTCTATTGACCTTCGAAACTTATCAAACAAACATGCATTGGTGCTTAAAGACGAGCACCACAATTTCTGGAACGTGGTTAAGGGCGGACATTCCAAGAAACACGAAATCGTCATCGAAAGATGGCTCATAGAATTCGATAACTCCGACGTATCTGGCTCCATAATCGATGAACTACCTTCAATCTACAAACAAGCCATCATACTTTTCCGCAGCCTTTACGGGTTTCTCAGGCTAATACCGGCGTATAAGCTCAGCCATGATCTCAAACAATACTCTGATGTGGCGTTGGTAACCAAGATTCTCGACGGCAAACAGCCTATAAGCTCCAAAGGGCGGATTGGGCTTTCCAAATCGGTGATTCCGCAGAATATGCTTACCACAGACTCCCATTTGATACAGAAGTCTTTTAGCGTCATTCGGACCACCGTGGGGTCATTGAAGGTGTCCACAATTTATAGAAGGCACGCCCAGTTTGTGGTTCACAACAGCGAAGAAGTGCTCTCCAGTCATTTTTACATGGAAGATTCTCAGGATCCGGTAAGTCCAACGGACCACACCCACGCCAGACCCGAGGCTAACACCTCCCATATTTCACATATTTCCCATCATTCACATACCTCCAGTAACTTCCACGATACTGAAGAAAAGAAGGAAAGAACAGACACCGGTGTGGATTCCAGGCCCATGTCCATATCACCCAATTCGTCCGAACAGTCGCCCCGAAAAGAGCCGTCGGTGCCTTCTGGAAGGCCGGCCATCCAGCCGTTCAGAGTAGGATCTATAGGAAGCTCGCCTCCTCCTCAAGGCCTCAATTATGGAGCCTCGTCTCTCGAGAGAAGAATCTCCATCACCAGCAACAAGTCCACATCCAACGCGTCGTTGGCAGCCATGCTTAGAAACCCCAGGGGAAGCACGTCTTCCACCACCGGGAATATCCCCATTTCTGGTACCAACACCTCATCTGTGCCTCGCTCGATCTCGTCGTCCCACGGCGATAGCGAGTCGCCCAACCCTGAACCGATTCCGTCCACGTCTGCCCCCAGATTCTCGTCGTCGTTCGGGTCAAGGGCCAGCAGGAGGTTCAGCAATACCAGTGTGAGACAAAGCGTGCTCCAACAGAACATGTACGATCAGAGCTATCTCGGTACAAGTGCTGGTCTGGCCACCAGTAACAACCCGTTGAGTGGACTTTACTTGGATGACGACATCAGCGACTTTGTTCGTATGATCGACAGCAAAACTGATCTCAGGTTTGCCAGCGGAGGAAGCTCACACCAATCAGAAAACAAGCCTAATCCCGAGTCTGACGTGTTGAACCGGTTTCAAATCATGAAGCTTCAGCACCAGCACCTCAGTGATAGCGTCAACCAGAGTTTGATCTTGCACGGAATCCATTCCAATCCTGCAAGTGTGCCTCCTGAGAGCAGAAACTCCAGCAGGAAATCGTCACACTCACACTCGGCGTACTCTCCTAATACCAGTACTTTCGAGCGCAGGCTGTCTAGTCATTCCGCTCAAAACATGCCGAATATTGACTCCAGGCTCCAGGGTGACAAAACAGAGTCAAAGGCTACTAGTGGGTCACCAAATGCTGTTGTTTCTGGGCTCTCTACCACTCCTTCGGTGTACACCAATCGTCGGTCCATTCAGTACGAGAACGTGTTTGAGGACGATGACGATGGAGAAGATTACTACCTACAGCTCAAGGGAACCCGCAAGGAAGAGGAGGATGACGATGGTCTATTGTTCACCATGAGTGACATGAACTTGACCAAGCACTAGTGTATGATATACGTGTGCAATCCATATTAAATGTCTATTTACTTGGAACGAAGCGACGAGTGTTGTGATTCGGAATGCACTCCGGTCGAATCGCCATATACTTTTGTTCCTCTCCCGCTCCTCTCATATCTCATGTCTCACGTTCATATCTCACTCACCTCCATATCTCATGTCTCACTTTCATACGCTCAGATCTTCTCACTCACTATCTCGATCTCACGCTCACTCACTAAACTCGCACCGGCATGAGACTACTAAGAAGATTCACCACCTCTGCCGTCCGCAGGTTGTCACCCCTAGAGCTCTACGACCTGCGTATCGCTTCCGGAAGACTCCGAGATGACCCTTATCAAAGGAAAATCATATCCAGTCTTTCAGTATTGCACCAGCTGTTAAATACATACGAGCCTCCGAAAGTAGAAACCCCAGACGTAGCGGACCTCAAACCTAAAACCGGCCTTTCGAAACTCCTCGGAACCGTATTACACAAAAGCTCAGTCAAAGAGCCAGACTTGGACGAGCTCTTGGCCAAGGACAATCCCGTCAAGGGAATCTATTTATATGGAGACGTTGGGTGTGGGAAAACAATGCTCATGGACTTATTCTACGAGACAATCCCGGCTAATTTACCAAAGAAAAGACTTCATTTCCATCAATTCATGCAGCATCTACACAAACGGTCCCACCAAATCAAAAGGGAACACAACCACAACGATTTGGACGTGATTCCTCTTTTGGCTAGTGAGATCGCTCAAGAGTCTACGGTTTTGTGCTTTGACGAATTTCAAGTCACAGATGTGGCAGACGCCATGCTTTTGCGTCGGCTCATGATGATGTTGATGAGCCCCGACCACGGAGTGGTGCTTTTCGCCACCTCCAACAGAGCCCCGGACGATCTCTATTTGAACGGGATCCAGAGAAAACTGTTCATTCCGTGTATCAAACTCATAAAGCGTCAAACCAGAGTCATTTACTTGAACAGTCCCACCGACTATAGAAAGATCCCCCGGCCTGTTTCGTCGGTGTATAAATTCCCCGCTCCGGGAGTGAAGTATGATTCTAAAGTGTTCCAAGCTTCTAGAGAATCGCATATTCTGGAGTGGTACGAGTATTTCAACAAGGATAACGACGACAAGAGCATCACCCAGGACTTGACACTCAACGTGTGGGGGAGAAGTCTCTACGTGCCCAAGAGCTCGTATCCGTACGTGGCTCAATTCACGTTCGACCAGCTTTGTGGGAAGCCACTTGCGGCTGGTGATTATCTCACACTAGCCACGTCGTTTCAGTCGTTCATCATAACAGACATTCCTTATCTCAGCATCGATGTCAGAGACAAGGTTCGTAGATTCATCACGTTTTTGGACGCGGTTTATGATAACCACGATAGAATTGCCGTTACAGCTGCCGCTAACTTTAAAGATCTATTTGTAGAGCCAGAAGACTTACAAAAGGACAACTTCCTGTTGTTCAGCAAACAACATGATACCGGAGTGGAAGAGACGTTTGAAAATGACGATTTGGTCACCAAGCACGGCTTCGACAAGAGCGTGGCCAAAAAAGCCGCCATGTTTGCTAATGACGAAGAGAAGTTTGCATTTGCTAGAGCCTTGAGTCGGTTAAGTCAAATGAGTACTACAGACTGGATTGAAACTGTAAGGCCCATAGAACCAGATCCTGCCACGAGGCTTTAGAGCCATGGACACACGAACAACCACGTTGACGTTTTGGCATCGTCGTGCCACATTTCAATTATTCTGTCAACTACGGTGGCTGAATTAGAAATGTATGCTCAGACCTCTGGCTATTTATTTATTTAGAAATACACGAAACACGAAGTAGTCGTGACACTAGTTTCGAAACCCCCAAAGTTTTCCGTTTATAGCCTCGAAGCTGTCATGATATCAATGTGAGCCAGATCCGTCCGCACTATAATTGTCAGAGGTACATTAATGTATTCTCTCGAGACACTATTCTACTGGTGGAGGACCGCAAAAGGCGACCTCTGAGGTGTGCCAGTACAAACCTGAACCCAAAGAATAGCCCAATACTCAATGACCCACACACCTCGGAAGTAGGGGACCTCATACTCGATTTACAAATGCCAAGTGCAATGGCTAAATTAGAGAATTTAAGCTCAGGGCGTCTTTGCTTTTATTTCTGATTACAAGAAACGCGAATCATAGGTAACAACAGGCGAATGGCAAATGTTCCATGCATGACTGAAGCCGATACGAGCCGGCAGACAGTGAGCCCACACGTTGGCCCGGCAGGTTGGAGCCGGGTTGGAGCCGGTGAGTTGGCCGGCGAGTTGGCCGGTGAGTCGACTGGTGAGTCGGATGCAAACAAAAGAGAATTGCCAGAGTTGTAGGATTCCAGGACTCATACTAGCTAGGCGTGCGCAGTGCAAGCTTGATTCTCCCAACTCTCACAGACTACATACTCGTACCCACAACATGTGTGCTTCACATGACTTGCAGAAAGATAAGTTAGAGCTCGTGCAGGTACCGATATTTGCCCATATGTGGATCTGGAATCCAAGAATCCAAGAAACGCGACACTCGTACCAGAGCTTCGTGCGCACCCCAATCTCACTATTGTTTTCGATTGCTTCAGATTCTGGCACTGGATTTGGTACGAGCATTGTTCTATATAAAGCACATTCTTTACTGAATTAGGCCATTTATATTTATTGGCAAACAGTGCCTCGATATTTAGCCGGTGTCACCGTTTTGACACAGGAACTCGGCCGATTGAGCTGATTTCCACCACCCTGTAAGCTCTCGTGCCCAACGACCCCTACACCAATCGTCTCTTTGCTTCCATGCCTCCCATCTGCCTCCCTACACCCAGTGCTACGCACATCTTCATATCCTCACGGCAAGATGAAATAGACGTGCGCGCACCGCCTGTTTGTTTTCGCCCCTGCGAAAATCAAACATGAAAATCTGAATTAAACTTCAGTTGTTTTGCTTACTTGCAATAATTGAAATTAAAACCACCATATCCCCCGTTGGCTTGCCATCTTCGAAACAACCTCAACTACCACCATCCAACCACTGATCCCATATCCCTCAGCCTGCCAAAGCCGGTATATGAATTCCCTCGCTATTTTCGTATTCTCAGTCTAAACTCGATTTTATTTTTAACCGCAGCTTCAAGTGTGAACAAGTGTCAGTGAGATAATTTTGCAATTCCTTCGTTTATCAACAAATACCTGTGTACACGATGAATCCGTCCTCCCTCAAGTCCACGGACTCCAACTACTACGATATTCTGATCAAGTCCACAAAGAGAAATAAATCCATCATCCCCCCTAAACGAATCAGCTCGCTCTCGAACATTGCTGCCGAAATGCACCAGCAACTCCCACACGCCCATACACATCCACATAACCACCCACATTCCCATTCCCATCCCCACGCACATGCACAGCCCAATCCCGGTTCCAAGCGACCCAGTGATTACTACATCCGCAAACTCAGCACCAGCTCTGTCAATTTGGCCAAACGCCCCATTTCAGGCGACTCCATAGTGTCTTTGAACTCTGCCTACTCGGACGACGTGAGCATGAACTCCTCAAGTTTCGATCCCCACGACTCACGATTGAGTTCCCTCACGTCCAAGTCCATTATATCTCCAAACGATTCTCCAATGTTGAACTCGTACGCCAAAGACGATGAAGCGCTTAGTAATAGCTTGGCCACCATTCAGGACGATAACTTGGCTGTAGATATGGACCCCGATGTTGAAGCTGACGAGCCAGACGCGTTGGCAGAGTCTTCTTTTGCTAATAGATCGGTTAACACCTCTGCCCAATCGATTGACTCGTCTGTCAATTCCAGTGTAAGTAGGTCGTTTTCCACTTCCACTGTCACCTTGAGTAGGACCAAAACGAAATATCTCAGCCAGGAGGAGATTAAGAACAGACAACGCAGGAGAAAACAGCAATACGATCAAAGCTACAACGAAGACGAGATTCTTTCCAACGACATCGATCTTGTGTTCAACGTACCGATGATCAAAAATCAATCGGAAATCTACTTCAAAAAGAGCATAAGGAACAACTTGGTCGATGACAACCACTATAAGCCATTCCCACTTCCTGGTAAACTCCGCAGCAATTCCACTCCTAATCTCAAGCCCCTTAATACCGTTGTGGATTCGGTGCCGGACAAAGTGGTGGAGGAAGACGAGTCTCATGACACAACCAGCTTTGACAGCTTTGACGTCAACGATGACTCGGAGATCATTACCAACATCTCGAATTACTACTCTCAAAGATCTAAGTCGTATTCCAAATTGGTTCAAATGTCAAGACACGATAACATGTTGTATAAGTTACCCAGTTATGTCAGATCGCAGTCGTCTCTTGACGATTTGAACTTGATTAGTCCCGAAAAGTTGAATATCATTGACCAAACGAGACCCATCAACCTTCCTCCCAAGAATCAGACTGATATCCTCAAACACAATAAGGAGTTGAAGAAGATGATGAAGGATATGGAAAGGACCTCCTTCTTTGATGGCAGCTCCTTTGAAGATGAATGGACTCAGTTTTTCAATGATAAGAACTTCAACAAGCGAATCGTGAACGAAAAAAACATCTTCAGGAAACTTAATTGGGACTCCAATTGTAACGAGTCTCTCAGATATGACTACTTCCTTAAGTTATTGACAATCAGAAACCCTGATCTCGTCGCGAAGATTGACGAAACGTTCGAAAAGTTGATGGCTGTTTATTCAAACTTGAACGAGTCGATTTTAGTCAACAGAAACGCAGAATTCGAAACCATCCTCTCAAGCGTTTTGAGCAGACCTTTGTTCACGTCCTGTCTTGGATTGTCATCATCTTTGAGCGTGCCTGATACCGAGGATTTCAAACAAAGATTCCTCACGCTTCTTTTTCTCAAATCCATTGATAATAACCTTCACAAACACGACGAAATGTTTTTGATTCCTGTGGTATTATTGCTATTTTCCAACAGAAGCATCAAGGAACAATACCGTATAATCGATTTGTTCAATTCTCAGATCTTCACCAAAGAGTTGAAGGTCAGCGTCAACGAATCGTTGGGTGCTTGGGCTCAAAAAGTACCCAAGAAAATCAAAACTTTCCTCCAAGATTTCAAGGATAGTGAATTCACCAACTTGAGCTTTAATCGATTTTTCGATATCTTGGTTCAATTCAATGATAAGTTGCCATTGAGTATATCTGCTTCGCTTCCTTCAACACCAATTGCTTTGAGTGAACCTTCACATCTCAACTCGTGTTCTTTGGAAGTAATATTCAGATTCTTACAGCTTCTTGTTGTGTACAATGTGAACTACAAGACCAAGATGATCAATCACAACAAACTCTTCCAGAGTTTCTTAACGGTGATTGTCAAATATTATCATATCAACTGGAATGACTTTAACGAACTTATAAAGCTCAACAAACCCATCAAATTGAATTTTAATGCTAGCAATTCTGTGAATTTGAATAGCTTCAATGACAAGTGGAAACTCATATTTAAGAGCATTTGAATGTCTTGAGCAGTGTATATTATAGATTCTGTACATACTCAATTACATGTCGATGTCTATGACATCTGGATTATTATGCACATTGGTTTTAGACGTTGAGGTTGACGTAGATGCTTTAACGAATCCGGTAGGCTCTGGCTCGTTGTGTTTATGAGAGTTTCTGAACCTGAGCATCTCTTTGAATGAAGACTCGTTCCCATGTTCGAGCTCAAACTCCTCCCAATCCTTGTAAGAGACCTTGGCGTTTTCATGAAGATACTTGTATAAAGTTCTGACCCTGTTGAACTGCTTGTTGTCCAATTCGAATCGTATGAACTCTTGTATTAGCTTCACAAGGGAAGAATTTGTGAGAGTAAGGGTCATCCATTTTTCGAACCACGTACGGAGATCCAACTGGCCCTTGTACTTTGAAGCGAGTAATACTATGAGGTCTATTGGGTCCAAAGACGTAGTGTGAATGTAGTCGTTCACGATCAGGAATGACTTGAGAATGAGTCCGTTGGAATATTCAAACTCAGAGTACAAAATTATGATCGGTTTGAGTAAGTCCTCGGGTACTTCTCCAATACACTGATCAAAAACGTCCCGTATCTTCTCCTTTTCTTGGTTGAATTTTATGAGCTTGATCAAGTAGTTGTTGTAGATTTCGAATCTGATTTTGTTGTCATTGAACTCCTTGAGTCCTACTTCGTATATGCGGAAAGAATCAGATATCCTTCCTTCGTCTTGAAGAAACGTGGCAAACTGAAAGAGCATCATCGGAGTGGCGTACTTTAACTCAATCATTTTATAGTAAGCACCCGAGATTCTATCGATATCATCTAAATAGATCTCCATGGTCTCGAAATAGTACGACCAGAGTCGAATGTTCTTAGACATTGGCTCCTTCTTAGTGATGAGAATATCCTCCAAAACCAGGAGTCCTTTCTCAACCTCGTTGGCATCCACAAAAGTTCGGGCCCAGCTCAGATAGATTTCAACCAATTCGTCCTCGGACTTGAATTTGGTCGACACGGCTTTGGTGTAGATCAAATTGGCGGTCTTGACATCTTTCCTGGAGCTATATACGCCGGCGTATTTGATCCAAATATCACACATGCGATAGTTGGTTGGAGAAAAACACGTCAATGGGTTTACGGTAGTGATGGCCTCCACCAATGTCTTGAGTAGCCCGTTCACGTCTTTATCAGCCTCGAAAATCTCGAATCTCTTGAACCAGTTATCGAGATTTTTGGAATCTCCTTTAAGGTATAAGTCATTGATCATGATCTGTCTGTTCGCTAGGAGCGACTCATACTGGTCTATGTCGTATTCACTGGCATCTTCTGTCAACCTCGTCTCGAGATATGACAAGTATGCCTCGTAGATCGCAGTAAAGTCGTGTACAGAGCTACACAACTTAAGTGCCTGGGAGTAATGGTGAACTTTGAGTTCGTGTGTATCACAGGACTCTACTAGAGTCAAGTGGCCGTATGCAAAGTCGTCAGGGAACCGTTGTATGTATGCTTTTGTCAATTCCTGGTCTTTGTAGAACTCGAATATGAGCTTCCAATCGTCACTTTCGTATTCGGATTGCTTGAGAATGTGTTTAACCTTGTCCACTCCGTCTTTGGACTTCAACTGGCAGAGCTGAACCAAGTGGTTTATATCGTATTTTCCAGAAGAAATGAACCTTATGATGATTTTGGATGCTAAGCGTGGGCTGAAAGGAGCTATTTTGGATGCAAATTGTAAGAAGAGAGGCCATACAGCGCCATGATCATCTAACAGGAGCGTTCTCAAACATTTGACGTATTTCTTGAGAATGTAGTGCACGTTTGATTGTCTGTTCAAAAATGATAGAAACTTATGCCAGATGAGAACGTCATCAAAGTACACCAAACACCGCTCAAAAGCTCGGTTCACGGCGTCAAATGTTTGTCTGTGGTCATACACATTCAACTCAGAGACCAGTTCAATCAACAAGTCCAAGTACCGGGACCAAAGCGGCTTTGTATCTTCCAAATTGAAGTTGTTACTAAAGTGAGCGATGGCGCGCTCCAAAATAAGAATCTTGAACGCAGAGTCTTTTGATTCCCCAAGATATTCGAGCCACAAGTACACGTTGTCTCTGTCCTTTGCTAGCTTTGTTTCCCATGCCACCAGCGACTCATCTAGAAATTGCAGCGGGTGTAAACTCATTGATCATATCTTGTTATACACTAAAGATCAAGTTCGCACGAGTTTCGCGCGAACACCCAAATCCCAAAAGCTGGTGCGAAAAATTCATTCGTTGACCTCCTTAACAGTTGAAGTAACCAAATAATCAAACTTAAAGGACTCAATGAGTGGTGCAGGTAACAGGGAACAGGTTTTCCCCACACGGATGACTTTGGGAACCATGAAAATCAAATTGAAAGGTGCCCAACAGGGACACTCCTTGTTGAAGAGGAAGTCTGAAGCTTTAACCAAAAGGTTTAGAGAAATTACCCAGAGAATCGATGAATCCAAGAGAAAAATGGGTAGAGTCATGCAAGTTGCGTCGTTCTCTTTGGCTGAAGTGCAGTACGCTGTTGGTGGGAATATTTCATATCAAATTCAAGAGAGTGTTAAGAATGCCAGATTCAAAATTAAAGCCAAACAGGAAAACGTTTCTGGTGTTTTCTTACCAACGTTTGAAACCGAAGTTGATGAGGATATCAATGACTTCAAGTTGACCGGATTAGGTAGAGGTGGTCAACAAGTTCAAAAAGCGAAGTTGGTTTACACCAGAGCTGTTGAGACATTAGTTGAATTGGCTTCTTTACAAACTGCCTTCATCATTTTGGATGAAGTGATCAAAGTCACAAATAGAAGAGTCAATGCCATCGAGCATGTGATTATCCCCAGAACTGAGAACACCATCAGTTACATCAACTCCGAATTGGACGAATTGGACAGAGAGGAGTTCTATCGGTTGAAGAAAGTGCAAGAGAAAAAACAGATTGCTGCCGAAGCTGAGGAATTGGAAGAGCAACAAAAACTCAGTCAACAAGCCGATGAGCAACTCGATGAGAAGGAGATAGAAGAGGAAGTTGAGAAGTTGAATCTCGAGCACGAGAAGGAGGAAGAACAAAAGGGAGAACAAAAGGGAGAGTCTGCTGAAGGTGAAAGCGAAGCCAAGGGAGACGACGATTTGTTAGAGGAAAAAGACCTGGATGTTATCTTCTAGTCAATATACGCATTAAAGGACGACGTGGGTGTAGGAGCATCTAAGTGTGTGCCAAGTGGTGCAGTGTAATACATTTGTCTCTGTGCGTTCACAATTGTGAAGGAGCTTATACTAAATGAGCGAATTTCGCAGTTTCGTTTACATCTATGTATCACGTGAAGCACTGATAAGACCTAGAGAGCGTTAACGGTGTTGGTAGTGACACCTTTCTGGCACCAAAAGGACGCTTATGATGAGCCCATTCCTCTTGCACGGGATGGAACATTGAGTGGTCTGGAATCGGGGATCTCTCCAGCAGCACAGTAACAAGCCCAGAAGCCAATTCAGAAGAAATGAGGTTGCGAATTTTAGTCTCTACAGTAATTATACGAAAACAGACCCCGTTTAGTCACAATGCTTAGATTGGCCCAAGTTCGAAGCCATCACCAGGTGGTACTCCATTGCCTGCGAGAATATGCTCGGGAGATATGCTTGGGACAATACGACTCACACTGAGATCTGTGAGATAAGAAGGAATACTCTACCATAAGAAGGAATACTCTACGATAAATACTCTACGATAAGATTCGATAACTGGTGGTAGAACGTAACACTACGGTTGAGGATCAAGCATGTAGGAATTGCAAGCCGAGATTCACAGTTGCTAGTGGTTATACGGTAATCTCTGGGCTCAGTAAGCTCACGATTTACATAGACAAATCGTATAGTTACGCAAGAGAGCGTTTGCTGTCAAACAGACAGGAAAGCAATTGGTGTCCCGAACATTCCAGGCGTATCTGTGTTGCGGACTGGACAAGCACATCGAACACATACCGAAACTCACCTCTCCGATATAATCTCCAGTGCAACAATGTGCAACGCAAATAGCAACACCAATCGCAACACCAATCGCAACACAATGTGCAACAGTTTATCAGTCAACGGTTCATTGGGCGTGTGTGCCCCGCTTTATCCGAGTGCTAACCTTATTTCGCAGCACCAGAGATTCTCGGGCCAATTTACAGAAACGAAACTCGGTCATCTACCGATATACGGCCAGGGGCAACAATAACATCCCAACAAAGGCGGCACCGTGTCAAGGCGTCGTGTGGGTGTGGAAAGTACTGGGGTTCATCCGACATGGGAGAATAGATGACCAAAAAAAGCAGTCATCTATCGCTGTCAATGAACTTTCAATGGTCGATTTCACTGCCAATTCCGCTGTCAGTTGCGATCATCTACTTCTCACTCGTATACACCACCCGAGCACGCCCCTACTTAAGTGCTCGTGTCTAAATCGACGGTCATCTATTACGTATACAATTTATCCCACTACGTAATTCCTATTATCTCTATACAAGAACCACGCCCCGCGCACGACCTCAGGGCACTCCCTTTATTTTCTTTTTGCGCCCGTCAGATGCAGTTGCAAAATCCAAAATCGAAAATCCAAAACTATAAATACCCAATATGTCCCGGCAGTTTAACAGTTAGTACTAGCTATGACTATCGATTCTGCCGCCACATCCGCCACTGCCACTGCCATTCCTGACGCCGTTGAGCAGTCAGTAATCAACACCGCCGTGGGCCCTGTGCCTGTTGCTTTCCCAACGATTGCCAATAACATTATCGATTTGTTCATGTTGACTGGCAAATCTGCCATTATTACTGGAGGTGCAAGAGGCATTGGGTACGTCATTAGTGAGAGCTACTGTCAAGCCAACTTGGCCAAATTGGCCATCGTGGACTACTCAAACAACGAAGAGAACATCGCTAAGTTAAGAAAGTCGTTCCCAAATACTCAGGTTGAGTTTTATCAGTGCGACGTTAGAAAAGCCGATCAAGTCAAGCACGTGATCGACTCTATCAACGAAAGTTTCGGAGTCATTGATATTTTTGTGGCCAATGCCGGTATTCCATGGACCTCGGGTGACATGGTGGATGCCGACAATGACGCCGAATGGCACAACGTCATGGATGTAGACTTAAATGGAGTCTACTACTGTGCAAAGAACATCGGTAGAGTGTTCAGAAAACAAGGTAAAGGATCTTTGATTTTCACTGCTTCAATGTCTGGTCACATTGTTAACGTGCCAAACTACCAAGCTCCATATAACGCCGCCAAGGCTGCTGTTTTGCACTTGTCCAAGTCTCTTTCTGTGGAATGGATCGACTTTGCCAGAGTCAACACTGTGTCTCCAGGATACATGGCTACTGAGATTTCTGACTTTGTGCCAAAGGATATCAGAACTCACTGGTGTAAGTTGATTCCAAAGGGAAGAGAAGGTGTTCCTCGTGAATTGGGAGGTGCCTACTTGTACTTGGCCAGTGATGCTGCCAGTTACACCACCGGGGCCGATATCAGAGTTGACGGTGGATATACTGCTCCATAAATATGTACCATAGATTAATAGATGATTCGAGTTAGTGACTATGAGGTCAAAGACAATAAGGTCTGACAGAATTGTACCATATATCAGATATTTGATCAATTTTCAGTGATGATTTTAGTCACCTCAGTATTGACTAGAACTTCCCTCGATTACCTCAATTAAACCTTTTGTATTATTGATAGTATGGAATAAATATATGCATTAGTAAACACGAACAGCTGGAGGAACTGGCTTACAGTCATTTTCGTCCAAGGTGGTTCTGATAACATCTCTGTAGTCCAATTTGACGTTATCTCCAAAGTTAGTTTGGTATGATAATGTGTGTTTTCTCCAGTTTTCATCATCTCTATCTGGGTAATCATCTCTTGCATGGGCACCTCTGGATTCTTTTCTGGCAGCAGCGGAAACAGCGGTTTGAGTGGCACAGGTCAACAAGTTTTGTAATTCCAAAGTTTCAACCAAATCGGAATTCCAAATCATCGATCTGTCGGTAGTGTTGACATGAGCAAAAGATTTGTCCACTTCAGTGATTTCTTCAACACACTTGTCTAAAGTCTCTTGAGTTCTGAAAACAGCACATCCTTTTTGCATAGTCTTTTGCATACTTAATCTGATTTCAGCAGTGGATTTAGTACCGGTAGCATTTCTTAATTTGTCCAAGTTTTCAATAGAGAACAATCCAATATCTTTTGGAGAATCCTTCAATGGAGTACCTGGAGCCAATTGGTCAGTGATGGTGTGGGCAACAGCTCTACCGAAAACAACCAAATCCAAAAGAGAGTTGGCACCTAATCTGTTAGCACCGTGGACAGAAGCACAAGCAGCTTCACCACAAGCGAATAAACCTGGAACAATTTCATCTTCACCTTTTTCGTTCTTTTTCAACACTTCACCGGTCCATTTGGTTGGAATACCTCCCATATTGTAATGGACAGTTGGCAAGATTGGGATTGGTTCTTTGGTAACATCAACACCAGCGAAAATATGAGCAGTTTCAGAAATACCTGGTAATCTTTCCTTCAAAACTGAGGCAGGAATGTGACTCAATTGCAAGAACATGTGATCCTTTTCAGGACCCACACCTCTTCCTTCGTTGATTTCCATGGTGATGGCTCTGGAAACCACATCTCTGGATGCCAAATCCTTGGCAGATGGAGCGTAACGTTCCATGAATCTTTCACCTTCAGAGTTAACAAGGAATCCACCTTCACCTCTAGCACCTTCAGTGATCAAACATCCGGAACCGTAGATACCAGAAGGATGGAATTGAACGAATTCCAAGTCTTCTAAAGGTAAACCAGCTCTAGAAACCATGGCGTATCCATCTCCAGTACAAGTGTGAGCTGAAGTACAAGAAAAGTAAGTTCTACCGTATCCACCACTGGCAATGACGGTTTTGTGGGCCTTGAATCTGTGCAAAGTACCATCTTCTTGGTTGTAAGCCATGACACCAACACATTCACCATCTTGCATCAACAAATCCATGGCGAAGAATTCAATGAAGAAATGGGTGTCATGTCTCAAACTTTGTCCGTATAATGTGTGCAATAAGGCATGACCGGTTCTATCGGCAACGGCACAGGTTCTGTAAGCCTGACCACCTTTACCGAATTCTTTCGATTGACCACCAAAAGCTCTTTGGTAGATTCTTCCTTCGTCGTTTCTGGAGAAAGGAACCCCGTAGTTTTCCAATTCATAAATGGATTGAGGAGCTTCTTTGGTCATGTAGTGGATGGCGTCCTGGTCTCCCAACCAATCAGAACCCTTGACGGTATCGTACATGTGCCAGTGCCAATCGTCTTTGTGCATGTTACCTAAAGCAGCGTTGATTCCACCTTGAGCAGCAACAGTGTGACTTCTTGTTGGGAACAATTTGGAAATACATGCGGTTTTGAAACCGGCCTCGGCCAAACCAAAAGCAGCTCTTAAACCAGCACCACCAGCACCAACGACCACACAATCATATTCATGATCAATAACATGGTATTTTTGGCCCATGTATTTGGCAGCGTTGAAATCAGTTCCTTTGATATCGGAACCGATTGTTTGTTTAACAATTTTCGTACTAGAGAAGAATCTAGTGGCTTGTTTATTAAGGACGTTACGTACACTTAACATGGTGAATAAATGAAAAACTCCTAGTAGATATTAAAAAGATTTTTTGGAGTCGCATTTGATGTGTACGGTAATGATTATTTGGATGGTTTTGATTGGATGGAACACACGGATTGGAGGAGGTGCGCGCGCCAGGCCGGCGCCCGGAGTCGGACCCGGAGAATCTGGGGTAACACGGATGGCCGGGTATGTCGCACGAGCTGGCACCAGCTGGTACGAATTGGTACGATCTGGTGCGAATTGGTAGCACTCTGTCTAACTTGCACCACGGCCTCGGACTTGTCACATGCGCGCTTACTTAGATGTCTATTAAATGTATGAACTTGAATCAATAGTTCATTTGATTTAGCAGTTTCTACTAAATTCAACAGATTCTATTTGGGCATTAGTCCCGGTGTCGTTTTTACTTGAATTCATATTTTACCTGAGATAGTTCCCACTCGATCAGTTCCTACTTGATCAATTCTTACTTGATCAGTTCTACTTGAGTATCAACTTCTCGGTGCTCTTGAACACATTACTCAACTTCTCCAAATACTCTTTGTGTAGGTCTTCAAACTCCTTCAACACCTTCATGTCCAGGTCGGTTTTCTTATTGAGCTTCTTGAGTTTGTGCTTATAGTCGCTTCTCACAGCGCTCAATGAATTAGAGTTATGGTTCTTGAACCGCTCGAAAACCATCTTCAAATCCTTGACACTGGCCTGTTTAGTTTCGGTGGTCACTGGAGGCAATGGAACCTTCAAGTTTCCCAGATTCTGATCGAGGGTGGGATTCATATTTAGATCTGACGCGAGGATGGAACTGATGATCTGTTGTGTTTGACTGGGATCGAACACCGTCACAATCAAGTTTCTTCCCTTGAGGGATGTTTGTGCAATGTTGGTGAACTTCTGAGTGTCGGTGGCGCTGAGTTGGATATCTAGGTTATCGAAAATGCTGGTATTAGCTTTGCCAAGTTTGAGGTCGTTGGCCCTTTTTTGGAATTTGTCTACCACGGCCTCGAACTTGGAACGGGCTTCTTTGAGGTCAATTAGCTCTTCAGCAGATTGAGGAGCGTCGTCTTGTGGGTCTTTTTTGTCCTTTTTTGTGTCTTTTTTGGCGTCCTTTTTGGCGTCTTTTTTGGACTTCTTACCTCCTTTGGCAAGTGCCGGAGATGACGTGTGGAAGAGCGCCACACCCACTTTTGACGATACGAAGGTGTTCACTGGGGGCGTGGCTATCACTGGGGCGAGTTTGAGTGTCCTGACCACACAGGTCCGGCTTCTATAAGCAGAGATTGGTCGGTAGAGGTTTTTCAACATATTTTTTTCAGTGAGCAGTGAGGCCTCAAGTCACTGCGAGGAGGACGTACAAAGTTAGAGAGGAATGGGAGTGGCATACGGCATACACGTAGATGGTAGTAGGGAGGTGGAATACGAGCAGTGAATGGGGATTTCAGTCACACGCAGGGAAAGACGTGGGTTCGTCGTGGTGGGGCATTTTCAGATATTGTCCGACATTGTGCCTCGAAATTTCGGATCATTTATTCTCGGACGTGTGAGGTCATAGAGTGAGACACGAATCAGATTCGACTCAGATTCTCGGGACTCAGATTCTCGGCGTGAAAATTGGGTGAGAATTGGGTGAGATTAAGCGATGACAGCACTCGGTAGAACTCCAGTGAGCCAGTTGAAGTTCAGTAAAACTTCAGGAGTTGTCCACGTGACTATGCTAGTGTGTCGAGGCCTCCAAAAAGGCGTGTGCAGAAGCCTCCAAGGGCGTGTAGCGACACTTTGAGTGTCAAGCCCCACAACGTTCAAGTGCCCCACCTTTCGCATATAACAAAGCCGAGCGAACCCGGAGCACACCGAGCTGAAACACCCGAGATTAAAATTTCCGGGCCAGTCAACCGCCAACTGCCATCAGCCACTGCATCCGGACACCATTCTCCAGCATCCACACCCAGTGCACTCGGGGCTGCCTTATCCACCACGTCACCTCTAGACCCTCACACCAAACACTAATCACCCGATTTAGCAACCAACCGCGCGTTGCAGCAACTTTCCCCTAATACCGGACAGGCACTATAAATAGGGTGCGAGTCCACGACCTTTCGAAGTACTTACTAAAACCTCATCCACTAAACACATCATCATGGCATACGAAAGTATAATCAACCCCAAGCTCGGGTCCTTACCAAAAGAAGCACCTGCACCCAAAAAGAACGTGTTGGACTTGTTCTCGTTGAAAGGTAAAGTGGCTTCAGTCACGGGATCTTCTGGAGGAATTGGATTGGCAGTTGCCGAAGCTTACGCCCAAGCTGGCGCAGACGTTGCTATTTGGTACAATTCCAAGCCTGCTGACGACAAGGCTGAAGCACTTTCCAAAGAATACGGCGTCAAAGTCAGAGCCTACAAGTGCAATATCTCGGACCCTAAATCCGTGGATGATACCATTGACAGTATTGTCAAAGATTTCGGAACCATTGATATTTTCGTGGCCAACGCCGGAGTTCCTTGGACCGTTGGAGCCATGATCAAAGCCAAAGACCACGATGACTGGAACAAGGTGGTTGAATTGGATTTCACTGGTGTCTACTACTGCGCTAAGAAGGTGGGACAAATTTTCGAGAAAAACGGTAAAGGGTCGTTGATTTTGACTGCGTCGATGTCTGGACACATTGTCAACTTCCCTCAACAACAAGCTCCTTACAACGCAGCCAAGGCCGCTGTGATCCACTTGGGTAAGTCCTTGGCCGTGGAATGGTCTCACTTTGCCAGAGTAAATACCATTTCTCCAGGTTACATTATCACTGAGATCAGTGATTTCGTGGATGAGCACCAAAAGCAAACCTGGCACAAGTTGACGCCATTGGGCAGAGAGGGAACCACCCAGGAGTTGGTGGGTGCATACTTGTATTTGGCCAGTGACGCCAGTTCGTTTACCACGGGGGCTGATCTTATTGTAGACGGAGGATACTGTGCACCATGATAGAAGGAAAGTTAAATATACAGTAATAACCATATAGTAACATGCAGTACCATAACCATATCTGAACATACAGTACCACACCTCACGAGACATGTCTACACTTCACTATACGTCTACACACATCTCTACACAATCTCTACACACGTCTCTACACAATCTCTACACGTCTCTACACAATCTCTACACACGTCTCTACACGTCTTCACACGTCTTCACACGTCTCTACACACCACACTCCCTTTACGCACAACTAATCGATCCACCCTACTCTCACAACCACTCAACTCAACTCTCATTCTCATTCTCACCATTCGCACTTTTATCCACCATGAACCACGACGACGACCTCACAGCCTCCCACTGGGACGACGTAATTCCCTCTGGCACCCAGTCGTACTCGGTCTCCGGCAGTGCTTACTTGAACCCGGAGTTCAATGGGTTCCAGGACCTTTCACTCACCCGTGAGCTGGACTCTCACACCCACTCGCAATCCGATTCAGAGCCTCAGTCGCAGGAGTCTGAGGAGGATAACGAACACGAACGCAACACAGGCCACGAGGACCACGAGGGCCACGAGGGCCACAGTGTGCATCTTGGGACACTGGCCAGCCAGTATGGCCAATTGGAGCCCCTGGAAGCGCCGGAATCGCCCGTGCAATCGCTGGCACACTTGGGAACGGAATATCTTCTGTCTGGAGGTGTGACTGCTTACGATACAGCCAGAGCAGAGCTCGACCAATTGCACGACATGAAGAGAGACGAAAGGGCTCAACAAAAGTCGAAACTCTTGGACCAACTAGCAGACGCAGATGACTTTGACCACCAGCTCGAACAATCGGTTGTTCTGCCCAAGAAAGTCACTCAGTCAGACCTGCTTTTTGGCGACACTTCCAGCCCCATAAAACTCGACTTGCTGCAGGCAAATGCTAGAAGTGACTCGAAGACAGACTCAAAGAAGGATGTCAGAAAACCAGCAAAGAAAATTGCTTTCAAAAGACCAAGAAAGTTCACTCCTGCCAAAAACGTGTCTCATTTGAATGCCAGTCGACCGGAGGATGGCGAGCCTGCACCCTTGGGGCCCTTGGGATCAGTGGAGAATAAGTCTACCGAGAGTCTTCCGAAGTCTTTGACTACGAAGGAAGATTTCGTGAAAGAATCAGAAGCTCCATTATACGACCTTAACCCCGATAAGGCCACCAAGACGGACGCTCCGAAGCCGGACTCGAACCGGCGTAAACGAGCTGACGCAGACGAGAAGGTCGAGTTGGACATTTCTGTAAGTGATCCCATGAAGGTAGGTGACATTACCAACGCCCACATCGTATACACCATTACCACAAAAAGCAAGAAACAAACCGATTTGTTTCCCAGCACAGAGCCATTTGTAGTCACCCGGAGGTACAAGGACTTCCGGTGGATCTACCACCAGCTCCAGAATAATCACATTGGTCGCATCATTCCTCCTCCTCCGTCCAAGCAAACGTATATCGGACGGTTCAACGAGAGTTTCATCGAGAACAGAAGACTTTCGTTGGAGAAGATGTTGAGCAAAATCAGCAACATCCCCATTCTCTCCAAGGACGAGGACTTCGTGATGTTCTTGACCAGTAGCGACTTCATCAACGAGTCGAAAGAGCGCGAGAGAATCAGTGGCTCAAAGGCAAGTTTACAGAATAACGAATCCTTGGATGACACAGCCGACACCAGTTCTGCCAACAGTGGGTTCATGTCATCAATCTTCTCCATCTCAAATAAAGTACAGGAACCAGACGAGTATTTTGATATCAAGAAACATTACATTGACACTCTTCAACAGAACTTGAAGAGCTTCCATTCGGCCATTGAATTGATCATCAGCCAAAGAATTGATATTGTAAATATCATCGAACAGATCACAGTGTCTGTGGAGGAGCTCGCGGGGTTGGAGATCTCCAAGAAGACGTCCGATATACTCTATGCGTTCAGTGAGGTTCAGCTCAAGTTACGAGACAATTTGGACCGCGTCAATCTCCAGGATCACTTGACTTTGGGGTTCACCATCGAAGAGTATTTGAGGATCATTGGGTCCGTCAAGTACGTTTTCGAGCAGAGACTCAAGATCTACCAGTCGTACCAGAACAACCTTGCTGATTTGAATAAGAAGAAGGCACTGTTGAACAAGTATAAGCTGAGAAACCAGGTGGACAAAGTCAGTTTGCTCAACTTTGAGATTGAGAAGTTGCAATTGAAAACCGACACATTTGAGAGGAAGTACAACACAATAAGTGACACCATCAAGGAGGAAATGGAGAACTTTGAGTTTGACAAGATTGATGATTTCAGGAACAGTGTGGAGATATTCATTGAGAGCTCCATAGAGTCACAGAAGGAAAGTATTGAGTTATGGGAGACGTTTTATGAGAGACAGGGGTTATCTGCATACTGAGAATAGAGCTAATAGGTACTTTAAGTCATCAGGGCAAGGGTCTACATACTGGGGAAAAAGCAGTTTCCATACTGTCAAGCACGGCATCTTTGTGTCTATGTAGCGTTGTGTAGTGATAAGAAATGCATTATGTATCCACTGACCTAGATAAGGCACCATTGCATTCACGCTTCTCTACACGTGAAGTAGTACAAACATACATTTCAGTTTGCACTTTTCAGTGATCAAGTTATTCGATGTGTTCTAAGAGATGGAGAATGTATATTCGTGTCACGGTACGAAGTAGAAACGCTTATTTTACAAGAGCAGTGAGCCAACTGACACAATGGTACCACAATATCCACAACTTCTGTCTCTCAACTCTCCTCTTCCCATTGTACAACACAATGCTCTTGTACGTATGCCACGTGATTACCATCGAAATATTCCGGTGGAACATAGTCCTCCTCGTCCGTGAACACCATGATTGTTCCCCAGGCCATCCCGTTGAGTATGTCATTAGCACTCAAGTCTGAGGATTCCTCGAGATCAAGAATGGCCTTGGGCATCAATTGAAGCTCGAACTGGCGACGAGAAGAAGGATTATATGATGGATTGGGAACTGTGGATATCACCTCCAGTTTCCCGCTGTATGAAAGAGGCTTTCCTCCCAAATCGTACCGGAGAACTTGGCCTGGATTGTGGCCCACCACGTTGGTGAAGTTCTCAAATACTGTGTCATCCAACATCTTGGTGATTTTGGCAGCTTGAGCGTTGAGTGGAGCACCGGTGCTGGGCCCGGTTTCTTCGTCTTCGAACGACTCACTTTCTATGAGGTGTCTGTATTTCTCCAACTCGGGACTGAGGTGTTGTTTTTTGAACCTTTCTTGTTCTACGTACACAAACGACCCGGAGTACTTGGGGAGAGTGTATGGCGTAGAACTCACAGACAGGCCGAGAGGAGTTTCAGAGCCGAGCGTCTTTGCAACTGAGGCGTAAGACTGACTGGGTCCCTCTTGTTTGTCAGTTGACTTATCGGTTGCATTTTGATTTGATTCTACAGTTTCAACTCCTTTTTCTACTGGCTTTTCACCTGGCTTTTCACCTGGCTTTTCACCTGGCTTTTCACCTGGCTTTTCACCTGGCTTTTCACCTGGCTTTTGATCTCCTTTTACACCTGCTTTCTCCGTTGAAGGCTCGACTGGCTTGGATCCCCCAAAAGGATTAGAACCTCCTGAGAACGGATTGGTCCCTCCTGCAAATGGATTCTCTTTCGCAAAAGGATTGGCATTACTGCCAGCTTTATCAAACGGATTCTCGAGCTTCAACTCACTCTCCAACTTCTTCTGGAGCTCCTGTTGTTGTCTGGCAAGCTCCTGCTCCTCCTCTTCCTGGAGCTTTGCCATTTTTACTGGGTCTTTCAAGATTCCTCTGAAGGCCTTGATGGAACCTTTCTTTCTCGAGCAAGTGATTGTGCTTTTACACCCGAAAATGTAGATCACCCGGTCGTACTTTTCGTTGTTGAAAGGCGAAAACGCCTGGAGATATAAGGCCATCTTCTTGCCACAGTTGTCACACGTGACCAACTGAGGATCTGGAAGGCTCTTGTCGTTCATCCAAATTGGTGTTCCTCCAAGTAAAGTGTCCATGGTAGAAGGAGCGGCCTCGTGGTACTCTTTGGTACCCACCTCGGGAACTTCGATGTCCCTGAACCCAAGGAGAACCTTGGATGTTCCACTCAAGTCGCCGTCCACCAGCTCGTCGTCAGAGAAGTTATCTACTGAAGCCATGTTAAAGAAGCGATGCGATCGCGAATATATTTACAAGCTATACCTCCAGTCAGTGGGACTATTATTGGCACTAGCACCAGCACCAGGTGCTGTGTGGTTCAGTGTGTCGCACGACGGCGAGGCTATGGCGGTAAGCACAGGTGCAACATCTGGACATCGTGTTCACCGGCCTTTATATACAATTTGGGTGGTTCTATAAGTACCTCTTATGCTCTATCTCCTCATAAACTTGCACCACATCTTTTTCCAGGAACTTGCTCCAATCGCTGAAGGTCATTCCACACTCCTGGCCGTTCTTGATCTCTGAAACATCATCTTTGGCGTGTTTCAACGACGATAAAGTTCCCTTGAACACCTCTTTTCCGTTTCTCAAAACCTTCACCTTCAGCGATCTCTTGATGGTTCCACTTTCGACCTTACACCCGGCAATCTGGGTCTTCTTCTTGTTCTTGTTGGTGATGGTAAACACCCCCACAATGCTGGCCTCGGCAATGACTTTGTGTTCGATTATGGCAGGAAGCAAACTGCTCAATTCCTCAGTGACGCTCTCAATGAGTCTGTAGATGATGTTTTGCTCCACAATCTTGACGCCTTCCCGTTCGGCTCTGGCCTGGATGGGCTTGGGCACCTTGACGTTGAAGCACAAAATCGATGCTCCAAGAGCACTGGCAGTGTCAAGATCAGAGTCCGTAGGAGCACCTGCGTCTTGAGAAATGACCGTGGCACTGACCTCGTCATTTCCCAATCCCTCGATACTCTCCTTGACTGCCTCCACCGACCCGGTGACGTCGGCCTTGACGATGTACTTGACGACCTTCTTGGTGGACTCGTCCTCCTGGAGGAACTCCTCTTTGATGTCTTCATCCGAGAAGCCTTGGAGCTTCAACTCGTTGATTTTCTCTTGTCTCTCGAGCTCCTCCACCTCCTTTTGTCTCTTGGAGTTGATGGACTCGATGTCCTTGACGGTGGCCAAATCCTTGGCACGTGACTCTCTGTTGTCGACGACCTTCTTCGCTATTTGCTCGGACTTGGCCTGGATGATTTGCTCTCCACTTTCAGGCACCTCTTTCCATCCCCAGACCTGAACTGGCGTGGAGGGCCCGGCCGTCTTGACCACCTTGCCGTGCTCGTCCTTCATGCCACGCACCTTACAGTAGGTGGTTCCGGCCACGAGAATGTCGCCTGGTTTAACGGTTCCTCGCGTCACCAAAACAGTAGCTATGGGTCCCATTCCTTTTACGATCTCACTCTCGATGATCCAGCCCTCACTGGGAACTCCCTGAGGCTCGGCTTGGAAGTTGTTCATCTCACTGAGTGTCACCACGGCCTCCTCGAGTTTATCCATGTTGAGGCCTGTTTTCCCACTCACCTGGACGGTTTGAGTGTCTCCACCGTAGTCCTCAATATCGATGTCGTATCGTGCCAAATCCGCCAAAACCTTGTCGATCTTGATACCGGGCTTGTCACACTTGTTGATGGCGACGATCATGGGAACCCCGGCTTTTTTGGAGTGTTTTATGGCCTCGATGGTTTGCGGCATCACCGAGTCGTCGGCTGCCACCACGAGAATCACGATATCAGTGACGTTGGCTCCTCTCTGTCTCATCTTGAGGAACGCAGCGTGGCCTGGGGTATCGAGAAACGTGATTTTGCTTTTGGAAATGGGTGCTGTCACCGAAAACGCTCCAATATGCTGCGTGATTCCTCCAAACTCTTTGTCTACGATCGACGATTTCCGGAGATAGTCGAGAATGGTGGTCTTTCCGTGGTCCACATGACCCATGATCGTCACGATGGGCGGTCTGGGCTTGAGTTTGGCGTCGTCTACGGGCGCAGGAAAGAGGTCCATGCCGGTATCGTCGTTCATGGTGATTTCAAATCCGTATTCATCGGCAATTAAGGCCACGTTCTCCTTGTCGAGAATATAGTTGTGTCTGAGGTTATCGTAGCCAAAGTCCTGGAGAGTTCTGAGAAGCCTGTTCAACGGGATATGGAGAATGTTGGCTAAATTGGCAACAGTGATGAACGTGGGCACAGAGATTTTGACTTTTTCCACTACTCGCTTCCTTCGGTGGCCCAGTTTGTGGGAAACTTTCTTGTTCTGTGGCACAGGCGTTGGTGTGGCAGTAGGGCGTTTGCTCATGGCACTTCGAAGCTCCTTGAGTCTCTGGGCTCGGGAAACTTGTGGTGGAGAAGCGGCACTATCTGGTGAGTTGAGATCTCGGTTCTCGTTCCGGTAACTTCTGTTGTTGGCGGCTGAGTGTCTGCTTTGTGGTCCTGATCCGTTTGCAGACCTGGGTTGTGCATCTGGGGGCAGTCTGAACCGATTGGGACGGTTGGTTTGTGGTGCAGGTCCATTCCTTCCTTCAGCTGCAAATCGCTGAGCGAATCTGTTGGCTTTTAGCGGCTGCTGGTCTCTAAGTGGACCAACACACCCAAAACTTCGGGTAGCACATACCACCGGCAGTGCAGCTACACGATGCACAAACGTGTCGGCAATACAACCCCGTAGCACGGGGACTGCTCTGGCTAACACTGTAGACATGGTCAAGATGAAAAATTTAGTCGCGCTTTTGTATTAATGCTATATGCTTGTATATGCTTGTGGTTATAATTATACTTATGATTGTGATCATGAGATGATGCTTGTGAATCGCTCACTGCGTGGGCCCTACTCTGTGTAGCTGAAATCGCCATCGGAACTGACAAACCCGAACACTTTTCCCTCATTCAAAGTGCTGATCAAGTTATCGATATCTTTGAAGTTGGAGTTATCCATGGCAAACTTTCTGTGTCTGCTGCTGTGGATGTGGTCATCGAAATGGTCATACTTGACTCTGCAGTTCTCACAGTACCCAGGTCTGAATTCTCTTGTTTTATCTTTGTCTTCCTGGGACTGTTTCTGTTTTTTCATAAAGATTCTTCTCTTCAAGTTGTTGATGTTCTTTGAAGGAACTTGTGAGATCGTAGGCCCGAGCCCGTTTCCGCCGTGAAAGCTTCCGGAGTCAACTGACATTTGGATGGCATTAGACGTACCGTTGTACCCTGAAGCAGCCACGTCGAAGAACCGGGAATTGGAATTTCCGGGAACACACGACGAGTTTCGTGTCAAGCTGGGTTTGGGTCGCTTGAACATCTGCTTCTGCACTTCAACCGCAGCATCGACTTCCACTTTGTTTTGAAGCCGAACTTGTTCTGGTTGTTTGTGGTGGTGTTCTGCTCCGTGTTCCACGGATCCTTGGCTGATGGTGCTGTCGTTATCGGAAATGGGAGCAGTTTGCTTGTGTACGTGCGACTGTTCAAGATTGGCCAACCCTTCGCCCTTATCCAGGTGAGGAACCTGGACTTGCACTTGTTCGTGCACTTGCTCTTGCTCTTGCGCAGTGAGCTGTTCAGTTTCGCTCACCTGTGGAGGTTCACTGCCGTCAGCTACTGTGGTTGCCAAGGAACTGGAACTTACTCTCCGAGCTTGGATTCTACTGACCAACTCGTATGCTTTGAGCTTCAAAAGTTGTCTGTAATGGGCAGACTTCTCGAAGCTTTTGAGTCGTTTAATCTGTTTACTTTCCAGGTTTTCTCTGTCGGCAATGAACGGACACTTCCCGTCCAAAGTGAGATGGAACTTGGGAAAATCGTCGTCACCCCACTGTCTCACTGCTATAGGACGCACAGACTGCAACAAGTCGTAGACGTAGATGTAATTATGATCCAAGTAGTGCAAATCCTCGCGTCGAGCGTTGGGATCTTTGTCTGTTGACCCGAAGATTTTTTCTTCTTTCAACAAGTTGACCAAATCCCCGTTCTCATAGGACGCAGACGCCATGTAGTCGTTGTCACTGACACCCAAATTCTTCAAGAACCGAAACACTTTCTCGAAGTTCCACACCTTTATCTTGGACTTGGAAGCATCGTGGAAAATATCGTTAGCAGGATACGACACCGAAGGATTATACGATCTTCTGCTGACAATGATGGTGACATCCTTATCGTAGAATGGCACCACCAAGCTTCCAACGTATTTCAACCCTTTTTGGGCTTGTTTTTGTTCAAGTAAATGAGATGAATTATGTGTATCTATACCTTGAGTATCGAAATACACCACGGAATTTTTCATGATTTTGCGCCATGTTAGTCTCCATTCCAGGAGCTCATCACCCACGAGTCTGTTGAGTTTCGTTTTGTATTGATCGACACGCAAATTGGATTTAGTTGGCGCAGGTAAACGGTTGTGTTGATTTGAGGTTTGTGGTTGAAGTACTTCATGTTCTTTCTCCAAAACGGGGACATTGGAGTCGTTCAAGAGTTTGGTACGCTTCTTGTTGGGGGAAGGGACATTACCGCTGGTTTCACGAAGAGGTGGTCTCGCAAGATGCCTTTTTCTTGTCAAGGAGTCCATGGGATAGTAGCTTGTTTTCTTCACAAAAGGAGCGCGGTTGAGGATTGGGTTCGCGACTGACACGTCGCGGGCTGGCGAGGCACCACGGGAGGTTCACGAGAGCGAGATGCTACCACGGGAGGTTACACGAGAGCGCGATGGTAGAGCGTGCGCGGTGCTAGAGCGTGCGAGCCACCACGACAGTCCGCCAGCTACCACGATGTTCGATGTGGACTCTATTCTCCCTCGTCCCATTCGCACATTCGTCTCGTACCTCCAAACATGCTCCAGCTGAAACAAATCTCTCAGGTGCTTAGTCAGGCCCTACACCCGGTCCCCTCCTCCACGCCCCCCATACAGTCCACGCTGGCGCTGGATAACGCACTTGCTGCCCCAATAGCCATTTCTCTTCTCTCCAATAAAGGTATTCCCTTGAGCACAGTATTCAAACCACACGAACATAAAGTCAATATCGACAACATCAAAATCTACCTGTTGCTAGCATTTAATAACTTCAATGCGTCACACGATGGCACCAATTGGAGTGTGTGTGAAATCGGCCCGGATCTTCGAATCATGATTGAAAAACTAAGCTACACTCACCAGCCCAGAGACGGCGAGTCCGAGGTGGATGAAAATATGTACGTGGTGATTGTGTATGACGACCACCTTCCACACGCAATAGCGAAAGCCAAGCTCACGGGGTTGGTGGACGCCCTCAACAAGGGACTAGATGGGTTTTAGGGAAGAACTTGAAGAAAAGACTTTATAGAGTTGACCATTTATCCAGTTATATATTATGCTAATGATTACACAGACTGAGAGAACCATGAAAACCATGTCCCTCCTTTCATATCTCGTAGATAGTTGAGTACACGTGGTGCTTGGGTTGAGGAAGTGTAGTTACGAACGAGTCAACCGCACAAACAAGAGCTAGCAGCCTCGCTTGACAGTATTTGACGGCCTCACTTGACAGCACTTGACGGCCTCACTTGACAACAGCCTCACTTGGCCATGAGCTCGTCCTCGTCTTCCTCCTCGTCGTTATCGTCGTCCTCATCCATGTCGTCCATCAAACTCTCCTCGTCAAAGCTCTCTTCCTCGGTATCGTACCAGAAATCCTCGTCAATTTGATCGTGTTCGTTCTCCTTGAGTCCAGCATTCCCATGGCCGAACGCATACAACTCCAGCTCGGGCATTATGAAGTCCTCGGGAATGTCTCTCTTCAGCTTCTCTACTTCCTGTAAGACTTTTTTCTTGTATGCTTCTGGGTTCTTTCTCAACTCTACTGAGGCGTCAATATTAGCAGGGGAGGAGATGTTGGGATCTTCTAATAAGGAGATGATGGAGATCATCACACTCTCCACTGTCTGTGCAGGGCTCCATGTTTCGTTTTCCGGCTCATCGGCCGTGGGGTCGCCTCCCTGGTGCAAAATGGAAATACACAATCTTCCATCCTTGTAAACGTTTGGATGGTAAATGGCCGGAGTGAATCTGAAAGTTGGGGGGCTGAAAGGGAAGTCGCTGGGGAACCTCATCTGGCCCTTGAAATAGCCGCCGTGGTATACGCTTTCTTTGTTTAACACCATGATTCCTATGTTCCATAAAAAGATGTTATCGTCATCTAATTCGATGTGGAAGGATGGTATGCCCTTTTTGGGGTCCGTAAGGTCTCTATATTGCCGTTGTAAGATGGCAGCAGCGGATTTGGAGCTCATGTTGTGGTATTAGGTGTAGGTATCAAAAAGATTCTTGCAATCACGAACCGGGGGATTTCTGTGATTGAGATATAGGTAGTAATAAAAGTGGTCGACAGAGAATGTGAGTGGGTCTATAGTATATATGCTGGCTCACAAACAGTGTCACGACGTTACAAATGTGGAAATTAGGTGGTGTGCTGGGGTGGTGTTAATTAAATGATTAACAAGTGTAGACGAATTAGTAATTTGCAGGGAGTGAACAAAACAAATTTGAGATTGAATCCGAGAACAGCGGAACAAAAGAAAATCGTGAAACTGGGAATTGTTACACAATGTGCATGCGACTGTGCATGCGACTGAGTTGGTTATTGTTAGCACGGAGGGATAATGTGGTGGGAAAATGGGGTGACAGGCGACGTAGCGGGGCGTTGGTGGGTGGTTCTGGCTCTGGCTGAACTGGGGGTGAAGTTGTGGTGCATTTGTGGTGCATTTGGCTGACTTTGGCTGACTGCTTGTGTGTTGCCTGTTGCCTGCCTCTGGCACCGAGATGTGGAGTGTGGATTCGCACCATCGCTGGCCTGCACTGGCGCCGCGGTACTGCCTGGGCCGCGTAATTTGTTGGCCGTATAGTTTGTGGGCCGTGCAATTTCTAGGCCGTGCGATTTCTAGGCCGTGCGATTCCTAGGCCGTGCGATTCCTAGGCCGTGCAATTTTTAGGCCATTTGGCATTTGTGGGCCCTACAATTTCTAGGCCCTAAAATTAGGCCCACAATTTCTAGGCCTGTGGTGGTGATCAGCATATTTCTAGTACACCACACGTGGAACAGGTCACCTGACCTGCTCTGCGACTCGTGGTGTATACTTTGGTGGTTACAGTAGCTGCGTGATAGCGCAGGTTGCGTTCATTGCTCGTTTCTTCGTGTGCCATTCGCCTGCGATGCGAGCTTATCGCCTGACATCAACCCTAAATCTGAGACCTTTGAAATAGCAATGAATTATATTTCTTCTACCGGTGTACACGTCATCCAACCCTGCAGAGTTATACCTACAGACTTCTACCTGCAAAATCCAACCCTGCAGAGTTCCACTTGCACCTGCAACTCATCTATCTATTCTATCTACCTCTACGCTACTCTATCAACACTCCTCTCTCACTAAATCAACACCCAAAGGGCCCCCGTGACACAAAAACTCGACTCCCCCGGCCTCGCCCTTGGCCCTCGCTCGGTCCCAGTCCACAGTGAAGTGGAACTTATTCCACGAAAACCTCTCCATGCGTGGAAGTAGCCGTGCATCTTCTTCACTAAACACCTCTCGTAAATACAGACACAACCGGTCATGCTGCTTGTGGTAGAAGTCACTCCAGGCGTTCTTCAAAATGTGCTGCTTGGCGGACTCGGAAAAGCTGAGTCCACATCGTTGTTGGAAGCTCCAGGCCTCAAAATCGATTCTGTCGAAATCAGAAATATCTTTTCCCATGTGCTTTTTCAACAACCCGAGCCCTGCCACAGAGCTGTAAACTAGCTCCACCACTTGGACGTTGGCTTGGGTCCTCATGATTGTCCTGAAGATGGAGCCTAGTGGGTCCAAATTGGGACTGTCTATGGTAAGGTGTAGGTGCGTGAGTTGGTTCTTGAGCACTACCAACGTATCTTTGAGCATGGTGCTCTGACAAATCAAACAGTTGTAGGTGGGAGCGACGCTGAGCTTCCGTAGGTTGACGAGCTTGGGGCTGAGGGGAAATAATAAGTTGATGCCATTTTCGTAGTGTTCCTGGTTCAAATGACTGTACTCTTTGACATTGAGTGAGAGGTCAGATATCACACTCAACTCGAAACTAGTGTCCAAAAGCCTGGATAGTTCCGGCCCCTTGTCGATCAACATCCCAGCGAGACTGAGCCTGGACAAGTTGGTGTACTTGTACGAGCAATTGTTTGCCAAATACTCGAAAAACTCAAACCAGTGAGTCAAGCGAGTATTGTCATTGAGCTCATTCAACGCCCCCACGTTCATGGCCACAAAGTCGGTTATCTCGAGACTCACGAGCGAGTCCAACACCCTGGAGCGTTTGAGGCGATTGGCTAGATCCGCAAAATGGCCACTTTTGCATTTGTTCTGGCTGTATATCTTCAAATGCTTGAGATTAGGCATGTAGAAATCAAGCCACGGATCACACACCGGTATCGTACACAGCACCACGGCGCTTAGGTTGAGTGTGTTCAAGAGTGCCGGGTCAATGGACCGGTGTGCAAACTCGTAAACACAAACACGCAGAAGAAACGTTTGAAGATCGTACTGGAATTGCTGGCCAAACACCAGGTTTGCGCCGTTGACGGCCCCGAGAGAACCTCTGGACGTGTTCACATCCGCTATGACCAACGACTTCACCATTTGTGCGAGCTTAGTGTTACGGACCAGTTTGGTGAGCTCATTAAACTGGTGCACTGATACTGTAGTGAAGTCGGCCGAGTAATTGGGCAAATACTTTTTGAACAGACGGCGAAGATAATTGTCCTGAACGACCACAATGTTCTTATATAGTCTGTGAGCAGCAGCTAGGTAGAAAAGGCGGGATACCAAACACAAATTGACCAAATCATTTGTGTTCAAATACTGAAAGATTTGCAGTAGTAGCACTTCTGGTAGCATTTCTATATTGTGAGACTCTTGCACGGTGTCAGAGTCGAAGAAAAACGTGGGTCTGAACCTACTGGACCTCCGGCGTCGGTACAGGATCCTAGTATTAAACTTCTGTTCAAGGGACACAAAGTCTCCGTCGTCCAGTCCCAGCTCCAGCTCCAGCTCAAACCCATTAGAAGCCATGGACATTGACTGACGTAATCGCGAACTTATCTTTGGGGGTGGCAGTTTCTGTGGCCGTAACCTTCTCGCCTAGCGCTCGCTCACATGGCGAGACCCTCGTTCCAGTCGCAGGGGTTTTGGCCGCGCTTTGGCACGGTGAGGTTCTACCACGATGGGGCTCTGGCACGGCGAGACTCTGGCACGGCGAGACTCTGGCACGGCGAGACTACGGTGTCCGCACCAGAAAAGATACCATTTCGATATTCGCCCTTAGGCCTGCGCGAATCAACTGTATACCCAAACTCAAACTTAACTTAGAGCATTGCCCCAAACAAGAGGGAACACATAACTACACTCAGTCACATCATGCTGTCCAACAACCTCGGAACCCACAACGGGTCCACGTTATCGTTATCGAGTATCAACTCGCAAGCCAGAAACTCGTCCACTTCTAATCTTAGTCTGGTGTCAAATATTGATCCATTTTACGGATTGTCGTTTAAAGTGGGAGTGGCCGAAAATAAAAACACAACTTATAGAAGCAAAATGGAGGATGTGCACACGTACGTGGCCAATTTCGCCGAAAGATTGGATTGGGGGTATTTTGCCATTTTTGATGGTCATGCTGGTAAACAAACTGCAAGGTGGTGTGGGAACAATTTACATACTTTATTGGAACAAGAAATAATTGCTAACGAAGAATGCATCGACGACACATGCGACATGAAAGACAACTTGTACAGATCGTTCATCAAGGCTGATGACTTGATCATCAAAGAAGGAACCGGGAATAGTGGAAGCACCGCAGCAGTGGTTGTGCTTTTATGGGAGAATAAAGATGGCGTTCAATCCGATATCAAAAACCGAAACTCCGGCTACAACATGCTGGTGGACTTCTCCAACCAAAGGCGAATGCTTTACACCGCCAATGTGGGCGATTCTAGAATCGTTTTGTATCGAAACGGTGAGAGTTATAGACTAAGTTATGATCATAAGGCCAGTGACATCAATGAAATAAACCGGATAAAGGACGCTGGGGGATTGATCATGAAGAGCAGAGTCAACGGGATCTTGGCTGTCACCAGGTCCTTGGGCGACTCCTATATGAAAGATTTGGTGGTTGGTAAGCCGTTTACAACTTCCACTGAAATCAGTGAGCATGACCAATTCATGATTTTGGCGTGTGACGGCTTATGGGATGTGATTTCTGACTCCAAGGCGTGTCAGATCGTAGAACAAGCCCTCAAAACAAACGACGACCCCGAATGCGCCGCAAAAAAATTATGTCAGGTAGCAATGGACAATGCTACTACCGATAACATCACTGTTATGGTGGTCAAATTCGACCAGTCCATATTTAAATCTAATGATTAATGACTGTATTTAATACATACATCCTACATGGATTGCAAGTGCCACTGTTTGGCCTCTTCGATCTCGTCTGGTATCATCTCTTCTTTTTGCACCTTGGGTCTATACCAATTCAAGGCCAAACTACTCAACACCACACTCACGGACGAGGCTGCCATGGCGGCACTGGCCCAAACAGGACTGAGTCGAGAGTTCTTGTAGGGATAGATCACTCCTGCTGCTATTGGTATACCAATCATGTTGTATACTAAAGCCCACACAAAGTTGAATAGCACTCTTCTGAACACTTTCTTGGATAAGTCGAAAAGCGTAACGAGTGTGCTCAAAGGGTGTTGCTTATTCAAGAGAATGAAGTCACTGGATGTCACAGCGATATCGGCTCCACTAGAGAGAGCAATACCCAAGTCGGCAGACGACAAAGCTGGCGCATCGTTTATCCCATCTCCTACAAAAGCAACAACGTTGTTCTCCTTGAGGCTCTTTATCTTCTTCACTTGTGCCTCTTTATCATCCGGTAACACCTCAGATACAATGTGTTCACTTTCGATTCCCAACTCAGCACCGATGGCATTAGCAGTTATACTGTTGTCCCCAGTGATGATCCAGCACTCGACCCCGAGTTTATTCTGGAGGTGGGATATCACAGACTTGGTTTCGGCCCGAAGCTGGTCCCTACATGCCATCATGAGCACCAACTTGCTGGAGGCGTCGGTCTTGAGTCCCACAAGAATCACAGACTTCCTTTCGTGTTTCCACGTATGCAAAATCAGCTTCTGTTCTTCGGTCAACAAGATGCCAAAATCAGACATCAATGCTTCGTTTCCTAGAACTGCCGTTGCTCCGTTGAGTTCGCTCCACACTCCACCGTCGGTACTGACGATTTGACCCTTGAGTCCCTTTCCAGGAACGGTCTCGACGGTGGGGATCTTGTTGTTCAAGAGCGAAGAGTTTCTGGTGAATTCCTTCACGGCCTGAGCCAACGGATGCTTTGATCCCAACTCCAAGTCTCTTGCAAGTTGGAATCCAAGTGTACTGGCCTCAGAGCCCACAAACGCATAGTCAGTGACCTTCATTTCTCCGTATGTTAAGGTTCCTGTTTTGTCAAAACAAACCACTCTGGCTTTAGCAGCATCCTGGAACGCAGCACCTCCTCCTTTCACCAAAATCCCATTCTTGGCTGCGAGGCCTGACCCTACGAACAAGGCTGTGGGTGCAGCCAACCCTATTCCACATGGACATGCAATGACAAAGACGGCAATGGCAAACTCCAAGGACCACATGAACCATCCACCAATATCTATGTCCAAGTAAGAATCAGGTAATGCACCGGAGTAGCTCAATATCAACCAGATAAAGAACACCAAAAGCCCCACAAGCACAATAAGTGGCACAAAGTACCCCGTTAAAGTGTCTGCAAGTCTCTCGATTGGAGCCTTTCTGATTTGTCCCTCTCTGACTGTGTTCAAGATCTGGTCGATCAAGGAGTCACTTTGTAAACTCAAGATCTTAGCCACCACTGAGTGGTTGCTTACATTGACCGTACCGCTGAATATTTGGTTCCCTGGTTGGTGTTTGACTGGTTTCGATTCACCTGTAAGGGCCGACTCGTCAAACTCGGCACCTTCACTGACAAGAACACAGTCAATTGGAGGAGATTCACCGGACGCTATACGGATGTAGTCATCCACCTCCAAGTATTTTACGTCGATGGTGACGTCGTTGATGTAATTGGACGTATTTTCGTCCACTTTCTCCTGTTCCACAAGCACGGCTTTAGACACTTTGAATTTGCTGAGACTCGACACTGCGTCAGCAGTCTTGCTCTTGGAGAGACCTTCGAGGAGCCGGCCAATGAGTAGAAAGAACGTCAAGAACACCACCGAGTCAAAGTAGGTTGTGTGGAATCCATAGTGTGAGTGGGCGTGTTGCTGGGAGCTGAGTATCAACAACACTATACTCGAAACGTAGGCCACGGTGGTGCCTAGAGACATCAACAAGTTCATGGACCCGAACTTGAAGAATCTCTTCTTGAAGGAGTTTTTGTGGATCCAAAGCGACTTGAGCTCCACCAACGCCTTACGATGGAACAAGTCAGCCGCAAAGAAGTAAACTGGAGTACTTAATATCAAGAGAATCCACGACGCTCTGGAAGCGTTTCCGACCCACAACGGCTGTTCGACCCACATTCTGAAGGGATGGCTCATGGGAAGCAACAGCATGGCCACGATCCCGAAAATGAAGGTGGGAACGGCTATGATGGTGGCCAAACCCAACCGATATAAGATGTTGAACACGTCCTTTTTGGCCATTTTCCGGAGATGTTCGTCCATGGAAATGACCTCGAGGAAGTCACAGTTGAATGGGCCTTTGGTGGAGTAGTCGATGATGTAATCGCCGTCGTCAGACGACCGGATGTGGTTCAAATCCCGGATAATCTTCCTGATATTGAGGCCCTTTTCCTGGTTGGGGATGTAGGTGAACTTGATGTATGGATGGGATAAACTGAGATCGTCGTCTATCACCAATGCTTCCCCGTAAGTGTCCAAGTACTGATGTATCAACTCCGGACAATGTGAGCAGTACATTCCTTCCAACGAAAGATTGACGGACCGGTTCTGCTTCTTGCCCAGAACGTAGTTGATTTTCGAGAGATGGAGCACCTCGAAATCAAACCCACAGTCCTCTACTGCTTGTTTGAGTTTATCGATGTTCAGCTGGGAATCGTCCATTACAAAGATGCCGGATTTGGTGACGGTGTTGATGTTGGAGTCCAACACAAACGGAAGCTCCTGTACTGCAGCAGTGATGCTGTTGGCACACGCAGAGCACGTGATTCCACCTATGGCAGCGGTTACCTTGACGTTGATGGATCTCTCCACCGGAAGCACTTCGAGAATCTTACACTCGAAACCCACATCTAGCACCGCATTGACGACGCTGTTGATGTACTGCTTGTTGGGCACAATCACCACTGCTGAGTGCAGAAGCAAGTTGACCGAATGGTTGGGGGAATCGTCTTTGGAGTTGATGTTCATGCGTGCTAATGCTTCCTTTATGGCGTCGTCCACGGTGCCAACACACGACGAACACGTCATGCCTCCTACGTAGAGAACGGCCCGGTACTCGTGTGGCTCTTTGTCTTTCTCCACGATCGTCTTGACTTCATCGCTGCTTTCAGAATCCCTGGAGTGCTGTTCCTGTTGGCACTTTTTACAATGGTTGACATGGTTTCTGGTGATTTTCTTCTTCTGGTAGTTGGAGAACCACGCTGTAGCATTGGATATAATGAATCCTGCGGAAGGTTTCGTGTCGGGCTCTGGAGATGATTGCAGAATCACATCTTGTTCCTTTATGAACTGCCATGAAACAATCTCGAATCCTGCTTTCGAAAGCAGCTTAGTGATTCTCTTGATATGCTTATCTAGCCTGGGGGTTTCGGGACCTAGCAGCTGGTACAAGTCGACCTTGTTTCCCGACTGTTTGTAGAATATCTCGTTTGGAGTGGCCTCGAGCAGCTCGGCCGAGTTGTCTGAGAAATCAAACTGTGGATTCACATCTGTGAGTTGGTAGAACCCGGCGAGAATCTTGTGGACGGTGTCTTCACAGTCCTGGCAATGGATGTTTCGAAGCTCTATATGTAGCTGTTGTATGTTAAGCATCTGTGTGAGATGTGAATTATGAGCTTGGGTGCGTCTTAATATATGGAGTGAGTTTTTTGTGCTAATGCCAGCCGCACTGAGATAATTACGCTAACTCACCTTGGATGCTGACAAACGATCTTGGCCTTGAGTGGATTGTGCGTGGCACACGTGAGCTGTATGATGCCAAGAGTGTAGTGTGCTTGTACTGTCACGCATGTGTGCTGCAAATGGAGAAGATAGAGAAGATAGAGAACTGTTAAGGTTGAGAACTGACAGCTGTAAGTGACGTAGTCCATCGCCATGCCATCGCCCCACCATGCGCGTCATACCGAGAGGGTCCCGCGGGGCACGACGTCTCATTCGGTACCGTTAATCTTATTCGTTACTCTTGATCTTATTCGTTACTCTTGATCTTATTCGTTACTATTGATCTTCTTCGTTACTGATCGTTGCTCTATGTACTCTATAATGACCTGAGACTCGACTGATAGCCATGAATGGACTTTGAAGGCACTCAAGTACTCAAAAAAGGGTGCGGCTGGTCCTAGAGCCTTTGCGACACATTGAATGACTTTGTCTCCTAGCGACCCCCAACGGCATGTACCTAGTCTCTCATTGTATGAACCGCAACAGGAACAGCAAACCCACACAAAAGTCCCCATACTCGCTCGCCCAAGGTGTGAAAGAATAAAGATGTAATCAAATACTCGAAGTACCACACTCCTAACGAAAACACGCCAACCACAATAAGTAGATTCAGAAGCAGTCTAGCCTGTGCACTTTGTGGTTCTGGAGTTGCGTTTCTCAGCTCTGCAGCCTCCAAATCCCAACGTCTTGGGACTAGCCACAGCCTTACAAGTCCCACACGCAGTAGCTCCTCAACAACCAACATGGATGCTGAGATCAAGAAGTAGTAGTGACCCGACACGTCAAATCCTGAAACCCAATAGTTGTTTTCATTAGCCACACACTGGTAGTAGGAAGCGCCCTCGTCCCCATGGCAGTAGCCTCCGGTGAGAACTTCGATTCTTTCAAATATACACGGACCGAAAAACCACACAATCACCAGCACCGTCACCAACGTGTTCAATGCGTAAGCCTGGACCAATCTACGTCTTTTCTGGGCCCAGGTGCTCGCACTTTCTGTGTTATATAAATGAATAGCTTTCAATACATACACTGTAGAAACCCACCAGTAACCGTAGTTTATAAAGCACGTATTGAGCCACGCGTTGATCGGGTTTCGTACAATTGCGTCACCATACCTGTGTAGCACGAATGAGGCTGGAATGGTGCCCACAAACGTCAACACAAACACAGTTGCACATGCCTCCCACACACCTACTTTCATCAAAGAACGCGATATCGAGATTGAGATTGAGATTTGGTTTTTTGGTTTGGTAAGAGCTCACGGCTGAATTTCGCAGAAAAGTGAATTGGTTGGATAGTGAGATTCAGTGATATTTGTATTCAACCCTTGAGAAAGTGGCTGGGATAAGTTTCGAAAAGGAGTCAGATACGGGAAAATACACAAGAGACTGGGTGTGGAATGGGCGCAAGGGTATCCCACCATCCATGGACAGCTGAATGCTCGTTGTGTACAGACATATTGTCGCTGATACCTGGCTGATAATTGTAGAGACACTACATAGGGATGGAGAAACTCCACACCTGCTTCCCGAAAGAACCTGGCCTCATGCCTAGTGTCACCTCTCACTGAATGTCCCTCTCACTGAACGCCAGCACTACACCCACCAGTCAAAATTCACCAGGTGCCAAGCACCCAGTGAGCCCTCTCATTTTGCAACCAAAATCTGAGGTCGCGCACGCATGGCAATCATGTATGTCACGTGAAATCAGTAAATCTCATCAATCACCATCACTTAAACCCGACACTATTTCGATTCTTCATGCTTTCCCGGTCAGCGATTCGTTCCAGAACCATCTCATGGGTACCCAGAGCCATTGTTAGGCCTCTTACAAACAATGCTAAACTCAGCAGCCCCACATCGGCTACGACCCTGAGACCTGCAAACCCTCCAATGTCTTTTCCATGTTTGGATAAACTAGAGAAAAAAACCGAACAACTCTGTTCAACATCGCTTGAAGACGGGCCAGAGCCCTCATACTCCAAGGTGCAAACCGGTTTTCACCTTTATAAGTCCCAAAAACCAATTTTTCTAGACCACGGAGGCGTATTACCAGAATATGAGATTGCTTACGAAACTTGGGGATCTTTATCTCCAGCCAAAGATAATATCATCTTGATCCACACGGGACTCTCTGCGTCGTCCCACGCAAAGTCACAGCCAGGAAATACCAAGCCTGGGTGGTGGGAAAAGTTCATTGGTGGTGGAAAGTATCTTGACACTGACAAGTACTTTATCATTTGCACAAACGTGCTTGGAGGATGCTATGGTTCCACGGGTCCCTCCTCCATTGATCCTGCAACTGGCGAGAGATACGGCACCCGGTTTCCGATCCTCACGGTTAACGATATGGTACGGGCCCAAAGAGAACTTATCAGAGACGTTTTCGGAGCCTCCAAGATCCACGCTTCTTTGGGAGCTTCTATGGGAGGAATGCAATCTTTGGCGTACGCCTTCGAGTTCCCAGACGAAGTGGACAAAGTGGTGTCGATCTCGGGATGTGCCAGGTCGCATCCGTACTCCATAGCCTTGCGTCACACCCAAAGACAAGTGTTGATGAGTGATCCTAATTGGAACAGAGGATTCTACTACGACGGAATTCCTCCTCACGTGGGCATGAAGTTGGCCAGAGAAATCGCCACCATCACATACAGGTCGGGGCCCGAGTGGGAGTACAGGTTCGGCAGAAATAGAGCTGATGATTCCAAGTCGCCAGCTTTTTGTCCTGACTTTTTAGTAGAAACTTATTTGGATCACGCTGGTGAGAAGTTTTGTTTGGAGTACGACGCCAATTCACTTCTATACGTGTCCAAGGCCATGGACTTGTTTGACTTGGGTCTTGCCAACAGACTGAGAGCCTTGAAGAATCGAACCGAGGCTGAAGCAGCTTACTATAATCAGCAACAAGTCAATAACGATTCTGTTGTTCCCGAAAAAGCATACCAGGAGAAGGTCACCAGCGCTACCGTGACTCCGGAGGAGTCCATAAAGGATCTTGAGAGAGGATTAGCCAAAGTTGCTCACAAAGATATCTTGGTTGTGGGAGTGGAATCGGATATTCTTTTCCCAGTTTGGCAGCAAAGAGAAATCCACCAGGTGCTCGAGTCTAATAGCAGTTCGAACAACATCGAGTACTTTGAGTTGGGTACTGACATCAGTAACTACGGACATGATACGTTTTTATTGAGTATTGACGATTTCGGGCCTCCAGTTAAAAGCTTCTTAGCAAGGCCAAGTAGTAGTCCTAGTAAATAATTACACGATTTGTCCATGATGAGGATCCAATTCGTACCCCAATGCACGACTAACGGCATAGATATAGTCTCTGATGTTCGCCACCACCACCTTGGCCAATCCGTTATTCTTCTTTTTGCCTTGAGGATCTACTTGAATGTGGTGAGGAAGAATGTTATCGTTGGCGCTCAAACTTACAAACAACGCAAACGGAATGAACCAAACACAGATTCCAAAGAAGGAGCATATTTCCACGAAACTCGGGAACACGGGGGGCCTATAATTGGGTTTCAATCTTTGTTCCAAAGGAGGAATATATGGATTGTGGAAATGATCGAACCATAAAAAGTGATTGGCCACAACCAAAGCACACGAGGCCAAGAACACCGGCGACGTCAACAGCACGTATGGAAATTTGTGGAGATTCTGAAGGTAAACGACGTATGAAAATATTGAAAAAGCTGATAAGAGGAATGGGAATCCATCAAATAGCCATAGAAGTGAGTGCACTCCAATAATCACATATATCAATTTTTTGAGGATTCTTTTGGTTGGTTCTGAGTGTTCTTCCACGAGTTCTGAGAGGTAGTACAACGCAGATGCTATTGCTAGTACAAGGAAGAGGAACCCCACCACAATTCCAAAGTATGAAAGTAGCTGTAAGATCATGGCGTGGAAGTTTTTGAGGTTGGTGCGCGTTTGGCTATCACAGGCGTGGACCGGTGCTGGTACCAGGTGGGGCGAGACCGTGCCAGGCGTGGGGCGAGTGGTACTGCCAGCCGCGCTAAGTGCGTTTTGGACGTGTGGACGTGTAACTACGTGTAATTACGTGAAGTACGTGTGTGTAGTAATTTTTCATTATGACTCTAGCAGCCTCTAGTCGTATATATCAATAGGAGGGATCCGGTCGGTGTTGTAGAACCAATTACCTCCGTCAAGCTCACGCAGAAGCCAATCGGTAGGAAATATAACCAAGTTTCCTTGGATTTCAGAGAGTATTCTCTCTGCTGTTTCTCTGTCAAATATCCTATCTCCTCCGGCAGACCGTTTTCTGGACCTGAAGGCACGACTCTTCTGTGGGTAATCGTTAATAGGTAAGGATGTGTTTCCGTCTCCATTCAAATTACCATAGGAGTTACCATTCAAGTTACCATTACCGTTACTATTTGTTCCATTGGAGATTCCATTTTCTCTCTCAAATGACCCGGTATCATCACCGGTGGTATCCTCTTGTTCCTCGGGAATAGGATTGTTGTAAACAAACTTGAGGCTTTGTTTTTTGGTGACACCGTCGTTAATTACCACAGGTGGAGCTTTGCCCAAAATTCCCATATCCTCTTTGTAGTCTTTCATCTTCACACGGTCGCCAGCGTCGACACCTGGCGTGTTGATCCCCGAGTCTGTCTCAGTCTCGGTATCTGAGTCGGTGTCAGTCGGGTACCCATTGCTGAACAAATGACGTCCTCTTCTTTTCTTCACCTCTTGTTCCTGGGCAATGATAAAAGCTTTTTGGAGCTTTGAGAACTGCTTATAGTCGGTCCATGAGTTGACGGTATCATCTGGTTGGGTATGGAAGATCATTCTGAAAATTTCAGTATTTCTCTTTGCATGCTCGTACCAAAGATCTTCATAGAAGTCGATGCTTATAGGATCTTCGAACTGGTATGGGTCCACGAACTTGGTGAAATTTTCTGCTTCTTTTGGAGTTAGAGATTGAATGAGCTTTTGTACTGCATCTTCACTGAGAGAAACAATAGGAACATCGTCCGAATACTCAGCTGACTCAGGCTTCTTGTCTGCGGTTCCGCCAGACATTGAATGGAGGTTACCCAGAGGTGAATGGTTGAGAGTCACGTGTTGGTTGGAGCTCAGTGTTCCGTTGGCCAGGTGTGCTCCGTCAGTAACCACACCACCGTTGCTATTGACATGAGCGTTTGGGGGAACACTAGATTTCTGACCATTCAGAGTAGTTTGTGAAGGAACAAGGTCAAAGTCATTTCCTGCGACATCCAGAATAGTCCTGGGGAGAGAGGAAGCGACATCAACGTGTGACACCACTTGAGCATTGACACTGGTATCACTGACATCTTTCGTGGGTTGTGTAGTCACCTTGTTGAAAAGATTGGATGGAGGCATGCCTGCTTTTGTTCTCTTCTTGTTCTCTTCTTCCTGGTTCTCACTTTGAATGGCTGCCACTCTTTGGAGATAGGAGATCTTCTTCAACAAACTCCACCGCTCCTTGTTCCTCTCATGGATGATCTTCTCCGAATCTTCATCCATCTCGTCGGTCATATCGAAATCATCAGATTCCAAGAACTCGGCCACGTTTTCTAAATCGGGTAACACCGTTGCATGTGGGTCTTCGGCCATCCACTTCTGCGACAAATCCTTCAAGAACCGAGTGCTGTTGAGCCTGGCTCTCCTGGCGAGCTTGGTTTTATACTTATCTAATCCAAGTCCGTACACGTCCCGTTTGTGGGTATCACTGTGTTGGACACGAGCGTCGTACGATTGCTTCTTTTTGTCTCTGATACCTCTATTGGCTTCGTGGGCTCCAGTTCTATTGTTGAAAGATACAGGCAATGGAGCTGGGCCGGGGGTGTTATCTTGAGCTTCCAACTCGTTGATATCAGACATGGGTGCCGATTCAGCTACGAGATCTGACTTGATGATTTTCTGGAAATTCTTCCACCTGAAAGTTCCCTCTTCTTCGAGTAGGATATCTCTGGATGCCAATTCCACCATTGCACTTAACACACGATATTCGTTGTTCTTGAAATGGTTGGTGGCAGCTTTGATCCCTTCACTGGTTTGTGCATACTCCTCGAACCTTCTGAATCTTCTTTCCACCAGATCAACTACATCCACATGAATACCAAGATGTTCTCTCATGAGTCGAATTCTCAAGGTGTGGGCGAACTTGCCTACCAGATAGTCTTTTCCGGCCATTTTAGATTGTACAGTTTCCCTGTCTCTCACGATTGCTGCCACTTCGGAGTCTCTTACCCCTCTCATGGACCGCTCGTTGATATTGGCACTTCCTATAATGGCCGATCTGTCGTCAACAATCATTATTTTGGCGTGGATGTATAGTTGCTCAGTGACCAAGGTTCTATTAGGACCGATTCTGCCCCATTTCCTTAACGAGTAGAATTGGATGTAGTCTTCAGGTTCAATTCCGTATTTACGGAGTTTGGCAAAGATCGAGGTTTGGCCTCTGGAAATGGAGAGATATTGACACTGCATGATGACTCTGACTGATGAACCGTCGGGTTGGTCGACCTGTGACTCGAACCCAGGCATCAATGGAATCACAATCACTGCTCTCCAAGGAGTGCCTTCGTTATGAGCTCTAATGATTCTATCAACCAATGCATCCCCAATTCTATTTTCGATTTCGTTCCCGTCAATCTCACACGAGGTCACAAAGAATTGGTTCTCGATGTATACAAAATGCTCTGAGGTTTCAATGAGTTTAAGGTATGCATTCTGGATGCTCTGCTCGTGTTCCTTCAAGCCCAAAGACCAGCTTCCAGACGATCTCAAGAGCTGTACTTCACAAGAGCCCCCAAGCTTGAGTTTTGCTTCTTCCTCTTCGGTGAAATCCGAAGGAGGTGTGAGAAGTGGTGTGAATCTGCTGGGACGCTTTTGCCTCAAAAGATAGTTCCATCTCTGAACGAAGTGTCTGGCCAAGTCTCGTGCCACTTTTCCAGAAGTGAGCATGTGCACGTCGTGCCAGGGCATTCTGGGAGTGACGTTTCTGTCATACATCGATTCGTACGGTTTATCGAGACCATAGAAATCTTTCACACGTGGATTGGAGTAGTCTTTACCAGGGAAGATCTGGAAGTTGACGAAGTCATCTTCTGTAGGTATGTGATCCTTTTCGAGAGCGGCGAAGTTTATGGCTGAATCATCAACCAACACGTGATCTGGAGTGTCGTATCTTCCGTAACACAAATCGATTCCACCAACGAAGGCAACAGTCAGGTCAATTATACAGAGCTTCTCGTGGTGGGCCCAAAAGAAAGTATTCTGAAGGAGCTGATTAGGAGACCTGATAACATGGATGTTTTCGTCATGAAGAGACAAAAGAGAATGCTTGGTGTACAAAGAGTCTGTGGAGACAGTTGTTCCGACGTTTCTGTACACAATGATGAAGATTTTCACTCCTTGCTTGGCTTTCCTCTGAAGTAGTCTATCAATTCTCCACTGCTGGTTTCCGTTGGCTGGTCTTCTCAAGTACAACTCTGGAGAGAGCCACCAGTCGTGGATATAAACAACATCCTTGGCCATTTCTATGGCAGACGACACTGCCCAGAAGTAGTCTCTTGAATCTACAAACCACTGGGCGAAACAATCGTCTCTGACAGGGGCGAAGGAATCAAATCTGTTTTTCCTGGACCACACGCTCTGGTTCTTCATCTCGTAGAGCGATTTGATCCAGAGCTTCTGCTCACGTTGAGACTTTGGCAACAACACAATCTTACGCTCTGAGTTCTCCACCACGATCTTAAGATGCTTGAGGAATGTATGGGAACGAGACTCCTCGGTTTCCAAAGCCATTTTCTTTTCCACAACCGAAGCTTCGTCGTAGTCGGAGTCATCATCTTCCTTGAAGAACTGGTCTCCCTTGTGAATGATTTTGAACTTGTGGTCAACAAGAAAGACGTCCAATGGGAGCGTGGAATTGATGTCTGAGACATAGAGGATATAACTGTTTCTCACCAAGAGCCATTTCTGGGACCTTCTGTCAATCATGCTCTTCAAGTCATTGGCCTTAAAATGGCCGACTCTCCATCCCTGAGCTTTTGCAGTCCCACCAATGTGCACGGGACCTTGCTTACCAATGTACCCAGTTTCATACCCAAGAAGAGAAGAAATCGGGGAAAGCTCGAAGAAATGGAAGAGCTTATTGGATTGAGGTTTCAAAGCCAAGAGCCGGATCAAGTCGTTAAGGTAGTTGGAAACATTTCTAATGAACTCCTGGTTCTTTTTGATACGGACTCTGATATACTCTGGGTCCTGTTCGAAGCTCTCTTCTGACGAGTCAGAGCTGTGAGACCGTAGTGCCATAAGATGGCCGATATTACTGAGAGCTGAGCGTCCAGACCTGACTGAATGAACGCTTCTGATGGTGTGGAAGGAGCGATTGGAGTCTGCTGAATGACGAGAGTGGTCCGAATGGGACGCGTTGGTGTGGAGGGATTGGATGCTATGACCGTCATTCCTGGTGGGACTCAAATCACGTGGACTGAGGGCATCGTTGTTCTTGGAAATGGCACCAGGTTTGATGGAGTTATTTCGGTATCGAGAAAGAAGGTGAGAGGAGTCGTTTTTCTTCTTTCTGAAGCTGGGAATCGGGTGCTTGGGGATCTCCAAGTTCTTGGCACGACCAAACTCCTTTTTGAAGTTGTCAAATTTGAGAGCGTAGTGCAAGTAAATCAAATCCTTTGCTGTTCTCTCGATTGACCATTTCATTCTCTGCGGACTGAGCCCGTACTCCAAGTCGATCCTCAACTTACGATTTCTGGTGTAGATCGAGTTGGAGATATCAGTAACACGAATTCCTAGTAAACTGAAGAGTAATGGCGCTCTGGAAATACCGGAGTCGTCCTCAAGCAAGCACGAGGCCATTAAGCTGATTGACGGAGCTCCGAAGCTGAGAGACGCAATGAGCTCCTGGGCCCGTTGTCCCGTGAAAATATCCTCTTCCTTGGGTTCTGCTGCGTCTTCAGAAACAGGCTTGATGCTTTGCTTTCTCTCTTTATCTCTGCCTCTGATTTTGAAAAAGTGACGGAATTTCTTCTCGTGTGTGGGAGTTCCAATGCCCTCACTGCTACGAAACATGCTGGGAATGAACGACTGCCTCTGAGGCTTGTCGTGGGGGTCTGAAGTTTGGATATGCGTTTGCAATTGCGACTGGGTACGTGACTGCGTTTGTGGCCGGTTGGGGTCTTGTGGTTCAACGTGATCACGTGGCCCTACATTTTCCTCCGCCACCTGTGGATGCTCCTCTTCTTGTGTTTGTGCGCCCAAAGGGTCGTCTGTGGCTTCGTCGTTTGTATCACCAGTTTCTTTCTGGTACAACTCACGCCTTTCTAGAGGTGAGGGAGCGTATTCCTTCTGATCACGTTCCATGTCTTCCTTGGAAACATAGCGCAGCTCTCGAGGATCGCCATTGATCAAATATGCAAGGGGGTTACCGATAATGGGCGATTCCTGAGCATCATTATGATGTTTTTTGGAGGTTTTAGATGAAGATACATTTGAGTTATTGGAAATCTGGGAAACCGATCTGACGATTTCGTCGTAGTCCATTGACTGTCTTAGCTGGCTGTCATTGGAGTGGGTGGGCGATAGATATGAGGGCAGTCGGGGCGTACTGTCCAGCTGCTGGTGTTTGGACGGGGACGTCACTAGTTTCTTTAGCATGAGTAAAGCAACGAAGTACAACGAAGTCGAGGCGGTGCGAATTCGGACTGGGAAATGGCACTAGCAATGGCACTAGGTCTGGCGCGGGACTGCGGAAAGAGACGAGGTGGTCGCGGGGGAATACGGCCAGTGACGAGAGGCGAGTTTGGGATGCGTGGGGTGCGTTAAGTTAGGATAATGCGAATATTGGATAGTTGAGTGGTTGGGGGAGGGAAGGAGAAATTGGGAACGAACATTGGTGGGACGAGCATAGGAGGGATGAGTATAGCGGGAAGGGGAGAAAAGAGAATGTGATGGGAGATTACATAGAAGTGACTGAGAAGTAATGGTGTTGATGCATTTGGTTTAACTAAGCTAAAAGTCAGAGAACATTTGCTGCTGGTGCGAGTAGCCGGTGCGAAATGGACCCATTTGGTTTGGACATGGACCCAGCCGGTTCGAGATGGACCCAGCGGTGCGAAATGGACCCAGCGGTGCGAAATGGACCCAGTATTTAGTAAAAGCCTCACTTTAAGAAATCAGTTATCAACCTCACCTTGTGTCCAAGCCAAAGAGCATGATTGGTGTGATCCTTAAGATCGTCACCTGTTCTGGGATGAATCAACACCGAAAGATTTCCATGATTAAGTTGGTAGAAAGGAACCACCTTGGCGAAAATCTCTGGCTTTTTGAAGTCAATCTCGAACATTGGTAACGTGTGAGGCCCTATAGGCTTATCCCAGAATTTATATACTCGTATATCTCCAGCAGCTATTTCGTCTGCGAATTCTGTTTGAACCAAGTCTCTGAGACGAGTAGCTTCTTCAACTTGAGCCAGATTGTAGTACGTGTGGATGTCATACGACACGATGTTCTTGTAGAATGCCATTGGTGAAGGAGGCGGTTGCAGTTGAACTTAAATATACGGCGGTGGGTCGCGGTTTATAAACTTTACTAATAGGCTGACAAACTTGGGGCGGGGAGCCACAATGGCCGGGGCACAAGGTGGTGTGATGGCGCGACGATCACACAGTACCACAGGACATTGGGGCGACGGTCACACAGTACCACAGGACATGGGGGCGCCGGTGCGATGCGCAGTGAGACAGTGGGATGCGCAGTGAGACAGTGCGACTGGTGGTGGGTGTCGTGGTAACGCAGTGGTAATGGCCGGTAGGATTCGCGGTAGCCCTCAAAACAGGGTACCTTACTCGACTAGCACTGAATCATATCAACTCTCCTCTAAATCCTCCATTCTCACAGTCACGTAGCCCTCCACGTCGTCTGTCACTCTCCGGTACCGGTTTTCCCGGGCTTTCTTCACCATGTATACCTGAATTATCCATCCAATTAATATCGCCAATGTAGACCCTACAAGATTAGCACCGATATCATAAATATCAAACACTCGTGAAGGATTGACCAATGATTGCACAATTTCCAGGAACACAGATGCCGTAAGTGCAAAAACGCCAGTGAGGAGCCGAAGAGGCCGGAGGCTCTTGTTTTTTGTGTCCACAAGAAAGTAGAATTCAAGCGTGAGAATAAAGAACGTGGCCAGGTGAATCAACTTATCGTGGGGGAGACTTATCAGGGCAAATCCTAGATATGCAGCCACGAGGAGTGAGAGTACAAATGCTGGATGTTAGTGTGAAGTGGGGCGATCGGCGAGAGGGTGTGGCACGTACCAATTGCAACGGGGTATCTAATGGAAGGCATGAAGTGCGATTGAAGGTTGCCAGAACAGAGTATGGTGCGGTGGTGGAAATGGTGGTGGAACAGGCTGTGCGATGGTGGTGGAAATGGCACCAGCCGTACGCACCTTGGGGCGGTATCTCAGATCGCACGCCAGTTCGCATCGCTAACTAACAATGATCCCATCTCGTATACGATGTGGTCCGTCGTACCTCACGTCAGCACTACGGTCGTTGAACTCCGAGTCTCCAAAACTCACCAACCCCTCGTCTCCCTCTGGGACCGTTTCTGTCCCCAAACATCCACAAATACCATCCACAAATGCCAATTCTCACAAATACCCCAGACTAATAGCACCACTGATCGTGACCCCCAAGGACCTCACGTCCCACTTTTGGCTACCCGACTATCCTAGAATAACTGGGCAACTCACTAGTGCGTCACAGAAGCTTTTTAACCACAGCAAGCCGCGATTGGAGTGGACTTTGGCTGATTATGACCAAATTCCAGACGTAAAAGACCCTTCACGCCACAAAAAACTACCTGAAGTGCTCTTCCTCGGACACACAAACTCCGGAAAGTCGTCACTAATCAACAATCTTCTTTTGAGCGCCAGTGAAACCAAAACTGCCGGATCCAAAACCGAGTATGCGTACGAAAGTAACAGAGCAGGGTACACAAAAACCATGAATTGCTACAACATTTCCGACAAGTTTAGGTTGGTTGATAGTCCTGGGTATGGACAGTTCGGTGACCCCAAACAGGGCGAAATGGTGGTGGAATACGTCAACAGACGGAAAGTGCTAGCTCGAAGTTTTCTCCTTATAGACAGTAGTGTAGGATTCCAGATGGAGGATTCTCAGATCTTGGACATGCTTGTGGAAGCTGGGATTCCGTTTGAGATTGTGTTCACCAAAGTGGATTTGGTGATCCAGAGATTCATGAAGAGAAACCTGGTGGATACCAAGAAGATTAACGACTTGGAAAAACGGGCTGTGAACTACCACAACGCCCAAAAGGCCAACGAGGAGGTGAAGAAATACTTCAGTGACATGGTAGGGTCGTCTGGAGTATTGGAGATACCGAGTGTGCCTCGATTATTGTTCAATAATGCTATGAGCAATGCAGTGGTGAGACTGAGATACGGGTATAAGGAGATCCGGTGCATGATCGTGGAGAGTGTAGGGATGAAGTACTAGGGAGAGAGGAGAGTGCCAGGGTGGCGAAGTAGTAGGACGCTTTGGGGCAAGAGATCAAACTGGCTCTGGTGATGGTCACGTGACGTGTCACGTGATTTATGTATCACGGATACTTCTCCACTCCAGGTCTTGCTGTAATTGATTCACACTGTGATTCCGGAAATTAAATGGTGAGGAGTCTGGTAAGTGAAGCAGACGTCAAATACAACTTAGCTGAAAATGCATTGTAAGGAAATACGTGAGACATACAATGCGATACCGTGAGACATACTGAGGCATACACTGAGGCGTATAAGTAACTAGGCGGTCCCTTGTGCACATTGAGATACTCAGTCACTGAATACATCGTTATAATTAGTCACTGAACACATTGACATTGATACGTTGCCATTGATTCACATTGTTGCTGTAAAAATTGTAACTGATGTCGTGCGGCTGAATGAAACAAATAAAACTATTATATGAATTGTACCTGAAACACAAGGTTTTAAGCTCACTCTGACTTAGCGCCTGCTCTACACTTCACTCGACTCCAGTGAACTGAATATACTGAAGCGAATTCGCTGAACTGATCTACTGAAGGGAATTTACTGAACTAATCTACGAACTGAGTCAAGTAATTGGTGCGCGCCAAACTAAGTAAACCTCAACCTCTCGTTACCTTCCAGTGAACTGTACTCTCTAATCTTCTCTTCCCCAGCACCCTTCCCTCACCACTATTGAACCACCTTCGACCTCGTACAATCTCAATTACACTCCCAATTACACTTCCAATCGATTTAATCATTTCAATCTACATCTCTCGTAATGCCTGTATATTCATCATAATGGTACACTAACGTCTGAAACCGCCTCTGCCACCACCAAAGCCTCCTCTGGATCCTCCTCTTCCTCCAAAACCTCCTCTGGAGCCTCCTCTTCCACCGAATCCACCTCTGGATCCACCTCTACCGCCGAAACCGCCTCTAGAACCACCTCTGGCTCCGAAACCGCCTCTTCCACCTCTGGAGCTTCCTCCAGCACTCTTTGGCTTCTTTGGCTTTGGTCCGTAAGTTGGTGCTTTGGGTAAGAATCTGTCTAAAGGAAGAAGTTTATCTGGACCTATGAAAAATTTGTCACCGTCTTTGAAAGAATCGGCCTGAACACCTTCTGAAGGCTTGATGGTGAAGTACACTTCATTCAATGGACCAAGAATCTCATCTACCTTTCCGATTTGGGTTTTGTTTTCCAAGTAAATTGGAGCATTGAAGTATGGGATCTTGGGGTTAATGGAACGACACAAGATGTCGCCCTCACATGACTTTTCAAAAGCACCCATTTCCAACACCGTGTCGGGAGGGCCTTGTTGGAATTGGGAAGGCCCGGTTCTGCCTCCACGGCCACCTCTGAATCCTCCTCTACCTCTGTTCATATTGTCTGTACACTGGAAAATTTAGTTGCAATTTTTTTCCCGCGCGATGGTGTAGTTGTGCGCGGCTCAAAATGCCCGGCGTGGCCGAACCAGCTGGGTCCCGGTCGTGCGTAGGCCCCAATCTCCTAGTGACTGGAGCGCGAACTGAGCCAATTGCGAATCCACACTAAACACATCCAATATGAGTTCCAGTACGTCGAATCAACCCCAAAAACCTCCAATTAAACCACATACTAACCCACACAGCCCCCACATTCAAGGTGGGTCTCACGTCGGACGAAAAGCGTCTTTATTCGCACCTATTCAAGTCGCTTGACCCCGAAGGAACCGGTGTAGTAACTGGTGATAAAGCTCGTTCAACTTTCGAAAAATCGGGTTTACCGCCGGCAATTCTTGGAGAAATCTGGCAGTTATCGGACCGCAACAACCTCGGCTTCTTGTCCCAATTCGGCTTCTGCTATGCCATGAGATTAATTGGTTACACCCAAAACGGACACGCTCCTTCTCCTAATTTGGCTGATACTCCAGGCCCATTGCCCAAATTCGCCGGATTGCCTGGTCCTGGAACCGGCTCAGTGGGTGCTACGGGACCGGGCCAGTTACAGCCACAATCGACCACCAATTCACTTCTTCAATCGCAACCAAGCGCCCAGATTCCTCAGAATACGGCCACCTTCCAGTCTCAGCCTCAGGACCCAATTCCGGCCGTTTCCGCCGCAGACTACCAGCGTTTCTCGGAGTTGTTTGTGAGAACCACAGGCTCTCCAACCAACGAATTGAGTGGAACCTCGGCACGTGACATCTTTTTGAAGGCCAAGCTTCCAACCGACGTTTTGGGCCAGATTTGGAACTTGGTGGACACAGAAAACTCCGGTCGTCTCAGCATGTCTGGGTTTGTTGTGGCCATGCACTTGATCCAGGGCTTGCTCAGTGGCTCCATCAAGCAATTGCCTCCTTTTTTGCCGGAAAACGTATGGCAATCGGCTGCTCCTAAAACATCCAATCCCGGCTCCCGTCAATCGTCATACGCGTCTGTAACCTCTCTGCAAACTGTCAAACACATTCCTCAGAATCCTCCGGGATACAATTCTCTGGGATACTCTCACGCTCCTGGTCCGGCTGCTAGTTCGAACGACGAATGGACAGTGACTCCAGCTCTTAAACAGCAGTACGACACCATTTTTGCCAATTTGGATAAGTCCAAATCGGGCCTGTTGAGTCCGGATCAGGTGGCCACCTTCTTGATGACTTCCAAATTGAGCCAGCAAGACTTGGCCACTGTGTGGGACTTGGCAGATATCCAGAACACCGGGATCTTCAGCAAATTGGAGTTCTCCATTGCTCTTTTCTTGGTCAACAGGAAATTGGCCGGTGGTGAGTTTCCTAACGTGGTGCCTGATTCACTTATCAACTCTTTATCGGAGAAGGACCAGTCTTCAAGGGGTCCAACTCAGGTTGCTCAGGTTGCTCAGGCTGCTCAGGCTCCAACTCAGGCTGCTCAGGCTCCTCAGTCCCAAACTGCTTCGGCTCCTCTTCAAAAAATCACACCCCAAAAAACGGCCATGGATGAACTTGCAGACGTGTTCTCCTCCAACCCCACACCGAAACCAGACGTGTCTGCTTCTGCTACTGCACTTTCTCAAACTGCACCTGCAAACAGATACGTCCAGCCAAGAGCTTCTAGTAGTGACTTGACTCCTTCGAACGATCTTCCAAGGGTCAGAAAGAACTTGACGGGATTCAAGCCTACGTCTACATTCGGTCAAAGTTTGGTACACAAAGAAGCTACTGAAACTGAGCCTTCGCTTTTGGGTGAGGATGTGGCTTTACATTCCCCAGCTTCTGCTTCGTCACCTGCTCCACCTGCTCCACCTGCTGCTGCTGTGTCCTCGCCATCTCCATCTCCAGCTGCAGCACCTCCAGTGACGAAAACAGTCAATTATGACGCCTTGAGATCAGTTCCCCCTCCACCAAGACCCTCTCAGAGCTTCGCTGGCCATACGCCTCCTGCTCAGACACCTACACAGACACCCACTCAAGAAGTTGACAGAAGCTTGGGCCAATCGTCTGCGAAAGTTGGGACTTCTCAGCCACCCCAGCCCGTGTCTTACTCTCAGCCGGTCAGCAGAAACACCGATCTCTTCGAGGATCCAGCTGTTTCCGGGCAATTGTCACAAGCTACTTCCGACATTGCCAATATATCCAATCAAGTGAAGTCACTCAGCACACAGACCACAGACTTGCACGAGAAGAAATCCCGTGCAGAACAAGAGCTCGCCAAGATCTTAAGTGTGAAGAAGGATATCGAAGCCAAGTTAAGGTTGTTAAGGAGCTCTTACGAGAATGAAGTCAAACAACACAAGGAAGTAGAGGCCAGTTTGGTGACTGCTCGGGATGAGTCTGAAGCTTTAAGAAGTGAGTCTTCCATCGCTGAAGCTAAACTCAATCACTTGTCCGGAGAATTGAGTGAAAAACAAGTCAGCGTCGACAACTTGCAAAAAGAGAACGGTGCCATCAGAGAGAAGTTGGGAAATGTCAACGCCGAAATCTCCGAATTACAATCTCAATTATCAGCCGTTGTGTCTGAAAATCAAAGATTGAGCAACCAATTGTCCGTGCAGAAGTCCCAAGTTCAAGTTGTATTGGTAAAGAAACAAGAACTTGAAGCTCAAATCGCTGAAACCGTTGCAGCAAACGAAAAGCTCCAACAACAGATCAATTTACAAGCAGAAGAAGAGCAAAAAGCCCACAATGAACGTCACCGCTTGGAACAAGAGTTGGCCAAGGCCAAGCTGTTTGAACCAACACGTCCTGAAATCAAGGCTCCTGAAGTTTCTGAAACTCCGGCAAAAACGGAGTCCAAGTCTGTGGATCCTTCTTCTGGCTTCACTCTCGGTAACGAGTCTGTCATTGGCGGTGGCGGTGCTTCTGTTATTGGTGGTGCTGTTCTTGGTGCCGTGGCCGGTGCTGTGGGTGTCAGTGCTCTCAAAGATGAATCTGGTGAACCTCCTAAATACGACCTGGAGGAGCACGCGGACTCACACGCTGCTCCCGTGGATTCTAAGTCTGTACCAAAGGAACCCGAGGCATCTGACAGTACTACAGAATCGCAGTCTGAAACAACTGAATCCAAAGCAGTTCCCGTCCCTCCAATAACGGCTCCCGTAGAAGCTTTGGTGGACGAAGTGAAGGAAAAGCCAGAGGCAGATCTCACTGGACTCGACGATTCTAATGCTAACGCCAACACCAGCACCCCCGAAGCTAAGAGTGTTCTGGTGTCAGAACCTCCCAAGTATGATGAGAACGCCAGCACCACCTACTCGGCGGATTCTGGCGCTGTTGAAGGTGAAACTCCAGTCACATCTCCTAACACTTCAGAATACCAGTTCCCTCAAGGCGGCTTGGTAGGCATGCCTGGAGTCTTGGTAGGTGTCCAAAGAACCGACTCTTTGACTTCAAGTGTTCAAAACAATGCTGCCTTGTCAGTTCGTGACGATAATATCGAAGAGGTCAGTGATCGTGACACTATTGGAGTTGCAGATGAAGACGTTGCCGGAGTTCAAGACAAAGAAGATTCAGGGCCTCAGGAAAGTGACGGAGACAAGATTTCATCTGGTGTCGAATCGTTCGAGATTGTAAATGCCGAAGACGCCAAAGAAACCGAAGACGACTCCAAGCAGTCACAAACGTTTGTTATCAAGAACCCAGTCACCCCCGGTGAGGGAATCGACGAGGAATTCCCTCCTATCAAGGAGTTGGATTACGACGAGAGTGATTCTTCCGATGACGAAGCGTTCCATGAGGCCAACGATTTAGGCGAAAAGACACCAGCTGATGAGTTTGATAGTGCCTTTGATGAACTCGAGCCCACACAACCCGAAACTGGATCGGGAGCTACCCATGCTATTGAATTCCAGACTCAATCATTACCTGGAGCTTTCGAGCCAGAGATCCCTGGAGCTTTCGAGCACGTCAAAGGTGCTTCCTTCGAACCTGAGGCTGCACAAGTTAAAAGTACCGGGGCCGTAGGTCCAACTCCAGCAAGTGAGTTTGACAATTTTGGAGACGAATTCGGCGGTGAGTTTGACGATCTTGAAGTTGCCAAAGCCGAAGATTCTGCAGACGAATTTGAAGGTAACACTGAGGATTTCTTCAACAATGACTTCACCAACAGCAACATGCCAGACTTCGGAAGCCCCCAACCAGTGACGGAATCCAAAACCGGAAACGACGAATGGGAACAGTTGTTCGCCGGATTTGGAAATTTCCCAGGACAGTCTTCTGCACAACCTGAAACAGCACAAACTGAAACGACACCTGTAGGGAACGGTTTATATGCAGAGAACGGTTTATCTGAAGAAGGCGGCAAAGTCGATAATGACTTGGTCCAGGAACTCGTGGGAATGGGATTCGACGAAAAAACAGCCACCGACGCTTTGAACAAACAAGGCTGGGATCTCGAAGCAGCCACCAACTACTTGTTGGATAATGCGTAGTTAGATGAGTCAGATGAGTTAGATGCCAATAAGATGTTTAGATGAGTAGGATGTTAAGATGCGTAAGATGATCTAGATGTTAAGATGAGTAAGATGCCAATAAGATGAGTTAGATGTTAGATGAGTCAGGTGAGTAAGATGCCAATAAGATGCTTAGATGAGTAAGATGCCAATAAGATGAAGTCAGACGAGTAAGAGTAGTAAGATGAAATAAATGTTCAGATACGTAGTCAACACATAAAATACGAAATGAGCTCCAATATCAATTACATATACACATTACTTACGACTTTAAGGCCTGCTTCAAAGCCTCAGCCACGTCTCCAACATCGTACTCTTCTTTGTTCAAGTCCTTCAAGTCGGCGACCGGTCTTTCGGCTTGAGGGGTGATTCTGAAGGCGTGTCTGGAAACAGGAGTGTCCCAGTCAATAATGGCCGAGTGCTGAACGACTCTGTTATCCCAAACCACAACGGTACCAGGTTCCCATTTGGCTCTCAATTGTAAGTCGTGAGAAGACTCGATGTGGTCGTATAAGAAGTTGGTCAAAAAGTCAGACTCTTGTTTCTTCAACTCCACGATTCTTCTACTGAAAGCTCTGTTTAAGTAAATGGACTTTTCTCCAGTGGCAGGATGAACTCTGACCAAAGGATGGATGTTGGAAACAGGCTTTCTTCTCTCCACACCTCCTTGGCCTCTGGCGTTGGAAGCTTGGTCCTCGGATGTGTGCAACACGTGCAAGCCCTCCAATCTTTTTTGGAACTCCGGAGATAATCTCTTGTATGCTTCTTTGACATCGGCGAAAATCGTGTCTCCACCGGAGTCTGGGCCTTCCAAGACACTGAAGAAGGTTGTTCCTGGGGGCTGTAACTCGTAACTGGTGTCGGTGTGCCAACCAACGGCGTTGGTGCTCTGGCTGAAAGCTCTTTCGAATTCTCCGGGATCTGCTCTTCTGTAGGTGATGTGCAATTCCGGGTGGCCCTTTGGAGCTCCGGAGGTGGGGTGGATGTGCAATCTACCGAAATGTTCTCCGAACTTTACGGCGAATGCTGGGCCGTATTCGGCGAAATCTTGTTGTCTAAAAACAACCACACCTCTTTGGGCAACGTACAAAGCCAATTCGTCTTTTCCAGCGTCGTTCAATTGTGATAATTGCACGCCGGTGACCTCGGTTCCCAACTTGGGGGTGATGTTTTTGGTAACAAACTCCTTGTCTTTGGGGAATAAGTTTGGAAGGTTTTTGTCAGCTCTGGCACCAGGCTCAATGTGCTTGAAAAACTTCAAAGGAGGAAATTTCTCCGAAGGGTCCCAGGAGGGGAGAAAGTCCGGGTATTTGGCGGCGTCCCTGTTTTTTTTGTTGATTACTAAAGTTCCATCTGGAAGTCTTTCATCTGTAGCTTCGTTGAAGTGAATATCAAAGTTTCCACCCTGAGGTTTGGTAGCCATTTTGTAAAAAGTAGTGGGTAACGTTCACAAGCAGATCAGGCTGTACTTATACCGGAGCAATTCCGAATCCCGGTATACATCATCGGATTGTACCATCGACTTCGGTGCATAATGCCACCACAATTCTGGCGATAGTGGAATCGATTGCGAAAAAAAGGGCCTGATTGGGACGAGCCACACTGGCCGAACCGAGAGTGCCAACCGGCGTGACGAGTGCAGCCGGCGGTTGGTCAGGGGTTCCGGAGGACTATGGGAGCTCAGTAAAGTATGTGGTTGGTCAAGTGTAGGTTGTGCTGGGCGAATGTACCGTACTTACATGCTCACCTTGTGTGCTTCTGGAGGTCGCTAAACCTTAACTAAAAGTTGTGGCAGATCAAATGCGCGGCGCACGTGATCTGCACCTTCACACTAAAACTATTAGCGAAGTGGACCGAACCGAGAAATCTCCAGGTTTTGGTTTTGGTTTACGGCCCTCAAGGCTTAGCGGGTGTCGGTTCGGCAGATGTGATCCGAGATTGGCTCACGGTAATTTTTATCACGTTTGCGAATCGTGGAGACAGCAAGTGGACACAGAAGCTGTCAGGACACAGCAATTGCGGAACTACGGAGAGAGAGACGGAGGAATGTGACTAGGGCTGTGACGAACGACTGTGACAAATGAATGGGACAAACCAATGTGACGAACGACTCTGATGAACGACTGTGACAAACCAATGTGACTGATGGTAATGAGGACATTGAATATTTCGCAGGTACCAAATCGTCAACAAATGAGTGGCATATCTGGCAATCAGTATCACACTCGGTTGGTTTTGGAACTAAAGTGAACTAAATCGCGAACCGATACTATGCGGAGCACGTGATCGTGCCTCAAGGCTGCCTGGGAATGGAGGTCACGTGATGAAGAGGAAGGAGAAAGCCCCAGTGGTCGATTCACGTGACCACTTCACGTGAATTTGGCTCTAAGAAGTAGTGTCTATGGCACGACTCAATTGCAGCTGTACACATTGTAAGCTCTGGTCCGTTGATTTCCTCTAAATAGTGCTGTTACAGTTTCGGTGGGATTGTATGATCGAGAAGTGTTTATTTACATATAAGCTGGCGTGTGTGATCTGTATCTTGAAGTTTATCCAAATGTAATCTAGATCTTGTAGTTTACCTAGGTTATCTAGATCTTTTAGTTTACCTAGGTTATCTAGATCTTGTAGTTGATCCAAATGTTCACTTGCTTTGAAGCAGATCTCGTATGGTGTACAAGCACGTGTAACACGTGTACTGCACTGTGTCATTGCTCCTCTTGTCGCCTTCAGTACACACTATCGCTAAATTTCTTTCAATTATACACCCAACAGTCAACGGTGGGCATAATCAAGTTCTTCACCGGATGACAGGTCACGTGGGACTAGCACGTAGGACCTGGGATGTGGGATGGTCTGTTGGTGTTACAGTGCCCAATCACGTGCCTACACTCTTTTTTTCTAGAGTCGTGGCTTCTTCACCTGTTTCACCTTCACCTCCTTCTTCTCCTCCGGCTCGGTTTCAGAGGCTCTGGCCCTGGCACGGGACCGGCCACTGAACACCGCCAGAACCGGAGTGGTCACAAACCGAGTAAACACCGGAGTCAACCCGAAGCTAATCAAAAGCCTCACCGGCAAAAGCATCTTTACAACTACAAACGCGTATGCTCCTTCAGATATAAGCTTGAACTTGTCATTCAACGAGTAGCCCTCAAAGTCAAACAGCTTCATGGAGTCGTCGATGATCTTGGTGCCCTTGTCAAGCGCCCACTGGGGCAAATCCAACGGAATACTAAAATGGTATTTGTGGAAAAGATACCACAATCCTATAAGTGGCACGATGGCCGTTAGTTCATGTAGAATCAAAAACGACGTCAAGTTCGCCACCGGCTTGTTGATGAAGTTGACGGTGTACGGCCGGAGAAATCGGGGCACTTTGTCGAGGATTTTCTGGCCTATGAGTGCTCTTTTATCTTGAGGGAGCTGGGTTTTGGGTTGGGTTTTGGGTTGAGTTTGCGATTGGGCAAACGAGGTTTTGGAGAACGCCCTGACGCCCCGTGAAAACACTCCTCGGTACCCGGAGTACGAAGGTCCTCGTATACCCACGGTGCCCCACACACTCGCCCGTAAGGTGCTGATATTACTAATATACATTATAGACTTGGTTGCTCGTTCCGGTCGTAATAACGCGCGCTTTTTTTTTGCGTGTGAATATAAGAGTGTCAAATCCGTATATACTCGAATAAATCTGTAAGTATGTCTGTTTATATTGTTGCCACTGCCCGTACTCCCATTGGATCTTTCCAAGGAGAGTTGTCAAGCTTAAGCTACAGCGACTTGGGTGCTCACGCCGTCAAATCGGCCTTGGAAAAAGTCGATATCAAACCTGAACAGGTGGATGAAATTTTGTTCGGAGGAGTTTTGCAAGCCAATGTTGGCCAGGCTCCTGCCAGACAAGTTGCTTTGAAAGCCGGATTACCGGAGTCCATTGTCGCCACCACCATCAACAAGGTGTGTGCGTCTGGAATGAAGAGTATCATTTTGGGTGCCCAAACCATTTTGACTGGCACAAACGAGATTGTGGTTGCCGGAGGTGCTGAATCCATGTCCAACACTCCATACTACATTCCCAGCGCCAGATCCGGAGCCCGTTACGGAGACAACTCCATCGTCGACGGAATCCAAAAAGACGGATTGACTGACGTTTACGATAACAAATTGATGGGAGTTTGTGCCGAAAAGTGTGCCAGTGACCACGGATTTTCCAGAGACGACCAGGACGCTTTCGCCATTGGCTCTTACAAAAAGGCCATTGCAGCCTCCGAGTCCGGCAAGTTCTCCAGCGAGATTGCTCCTATCACCATCAAAGGAGTTAGAGGAAAGCCAGACGTGGTTGTAGAAAAAGACCAGGAGCCAAAGAACTTCAACGAGGCCAGAGTCAAGAGCGCCAGAACCGTGTTCCAGAAGGACAACGGAACCGTCACCGCCCCCAACGCGTCCAAGTTGAACGATGGAGGAGCTGCTGTTGTGTTGGTGAGTGAATCCAAATTGAAGGAATTGGGCTTGAAACCTTTGGCTAAGATTTCCGGATGGGGAGAAGCTGCCACCAAACCTGTTGATTTCACCATCGCACCATCTTTGGCGGTCCCCAAGGCTTTGAAGCACGCCAAGATCTCCTACGAAGACGTGGACTTTTACGAGTTCAACGAAGCTTTCTCTGTTGTTGGATTGGCCAACACAAAGTTGTGTGAGATTGATGCCGAAAAGGTCAATGTTTACGGAGGTGCTGTTGCTTTGGGACACCCATTGGGATGCTCTGGAGCCAGAGTGGTGGTTACTTTGTTGAGTGTGTTGACCCAAGAAGGAGGAAAGTTGGGAGTCGCTGCCATTTGTAATGGAGGAGGAGGAGCTTCTGCCATTGTTATTGAGAGGGTTGACCACGACAGCAAGTTGTAGATTATGTATGTACTGTGTAGTCACTATAGTGGATGCGTGGATTCGTGTGATCGTTAATAGTACCGAGTGTTGATTAGCCAGTGTAGCCGAGAGCTAGCTAAGCCAGTGTAGACGAGTATTCAGTGAGCCAGTGTAGACGAGTATTCAGTGAGCCAGTGTAGACGAGTATTCAGTGAGCCAGTGATGTAGCTGAGTATTAACTAAAGCAGTGTTTGCCAAATGGACAGTAGCTAAACCAGTGATGTAGCCGAGTATTGACCAAGCCAGTGTTTGCCAAATAACATCACTAAAGCAGTAACGAAATGGATGTAGCCAAGCAAGAAGCCAGTACATATCCGGGTATGCAGTCAAAGTGATTCACATAAAAACCAAATGGCTATCACTCACTAATCGAGAGTCAAGATGGCCACAGTCAAATAAATCAACCGGTGCTAGCAAGAAATGTCAGGTGCTGATGTAAGGAAAAAGCTATGGTACTGGTATATGGAGATACCGAATGTACCAGTAGTTCAACAGTCACACAATCATCGAGTGTCTCGGTGACTGAGGAAAGTGAAATAGGTGATTCTCATTATGTCTCATTATGATTAATATACATTTCCGTCGAACTTCGACCATCCGAGACAGATTGAAGAGTGACGTCCCTTGTGGTGTTCTGTGGTTCCTTCGTGACACGGCACTGAACCCTGGTTTGTCAGCTACTCTGTTGGCTCCGCTGTTGACTCCGCTGTCAGCTCCGCTTCCAGCTACGGTATATGAATATTCTTCTCCCTCAACTTATTCACGGTCCAGATCCACGTCCGGGCAGCATAGTCCATGTCTCCCGCCACCCGAGAACTCCTTCCCTCGTACCCATTGCAATTGTAGAACTTGCCGTTGTCATGCTCGAGATCCAATGTCGGATCCAAACAGCATTTGATGATAGTGTAGCTTCCTTCTTGGACAGAAGAGCCCAAAAAGTAGCCGAAAATCTGGAAAAAACACCAGAAAATCACGCCGATGATGGGAAGCCGAGTCAAGTAGCTGAATGTGTTGGGGTTCATCACGAACCCGGTATCTACGACCATACTTAACACCTTGGGGTTCCTCAAACTGAGCATTTTGATCATGTGAATCCCGGAAATCTTGGCCTTACTGTACCGGAACCAGTTGAACAACATGTCAGGCCACAAGTTGAAGTCGTTGTCCATGTCAAAGTACCGGAATTGAAGGTGGTGGGTTGGGGTGCTGGTGTATATGACTTTTGGAGGACCCTGGTGGGGGTTTAAAGTGGAGGTTTTCTCAAGCAACGGCAACAACTGGGTGGCAAGAAGGAACGGGGTGATGTAGTTGAGCTGGAGCTGGATCTCAAACCCGTCCACGGTCTTTGTGTGGGGAAGATAATTGGTGCTTAAGTTATTGATGAAGATATTTAAGTTATCTTCCAACTTGGTAAGGGCTCGAGATGCACTCAAGACGCTTTTAAGGTTCGAAGGGTCAAGCTCGAGATACACCAACTCCCCAAGAAACCTTTCGTTGGCGATATCCTGCGACGTGTACGTCAGACGGATCTTTATAGATTCCAGTTTGAGCTCGGCCATACACTTGACGACTCTGGCTTTGGATCTGCCGGTGATGTAGATGACGTAGCCATGGAGATAAAGATGGAGCACCGTGTACCAGCCCATGCCACTGCACCCGCCTAGGATCAACGCCGTTCGGCGGTCGTGGGCCGGGTTTATGTATGGAAGTGTGTGAATGTAGTCTGGTTGAAGCATACTTTTGTGCGAGTGCGAGCAACGATAAGAAGAGAGGGAGAGGGAGAGGGAGAGAGGACAAAAGAGAGGACAAAAGAGAGGACAAAAGAGAGGACAGGGGGAAATGATAGAGTAAGGAGGGGTATATGGGGGGAGAGTAGGCGAAAGAGTAGGCGAAGAGTAGACGAAAGAGCAGGGACAAGGGAAATGTAGGTTTGGGAGAAGAGTAGGTGTAAATATGTAATGAATGAGATATGAGTAAGTATTTTGGAGATCTGACAACACAAGATTGTTAGTGTCACTTCTTCTTGGAGCCCTGGACTGTAAGCTTATGATGATCGATTCTAGGTTTTCAGTTAGGGACAAGGACTTATTAAGATAATTATGAATGATCTCTGATACTAGTATCTATTCTAATGATCGAATGATTATGATACTGATGTTTATGATGCTAGTGATCAACAATCAACAATGTATGATACCAATGATCAACTAAAGCATATGCATACCACAGCTAGTCGAGAATTCAGTTGAAGTGTATTTGAGTTTTTTATACCCTCCAGTGACTTATCGAATGGTTGTGATCATATCCGGTGGAGGTTGGCAAATCTCGTAGAACTCTGACTTGTGACTGCTAAAGAGTCTCATAAAGTGCGTTGTTGGTTATTTCGTAAGAGTACTACTGTATCTAGTGATATCTTGTAATATCTTGCAATACCGTGTGATATCTTGTAATATTCTGTGATGAATTGCAATTTATCTTGGAGTTGTGTAAGTTTTGAGTGTCAATGAATACTAGAGTATGCATGGAACGTTACATGAGAGTGATTTCAAATACTTCTGACTAGAGCCACGGTTTGTTAGTAGAGGCTTCCAACTGATTTGTCGTATAACATTTCATCTGGAAACAGAGGAGTTCAAAGGTATCCTATTACCTACTTAGGTTACCTGAATTGGCTAGCTCGAATGCTGTGGACTGACAAGTCAAACGGTATGTAATTGGCTAGTTAGAGAGTTGTTACTTGGAGCTCAAACAGTCTGTTAACTGACAAGTCAGAGTCCATCAGTTGACTACGGCCTCAACTGTTACTAATATATAGATAAATGCACCCTATTGATGTACTTGACGAACAATCTAGCGGGCTGGTCTGTCCATCCGTTCTACTGATCTGGCCTCTCTACTGGTCTCTCTACAATTTTCTACTCCTCTGTCCACTGATCTCCACTGATCTCCACGGATCCTACACTCAGTCGCACTACCTTTCGCAAATACACACGTGATTGTCAGTAATGTCTCCCAACGTATCTATTCCTATCTATGCTCTACCGAATCTTCAACTTATTCAATATCTCCTGGAAAATCCCCTCGAGTGACTTGTCTGTAGTATCAATAGTAATACAATCGCCTCCGTTTTCAACCAATTCATCTCCAATTGGAACCTCCATAATATCATATTGACTCTTGACCATATCAGACTTCATGTAATGGTTTTTCCGGTTCTCTACTCTATTAACTAGCTCGTCGAAGGACGCATATAAAAAGCAAAAAACAAAATTAAAAGACTTGCCGTGTTCCTTCATCAACTGACGATACAGTTTCTTTAGCATCGAGCATGTGACTATGGAAATATGGTGGGGGTCTTCTTTGCATTTGAGGGCCGTGGCTTCGGTGAGTTCGATAAGCCAGTCCCATCTATCTTCATCAGTCAAAGGAATACCTTTTGACATCTTGTCGATATTGGCTTGCGGATGTAAAGTGTCTCCTTCAACGTAAGGACATTCGTAATGTGCACTAAGTTTAGAAGCAGCGGTGGTCTTCCCGGTACCTGCAGGGCCTCCCACTACGATGATGGTTCCAGTCATACTGAACAGGTGATGAGGTGTGGTATTTAATGTGAGTATCAAACTTTCCGAATTGCGGAGGATGCGACTTGAGACGTGGGGGCGGAGGGATTGGGGGATGTTTTTATATGAGCCATGAATTTTCGCGGTGGTGGGAAAAAAAATGGGGGACCATATAATTGCGTGGGGATATAATGGTGGGTCAAAGCGTGGGGGATCCGAGAACTTGTTCACCGAATTCCAATTCCAATTCCGGTCGCGTTGGTCGCACTACAGTCGCATTATTATTTTTCCGGCTTGGCATTGCTTTCACTATGTACACGTCCCTCTCCTGTCTACTCTATTTCCTGTCTTCAATATCCCCTTGTCTCTTCTCTCATCTGTCGTCTCTCATCCCCGGTCTAATATATACAAGATTCCTCACCCTCACCTCCCCTTCCGGGCCATCTTCCTCCCGTCTCTCAAGCTACTAAGCTCCTCACTGATCCTCTTCTCGATAATCAGCTTCCAGTCATGGGCACTCTCGGAGTCCACAAACAAATTCGGCCATCTCTGACTCAACCACATGAACAACAACACCAACTTGTGGCTCGACTCAAGCACACTGAGAATATCCATTCCCTGGCCAAATTGACTGGCACGTGACGGGCGAGCTTTCAAAATGTCTATAGGCAAAAACCCGAAATCTGCAACGGTTTTGGTTTTGGAGTCGGCGATGCTCTTGACGTACTCGTAGGCCGTGGTCTGCACGAGATCCAGGGTCTTGTTGAAGCTGATCGGCGCAATGCTGAGCCGAAGCTGATCTTCCATGGTGAGACGATTGGAAATCCCATCCACCGTCAAGAGCTTCATCACGTCCATTCTGCTGTCGATTTCCGTGAGGAAAAAGAGGTCCGAGTTGATGGCCTCCTTGCCGAACTTGCGCAAAATGGTGATCTGCTGCTCTGAAGGAGGAAAATGTGAGAGATATGTGGTCCAAACCTCGTCGGTAGGCCAGATACACGCCTGGGGAATGTCTTCAATCGAGGAGTTGATGCTCTTATCGATGAACCGCAAGTCGCCACGAGAGAACGCCGTAATCACCCCACCACTCTTGTCCTTGTCGTGACTGAATCTGCCTGCTCTGCCTCCAATTTGGCGAATTGTAGACTTGGAGAGCTTTTCTGTAGAAATCCCTGTGAACTTCTCGGTGGTGGAAAACACCACCCGTTTGATGGCAAGATTGAGGCCCATGCCGATGGCATCGCTGGCCACCAAAATATCGTACTTTCCGGAGTTGAACCCCCGTGCCTGCTCGCTTCTGATCTCTGGAGGTAAAGCTCCGTAAATCACGGCCACTTTCTTCTTTGTGGTTCGCTCAATCGACACCTTGAGCTGGAGAATCTTTCTCTTGGAGAACGTGACAATACAGTCGCCTGCACGCAAGTCCTCGAACCCTTTCAACGGTTTCTTGGCCACCTCTAGTTTGCTCAATCTGTTGTACTTATTGATTATAAGTTCGTCTCCCGTGAGGTTCACGAGCTTCTTCACAAGCTCCACACTACGCTCCTCTCCACACAAGTGCACCTCCTTGGCCTGCACGCCCAAAAGAGCCTTGGTCCACGCTTCTCCTCGCATGGGATCGGCTATCATCTGGATTTCATCGATAATGCACATGTCCATTTTGCGGAAAAGAGGCACCATTTCGATGGTGCCGCTGGAGATGGCACTCAAGCGCCCGTTGTCGTCCACACACGGCACCACCTCCTCCCCCGTGACCAAATTGCACGGAATTCCTCGGCCGTTGAAGTTCTCGTAGATCTCTCGCGCGAGAAGACGGAGAGGCCCGGCGTAGTATCCGGACTTGGCCACCTCCAACTTCTTCAAACTCTGGTACGTCTTGCCGCTGTTGGTGGGGCCAACGTGCATGATGATTTTCCTCTTCATTTTCCGGGCTTCGGGGAACCATTGGGCCGGGTTTGAGAAGTCGATGGTTTTGGAGGCTCCTTTGGCTTTAACGACTTCTACTTCGGCCCACGTTTTGTAGAAGAGCTTCTGGAGCACGAGGTCGAGAAGTTGGTTCTTGTTCTTGAACCCGTAGAACTGGAGAAGCAGCTGGGGGAACTGGTCGTGAGAAATGGCCGTGTAAATGGAGCTGATGTTGGCCCACCGAGGATTGATGAAATCCACTTCTGTTATGCTGGAACTCGGACTCCCGAGGATGGTGGCGCCCCCTGGTGTGCCGGTACTGTCTGGGTGTGTGCTGACGGCCTGTCGGACCTTTTTGGCAAATAAATTCTGTGTGGCCTTGAGTTTTTCCGGGGTGATTCCCTTGAGATGGGGCACTAGAAGCTGGCCTTTATCTATGGAATCACTGACGCTGTTCGCTCGCTGCACAAGCTCATGTGATACTGGCGATGACAAGTACCGGTGTAGGGTACGGGGACCAAGTTTGAGTGGCCTGAGCACCCGTGGGAGCGTGTTTGTGGGTGTTCGTAGGTATAGCATCATGGCAGCTTGCAACGCGAAGTCAAATGTGAAGTGTGCGAAATGCTATGCGAAACGAAGATTATTTGGCGTTCCTCACTGTTAGCGAGCAAAGGGACGGAAAAACGAGAGGTCGCGGCCAGCACCACCGTGCGGTGGTAGTGTGGCCCCGTCAGGCCACGATCTCGCCCCAATCTCGCCCCAATCTCGCCCCATCAAGCCACCTCCACCATCGCGCTTCCATTCCACAATGAACGGTGACCTTCGTCACAAAAACTACACGGCCCAACTCGCCGACGACTTCAATCGCTTCTACCTCAAAATCACAGAACCGTCTCTCGACCAGATAGGCAACTACAAAATCCAACGGGAAATTGGCGAGGGCTCTTTTGGAAAAGTGTATCTTGCTCACCATGTGCTACTCAACCTTCCGGTAGTGTTGAAATCTGGACTCATAGACGACCCCAACATCGTCAGAGAAGTGTACTACCACAAACAGCTCAAGCACAAGAACATTGTCCGGCTCTATGAGGTCATCAAAACCGAAACCAGATTGTGGCTCGTGTTGGAATACTGTCAGGGAAACGAGCTCTACTATCATATCTACGAAAACAGAAGATTAGATTACAAACACGCCCAGAATCTCTTCTTCCAGATCATCCAGGCCATCAAGCACGTGCACCTGTTGAACTTGGCGCACCGGGACTTGAAGCTAGAGAACATTTTGTTGGCAGATAAACGCAAAACTATCATCAAATTGACGGATTTCGGGTTTGTCCGAGAGTTCAATCCCGTCCGAAGGAAGCTCTTGTCGACCATGTGTGGTACCACCGTGTACATGGCGCCAGAGGTGCTAAAGAACGAAAAATACAGCGGGTTTGCTGCCGATATTTGGTCCTTGGGGGTCATTTTGTACACCATGCTCCACGGCCAGATGCCATTTGACGAGGACGACGATCTTAAAACGAAGTACAAGATCATCCACGAGGACCCACAGTACCACCACTCGGTGCCGGCACCCGCTGTGGCCATTACCAGAAAAATGCTCTCCAAAGACCCTAACACCAGACCCAATTTAAATGAGATTCTCAATTCCGAGTTCCTCATAGACATCACCAACAAGTTTCCGTCCGAAAAGGGCAAACGGGTGCTGGAAACGGAGTCGGTGGTGTCGATAAACCAGCATTATAACTCGGGAATTCCGCCGTTCCAGTCCAAAACCGTCAAACTTTTGGTCAAAAGACTCGCCAAAGTGGGCGTCAAGGTCGACAAGCTCCGCAAGGACGTGGAGGCCGGGCACATGAACTCGCTCACGGCGTTCTACGACCTTCTTCTCACTAAAGAGTTTGTCAAAAAGAAAAGACGCAGAAGGTCTGCTAAAAGTCAGCTCAGCAAGTCCAAAAAACGGGTGAAAAGCGTGCTTCTGTTGGGGGAGGACTCGTCGCAGCCGTTGGAGAGGATCATGTCCAGCTTGAGTCTCAATAGCCGTACGCAAAGCCGAACCAACTTGGCCCAATCGGGAAGTCGAAAGTCTACGGACAGAAACCACGGCGACAGAAACCGGTCCAACGACCGTGCCAACGCCAATACCAGCAATTCCAACGCCAACGCCAACACCAGCACCGCAACCGGCAACACCTCGTTCACGGTAGTCGAAAGCACGCCGCCGTTGAACCGAACAGTGTCGTTTTACACCAATAACGGCTCCGCAACAGACAAAGTGGAATCTCCCAGGGCCGGGTCCAGCCGCAGTGGCACGTGGACCAAGCCCAGTGCCAGGGCCACCGCCAGAGCGTCTGCCGTAGCGTCTGTCAACGGCACTGAGTCCATCGCCAGCGACCTGTTTCCTCCCAACGAACCAGTTCTTTCCAACGGAGCGTCTCGGCGCCGTTCTTCCATCTCCAGTGCCCTCAACTCGTTTGGAGACAAGATCCACAAACACGACAGCCCCAGAAACAAGAAGATCATGCACAAGCTCCAGTTCTGGAAGCGCAGGGACGACCACGACGGGCTTTCTCCGTTGCAAACTCCGTTACAGAATCCATTACAGAATCCATCACATAATCCGTATATTGCCGGTTCTGTTGGTGGGTCTGTTCCCGGGTCCGATGTAGGGGCCGGCCCTCTCCTCAAGGACCAGTTCAGCGACCTCACGCTCCGCAGCCCCAGTCCCAAGACCGTGGAAGACGGCATTCTCGACGAAGAAGGAATCACCCTCGACCTACACTCGCACATGGACTCGTACAAAAGCCCCCTGGACTCCCTCCAGCCGTCAGAAATGAACGGCAGTGTTCTGGAGCACAAGCACCTCACGGCCAAGTCGTTGGCCACGTCCTCCAGCCAAAAGAGCAGAAACAGACCTGCTTCCATGGTCAGCCAAATCAGCCAGATCAGCCAGATCAGCCAAATGTCTACGATGATGTCAGAGCTGGAGTCCGAGATGCTTGCTTCGGACTCCATGGACGAGTTCGAGGAGGAAGAAGAGGAAGAGGAGGAGGAGGAAATGTACGAGTCGTCCAGTATGAACACCTCCACCCACGAACTTGCACCTCGAAGTGTGGTATCCAAAAAGAAACGGCCCAGTTACAGAAGAAACCTCTCCAGCGACATCCTGATAGCGTCTGCGTCTACATCGGCCATATCCAGGCACCCTTCAGGGTCACATAAGAAAACGGCGTCGTTGAGATTGGTTTCCAGTAATTCTTCTGACGACAGCAACGACGTGCTTCTGCCGGCCACCTCCACCACCAGAACCGTGTTTGTGCCCATTGCGTCAACGGCGCCTGTGAGCTCCACCTCGGCTAACGTTTTTGTTCTTGGTCGTGCTGGTAGCCCTGTGAACACCACGTTCCCGTTATCGCAGTCTCAGAGATCAGGGTCCCCTCCGGTGCCAACCAGAGCTGGCAGCACCGCCAAATACAGAAACCTGCCGGGGATGGAGAAATCCAGCGTGTACACCAGTGCCGCTGCCATTGTGTATGAGGAGGAGAACGAGGACGAGAACTCGCTGTAGAAGTATAGAGGAATAGAGGTTTGGTAGTTTGGTGTGGTTGCGTGGTGGTTGTAGTTTGGTACGGTGGTGCGCGGTGGTTGCGCGGTGGTAGTACGGTGGTTGTAGTTTGGTACGGTGGTAGTATGGTGGTTGTAGTTTGGTACAGTGGTACTGTAGTGGTGCGCGGTACGTGGTGCGCGCTGGTACGTGGTGCGCGCTGGTACGTGGTAGTACGTGGTCGTGGTACGAAGCTACCACCGGGGCGTACCACGACCACGCACCTTCACTTCGCGAAAATTTTTCAACTTCCCATCAGCAATATGTCCGTATTCGTGGTTGATAACGACCTTACCGGGTCCATAGTGGAGTTGGGAGAAATCATAGACACCGTCAAAGGCACCTCTGAATTCTCAGACTCTTTGAACACCGACATTGTCCCCCAATCCAACGAAATCAAAAACAAATCCTCCCTCATACAAAAAGTCTACCAAGCTTCTTCCCCAGACAACTTGAAACAACTCAGCGACAAAGAGTTCGAACCTGCATTCAACTTGATCATATACATTCTTGGAGAACTCTTCGGCAGCGTGGAAGCAGTTTTAAAAGAAGACACCTCCGATGTGTTATTATCTAACTTGATCAACTCAAGCCCTGCTCAACAATTATCTTTAAGAGACAGAAAATCCATCAAAGCCACTAGTATATTGTCTGAATTGACATTGATTTTCAACCTTTTGCCAACCACTTCCTCCTTTCGTGTCAAGATCATCGAGTACATCTTGGAGTTTGTGGAAAAGTTGAAGATCGACTTCAAAATTATCGAGGCTTCTTTCGGTCAAAACTTGGTTTTGTGGTTACAAGAAGCTCAAGCTCCAGAATCCAAAGTCAAGCAGGTGTTCTGGAAGTTCATCCAATTGGACAACAAGCACAGCTCCAAGTCTTTGGACTTCATTCACCAATTCACAAAACAGTATCAATTGAGCCTCGAGGAATTGCACAGTTTGATCAAATTCACCTTGAACAGTGACATCATCGACGTTTCGTTCTTGGTCAACAGAAATGTTAACAGTGCCTTACAACAAAACGCCAGCGATCCTTTGGTGTCTTTATTCGTCAAATACTTACAAGGAGACTTGGTTGAATCCAGTGACTTCAAAAACTTACAATCCAAGTCGCAGATCTTGGGGTTGAGAAAGTTCTTTGAAGAGAGCGGAAAGTACGAGTTCCAATTCGAAGACATTCCCGTGCCCAGCAACGACTTGGAAACGTTATTGATCAACTCAATCAAAAATGGAATAATCGAAGGAAAGTTGGACCAAACCACGTCCACTTTCAGATTGACCAGAATCAATAAGGTCATTTTGCCTAGTGACGAAAAATCGGTATCAAGAAACTTGGAGGACGTGAAGAAGAGTTTGGAGGCATGGAGGGCATCTTTGGTTAGTGTTGGAGACGTTGTGAATAACTTTAGAGAAAACATCAATTAGTAATGTACGTTAGATGTATGAGTTGGTGTATATCTATGGCTGTCTTATTCACTCTATTTAGTTGTCTTCTCTCTTCTCTCTTCTCTCTTCTCTTCTCTCTTCTCTCTTCTCTCTTCTCTCTTCTCTCTTCTCTCTTCTCTCTTCTCTCTTCTCTCTTCTCTCTTCTCTCTTCTCTCTTCTCTCTTCTCTCTTCTCTCTTCTCTCTTCTCTCTTCTCTCTTCTCTCTTCTCTCTTCTCTCTTCTCTCTTCTCTCTTCTCTCTTCTCTCCTCTCTTCTCTAGTTTCCTGTCCAATTCTCTCTCCCTCCTCTCTCTTCTCTAGTTTCCTGTTCACTCCCTCCTAATCACGATCATTGTCCAACACACTCAAAACTCCTCCCACCAAATGCAATGATCCCACCACAAAAACATCCGCAGGTGCAAGCCCCTTCAAGTACTCCAAACCAGCCTCGATCTCCTTGAATATTTGCACGTCGGTTTCGACTCCAGCTTCAGCGTCTCTTTGTTTCCACACATCTCTAAAGCTCTTCTGGACCACCAAAGCATCCACGGCCTCCTTGGAATTGTTCATGGAAACCAACTCGGCATTGTATCCAGTGGCCCAGGTGATGTTGGTGGTGAACACCACGTGATCGAACTTCACCACTCCCTGCAAGTTATCGTAGAGTCGAGCCAAAAGGTCATTGGCATTGTCTCTTCCTTGTTGGTTGAAAAGAAGAATCTTCTTACGGCCATTGGACCCGAACTTTTCGATTCCTGAAAGCCACTTCGTACACACATTGATGGACTCCAAGGTGTGGGCTCCGTCTATGTACCATGAGAGACCGTCAAATCCAGGTTTGGCCTCGATATACTGACATCTACCGTCCCATTGGGCGTTTTTTAAGCCGGATTTGAATGCTTCCGGTAAGACCAGAAGATCATTAGATGGCAACTCAGTGGATGGCACGCCTAAATGTGCGAGATGGGCAGCAGCTAGCTTCACTGCCAACGCAGCATTGTCTCTTTGGAACTCACCTTGTAAACCCAAGGTCACGTGACTGAGGGAATCGCCGGTGACGAATTCGAGGTTTGAGGACCCGAGCTCGTGTGCTCTTTGGACGACCAAGTCGTGGGTGGCAGGGTGCTCCTTCTGGGTGCTTACGAAAGCAGGAGACCCTTTTTTGAAGATTCCAGTCTTGTTCCACGTGATCGAGTCGATAGTAGACCCCAACATGGCCGTGTGGTCGATTCCCAAGGCCGAGATTCCGGTGGCTGTGGGCTCCGGTACGACGTTTGTGGAGTCATACTTACCACCAACACCCACCTCGTAGATGGCAGTGTTTACTCCCTCGCTTAAAAAGATATGGAACGATAAGATCGTGAGATACTTGAAGTACATGGGCTTAATTTTATCGTAGGGCTCCAAATCCGGAAACTGGTTCGGATCTGAAGTGGTGGTGGACAACTTGTCCCACACTTCAAAGAAATATCTGGTGAAAAGGCCCTCGTTAATGGGGCTTCCGTCAATTCTTATTCTCTCTCTAACAGATTTCAAATGGGGCGAGGTGAAAAGCCCGATTTTCTTGATTGGACTGGACGCTTGGCGCTTATGGTGGAGCAAGATGGACTCTGCAAACGCACACGTGCTTCCCTTACCTTTTGTTCCCGTGACGTGGATGACATTAAGTTTGTTAAAGTCTGAGGGAGTGTAGCCTAATCTGCGAATGTACTCATAGACAACTTTAATTGAGTATTCATTTTTGTCTACGGAGGGACCGATCTGGCGTTTGGCCTCGAGGGACGCAAAGTTCAGCTGGAGAGAGTTGAGGGCCGAGATGGCGTCTTTGTAGGTTCTGCCTCTCATGTCCATGGTGAAGTACTTACGAGAATGTAATGGTGCGAGAGTTGACAGGACGGTGCGGTGCGAGATTTGATAGGACGGTGCGGTGCGAGACGGTACAAGACGGTGCGAGTGGTGCGAGACGGTGAGAGTCTGGTGCGGGTCTTGTGCGAGTCGGTGCGAGTCTCACACGAGAAATGGTACTAGATTTTGACAGGCATGGCCACACCTTCTCTAGCACAAACCACTGGCACAACCCTCACTGACTAGTAGGCTGCTTCATTTGCATACGACACACTACACACGATACACTACATTTGACCCTCATCTACGCCGCATATTATTCCGTCATATTCGCAGGTTTCGGATACTGGGAATATCTAGAAAATGCGAATTTCACACAATTGAATCAATCAAATTTTGCAGCACATTGAAATTAGTTTTACAGTGAACCTTCTCCGAAGTTGGCCCAGTTTCGAGCTTTGACCTTCCCACTACCAAACCACCTCTGCACCTCTGCACCTCTACACTTCCACTCCTTTCTCTCACCCTACGCATCCTCATCAGTACCAATTGCCCAGTGTCCTGTACTCATTTGTCTTGATGCCGTATACTCGGCTAAACACGGCGTGCCGTACCACCACCACAGGCCAAAGCCTTACCACCACCACAGGCCGACGCCGTACCATCCTCGCAGCGCCTCGCGGTGCGCCCACCTCCGTGTCTCGCACTGCAACCTCTTCGCACCCGCACGACCCGTGAGTCATAGCCTTATAAAATCCAGCGCAGCCCCTGGAAATCCTCATCAAATATCATCAACTGATTTGACACCACAGCTTACCATTTCAACAATCTATTTCCTTATTATCCTAATCACGTCTTATCAATCAGTGATGATCTTTTAAATTCCTACCGCCAATACCAATATTATTATTGTTTCGTCCTTGTTATAAATTTACCATCCACAGGGAAGAAATTAGTGTGTGTTTTTTTGAGTTGAGTATTTGAATTAGTTTTTTCATTAACATTTGGTGCTTTCGATATTGGAAGTTTGAAATTCTTGCAAAGTACAAATGGTTGTTTCTGAAGAAATGTCTTTAAGGTATTTTAAACAAGTTACAGTGAATGAACCTCCAAAAGAAGAATGTCCTAGTGATTTTAATCTTAATGATTATATCAACGACATTCCTCTTTTGGTGGACGATGTGTCTGACGATGAAGATGAGTTGGAGAGTAAAAAGGGCGCCAATGTCAACGTCAATTGCGTTGACTTTAAGAGGCTTGATAACGCAATTGACGCCCCAACTCCTCCCGGAGGACCCTCGGAATATCTGGGCTCCGCAGCTTCATCAGTTTCCAGCGCCCGGAAAATCAGACCCAAAAGGTCCAAGACCATCGCTCCTGTCACGTTGTCGCCCAAAGACTTCAAAAAGGAAAGAAACCAGCTCATGATGGTAGTTATTAAATACGTTTCCATCAAAATCACCAATCTCTTTCCTCCTTCGTCCTCGGAGTCCAAAATCTCCTTGGAGAAGTTCTTGATCATCATGATCAACCGTCTCAAGCTATCGCTCAGCAACTTTTTGAAATCCATCATTTATTTGCTCAGATACATGGACATAATCTATCTTTTGAGATACTTGAACCAATCCAATAATTACGCCAATTTCAACGAGATGGACTTTCCATTGAAGAAATTGATCATCGGATGTTTCAAGTTGACGTTGTTGAGAGAAAGAGTCCATAAAAACTGGCAGAAATTGACGGGGTTGAGTGATAATGAGATCAATATCGTGATTCAGTCGATTTTAAAGAGATTGAATAACAAGGTTGTGATCAAGAGTGGAGAAATTGGAAAATTCAAACTGGAGGTCTTCAGATACGTGCAAATGGTGTCGAAGGAGATCTAATAGACTTATGAGTAATGTAGTGTAATATAGATACTGTGAGTGGACAGTGTAGATATATGAGTGATTGGCTGGAGAGGGTTTATGCGACATTTACCCGCGACACTCACCGAAGTTTACAATAATTTACATGGGATGTCGCACGGGTGTAAGGGACGAAATCCCCGACACTCCGAATTGCGAGTTGCGTTCCAAGTGTCGTGCGCCAGCCAATCACTCCAGTGTCATTGAGTCATACTTTTTTTGCACCCATTATTAATCAACACAGAAGACCCCGATTGGAGCCAAAATTGCACAAACCAATCTGAACCCCACCAACTAACTGCACCCCAAGTTTGGCCTTCCAAATCCCCCTCCAACACCTTCAAATTCAGCCCTCCAGTTTTGCCTATCTCATCGCACTTTAGCTGTTTCTGACTCACATCACGAACAAATCAGGCTTCTATGCAGGAGGCGCGAGCACTGATATACATTTATATGGAGAAATTATGGCTGAAAAATTTTCAGATTTATAACAGGCACCAGTCACTGCATTTATAAATATTGACCAGAAACACCCCTTCTGTACCAACAACATGTCAGTGAATCCATACGGACCAAACCCCTCCGACTATTTGTCCAACGTGACCAAATTCGAGCTTATCGAATCCACCTTAAGAGAAGGTGAACAGTTTGCTAATGCGTTCTTCACCACCGAAAAAAAGATCGAAATCGCCAAAGCTTTGGACGACTTTGGTGTCGACTACATCGAATTGACCTCGCCCGTTGCCAGTGAGCAAAGTAGAAAAGACTGTGAGGCCATTTGTAAATTGGGCTTGAAAGCTAAGATCTTAACTCACATCAGATGTCACATGGACGACGCCAGAGTCGCCGTTGAAACCGGAGTTGACGGAGTGGACGTTGTCATTGGAACCTCGCAGTTCTTGAGACAATATTCTCACGGTAAAGACATGAACTACATCGCCCAAAGTGCCGTGGAAGTGATTGAATTCGTCAAATCCAAAGGTATCGAAATCAGATTCAGTTCCGAAGATTCCTTCAGAAGTGACTTGGTGGACTTGCTTAACATCTACAAAACCGTCGACAAAATCGGTGTTAACAGAGTTGGTATTGCCGATACCGTGGGATGTGCCAACCCAAGACAAGTTTACGAATTGGTCAAAACCTTGAAATCGGTAGTCAGCTGTGATATCGAATGTCATTTCCACAACGATACCGGATGTGCCATTGCCAATGCCTACACTGCGTTGGAAGGAGGAGCCAAATTGATCGATGTTTCCGTTTTGGGAATAGGTGAAAGAAACGGAATTACTCCTTTGGGTGGATTGATGGCCAGAATGATAACTGCTGACAGAGACTACGTGTTATCCAAATACAAATTGCATAAATTAAGAGACTTGGAAAACTTGGTGGCAGAAGCTGTGCAAGTGAATATTCCTTTCAACAACCCTATCACTGGATTTTGTGCGTTCACTCACAAAGCTGGTATTCACGCCAAAGCCATTTTGGCCAATCCTTCAACTTACGAAATCTTGAACCCTTCAGACTTCGGATTGTCTAGATACATTCACTTCGCCAACAGGTTGACCGGATGGAACGCCATCAAATCCAGAGTGGACCAATTGAAATTGGACTTGACTGACGATCAAATTAAAGAAGTTACTGCAAAGATTAAACAATTAGGAGATGTGAGACAATTAAGTATTGATGACGTTGATTCGATCATCAGAGACTTCCACTCCGCTATTGACGACAAAAAGGAGGACTCTATTGAAGCTGAAGCTCCAGATGCCAAGAAGGCTAAGCTTGAGTAGATATAATGGGCTATTTATCTAGGAATAAAATGTATTTAAGATCTGTGTAGAGCGTGGGAGCGTGGGAGTGTCGTGCCACGCGAATATCGTGCTACCGTCGCACGCCAGTGTAGCACTGTCAGTGTAGCAGCGTCGTGCCAGCTACCTCGCACCCTCGTGCTACTTCCTGGCGCGGCATTGTCGTCCCACTCGCCCCACGCCCAGCTCGCTGCTTCGCGGTTCCTGGCATCAGAAAAATTTTCAAGAGAAGACCAACTTATCTATTCGAATCCCATTAAAATGTCCCAAAACTTACAGTATGTGTACTCTACCCACCCACAAACAAACCCCATAGTACTAACATCCATCTCCAGTATTGAAAGTAACACAGCGCAAAACCCTTCGAATAATATCGGTGGCTCAAATCAAGCACAAGTTCCACAAACTTCCTCCACAATTCCAATCAATGAAGGCAGTAAAATCTATTCTTTACCAGAAGCACTCGGTGTTTGGGATGCAAACAAGAACCAGATCTTATCACAGTCTCCTCAAGTCTCAGGAGCCCAGAATCCAATCAATTCACAATCGGTTAAATTGACTCAACCTCATCCTATTTACCATCTATCAACTGATTCGCCAGCTGCGGTGGCCAATGGGATCCAACACTTATCTGTGAATGACCACGGCGTTGCAGAGCCGGGTGTGGGTTCAGAGGGTGTTGCTGGTGGCGTACACGGAGCGATTGACGCCTTTCTGCCGCCAGAGCACACCAGTGCCAGCGCCGTTGGTGGTGCCGGTGGTGCGAGTGCTAGTGCGAGTGCCAGCGCCAGTGCGAGTGCTAGTGCCAGCGCCAACGCGAACGGACAGGACGGTGGTGCCAGCGTTACCGCGAACCTCACCGCTACCTCGTTCCAGCTTGTTCAACCAGACCAGATCAACTGGTTTTATTTGGACTCCTCGGGCACAGAGCAGGGGCCTTTCAACGGCGATTTGATGCACTCGTGGTTTACAGAAGGGTATTTGAATCTAGACCTCCAAGTCAAGAGAGCCAACGAATCTTACCAATCCTTAAGATCCTTCTGTGAGGCCGTGCAAAACTTTGTTTCTCCATTCAAAGTGCCCCTTCCAGTTCCTGGCGTGGGGGCCGTTGGTTCGAGTGTCGTCAATCCCACCGTCAATGCCACTGTCAACGGCACCAACGTTCTCAACGGAGGCCTCAGCGGTTCGAATCTCGCCAACGCCAGTTTGCTCAACGGTACCCTTCTCAATCTGTACCAGCCTTTTGGCCAGCAAATCTACCAGCCATTCCAGGCCAACGCCATGCCGTCGATTCTCCAGCTGCAAATCAACCCCACCAACCAGGTTTTGTCTCGTACAAACTCCAATTGGGGAATCAATGATTATTCCAGTCCTGGCACTCCTATTGCAGTGAATCTGGGACTCTCAGTGAACCCAACTTTGGCCCAGGTTCCTACCCAATCGACCGGCAGTGTCCCTGTGCAGCTCCAGACCCAGGGTCCCACTCCGATATCGCCCTGGTCTTCCACCATTCACTCCCAGTCTCGTGTGAACTCGCCTTTTGTGGCTACACTGGAGCCCAACGACCCGGCTTTGACCAACATCCACCAGTCGGTGGTCACGGGGGTCTTGGACGACTTTGGCTCCCAGTCGGTCGACGTAGGCACTGACTCCATTTCGCAGCCACCTGCTCAGCCAACTGTAGAGCCAAATGTAGAGCCAACTGTCCAGCCTATCGTCCAACCGGTCGTAGTGGTGCCTGATGAAATCCAACAGCCCGAAGTCGTTGTGCCTGGAGACGCACAGCCTGAAGTTGTGGTTCACGAGAAGATCGTGCAACCTGTTGTAGTGGTTCCTCAGGAAATCGAACAACCCGAGGTTGTCGTTCCAGAAGAACCTCCACAGCCAGCTCAGCAAGTTAAGGCTACCCGAGCAAACAGTTCTCAAGCCAACGCTTCTCAAGCCAACACAACTGCAGCTGGAGTGTCCAACGAATTGAAACCAAAGGCCAAAGACCACAAGGAACTCAGAACGTCTGCTTCACCTTCCAAAGCTCCAGCACCCAAAGTGGAAGCCAAAGCTCCATGGGCCGTCAAGCCAAGCGAAAACACCCCCAAGTTGAGCCTCAAGGAGATCCAGAGGTTGGAGAGCGAGAAGTTGGAGAAGCAAAAGAAGCTCGAGGCCGAACAGAGGACCGAGCTCCAAGCCAAAATCATCAAAGAGGAACTCGCCAAAGCAGAGCTCCAGAAACAAAGACCGGGCTTGCCTGCCACATCCAGTTGGGCTGCCAACCCCACCAACGTGTCTATCAGCAAAACTTTGGTCGAGATTCAGGAAGAAGAGAGAAAAGCAGCAGAAGCAAAAGCCGCTGCCGGTAAATCCAAGCCTTTGAATTCCATTGCTGCCTCGATTGCTGCAGCATCAGCATCAGTATCTACAAAAACAGAAGAGTTGGGAGGATGGTCCACCGTCACTTCCAAAAAGGTTGTTAAGAAACCTTCATCCACCTCAATTTCTTCAAATGGTACCCCTTCTAAAGCACCTACTCCTCAATTGTTAAGGAGTGTCTCCAGTACATCCAATGCTGTCAAGAGTGACAATTCCATGTCTCTTAGAGAAGATTTTGTCATTTGGGCCAGATCTCAAATGACCAACTTGTATCCAAGTGTCTCTCCTCAAGACTTATTGGAAATGTTCATTTCCTTACCAAATAACAAAGACTCTGCTCAGTTGATTGCAGAAACTATTTACAGTTCATCCACCACTATGAACGGTAGAGTTTTTGCACAAGATTTCTTGAAAAAGAGACAACAAACTGAACGGATGATCACCAATGCTAGTGACTTGGGCGCATGGTCTCAAGCCATTGTCCAAAGTGCTGGAAAGATTGCATCTGTTGACGAGGAGGGATGGTCCACAACAAACAAAAAGAAGAAAGGTAGAAGAAATTGATTGCATATTCATGTATATTATTGAGTCTGTGCATCAGTGATTATTGAATCAGTGCGTCATTGAATCAGTGCATCACTGAATCGGTACATCACTGAATCGGTACATCATTGGATCAGTGTACTATTGAATCAGTGCATTGAATCGGCACATCAGCACATCTTTGCATCATCCATTGCATACTTGTACATAGATACGTATTTACTCATTTATATTGATGCCAATATAAAGTGTCTATGTGAGATTGTGTCACCCAGTCTATAAATCATCATCTCCGGCCTCCAGTCTATAAATTATCATAATCAACATTAACCAACACGTCGTCAACGGTCTCCACGTTTTCCTTAGGAATCATCAAGATGGCACTTTTGGCCATCGATAAGTAGGTCAATTCGAACAGATTCGTGCCCATGCCATTGATGATCTTACTGGCAACCCCGGCCACAATTCCCGTGGAGTCCAAAGGCAATTTCTGTAAGTCAATGGTCACAGGATTGAGCACGTCCTGTGTGGATCCAATCAAGAATTTGGAGCTGAAGCCCATTTTGGCCCGTTTTTTTGACGATTTCGGCAAGAGAAGCGACACTTCGTTTTCTGAAGTACGAGTAATAGCAAAGTAGTTGGGTATGGTGTTGGAGGCGATGCTATTAGCGGTCTTCAAGATCGTGGACGTGACGTCATTGGACCGGGATCCCGTAAGAAGAAGCGAGATGTTTTTGTTCACGCTGGGCAGAATACTGGACGATTTGAACAATTTGAAAGTGTTTTCTTCCAAGTCCACAGCCGTGTTAAGCTCCGATTCTTCGTTGCCGTCGCTGAATGAGCTGAAACTTCCAAACTTACTGTTGATGATGTAGCTCCCGCTTAAGTCATCAAATACAAAGTTGTTTTGGGTGAGAATACTAACCACTTTATCTTCCAATCGAGCAGGAATAAGCACGATATTACTGAAATGGCTAGAGAGGAAGAATAACGAGATGTTGTTTTCAGACAACGGTTTTGTGAGCTCGAGGATCTGGTGGCTCTGGCTCGACTCGCCACTGCTGTCGATCTGGAGGTGCACGAACGTTTCTTGAATCAAAGTGACATCGTCGTACCCCAACTGACTACATATTTTTAGCGGCTCAGCGAAGAGAGCCTGGAGCAACGCACTTTCACCGATGATGGTGCACTCGATGGGGGTGAAGGCCACGTGGAAGAAGAAGGAGGCGTCGTCTGAGTCGCTGGAGTCAGCCAAATTTGTGCCTGGCAGTGGAGTTTGGGCCTGTGCCAGGGCCTGTGCTACCAGGGCGACCTGTGCCTGTGCGACCTGCGCCTGTGCCAGGGCCAGAGCTAGGGCCAGAGCTGGTGCGAGAGCTGGTGCGAGAGCTGGTGCGAGAGCTGGTGCGAGAGCTGGGGCCGCGCTAGGCCCGGAAAACGAAGCCAGACCCAGATTCAGTGCTGTCATAGGCACCAGAGAACCCAGGGAAGTTCGAGCAATTCCCGTGGGATGTGAGGCCGAGAGTCGTTTAGCAGTGTTGTCGTACTCGCTGCCCTCGAGAGTGAAGCTCTGCGTGGAAGAAACGCTCCCGTTTTTCCCTCTGTGTGACGGAGTTGAAGAGCCTTCGTGAACACTAGTTCTTTTGGACGAGTGCAAGTTCAACAGAGGAAACCTATTCACGAGTGTGTCGTCGTATTCCTCATCACTGGAAGCGAGGTTCGAGCATTGATCGTCGTAATCATCGTCATTACCATTTTTATATGCTTCTAGATGCAAGAGCTCCAAAATGGCACTCTTGAAGAGCCAATACTTTGATCTGTTGACGGATAGAATCAGTAGCCGAGTGTGGTCGATTTGTACTTGGTTCATGGCGTCGTGGGAGCATGTATGGAGGATTGAGGAAGAGGAGCAGCAAAAGGGAAGAGTCTGGGGAAGGAAAAGTAAAGAGGAGACCAGTGAGTCAGATCGGTGCGGGTATGAGCCGCTACGGCACTCGGCACTAAAGCACGGTAGTTTACGGCTTTGCGCGGTAGAGGAGCGATGGGGCGAGTGCGTGGTGCGACGGGACGAGAGACTCTCATGTCCACTTTTTCGTTGCCCACAGTACTCATTCACACTTACCATACAGCCCGAAAACTTGCTTATACCAGTGTAAAGTCCTAATTACACACCCGTTAAACGTGCTACTCATGCCTATGGTGTCCTAAATTGTATACCTTCTTTAGTATATCCAGTATAATAATAGCACCTCTGTAATTTGCAGCCAAAAGTGCACTGCACTGCACTGAGCTCCACTGGTCGTCCTCATGAATAGTAAACCCTAACACCCATAGTTACCGTATAGTAGTATGCCACGCACGAATACGCAAGAGAATACGAGCATACACCCACACGTCATGTGACAGCCAACTACTCCTTCAACCCTTCAGCAACACCCTGGCACTACTGATGCTCGCAACCATCATGCGACTCCTAAGCAAAGCGCGTAACTAACGCACACTGAGCACCCAAGTCTAGACCGTCGCCGCACCTACCGCCTCCTGGCACCAGCCTCGTCCCATGGCGCTCGCAGCGATCCTTACGTCACTCAGCAATACTACACTGATCGCGACTGTATCAGGACAAAATTAGTGCCTGACGTGAGTGTTTAAAGAACCATCACTTCGCAAACGATCTTATAGATATAGACATAGAGTAAGCATAGACCGTTGTAGGCCAGTACCAGTGTAAACACAGAGACAAACACGAACACAAACACAAACACAGGTACAAGTACAAACACAGGAAAATAGAGTACAACAGCTAATCTGACAGTTTTGTTTCACACACCACGACTCAAACTCACTTAACACAAAATCTACAACACACAACCCACATCACACACACTCCACAACACACAACATGAGCAGGTCCAGTTCAGATGACGACTTCCAAACGAACATCAACTTCCCAAATCTACAAAACTACAAAAAGAAGAACAGATCGTCTTCCAGCAACCTCGTTAAGGCCGGCAAGAAAATCGTCAGTAACACCAGCAAGGCCGTGAGGTTTCCCGACAAATCCCAGAACAAGTACCAGAGCAAAAGGCCAGCCTTATCTCCTCGACAATCCTACATCAGTGTTGGCTCGTCAGTGCACTCGTCCAACAGTGCCAGTCGCACTGGAGGTCGTCTGAATATATATCCAGTTTCTTCCGATTCTGACTCAGATTCGGACTCAAACTCCGCCAGCAGCCCCAGAACCGGGCTCCCCAACTTCGAGTTCACAGGCAAGTCCCAAGGCGTGGATTCCAACCCACCACTGGAGTCAGAAGACGAAGTATTAAACGAGTATCGCAGCGACTCGCAGCCACTCAACCTCGACGAAACAGACTCGGAGGACGACCACGAAAGCTCGCCTTTCGCCGCTCCATATTCACACCCACAGGCACGTGACGAGCCTGTGGACACAGCAACCACGGGCCACCGCCAGAGCACGGATCTGAGGAACTCCAAAGCCTCTAAAGCCTCTAAAGCCTCCAAAGCCTCTAAAGGGTCCAAGGCCTCAAAAGAGTCCAGATCGAGATCCCATTTTTTCCGCAGACTGTCGGTAGCCAGGAGTCTCCGGAGACCTTCTCACGCCCAAGAGGCTGACATCACAGATCCTCTCAACACCACCGACACAAATGCGTCTGGAACCAGTCAAAATAGAAGCGCAGCTTTATTCAGAGACATTCTCCGTAAAGTGGCTCTTACAGACCAGCAGTACCCCGAGCCTCCCTCCAACTCTGACACGTTTGTAGGGAGGATGCTCCAGAATGATGCTGGCCAGTATGGGCTCAGTGGAGGCGGAATGGTGCCTGGAGCGTCTCGAAACTCCAGGGAAAAGCCGTTTGACGAGGAGGAAGAATTGGGCTTGGGGCTCGGCTCTGACTCCGAAGCCAACGACATCCAGCTCCAGAAACTCAACTTTGAGCAGCTCAATACTGAGGCCCGTAACCTCATAAATGTCCATGTGCCCGGAGCTGCTCCCGTGGTGACGGTGGAGGACACAGACTTCGACCGGGCCCAGTCGTCCAACGAAACCATTGCACGTGACGTGGATTCCAGAGACAAGGGAAAGGACGGCACGGAAAACGACACCAGTACCAGCAACGGCACCGGCAACGGAAACGCCAAAGGGGAGGACTTGTATGCACCAAATCCAGACTACTTCATTCGGGGAGACGTGCACTACGACGACGGAAACGAGTTCATGATGCTTGACGAAGACTCAGAAACAAACATTGCACCGCCCACCAAAGTGCAGGCCGGTGTTCTTTCGTCGTTGCTCAAGCTCTACCAGAACCAGGACGAGTCCAAGTCCACATCCAGTTTGACTTTTGGCGACACTTCCACCATCCACGAACACGAAAACGAACACGACCACAACCACAACCACGACAACCACGACTCACGCACGTCCACGGGGCTCACGTTCTCCGGGCTCAAGGACGGCATAAAGCACGGTGGGAAGAGGGTTTATGACAACATGAGAAGAACCACGTCTTCTTTCGGCAAAGAAACTGACGACGACCAGAGCACGCACGTGGAAGGGCTTCCGTCGTTTGCCAATGCCAGGCCCAAGGCCCACAAAAAGACCACCAGCACCGTCAATGCGGCAGATATGCCGTCCAGAATGACCAAGAAGCTCAAAAGAGCAAAGAAAAGACAAGACCAGCAGCTTCGAATCACCGTGCACATCGCAGATATTCTTCAAAGACAAAGATTCATCATGTTGATGTGTAAGGCGTTGATGCTTTTCGGGGCCCCAACCCACAGACTAGAAGAGTACATGGTCATGACAAGCCGGGTGTTGGAAATCGATGGCCAGTTCATCTACTTTCCTGGGTGTATGATCATTGCTTTTGGAGACGCAGCCACCAGAACCTCGGAGGTGCACCTTGTGAAATGCTCCCAGGGGTTGAATTTGTCGAAACTCTCTGAGACACACAAGGTGTACAAGGGGGTGATTCACGACTTGATGGGCGTGGAAGAAGCGTCCACCAAATTGACCCGAATTCTCAAGCTGAAAAACAACTTCAATCCATGGCTTTGTGTGTTGTTCTACGGGTTAGGGTCTGCGGCCGTGTGTCCGTTTGCGTTCGGTGGAGGATGGACCGATATCCCCATCAGCTTTGGCGTGGGCTTGTGTGTGGGATACCTCCAGTTTTTTGTGTCGTCGATGTCCAATCTCTACTCCTCGGTGTTCGAAGTGACATCGTCCATCGTGGTGTCGTTTATTTCCAGGGGAATCGGGTCCATCAACGGTGGTGACACCTTCTGTTTCTCTGCAATCGCCCAAGGGTCTCTTGCGTTGATTCTTCCAGGCTACATCATTCTCTGTGGGTCTCTTGAACTACAATCCAGAAACTTGGTGGCCGGGGCCGTGAGGATGTTCTACGCTATTATCTACTCCCTTTTCTTGGGGTTCGGAATCACCTTGGGTGCTGCGTTGTACGGATGGGTCGACAAAAACGCTACTTCAGAAACCACTTGCAGAACCAACCACTCCATCGACGATAAGTGGAGGATTCTATTGATTCCTGCTTTCACGTGCTGTTTGGGATTGATCAATCAGGCCAATTTCACCCAACTTCCGGTGATGATAATAATCGCAGGTGCTGGGTATGTTGGGAACTACTTTGCCGGAAAGCACTTCCATAACGTCACTGAATTCACGGCTTCCATAGGTGCGTTCATCATTGGTATCCTCGGGAACTTGTACTCGCGTGTTGGTAAGGGATTGGCCGTTAGTGCAATGCTTCCGGCCATCTTTGTACAAGTGCCTTCTGGAATTGCTTCTCAAAGTTCGCTTTTGGCTGGTGTCCAGGCTGCAGATAGAATCACCAACAACAGCACGAATCTGTCTTCTGCCAGCGGATCACTCAGCTTCGGGGTTACGATGGTGGAGGTGTCCATTGGAATCAGTGTGGGGCTTTTTGCTGCTGCGTTGTTCATCTATCCATTTGGGAAGAAGAGGACCGGGTTATTTTCTCTTTAAATATATTAAATACACTAAACACACTAAATACTAGTATATGACAAGGTGGTACGATTGCTTTTAATCAGCTTTTTCTCGAGCCTGTAAAAGTTCACGTTCGTGGTTATCGAATGTGTGCTTCTTCGGAGATCTGATTTGAAATCTCATACGTCATTACAGTGGTGTGATTAGCAAGCTCGATCGCCAGGGTCGCTCCCAGGGTCGCCAGGCCTCGGTAATAAATACCGCGAAACTGGTGACTTCAAATCTGGGGAACATGTTCAGACTCTTGCCTTTGAAACACAATTGCCCTAGGCTTCCGTATGTGTACAAACACACAAACAGCCACTCCAGGTACTCTTCGTCTTTGTCTATCGCTCAATACGACAACAACTCGATCACCCTCAACCTAGACAATAAAAGCGTCCAGTTCAATAACGTCTTTCTCAGAGACGCTTGTGAGGCCCCACAATCTAAAGACGCCTCTGGCCAGAAACTTTTCACCACTGCCCTGATCGCCAGGGACCTCAAGATTGCCCGGAAACCGGAGGTGGTGTCCAAAGACGGCCAAAACTCGCTCCGAGTCACGTGGGACCAAAATGGCTCCAGTCACGTGTCTCACTATTCACAGGCTTTTCTAAATCACTATGCATCCACACAGTCTCGATTAAACGGCCGTTTCTTCGAGCACGAGTGCGTGAACTGGGACCACGACACGTACCTGCGTGTGGTGGACACCTTAAACTACGACTACAGCCAGTTTTTGACGGATCCAGCAGTGTTTGCTCGTGCCGTGGATGATCTCAACAAGTACGGATTGATTTTTGTCAATAGAATCCCAGACAGAGACTTCAATGAAGAAATGAACGAAGAGAATGCTCCTTCGTGGCCCGTTTACTCGCTTGCAGAGAAGTTTGGGTACATCAAAAAGACGTTCTATGGGACTCTTTTTGACGTCAAAAATGTCAAAAATGCAGTTAATATTGCGTACACAAACGTATTTCTTCCATTGCACATGGACTTGTTATACTACCAGTCTCCTCCCGGAGTGCAGCTTTTACATGCCATCAAAAACTCCACCACTGGCGGTGAAAATATCTTTGCTGACTCCTACCTTGCAGTTAAGCATATCAGAGAAACAGACCCAGCTGCTTTTATGGGGTTGACACAGATCCCCATGACTTACCAATACGACCACAATGGTGAATTCTACTACTACCAGCGGCCGATGGTGATTGAGGATCATATAATTGACCCTAAAACCAATTATCCTTATATCAAGCAGGTCAACTATTCTCCTCCGTTCATGGGTCCTTACGAATTAGGCATCACTAGGAGCACTAGCGAGGGCAGTTCAATCGCCGATAATGCCAACAGCCATCTCTTCGACGACCATGTTCGGGGCCTTCAGCTTTTCGAGGATTTCATAAACGACCCCAAAAATCATTTTGAAATCAAATTGCCTGAAGGAACGTGTGTGATATTCAACAACCGTAGAGTCCTCCACTCCAGAAATGAGTTCAACAGTGAAAATGGAGGTGAAAGATGGTTGATGGGATGTTACGTGGACGGAGATAGCTTCAGGTCCAAATTGAGAGTCACCAAAAGATCTTAGTTATTTATATATTACTAGATTACTTAGTTTTACTTTTTATACAATACATCAATATCCAAACCCACTGTACGCAGCAGCCTGGGGGTTTCCTGGTCTGGAAGTCTTATCTGTCAAAGATCTAGCTTGACTCTTATAAGTTTGCTTGAATCCATTACACAAACGAAGCATGTTTGGATACGAGAAATCCTTCAATCTGAACCCATCGGCTTCGGTCTTTACATGCCAAGTCGTTATTGGAGTGTTGACGTTGACTTTGAAAAGAAGCAAAAACCATCCAGGTGCTCGGTGGTCGTAACAGAATACATATGCACTGCTTTTTGGATTGGCTTTCGTATACGAGTCCAACCACTCATTGACTTGAGTTAGCGTTCCTTCACGGAACTTAGGGTGACGAGTCATCTCGTGTACCTTTTTGGCCATGGCTTGGATGTGTTGGAAAATCAACTGATCAAGGTCTCCATATCTCTTGTTTTCAATGGCATATTCTTTGATAGTACCCCTCGTTCTCTCTTCCACAACAAGATGTTGGAATAAGTTGGTACCCACTTTCCATGTGACCGTCAAGAATTGAGGGCCCTTGGATGAAGGTCTCAACACACAATCTCCAACAGATTGTGGTGCCAAAAACTCTTCTGCCTGCTTGTGACTGAAGTTGTGGAACAAAGGATGTTGCACTTGTCTGCTCTTGGCTTGCTTGACTCTTTCCTTGGCCAACTCCTTTTGCTTGTCGAGTTCTTCGGCATTTATGTCCCATTTACTTGGATCCCTATGAGTTCTTGGTTGCAAAGCTCTCTTGATGTCTTGTTCCAAAAGACTAAAACTAGCTTGGAAAGATTCGTAGTATGGTTCAATAACAACAGATTGGAGCACTTGACCTTGGATAACTTCGATATCACGAGGAATGTATCTGTCTTCGATGGTTCCCTGGATCAAAGAAGGCGTCGTTACCTTCAAAAACTTGATGCTGGAACTATTATCTCTGAAATTTCTACCGACTCTTGTGACTGTTACTGGCACAATTGTGTGTCTTCCGAAAGTCTTTGTAGTTTCACCGGTCAACATCTGGAACACTTCACCTATTTCCAAAATGTGGAACGACCTTCTCAATTCTTCGAAATTGTTAACCAACTCTTCTTTGATACTTTGCAAAGTGGCATACTTCTTCTTACCGAATTTGGTTTCTAATTCCTTACCATATGCGGTCAAGTTCAATTCGTCCACCTTGTTCACTCCCTCTTGCATCAATCTGTGAATTATACCACCTTGTTCTTCAATTGTTCCTATGTCTTCCTCATCCAAATCAAGAGCGTCCGCAGCCATTTTACGTGCCAAGTCATAATCTTCTGGATGGATTCTAGTAGCATCCAAGAGCTCGACACTTCCATCACTGGCAGAAATGCTTTCATCGTAAGGGATGAACAAGAAGGATGATGAATTGATGAAGATGTTGGCAGTTGAAAGTTCGTGCTCAATCAATTCCGATCTGGTAGCCAAAGAGGATCCCAATTTGGAACGAATGTTTCTGAGAAGACCAGAACTCTTACGAGGTCCCAATCCCGAAACAAAAGGAACCAATTGGGCAATGTACTCATCTCTCACGGCTTCGTTAATATCCACACCCACCATATTGACAATATCCACGAAACATGTTTCGATAGTTTCCAAAACCAAATCGTTGGGGATCAACTTTTGGTGTTCGTAGAATGACAAAGACAAGATATCGTCTCCTAAAGAAATGTATTCCAACAATGGGTTTTGGATGTAACGAGCAACCCCGTAACAATACTTCACGAGCGTGGCCTTGTCAGAGAGTTCCACTCTGGCTCTTTGGGAATTTTGGTATAATCTGGCGGTTTCATCCAATCCCCAGATCACTTTAACCAAAGGAGGTTCGGCGACTTCTTCGTTCAAATCCTCGGTGTTGACGGTGATATTGTTCTTCTCCACGAATCCACGAATGATATCGTAAAGCCTCTTCGAGTTTGGGTTGTATCCAGAAATGCAAATGACGTCGGGCACTTTGCCGCTCATAGAAGTGTCCAAGAAACTCTTCAATTGTCCATTGAACAAGTCCTGACTTTCAGCGTCCCTAGTAGGGTTGTGGTCAGACTTGAACAACTCGTCTATTTTCCCGGAGTCTTTGATGAACACACCAAGAACTGCGCTATCGAAGTCACCTTTTCCGAAAGAAATGGATAATACAGATGGCTTGGTACCTTTATCGAAACCAAATGGTGTGAAAGGAGCCTGGTCTAGCTTTGAAATGAATCTCTTACGAACTTCATGGGCAACCAATCTTTGACATTCGCTTCTCAAATCTTCTTTGGTGTTGAGACTAATCATTGACATCAACTTAGCGAAAGCCATTTTCAAGACCGTCTCTCTTTCGTTGTTCCACTTTTCGGAGATGTCTGACAACCCGTCTGACTTCAAACAGTTGAAGATGGAATCGAACCAGTTTTTGAAACCTTGGGTTTCGATTTTGATCACCAACAACCCCTGGCTTTCCGCTTCGAGCATACGCAAGAATACATCGGGGCTACGTACCAAATCTGCAGGAGATCTGTTTATAGCATACTTGAGGTCACTGAAAGGACTGTGAGAGTCGATAGCGGCCTTTCCCTTCTCAGTGACTGCAACACTAATGGAAGCAAAGTTCTTGAAGGTGGACCTGACTTCTTGTCTGATTCTTGGATTGTGGAATATCGACTCAGCAAAGAACTTTCTGACGGCACTTTGAGCGTTTTTGGGGTCCTTATACAAGACATCATCATCTTCACAGATTCTGTCGATGATATCCTCTGGAGATTCGTAAGGGTCATCGGTGGCATGGATTCTATAAGTGGCTTCCCACTTGTTTGAACTTTGTTCCTGAACATTCTCACCAAACTGTTTTGCAGTTATACCATAAGACTGAACGGCATCATATAATACATTTTCTTTGATTCTTTCGTAAACCGCATACTTGTAATGTTTCTTGGTATTTTTGGACTTTTCCGGTTGTTCTTGTTCTTGTTCCTGATCATCTTCGTCATTTTCTTCGTTGTCATTAGTGGATTCTGCTTTCTTTTCATTCAATTCCTTGATTTCCTTGGAATAGGTGAAATAAATATAGTCGTGCAAGTCTTGAACGGCAACCGAAGATTTGAGAGAAGGTATGTCCTTGAGTAGATCGTCATCGACGTTCAACGACTCGGCCAATTTCTCGATACTGGACCTCTGTTCGTAGAAGGAGTGGTATTCGATGTCCAATTTGACGATTCTCCAAAGATCGTCCTCAATTAACAAACTGTGCACGATCTCTTTTGTGGTTCCGTCTGCTTCTGGGACTTCCTCGGCGTGCAATAAGTAGTCACGACGGTGGGTCCAGATGAAGGGCACTTCCAACGAATCTTTGGATACGAATTCCACCACTTGTCCCACAGCTTGTTTGAAAGGATCCTCCAAATTGGGATTCAATTGGCCTCTTCTCTCCAAGAACAAAATGTCTGCTATCCAGGCCTTTTCTCTTTGTAATTCGTCGGCACTCAAGTCGATGTAGTTCAAGTTGGCTCTGTATTTCTGGAACCTTTCGGGAATGTCGATGATTCTGATCAAGTTGTCATCTTCGGTCAACATTCTCTCCTTCAACTCGGCGTGTTCAAACACTTCATCCAAGGTGGTTGGTTCCAAGCTTTCGGCGTTCCCGTTGTCTTCGATTTCCTGGGCCTCCAATGCCCAGTCGTATTCGTTTCCACTTCCGAAAACTTCGTACAATTGCTGTAAACTTTCTCTGTCGACTTCCGAAAGCTTTGACGTATCTAATCTTGGGCCCTGTCTGCTTCTTTCACGCTCTCTCTGAGCACGCACGGTGCCCTCTTCGTCGTCACTGAAGTCTTCTTCCTCGATGAAATCCTCAAACTCATTCAACACGTTTCTTTCGTCGGGTAATCTGTTATCGTCAGATCCAGAGCCCTCACCTTCGGATTCGTTGTCGTCACTGAAAAAATCGTTCAATCCGTTGGACTCTTTATTGGAGGAGGCCCTGTCGTCGGCGTTTTCCGATTGGGCTCTTTTGAGACGCTTGAACTGACTGGAATCTTCAGCAACTGGTTTTTGGCCTGTGTTCTCCAACAATAAGTCCAAATCGTCTTCATCCAAGGCGTCGTCCTCAACAGACCGTTGCTTCCTTTTGTGCTTTCTCTTCTTACGCTTGGAGTTCTCGATCTCGTCTTCTTCGTCAACAATGAACCCTTCTCTCACCTTGTTCAAGGCCTCTTCATCGTCGTCTTCTTCTTCCTCTGAAGAATCTTCCATTACATCGTCGCCCTCGCCCTCGGAGGAATGGGCGTCAGACTCATGGGTCCGTATTTCGTCTTCGAGGCCGTGTTCTTGCTCCTTCAAAGACATGATTCGAATCCGAACAATACCACTGGATGATGCTTAATCGGCACGAGATTAAGTTGTATCGGTGGAGCGAGTGGTTTTTCAGCTTGAGATTTTTCGCGCATGCAAACATCCGGGTAAGAACTACTGAGAGTGAGTTAGAGTGAGAGCTTTGAGAGCAGATAATTGTATATTGGGGTGTAAGATGTGGGTGTAGGATAAGGAGGTACTGGTGTGAGGGTGTAAGGAGGTGTTGGTGTAAGGAGGCGCTAGTGTAAGGGTGTGTGGGCTACTGGTACTGTCGGTCCAACTTCAGATTGAAATCTCGATTTCGCTGGTTGACATACGCATCGTTGGAGGCAGCTTTGCGGTTCTTGTTTCTCTTTCTGATGTCGTTTTCTTTCATTGTTCGTATGAGCTCTTCACTGGCACCAGCATCCGGCCTGTGGGCTACGTCGAGGACTGTGTGGCTCGCTGGTTCTTTTTTTGTGTCTATTTGTGTCTCTTTTAGGCTCTCTTTTTGAGTTTCTTTTAGGCTCTCTTCCAGTCTCTCTTTGTGCTTCTGGTAACTGGCCTTATCCACAGATATCTGGGCCATCTCCTTTTTGTACGTGAGTGCCGCCACCTGGTTGAAGTTCTCGAACCCCTGGCCCTTGTTGACGTTTTTTTGTGCCTGTTTCTGGTTCCATTGCTCGGTTTCGGCAATCGTGTAGTGTAGTAGACTCTTGGACTTTATATCTGTGGGTGAGCTTGCCGTTAAATCGGGATCCGTGGCAACTATCACCTCAGCAAGTCGTTTGGCCTTTCTCTCGGCCGCCACTTCCTTGGCATTGTCCTTGGACGCCGCTTGTCGAGCTTGTTTGAGCTTGTGTATTCTGTCTAGTTTGGACTGTAGTTTAGACTGAGATGACATATTGACTGTTTGTGTATGTTGTTGTGTTTGGGGCGTGTCTCGGGTGAAACGGTCTAGTTGGTTCTGCTGGTGAGTTACAGGCGTTGTGGGTGTGTCTGGGGGTGTAAGGGTCTGCTGTGTGGGGGTTGAGTGTGCCACAGTGTGCTTCGTGTGCCAATTGCTGCAAATAATGGAGATAGTGAGTTCGCGCACAAGAGGTCTGGTCCAGTTTTCGTGCGAGGTGCCGTGTGAGGTTTCGTATGAGGTCTCGTGCCAAGCCTCGTGCCAGGCCTCGTGCTAAATGGCCTGTACGCGACTCACCGTGCACGGCCTCGTGCGCCGGCCCGTGCGAGATCTCGTAGATCTGACGTTCACCGATCACCGGCCCACCCTCTTGAACGGCTCCCACTCCCCACACAATCCCATTCTTTACCTCCCAGATCTTGACCCTCATTGCCATCTCCTAGAAACGTGCCATGAATACAGCTAAATCCTTGCACCTCGCTAAACGCTTCCACTCCAGAAACTTCCACCTCTCCACACGTCTCAACTCAGACTTCTCCCACGCAGTTATCGGAGGAGGAATCGTGGGAACAGCCATTGCCTCGGAGCTCCAGCAAGCAGGACACAACGTGATTCTCTTGGAAAAACACGCCCATCTTGGGACCGAAACCACCTCCAGAAACTCCGAGGTTATCCACGCTGGATTATACTATCCTAAAAACACCCTAAAGTCGAAATTGTGTATTGAAGGGAAGAACCTTATCTATGACGCCGTCGACAAAGGCTTGTTTGACTCGTTGCAAGTGCCTGTGCAGAAATGTGGGAAGTTGGTGGTGGCACAGGACGACGAAGAAGTCCAGTATCTCTCGAAACTATACGAGTTCACCAACAACGAGGTGGGAGTTGAAACCGCCTACGTGAGCGAAAAACAGCTCAGAGCCAAGTACCCACACATAGGAGGAGTTTTGGCGTTGGACAGCCCCACCACCGGAATTGTTTCTGCTCACCATCTCCTATTCTACTTCCAAACCCAATTCGAGAACAGTGACGGAACTATTGCCTTCAACACCAAAGTCACGGGACTCGAATACGACAACGGCTTGTCAAGGTACCGGCTCACGAGCGAGTCGGACGGAGAACAGTTCGAGTTCACCGCAGATAGCGTGGTGAATGCTGCTGGGCTCCACGCGCAACTGGTTTCCAACATGCTACTTCCTCCACAAAGACACTACAAGCCGTACTTTGCCAAGGGAACATACTTCAGCTACCTGCCAGACAAGTCGCTCGGCAAGTTCACCGATAAACTCATCTACCCGTGTCCCAACCCCAATGCTTCCTCTTTGGGAACCCATTTGACAATAGATATCGGAGGTCAAGTCAAGTTCGGGCCTGATTTGGAGTGGCTAGACATTGACACCGCCGACGAAATCGACTATACGCCCAGCCACAAAAATCTACAGGCTGCGTATGAGGCCGTGAAAAGGTATTTTCCTGCCATTCAGCTCCACGAGCTCCAGCCCTCATACGCCGGTGTTAGGCCCAAGATATCTTCGTTGGCCGACTCCAAAAAGGCTTTTGCAGACTTTGTGATCCAGGAGGAACAAGGGTTCCCTGGGTTTGTGAACTTGGTGGGGATCGAAAGTCCCGGAGTCACTGCCTGCTGGTCCATAGCCAAGTACGTAAAGCTGTTATACTAGACTGTGTTTTTCTTTCTTGTCTATATCTCCTTTTCTCGTCTATATCTTCCTCTTCTTCTTCGACTCCTGTTGGCCATACCAGACTTTGTGTTGTATCTCCTTTTCGACTCCTCCTGGCCATACTAGACTTTGTGTTGTATCTCCCTTCTAGTCTATATCTTCCTTCTCATCTATACTTTCCTCCTCTCTTCTATATCTTCCGCTTCTTATTCGACTCCTCCTGGCCACCGATCGTGGGAAGGTCTGCCGGTCTGGTGGGCTCAGGCGATTCCGTGAAATAGTCGTGGAGCAACGCGTTTGTCAGATCACACCGGGACCCGGGATCCATTACGGTCATTGCCATAAGCAAATCAAGAGCCTTTTCGGTGGCAGCACTGAACCTGATGCGGAGCTCCTGTCGAGAAGGAGGTGGATACACTTTCAATGCGTTGTATAGAGGCAAAGAAGAGACGTTGGGCCATATTTGCTCTGTTGGAGTTCCAAGAGCTCTGAAGGTGACGTCTAATTGGTCCACATCATCTTTCCCCGGCAAGTACGGGATCCTCAACATCAATTCAGCGAAAATGATGCCCACGGACCACATGTCTACGGCGTACGTATAATGCTTAGCGCCGAATAAAAGCTCCGGTGCTCTGTACCATCTGGTGACCACGTTTGAGGACAAGTCCTCGTTGGCATTCCCAAGCGAGCGGGCCAACCCGAAATCCGCTATCTTCAAGTGTCCGTGGGGGTCTATCAACAAGTTATTGGGCTTCAAATCCCGATGCAAAATGAAGTTCCGGTGACAGTGGTGAATGCCTCGAAGCGTCATTAGAAGCCACGACTTGATGTCAGCGGGTTTGAAGATGATGGACTGATCCTTGATGAGCACCTCGAGGTCACACGGAAGAAACTCTAGCACGAGATTCAAGTTGTTATTGGACAGAAACACATCGATCAATTCAATGACATTTATGTGCTTTAATTCTTGAAGGTACTTCACTTCTCTTATAGCTGACATATCCAAGCCGTCCTTGAACAAACCAGTCTTGATCTCCTTTATGGCGATCCTCCTGCTGCTCTTGACCTGCTTACCGAGGTAAACCACCGCATACGTTCCCTCTCCGACCTTCTTTTCCTTGGAGTACTGTAGCTCACTCATGGTTAAAACGCGAAAATATTCAGTCTCTATTATGGTGTGAATTATGACTATGCTAATGCAACTAAAACAAACTAATTAGGTGACTGTCCCTGCAACACACTCCCACTGGGCAAACACGTACCAACTGTTGCCGCTGTCTCCTATAACCAACCCTCTGTAGAGCCCCAACTCTTGACACTTAATCATACTCTCGTACGAACCATATGGCTTTTGAGCTTCACTTTTAGTTAGTTTGAAGTACTTCCCGCTCGGAGACTCGACCACGATTTTGAAGTCCTGATTCAAAATGGCCGACGAGTTGGTGATGCCCAGCGATGGGTGTTGAATGACGTCAAAATGATATGAATTTTTGACAATGATCTTATTGGTCTGAGGACTCTTCACATAAAGATCATTGTTTTGGCTTTGTACGGTAGGATATCTTGGTACAAACTTAACAGGCTTGGACTGGCCCTGATGGTAGATAGGAATCACCACCGATAGCTGGTGGATGTTATTGAAATGTTTTTGTAACCCTTTGGGTCCAGAGAATACTTGTAAGACTCCAATACTTTGATCTGGTGGAAGTATGGCCTTGATCTTGGCATATCTGCGGTTGGATTTCCAGTAGATCTGGCACAAGCTGAACTCGTTGCTGGTGACTTTGCTGGTCTTCACAAGCGTGAAAAGCTCCACTGAAGTGCCCACTTCCAAGTCCATTTCGAAGATCTCACTGTCTTTCAATCTTGTCAATGCATTGTTGAAGGTGTGGAACTTCAACCCGTTCTGGTGGTACCCGGAGTACAACCGTGGGAGGTAGAAGGCGATGTTCTGGTCTATAGGAGGCGTCACGTGCTGTAAGTCTATTATGGAAGGGATGTGTGTGGAAATGAGAGTCAATGGTTTGGCCAAAAAGTAGAACTCGTTGAAGTCACTGCCACGCACATTGCAAATGCTTGTATCCTTGAAGTTGAGCAAGTCCACTATCAAGAACTGGTCGTGGATGAGCACCGATAACCAGCAATGGTTGATGATATACTGTTCGTCGTGGTAGAACTCGTTAGGCTTTTTCCAGAATCCCAACACCACCTCACAGGGAATTCTCAACGCATCCAAAACCTTCTTGAATAAGTAGTTCAACTGGTAGATGGACCCTTCGTTGCCTGCAAGCACGTCAGACAACTTGGGCTTGGTTCTCTGGATCTTACCACTTTCTTCTATGATATTGAATTTGGCAAAATGCACCAACACTGCTCTGATTTGCATCAACTTGTTGCCATTGAACTTGATGCCAATATCGCTGATCAAGTCGTTGAGGTCGTGGTGAGTGTCGTACCGGGACACAAAGACGTCGGCCTTCTCGAAATTCACTGAGTCCACGGCCAACTCCTCCACGTCGTCAGAAATGGTTTCGTTGGTGTTGATGTCAGAGATGTAATCTAATGGCTTGACTATCATCGACAGCTCCTCCCTCACCACACGCCTGGTGCGCAGCTGTTTGTCCTGGCTGGTCAAGGTGTTCATCCGGTTCAACTCCAGCTTGAAGGTGGTCCAGTCGACCTCTTTTTGCTCCTGTTGCATCCTTTGCTCGAGAGGATTGGTGGGCTCGTCTTTTTTCTTCAAAAGCTTCTTGAAGATGTTGGGGTGCCTGGACTTTTTGTCCTGGAAAATGGTGTCCATCAAGTCGGTGTTCTCTTTGGGCTGGCCATTCATTTCCGAGGTGTTAAAATCGTCCTTGATGCTGAGGTTCTTCATCCGTATTTCCTGCTCGGTTTGGTACTCTCTTTCGTATTTGTGCCTGAGGAAAGACCCAGCACTGGTGGCACTGAGCTCACTGAGATTCAACACGTCACTCTGAAGAGACTTGATGGAGTTCTTGAGCTCCTGTTGTTGAACTTGCGATAATCTGAGGAACTCCTCTTCGGTCAAAACCACCTTATTGGCGTTTCCAGAGAACCTGAAATCGTCTGCATCGTAGGGGATCTTGGCTTTGGAGGTGGGTTCTTCTTCTTCGCTCCAGTTATGCTTTGGAGGAGGCGGTGGAGGCGAGTGGGAGTCAGAATGCGTGTTTATATTGGCCAAATGATACTCCTCCACGTTGATCTCGTCGTCGGTAGCGTACCTGGAAAGCTTCTTGCTGAGGTCTTCACGTGAGTGGTAGTTCTTTCTGGACGACCTCAAGTCCTCACTGACATACGAGTCGTTAGAGTTCTCATACCCTTTGAATCTGTTGGGGCTCGAAGGAGTTTTGGCTCCCACAGGCGATCGGGGGCCTGATGGGGACTTGGCACCGCTTTTCCTTTGTATGCTTGATCTCTGAAGCTCCTCTAATTGCATGAGCTCCAATTCAAGCTGCTTTTTCTTCAAAGCTATTTCCTCGAGCTCGTCACCTTGCTGAGCGTGTATCTGACTCTGGGACTGTTTCTTGCGGGACCGGGGAGAATTGGACGGAGAAAAGCTCTCCACGGTCTGGTTCTGAAACTCGTAATTCTGGTGTCCAAGTCCACCCAAATCGGGCGACGATGTTTGTCTGGAGTAGCCATAATTGTCAAATTGGGCCGAATAGGGTCTGTGCCTCGCACCTCCGTTGTGCTTTCTTTGAGTTGGAGAGTCGGGGATATTGGCAGTGGAGTACCTCATTTCCTGTTGCAGATACCTCTTTGAAGGCGAGTGGGATTCGGGGTCTGAGGCCCTGACATGATATTCTTGTTGCTGCTGCAAAGCTCTAAACCGGTCCATTTCTCTTTGCCTGGAGATCTCCTCCCTGGGAGCCTTCTTTTTGTGCTTCTGGTACGGGTCCACGGACCGAGAAAGGTTTTCGTAGCTGGTGTCAAAACTGAAGTCGTAGCTATCATCGGGAGTTCCTTTTCTGCCATAATTGGCCAGTTGTAAATGCAGATTCGTCTGTTGTAAGTGCAGAGCCAGTTGCAAGCTGTGCTTCAACGGAGAATTGGGGGTGGAAATGCTATTCTTCACGGGAGTTCCTTTTGGAGTATTGGACTGAGAATTGGAAATCGACGCAGAATCAATCACCTTGACATAATCCTTGGGAAAGATCCCTTCAGACTTATTTCTCCTTAACCTGCCACTCCACCAACTTTCATCGACTAAGGAAAAAACGTCTATCATTTCATTTTCAAGAAATCCAAGATCACCATCTTGTTCACCAGCCCACGATACTAGAGTCTTCACTCTAAATGGTAGATTTGGGAGTGACAGTGACATGCAAAAAACAAAAGTTGTGAAGGAGTGACTTGAGTAGTTTAGTAAAAAAAATCGATATCTTCTGCAATTAGTGTGCCTGCCACTTCAAGTTCTATTTTCAACAATTCACTAAATTCCAATATAGGTGATAAACTATTACTTGATTTGGCGATTTTCATAATACTGGGTGCGGTTGCAAATTTGGTTCTGGGGACTTGGAGAGGGAGGTGTCATGGTGTGAGGATGGGAGTGTGATGGCCAGGTGGTGGTGTACGGGTCCACGAGCTGACGGTGTATTGTATATAGGAGAGCTGTGAGATGTGACCTGTGACCTGTGGGCTAGTGAGTGAGTTATTGATTGAGAGATTGGTGCGTGAAAGTAGTGGTGCGGCTGCAAATGGACACAGGAATGAAACGGAAGATAGATTGATAGGTACACTGTATTGTTGTCGAGAGGAGTGTGTGGAGGTACACTGTATAGTCTTGTGAGTGTTGTTGGTTGGTTGTGCTTCGGCGTGTATCAATGTACTTATTTTGTGCTTGTACTCAGTCGCTGTTACACTCCATTGCTGGGTTGCACTTTTGAATAGAAATTGCGAATTTCACGATATAGATTTAGACTCTCTGATTATACGTAATTATTGTCGGTAGTTATCAGTGAAGAACGTACCCAAAATCAATGTGACACCCTTTTGGTCAATTGAATTTGCTGAGCACTGCGTTCTTGCTCCTAACTCACCAGCAATCACCCATAGAATTACTCACTGGCACTACTCTCAACACTCTACAGTCCTAGATATATACTCATACATTAGTATCCTCTACTCATACATCAGTATGCTCTACTCCTGTTGACGAACCCCACTCACAATGTCGTCCACCCTCAACAAAAGACACGCACTCTCAATGGCAGTCTTTATGGATTGCTGCTTGATCACCTCGGGCTCCCAGATCCCGTAGCTATTCATATCAACCACTCTTCCATTCTCTCCGTCAATTCCAAACGTATGGTTTCCACTGGCATGTTTGGCTCTTAATTGCGATAATATTCTTATCGGGTGTCCTCCACAATTCTGGATCAATGTTCTGGGAATCACTTCAAATGCATCTGCAACTGCTTGGTAGGGCCATTGAGTTATTCCCTCAATGGACTTGGCCTTTTCTGATAACTTCACACTGACGGCCATTTCAGTGGCTCCTCCTCCGGGAGATAACGATGGCTCGAACATCACGTTTCTGGTGACGGCCATGGCGTCGTGTAAGTTTCTTTCGATCTCATTTAAAATATCTTTGGATGCTCCTCTTAACATCACCGTACAAGCTTGTGGGTTTTTACATTTGGTAAGGAAGGTGAAGTACTCGTCCCCGATCAATTCCACCTTGAATTCTGCACACTGGGTTCCAACATCTGACTCTTTCAAGTCTTCCACTCTGTTGACGATGGTGGCACCTGTGGCTCTAGCAATTCTATTATTATCTGACTTCTTCACTCTTCTTAATGCAGAAACTCCTCCCTTAAGCAAGTAGTGTTGGGCCAAATCACTGACTCCCTTTTCGGTGATGACCAAATCTGGCTTGAATTCCAACAATTGTTCACACAATACCTTGATTTGCTCTTCTTCGATCTGTAAGATTCTGTTCCACTCCTCTTCTTTGGTGATTTCGATGTTGGTTTGCGACTCTCCTTTCTTGTACTCCAAAGGACAGTCTAAAAGAATAATTCTGGGGTTCTCGATGTGTCTTTTCATCTTTGGATGGGTGACATCTTTGTTCAATAAGATTCCATCCAAAACCTGCGAATCTTCCACTTCCCCACCGGGGATCTTTTCGATTCTGACGTATCTTTTGGTGTCGATTTCTTTGTAGTCGCCCTTTTCGATGTACACGGTTTTCACGGCTTTCAATGAGAGCTCACACATCTTCTGGGACCACTGGTTGATGTATTTGGTACCAATGGAGGCCTTGATCAACTTGATCATCGCCTCGTCGTTGTTGATATCCACGGGCTTCGACACCTCATGGATGATTTCCAAGGCGTCCGATAACGCCTGTTTAAGCGCCTGGATGATCACTACCGGATGGATATTCTTTTCGATGTATGGAAAGGTCTGGGCCAAGATTTCTCCGGCCAAAATGATGACGGTGGTGGTTCCGTCTCCGACTTCTTCGTCTTGGGTTCTACTAAGTTCGATCATCGACTTGGCAGCAGGGTGTGACACGTCGATTTCACGGAGAATGGCGTGTCCATCATTGGTGAGCACGATTCCTCCCACTGGATCAAGAAGCATTTTCAACATTGCTTTGGGACCGAGACACGTTCTGATGATATCGGCCACGGCCTTGGCTGCGGTGATGTTGGACACTTGGGCCTGTCTACCGGTTTGCCTTTCGGTGGCGGCGTTCATGTATACCACTGGAGCTTGCATGGTGAAAATTTTATGGAAAAATCGCGAGTCAAGAGCTTACGGTGCGACGCACCGTGACGGTGGAGCGAGGATACAACTAGAATGGGGCGGGCTCCGCGAACGGTGGTGCTAGCCTCCGCAGGGCCGCACGCTACTTGTGGTAGCTATCGCGAAACCATTCTTCACCACTACCACCATGGAATACCTTAAGCTGAATTTCCTCACGGTGGCAGACTTGGATGCCGTAGACGCCCGTATCACGGAGGTGGAGGCCCTCATCCAATCTGCTAACGACGAGGTCCTGCAAAAGCAGACCTCGCTGCCTTTTGACGGCGGTAAAACCTCGCTTGAAGTCGCAACCATCATTGAATCATTATCGCAATTGGACACCGAAAACATCGCTGAATCCCGGGCCAAGTTGGGTCAATTGAGCTCCCAGTATAACGACCTCGACATATTCGACAAATTCGACCGGCTCTTGGCTGCCAAGGAGCAAAATAGACTCGAAGATCAGTTTCTTGCTGACGGTGAACACGTGGAAAATGATATCGACTTACTACAGTCACAAGCCCCCGATTTGGACGCCTTGGACGGGATACTAGATGCCTATAGAGAGGTGCACGCCCGTATGGCTGCTTTAGGCGAAAAAAAAGTGCACAGCCAGGTGTTTTCTGGTGTTTTCGAGGAAGTAGAATCTCACCTAAGTGCCCAGTTTGACCACAAAGTATTGTCCTTAAAACAGTCCTTGGTGGACCTGCTCACCAAGATTCTCGCTGACATCAACTGGCTCCGTAAGGACTTCACCATCGCCTCTTTCAACCACGGCCATTTGGTGCAAATCAACCAGTTGGTGGCAGCTCTTGTTTCTCTTCAGGCCATAACACACGCCCCAGTTTACCCAGACACGTGGTGGGCAGTGGACGTGTTGGTGGAGCCGTACGTGTCCAGATTCAACTACCATTTCAACACCAAAAGAGACACAAACAAGCTCTCCAAACCCGAATGGGCATTTGAGTTTGTGGAGGAGTTCCTCACCAAGAACACCAAGCTCTTCGAACTAGCAATCAACCAGGCGTTCAAGCCCCACAAGGTGGTGATGGTGTACCAGGTGATTACGTCCGTGCTCGTGCCACTTCGACACAAAATGGTGTCCAGTGTGAACATTTTGAACGAGCGAATCGAGTCGTATAAAGCCACCAACGACACGTCCAATTACGACAAGTGTGGCCGCATATTGTCCCACTTGGTGTTTGAGCTCACATCGTTCGACCAGCGGCTCCGGGCGTCCTACAACTACAGTCCTTATGTCACCAACTCCAAAGAAGTGCCCAAGAAAAGATGGCTCGGACTCACAGCAGATGCTCTATTGCACGGAGACAAGGAGAGGTCCGGCACCACCAACTGGCTCAACTTTGAGAGCATTCTAGCCAACAACAGGTTCAAAACGGAGATCATCGAGGACCCCAACGGCCTTCGAATCGACGTCGATTACAAACCAGCTGATGATAGCGAGCTGCAAGCCAAGATAAAGCCCACGTACTCTGCTCTAAACTTGGCCAAACTCTTTGACAATCTCACAAACCACTACAAGACCATGAAAATGGTCAAGTTCCAGCTCAAGTACGTGTCCACGATCCAACTAAAGCTAGTAGAAAACTACCACGATTACTTGAGACAAGTGCTCAAGCGGTTCGACGACACCTACAACGTACTGAACATCTTGAACATCATTCCTGGAGGAATCGATGGCCCCTCTTCCAATGATAACTCGTTGGCAGAGGGCCTCAAAGGGTTGACTATGCTCACAGAACTCTTCTGTTCCACAGAATTTTTGCTCCAGAGAATCAACCAATGGAGCGAGGAGTTGATATTCGTACAGCTTTGGAGCGTGTTCAAGAGTCTCAGCAACAGGGAGCACCAAAACAATGACAACATCTTCGACTCCATCTTGGAGAAGTATCGCTCTCTTTCTGGCGATATCTTAGCTAGATACAAGTCATTCTTCTCCAAAGGGTCCAAGAATTTGCTCAAACAGTACATCAACACCAGCCAGTGGGAGATCCACACAATCAAGGACAATCTGGGGGAGTTGGCTCCATTGACATTGACACTTTCGCAGTACTTGGCTTACATTCGATCGCACGTAGATAAAGAGGTGTACTTCGAGATAGCAAATGGTGTTCTCAGTGAGATCTGTGGACTCTGGTACGAGTACATTGTCACCAACAACAGGTTCACGGTGGTTGGGGTCGACCAGTTGGAACAAGATTTCCAGATGATCACCGCCAAATTGGGCTCTCATCTTTGTATTGGAGATCTCGATTACCTGACAGAGAATAATTACAGCTATATTAAGGTGCAGCAGTCCATACAGATACTCAGGGGGTTCAAGGGCAAGTGGACGAATCTACTGGAGGGAGAGGTGAGAGACGTATCCCACCGGCTCGTTTAGTGTGTGCTGTCGCCGCACGCTCGTCCTAGCTTGAACCAGCTCGCACCAGCTCGTTCTAGCTCGTTCTAGCTTGAACCAGCTCGCACCAGCTCGTTCTAGCTCGTCCTAGCTCGCACCATCTCGTAAATCCAAAGCTCACCGAGTCGCACTGCAAATTCACAGCTATCGTTACACGCGATGCTAAACAGGAAAAGAGTACGTATGAACATCGGCATTCCCCGAGCTTGACTAACGCCAGACATTCGGAGACGACATCACTCCATCAAAAAAACGCCAGGAACTCAAGTATGATGTTATAGCCAGTCTTTATAACACAAATCAGCATCTGCAACATATCAGTCTCACCAAAAAGCCCAGTGGGATCTTAATAGGACGAAGCAGTCAATGTGACGTACGTATAGTCGGTGTGGACGTGTCATCCAAGCACACGAAGCTCTCGTTGGCCACCAATGACTCCAGGGACTATTTTTTCATCACCGATTTGAGCTCCAACGGTACTTATGTGAATGGTGAGAAGCTCGGTAGAGGCGCCAGTGTTCTCTTGAAAAGCGGAGATAGAGTGGACTTTGCAAAGACAGGAGGCTCCTTCATCTTTCGGTACGTGGCCGATGAACAGAGTGCTGTGGACGGAAGGCCGAGGTCGCTTTTTGACGACTATGTCATTGGAAAACAGCTTGGATCAGGACACTACGCGGTTGTAAAAGAGGCCAGAAACAGACTCACGGGTGATCTTGTGGCGGTGAAGATCTTCCACCCCAACAAGACTTCCCAGAACTCGAAGGACGAGGAGGCAAAGCTCCAACAAGAGATCAATCTTCTTTTATCCATTGACCATCCAAACATCGTCAAGTTCATTCTGCGGTACGTGGAACCAATCAACCAGCACTCCATGCTGACGTATCTCGTGCTCGAGAAGGTCAACAGCGGAGAGCTCTTTCAGAGGATCATCAATAAACTGAAACTTCGAGAAGACGAAACAAAAGCTATGTTCAAGCAACTTCTCGCAGGACTCGAGTATCTCCACAACAGAAACATCATCCACCGGGACATCAAGCCCGAGAACATTCTCTTGGACATCACGCCACGAGTGTCCTCCGATCAAGCTCAAACAGGTCCGTGGGACGAAAACGAATACGATATCCGAGTGAAGATCGCAGACTTTGGGCTAGCCAAGTTTATCGGGGAATTGAAGTTCACAAACACGCTATGTGGGACTCCTGCTTACGTGGCCCCGGAGATCTTGAGTGACCAGCGTAATTACTCTACGAAGGCCGATATGTGGTCCAGTGGAGTGCTTCTCTATGTGTGTCTATGTGGATTTCCTCCCTTCAGTGAAGAGCTTGGACCTCCCAACATGAGAGAACAAATCCTCACGGGACGGTATGCGTTCTATTCTCCTTATTGGGACGACATCACAGACCCTGCTTTGGAGCTTATCAGCTCTTTATTGGTGCTTGATCCCAACCACAGGTTCGATGTCCAACAAACTGTGGAATCTTATTGGATTTCCACATCCGAAGCCAATGTACAAGCTGTACCGGCTTCTCAGGATCGTCTGCCGGAGGATATAGAGCTGTTGCCCCGGACATCCATGCGAAGCAGTTCTGTGCTTGGTTCTGGCAGTGATAAGTTTCGTACTCCAGTACGCTCTTCTAGCCATCCTATAAAGTTACGAGACAGGTTTGCTTCAGAGATCAACAGCGTGGACATGAACGAGTGAGTTTTCCGTTTCTATTAATCACTATATACACTGACTAGAATGCTCCCGTTCTTACACGAGCCACGTCTTCTCTCCGAGACTCCATGAACATTCGAATGAGGTTCTGGTCCTTTCCAGCTTCGATCCTCTTCAACACAGCCACCCCGTTCTTATAATCCCGGAGCTTGATGTAGCAGTCGAACGTTCCCATGAGACACGCCAAGTCTCCGTCTGCTTCGTGTCCTAATTTGAACCACTCCAAGCTCTTGTCATAGTTTCCAAACACGTTCATCTCCATGAAACCAAGAGCCCCGAAGCTCTCCTTTAACCCTTTGGAAGCACAGATCTCCAAATGGTATTTCGACACCTTGGGACTGGTAATGGTGAAAAGCTGACTGTAATAATAATGGGCCTTGAGAATAGTTTCATCTAATTGTCCATAAGCCAAGCTCTTTTCAAGATAATACCTGGCCTTGAAGAGATCCGGACGAGGCTGTAGAGTGTAATAATAGACCCCCAAATTGCAATAGACATGGCTGGCCTCGATGGTGTTATCTTCAAGCTCCAAAAACTGGATCCAGTACGATTCGGCTTGAGTGTATGCTTTTTTCTTGTACGCCAAATCTCCTGCTAGTTTGAAAACGAGAGGGTTTTTGATGTCTGATAATTGTTTGATCAACTGGTTGGCATACTTGATGTCTTCTTTGGTACTGGTGGGATCTTGTATAGTTTTGAATGCTAAAAGTGCAATGGCATTATTGTTTCCTAATTCTCCGGCTTGTTGGACCAACTCGGTTTCCAAAGCAACCAAGTTCTTGTTGATCGTGTTCGTAGTCTTTCTTATCACTGCTAGAACTTCTTTTAGGGTCATTAGATCTTCACTTTTGGTGAATCTGGGAAGCCGTATGTCTGTTGGAGAATCGAGATGCTCGTATACTGATTGGTATATTTGCATGACTTTGGGGTATGCTAGCCTACTATCCTGGTCGAAGAGAATTCTGTTGAGTACTTTTCTTGCGGGTATGATGGTTTTGAGGGGCGGTCTAGCCGTAGAGGCATGCCTTATGGATCGTAGCATTGTGGTTGTAGAGGGTGTAGATTACTTGAGATGTTAGTGCGCGTGCTTGAGGTGCTAGGCCTGGTGGTGCGAGGCCTGGTGGTGCTTAGGCCCGTAGTACTCGCGACTAAGGCCCGTGGTACTTCCTGCGAGGGCCCGTGGTGCTAGGGCCCGTGGTACTTCCTGCGAAGGCCCGTGGTACTCTCGACCAAGGCCCATGCTACTCTCGTGGTGCGCCCTACAGCCTACAGTGTCATGTATGCATTAAAGCTCCTGGTACTTATTGTAATCAATGAATAGCTCGATGTCCTCGGGAGAGTGATTATTGGAGCGTTCCAGCCCGGAAACATCATTAACCACCGGGAAGTCAAATGCTTCGTCTGTTTGCATGGATTCAAAACGTTCCCCAATGGCCTCCTTTTGATACGGAGATGTGTGTAGTCGATCACCTTGTGGTTGAACATTGTGTTCGAGTTCTGTGTGCACCAACGGCGACTCCACCATCCCCGGAATCATATTGGGCGTTTGGGAGTTAACAAAGTCTGGTGTGTTTGCTGAAAAGATCACGTTTTGATGGAAGTTACTGATCTCTCCTTTTCTATCCACTGGAGAATGTTCGCCGGCGTGGAATTGTCCAAGAGGCGAAAGCCCGTTGGGTTTGATGTTGTTGCTTTCGTTCCAAATGGGTCCAATATCGGTTCCTACAAATCGGAATTCGTCGGAGTATTCCGCTACTGGAGGTTCATTCTCTGCCATTGCGTGGTCGTTTTCCAGATATTCTCCTTCAATAGGGCCTGCACTGGGCACACTTGCAGACACACTTGCGGGAGCACTTCCAGGATCAGACGTTGGGTACAATTCGGGATTTTGATGAACTCCAGGCTCGTTAATCATATAGTTCATTTGATGTTGTTGGTTTTTCTCGACAATAAAGTCGTTCAAAAACACAATGGAGTCCTTGGACCCCACGAGAACATGAGGCAAGAATGCGTTGCCGCCTCTATGGGCGCTACTGACTTGTTGGCCTTCACTGAAGTCCTCACAAATCGACCACTGGTTACTACTTTGGTTTACTCCGTTGAAAAAGTTGACCGAAAACTTCGGCTGGTGAGCCAACGTCACCCGGAGCTCGTTGCACTCTTTTTCGATGTTATTGTCCAACAATGAACAGCTAAGAATGTTGGTTATGGGATAAAAGATCCTGAATAAGATTCTGGAAGAGTCTGAAACTGCAGCAAAAAAGTAGTTTATCTCGAGGTTTCTCTTCAGAACAATCACAAGCAAGTCGTAGTTCTTCATAACGTTGTTGATCGTGAACGGAGCCAAGTTGATCAACTCGTCTCTCAAGATATCTTCGTTGTGATATCCACTTTTAACTCTTTGCCACGAACCTACAGAAAGAGAAGTGCAATCGATGAAGCAATACTTCTCGTTGATGTTGAATCCGTCGTAGTCCGGGCCCTCGTTGGTGTTGACACTACTGGACCGTGTGGATTCGATTTGTGTTGTGGTTATGGGTCTTCCTTGACGTTCTGATTTTCGTATCTTAGCACGACGGTTTTGGAACCAGATCCGCACGGCTTTTTCGGTCATATTGGTCTTGTCACTGATCTCCTTCCTTAGAGCAGAAGGAGGATTGGGATTGCGGTCGAATTCCTGGAGTAGGTAGTTTAAAACTTCACCTGTAGCTCTGGCTCTTTTTCCTGGTTGATTATCTTCGGCCATTGTGGGAGAGCAAACTCGGGACGATTTGACTGAACAGGCTAACTGGCTTGGCGCCTATGAATGCTTGAAAAAGGAGTGGGTGATGTGAACTGTCAGTCAACTGACGGTGTCAAAGCTGTAGATAAGGTGTATGCCCTTAAAAATTTGAGCGTGGAGATTCCTTCTGGGCGCGACTCACGTGGTGGGACGCCGGCGTGTGATTGCACGGAAGGCGCACGGGCATGGTGCGGTACGTAGTGCGGTGCGGTGCGTGTATGGTGCGGTGCGTGCGTGGTGTGTGGTGTCGCGCGGTGGACGGTGGCCTGCAACGGAGTTACACCAAGCCACTATACCACACCGGCGATCAGCTCTCCGAGGTGGCACAACCTACAAAGCTCGTACATCGTGTGTATATTATGGCGTGTATGCATATTGGGCATGGGCCGTGTAGGATACAACGGCTAATGGAAATAAATAATATTGTCATGTGACTATCTCAGTGAGTCAAGTGTCAAGTGTCAAGTGTCAAGACGAGGCTGACGTGGGTCACGTGGTATGGTCACGCGGAATGGTCACGTGAGCAAAGTTTAAGTTTCATACCCTAACTACAAGCTCCTTGTAACTCTCACTCCTAAACCATCAAGTCGTCTCGGGAAGTTTCCTCTAACGCCTCAAGCGCAACCTTGTAATCCTTCCATGTACGGCTGGAGTTCACGTCCCATGACTTGTAAGCCTCGATCAACTCGGCTATCAAATGAACACAGGTGATATGCTTGGTCTGAAGTATGTCCTGAACCAACTCTCGAATGGTCCATGGAAGTTTATAAGGAGACGGGTGGGAATCATAGCTAGAAGCAACGACTTTGATATCTCTATTTTGGTTGAGATCGGTGGACTCCAACGCAAACTTGAGCGACGTCCTATACACGTGCTGGTCGCTGATGACGGTATTAGAGCCTGTGCCTGGCTTGGTGATGCACCTGTCTGCGAGATCCTGGGAGATTCCGTGCTCCAAGTGTCCTATGTTTCGTGCGAGTAGGATGAGTTTCCACAAGGTCACAATGAATCGAGGATGGGACGATGTTGGAGGCACGTGAATGCACCGAAACAAGTTGGGGTGGTAGTACGTGGACCCAAGACTCGAGTCCAACGGCACCACCGAGTCTTCGCTGGTCCCTGCCAACGTGATCTTGACATTGTTCCTCACAAGCAAGTTGAAGCTGTCGTATAATCGGGCGCTTTCCTCACTGTCAGTGTCCTGAAGCCTGACCATCTCATTCAACACCTCGTTCTCTTTGGAAGTGTAAGCTCTGACGACAATTTTGGTGTCCAAGTTCCGAACGGGGCCGAGTATAGGACCGGCCATACTCAAAAGCCCGATTTTCTTGTGTGCCAACTTGAACAGCGGGTCCTTCATCATGGCTGCCACCAACTCAACGGCAATGATGGCACCATGGGAGTTTCCCACCACGTAGACGAAATCACTCTCTTCAATGAGCTGCTTCCAGTTCTTGAGAAGCTGAAGCGACTGTTCCACTCTGTCTTTAATTGTGCCTTGTCCTTCCAAAGCAATGGTTTCGATGCTATACATGTTCTGATACTCGTCCTTTTTGTTTGCCAACATCCACGACTCCACTGCTCTAACTGCCTCTTGCACTATACCCATGGCACTACCGGTGGACTGGCCAATCATCTGCTTGACGAACTTGGTGGGAAGGAAACTATGTACAGAAATGATCACCACCTTGTTGACTCTATTGATTTTTTTGCACTTGTAGAGATGGTTCTCGGAGCTGTTGTGCTGGAAGAGGAGCTTTTCGCCTATGAGCCTGAGTCTGGTGATCCAGGTGATGGTACGGAAGTTTTGTGAGATGCTGGGAATGACGGTGGTTGGAACGGTGTGGGAGGTGGAAGAGAGAGCAGTGAGTTCGCTGGAGAGTTCGCTGGTGGTGCCGTTGGATGTGCCGTTTTCTGGGCTCTTGGAGGAGTCTGGAGCGAGTGAATCCGCTACCGTTCCAGGCTGAGGTTCTGGTGACGCTTTTGAGCCTCCATTAACAGCTACTTCACGTTCTCTAGAAGCGTTTACAGATGGAGCCTTTTCGGCTGTCGTGACCTTCGCTTCGCCAGAGCCAAAAGTGCTCTTCCAACCGTTTGACTGAACTGCACTTGAAGCGTTCACGTGCACTCCACTTGTAGCTTTCTCTCGAGAAATCTGACCCAGAATCTGGGTGGACGGTGTTTTCTGCACGCTTTGTGCCTTTTGCACGCTTTGTGCCTTTGCTATCACAACATCACTGAAGGCGTTTTCCTGGATCTCGGCCGGAGTAATGGGCGTCTTTCTCACATTGTATCTTACAGGCTGTGACTCGGTTTCAGTTCCATAAACTGCAAGCTCGTGGTCTCCCCCGGGGAATTGGCTGCTTATTCCTCCTTTATATGCATAGCAGCTCGTATCTGAGGCTCTTTCAATGGCGCTTTTGGCGCTTTTATAGAGCTCTATGTTGTTTGTGAACTCCTCGTATGGTTCTTCCTGGGGCACCAGCGACCCCCAAACCCACGAAAACCACCCCGCTTCTTCTGTTCCACCAGGAGAGTTGTTGTGCGTGGTATTGGCGGCGGTAGGCTCCTTGTGGTCGTCTGGCGTGGCTCGAGAGTACCATAATGTGCTCATAATGGTTTCCTGGTATCCGGTGAAAGCCGAAGCCCATGTGTCTGACGCCTCTGTAGACGGCACATCGTCAGTAGATAACACGCCGGACGTTTCCAGGCGAGTTTGGGCGCTTACGGAGGCCGTCACGTGGTCCAGATCCAAAGACGTGTTTGTGCGATTTTGAGTGGTAGAACTGCTCCAGAACCACCACCCAGACGCCGTGGCATTTGGCGATGGCACTCGAGCAGGGTCATCAGCTGACTCCTGAGAAGCATCTGCGGGCATGGGACCCGTTTTTGCGTGTGTTGAAGGCGCTTTTTGTGGCGGTATATCTGCCAGTATAGACGCTTGTGTATCATTATTCACAGACGTATTTGTGGATGTAGCATTCGGTAGAGTTTGTTTTGTAGCAGCTTGACTGGAGCCGTTTGTGCCTGTGTGGTTCGTGTGTGTAGGGTTGTGTGTTTGTGGAGAATTCACCAGGGGACGGGGTTTTGAAGAGCCCAAGGAGAACATCCACTCGATTGCTTGATAAGGTTAGTGCGACTGATAGGGTTGATGTGAGAAGGCTAGGGCGAGGACGACAGAGCTAGGGCGAGAGGCGACAGACCTACCGCGAGATGTGATGGACCTACCGCGAGAGACGACAGGCCTACCGCGACAACTCCACCGCACAGACAAACCCACCGCGACATCAACCACCCAATGCATTGGACTACTACAGCCCTCCAGAAACTCCAGGTCCGAGATCAGGTGGAGAAAAAAGAGTCCCAGTACTTCAGGGCGTTCCAGAACTTGGCTCTGATCAAAAAAATCAACGACGACCCCAACTCGGCCCAGTCATCTGACGTCCTCAGTCACCTACAATCTACTGAGAGCTCTCAGGTATTGATAGACAAAATGAACCAATTGCACTTCACCATCGAAAAGCTTCAGCACCGGCTCCAAGAAGCCACCAAGGAGAACAAGAGTCTACAGCAACAGAACCAGAGACTCGAAAACAGAGTGGAGAAATTGGGATTAGAGATTGTGGAAAAGAACAAAGCCATAGAAACAATTAATCATGAGCTTTTATCGTGTAATATTCAGTCCAACGTATTGAGTGAACAAGTACAGGACCTACGAACCGAGAACGAAATGTTGGTCACACGGTGGATGAACAAGGTCCGTGAGGATGCTGATAAGTTGAATGAGCTAAACGAAATGCGGGAGCTTAGTGACTTGAACGTGACTTGATCGTGAGTTCGTGAGTTCGTGATTTGATCTGACTTGACGAAAACAACTGCACCAAACGATCTATTGTATCTGCTGGTACGGCTTCTTCAACACGATCACGTGCCCCGTTCTTTTATAATCCCAGTGAAAGTAGCTGTTGAAAAACCGAGTCTCTTCTCGGTACCCTTTTTCTACAAGTATGCCATACATGTCGGAGAAAGCCCCAAAAATCACGAGCCTTTGGGGCCACTGTCGTCTATACAGAGGATCGTGCTCGTGTATAGAAGGTGGGAAGGTGGTGGCCACAAAAAGGCGTGGATCGTCAAACATAAGATCGCTTTCATCCCGGTACTTCTTGATGGAATCGCTGGTAGCAGACTCAAGATGCAAAGGCGGCTCGCACGTGATGAACCACGACGACTCGAACTTCACGTCGTGGAGGTGGCTCTGCCAGGGCGTGGAATGGCACGGAGTCAACATGCCAAAGTCGGCCTCAGACCCTTTCAAGTAGTCGATCACGTGCATGACTCCGGACTCGTTGACCCGAGAGAAGAAGTACGCCACCAACACGTTCACGGCCACAACCCCAACCACCACTGCACGTGCACATGCCCATTTTCGGTACAAGTACCGCACACTGTAAGCCGTGAAAAGGAGAAATATTGGCATAAGTGGATACAAAAACCGAAATTCCTTGTGAGACACGGCCGAAAACATCACCACCGTGCACAAACACGCCACCCCCAAGATGTTATAGTACGCCCGGTACTTGAGCACGGCGTGGACGAAAAACGGCGTGTAAGTCATGAGCAAAACCGGAATCGACTGGGTCACGTGAAAGTGCCACGGCGAACTCCCGTAAAACACAGCCAAGTTCTTGACCACGTTGAACTGCACGAAGTTGTAGAGTGGGAACGTGAAGAACCCGTAAAACAACGTGTCTAGCACCGTACTTACACCGAGTACGGCCAAGAGTTCCAAGCTCAATCCGAATCCCAATCTGGCAACGGAGCTGGAGTCGAGTATGGACACGTGATAAAGCCCCAAAACCGTCCATATGACCGCGTTGGTGGGGCGAACTATACAGGTGACAAACGCGTACAAACAGCTGGTGTACACGGACTTCTTGGACCTCCAGGGCCAATTGGCCAACGCCACGGCCGTGAAAACCATCTCAAAGGTGTTGGAAAACGACCGGGTGATCACGTGCCAGTTGAATGGGCTCAATAGCGAGAGTGCTAGCGCTATTTTGGCCAACGACGTATCGTTTGTATATCGTTTTACAAATACATAGAGGTGATATTCGCCTATTGCTGCCAAAAATCCTCCGATAATCTTGGGAATAAACGTCACTGAAGTGGCTGTGAGCCCACAGTGGGCGCCTATCCAATAGCCAGTAGCGTAGATCCACGGGTGGATGGAAGATCTGAGCCCCTGGTGCCATTCCCACGTCCAGTAGCCGTATCCAAACACCAACTTATGAGCCGGTTCTAAGCTTTGGTAGAACTCGTCAGGCTGGAAGAAGGTGCGCACCAAAAACGCATTGGCCAATCTGAAGGCTAGTAGGAAGAGGAACACGGTGGAGTGGGGCCAGTTGGTGTTCCACCACCAAAACACTCGTGTCCATAAGCTGGTAGATATGTTGGTAGATGGCATCAGTACGCGATTGATTTGCGCGGTGTTGTCGTGTTGTCTCGACCCACGTCTCGTCCCACCACCACGTCCCACCGCCTCAGGTTCGCCAGGCCATTTCGCACCCACTCCACATGGACCTGGATCTTGACCTTGGTTTAATACGCCACAAACTCGAAATATGCCGCTACCTCGAGGCCAGTGGCAAACAGGAACAATCCCAGAAGGCGTGTGTGGAAGTGGTAAAGCTTTTGAACCAATTGAGTCGCCAAAATGACTCGCCAATACTCAAACAATTGGGTCGCTACACGCTTTATCTATATGATCAAATCACCAAGAGCCCCATGAACACCGGTCTGAAGATCGCCTGGCTCCACTCACGGTGCACTGGTGGCGACTTCTACCCTGTGATCTTGTTTGACGTCGTTGAATCGCCTAACTCCAGTGAAAAGACCGAAATCAGCAAACTACTGACAGCTTCGGGTGAATTTCTCATAAAATCACAGGAACCAGACCTCGAAACGCCGCCAAATCTCGACCTCCAGTTCCAGGATATCTTCGTAGATGACTGGTCGGTCAATACGCAAGATCTCGTAGAATTGCACCAGGATTTACTCTCTAACTGCTCGTTTGTATCGTCATTTATGGCGCTAGTTCACTCGGGCAAAATCGACCAGGTGTACGATTCCATCTGGCCACACGCCCCCAGCACACACTACACGGTGACTTTCATCTTCAACGGCGCCCGAAGAACCGTTTCGGTGGACAATAGGCTCCCGATAATGAAAGATCCGGCCCGGTATCTTACGATTCGGTCCAGCAAGAACCTCAATTTGTACTGGCCAGCGTTGATTGAAAAGGCGTACTTGAAGATCATGAGCGAGGGATACAACATCCAGGGCTCCAACATGGCGTTTGACATGTGCATGATGACGGGAAACGTGGCAGAAATCATGACTATAAAGGACGGCAGACTCCTGGACAAGATAAAACACTTGTATGCAAGTGGAATGGCCAAGTACATGACTGTGGGAGTGGGAACAGGCAAGATAAGTAAGGCACTTTCCGAACAAATCGGACTCATTTCACACCACGACTATACGGTGCTTAAAGTGGATATTGAAAAGGGAACTGTGACACTCAAAAACCCTTGGCTTGAAGGAAAGGACCGCAACAGGATACTCGAGTTGTCCACGAACGAGTTGTTCCAGTTCCGGTTTTTCTACGTCAATTGGGACGTGAAGTCGCTCTTTAAGTATGAGTCTACGGTGACGTTCATATACACTGCGTGCTCGTTCACGCCGTCTCAGTACCAGAAACTCCCACAGTACGGGATCACGAACCCGTGTGACACTGCCCAGGAGGTGTGGATATACTTGGAGAAGTTCTCCACCAAAGTGGTGGATCCAGCGGCCATCATAGCCATTTCTGTGTACGGATCGTGCCAGGGCGATCAGCTTCTCGTGCCGGAACAGTACGAGAACGTGGTTTCTTCGGACCCCAACAACTCCAGAAACAGTCTCGTCAGACTCACCATGAAGCCCCGCCGAAGTTACACCATCGTAGTGCACTCGATGGACAAAAGTGCCATGTCACTCAGCGTGTACCACAACATCACCGACTTTTGCGTGTTCAAATCGAAACCAAAGTACCCCCACAAGATCGCCAAGACCGGGTCGTGGACCTACTCCAATGGCGGTGGAAGCTCGTTGTACTCGTCGTACATTTGCAACCCCCAATACGACCTTGAGGTCACAAAATCCATGCACGTGATGGTGTCTTTGCATGCCAATACGCTCGTGTCGACGGTGCTTTACTCAATCGACCCTGAAGACGCCGGACGCCGCATACGGGGCCACGAGAAGGTGGTGGTGGTGGAAAACTACGTTGCCGAAGCCAGCTTGGCCAGAGTGCAATTGAACCCCGGCACTTATAGACTCGTTTGTTGTACGAAAATGCCATCGGTAAGGCAAAATTACGACCTCCAAGTCATGTTCCTGGACCCAGAACTACACGTTTCCAGTGTGAGCTCCGAATTAGGACTCTTCAGTGACCGAATTAGGGTCCCTTGGAATGGCAGTAACAGACACAAGGTTGTGATTGCCAGTCAAAAATATAATTCCACATTCACCTTCCACATGCAACACTCACAGAACGGATTCACCCATCCAGCACTTGAATCTCACTATCGTCCGGCAATGAGGGGCTCTTTGTTCAACGCAGACACTCACCAGCCGGTTTGCATTCGTGAACAATGGGAAAATGGGTTATATGGAGTGTTTACAGACTGTGTTCTTGGAGAGCCTGGGAACTACGTGCTTCTTGTTGAGAGGTTCGAGCCGGGGACGGGGGATCTAGAGGTTGGGATTGGGAGTAGCGGTGCGTTCACGATCCGGGGTGTGGAGTAGGATTCGGAGTTCACGAGTTGGAGTTCACGAGTTGGAGATCACGGAATTATAGAGACTCAAGTATGGAAAGCCAGAATTATAGACTCAAGCATGGAAACTCAGAATCATAGACTCAAGTATGGAAAGCCAGAATCATAGACTCAAGCATGGAAACTCAGAAGATACATAAGAAGAGGATCCAGAAGCCTCGAAACCACATGTGTAGGGCAATAGAGATGTGTAAAGAGGACCAGAGAACCAGAAACCCGAAAGAACCCAGAAACCAGAAACCCGAAACACTAATTCAGTGAGCCCGTGTCAAACGAAATCAAATATACAACAACGTGGGTGGAAATGACACCGCCACGCTACACACACCAACTGACTCGGTGTATCGGTCTCGATGCCAAGCTACAGTTCTACCAGTCATTCCACACACAGCAACTCAAAATCTCACACCTTCTTGTTGAGTGTTGAGTGCCAATTGAGTGTCAATTTCATTCGTTTCGAGTTCTCACTTTCGCAAAAAAATACGTGTTGGCATGAACTTAATCCACCTTGTTGCCTTCATCTACACGCTCATCAGCGTGTCATGTTCATATTCCAATGACAAGATGCTTCTGTTGGCACAGAAATCACCTACAAAGGTAATTGCGTTGAAAGAAACCAATTACGACCAGATCTTAAACGGTCCCAGAGACTTCCACCTAGTGTTACTTTTATCAGCTACTTCCAAGCAATTCAACTGCCAACTTTGTCATGAGTTCAAACCAGAGTATGAATTGGTGGCCAAGCTGTGGTACCAGGACCATCCTAACGGAATCGGGGCCGACGAAGACCATAAAGATGTTTATTTTGTGTATGGAGACTTCTCGGCATGTAAGCTGATTTTCCAAAAGCTCAAATTACTCAATATCCCCAAGGCGTACTACTTGGCCCCAACAGAAGGTGCTGTGGCCGACGCGTGGGTCAACCAGTTGGTGGAGTACCAGTTCTTCCAGGGTGTTCACAGAGAATTGATTGCCAATTGGTTGAATGATTTGACCGGCTATAAGTACAATTTGTATGTTCCTGTGGATTACACCCGAGTGGCTGTCAATGCTGGTATCACTTTCGCCATTGTGCTTGTGGTGCGTTTCTTTGCCAAACAAGTCAAAGCAATTGTGTATTCCAAATACTTGTGGACTGGATTGTCGGTGGTTGGAATTTTACTCTTCAATTCGGGTTACATGTTCAACCAAATCAGACAGGCTCCATACGTCAAGGAAAATCCTGACGGGAGACTCGAGTACTTCTTGCCCGGCCAACAACAACAGTACGGGATCGAAACCCAGATCACCTCGTTCCTCTATGGAATCTTGAGTATCTTATTCATTGCATTGGTGAAAAAGGTGCCGGAAATCAAGCACCCCAGAGTGCAATTGATTGCGTCGTCGGTGGTGGTGTTGAGTATTTACGTGTTGTTCAGCGGGTATTTGGCGATTTTCTCCTTGAAGAGCCCCGGGTATCCATTCAGATTCCTCAAGTTCTGATTCTTGAGGGAGGTGGTACATGGTTGGATACGTGGTTCTGGATACAGTAGTTCTGGATACATTGTTGTGGATACAATACTTCCGGATACAGTACTTCCGGAATCAGTATTTCCAGATACAGTAGGTAGTCGGTCCATACATAGCCTCTGTGCCAATACACAGGTCGGTAATCTTGTCTATACACGTAGCCTATTATCTACTTTATCCAACTTTTTGTTTATCGACTGGAGTCTCTTGCGAATAACTTTGACCCGTGCAATGGCATCGCTGACCTTAGCAGCCATGCTGGCGTCAGGCTTGATATCCTGCAATCTCAGCTCAATTAGTTTGAGTCTGGTGAGAAGAATAACCTGAGACTTGTGGAGCAGATTGAAGTTCTCATTCAAACTGTCAAGAGACCCACTGAGCACCGAATGCGCAATTAACTCGATGGGATGGAAGTCTTCTACGCCGTGGTCGTCATTGTCGTGCTCACTTCCACCCTCGCTTCCGTCCAACGCATTCTCGGGAACCTCCAGCTGCAAAATTCCCAGCTGCAAACTGTCCAGCAGCATCTACAATCTCAAACAAATTGCTAAATCGCGAAAGTTGCAATCAGATGTCAAAAGTAGCGTCACTGGAACCGGATGCACAACCACACAAAGTGTACGTATCCATGTCAGACCGGGACACCACGGATCCCACGGACCACACAACCCCCGTGGACACGCCCAGCATTCTATATAGAGACGTAAAGTCCGTAAAAGCAGGACAAATGGAGAGGTTTGAAATCAACTATTCTCCTACATCTAAGTCCGGGCCCGTCACCAGTCTTTGGGTCAAGGTCAAAAATACAGAGCCCGTGCCCATGAGGGCCGCATACATAGCAGGTCCGTATGTACTATATGTGGATTGCAGGTCAGAAGACTTTGATCCCAACAAAAAGTGCTTTGTGACTGCAGACCAGCCGAGCTTCGAACCACAGCTCCAGCCGGGCAAAAGCTTTTACCTGGAGCTCCCGTGCCACAAAATCAAGCACACTTATAGGTGGACGGTGGATGTAGCCAGTCAGATGATCTTCAGTAGCAGTGTGGACGTGAATTTCGAAATCACAGTGGCGTCCTCCAGGCTGGCTCTCCACGATAACGGAGCGAATGGCCCCGAAAATAACGAGGTTAGCGCCGACAAAATCGGCACCTTTGTACCTGTGACTGTGCTCAAGGTCAACAACTACAACACAGACGATCTCTGGAATCTTCCGGTGCCGGACCCGCAAAAACCCGTGCACTTGGTGATTCTCACCCACGGGCTCCACTCCAATGTCAGTACAGACATGTACTACTTGAAGGAGCAATTGGACGCGTGTAACTCGGAAACGGCGCCCGAAAACGTGGTTGTGAAAGGGTATTTCGGCAATATTTGTAAGACAGAACGAGGGATCAAGTATTTGGGCAGCAGAGTGGCCGAGTACGTGATTGATTTGGTCCAGAACAGCGACGTATTGAAGAACCGGGTGACCAAAGTATCCTTCATTGGCCATTCGCTCGGGGGACTCGTACAAACGTTTTGTATTGCGTATTTACAGATGAACTTTCCGTGGTTTTTCGAGCAAATCAAGCCCGTTAATTTCATAGCCATAGCGTCTCCTTTGCTCGGAGCAAGCAACGAAAACCCCATCTACGTGATGCTTGCATTGCAGGCCGGAATTGTGGGTAAAACTGGTCAGGATTTGAGTTTACGCTTCACCGAAGACCAGGCTTGTCCTTTACTTCTTCTCCTTCCCAGTGGCCCTACGCACACGGTACTCAAGAAGTTTGTACGAAGAACGGTGTACGCCAACGTGGCCAACGACGGCGTGGTGCTGCTTCGAACCTCGGGCCTCTTGTACCTCGATTACGAGGGCCTCTCTGCTGCTCTCTCCAAGAGACTGATTGACTCTCACCACATCCAACACAGTCACGTGGACAAGATTCCTGACGACAAGCGTGCAGAGCCGAACCAGTCGTTTCTCCCCCAGCCGCTCCAGATGATGCTTGCCAAGTTCATGCCTCAGAAGCAGCAACTGCAACAACAACAGCCAAAAAACGACACGGAAATCGATGGCAGTGCCGGCGAGTTGGACGTGAAGGATAAGAGTCTCCTCCGCAGAATCGAAGGGCTTCACACGTCTTCGGTGATTGAAACTGCACAGTCGTTATTCCTCCCTCCACTACCTCCACCTGGGTTCATAAATAACCCTGAAGAAAGACCAAAAGCCATTGTGTACGATAAAGTGTACCATGAAGAAGATCTCCCTCCTCGCAAGAACGGCAGTGTCCCCCTCACACACACGCCCAACGAGTCTCAAATGACAACGTTCCGGAAACGTATCATGAGCAGCTTCGATGCCGAGGAGTTCGATCGACTCGAGGAGGAAATCGCCAGGGAGTACCACAAAAACATGAGCTGGAGAAAAGTGTTGGTGAGACTCGAACCCGATGCCCACAATAACATCATCGTGAGGCGGAGATTCTCCAACGCCTATGGATGGCCGGTGATGGAGCACTTGATTGAGAACCATTTTGGAGAGTCCGTCCAAGAAGACACGCCCAAACACTGGAATTTCAACGGCATAGGCATTCTCTCCAACGATTCCTTAAGTGAGGCTGTTGACCTCACCGACCTTCTCTCGAGAGACATTGTACGGAAGCAAAACAAGAGCATTGAAGAACAAAGTGAGGCCGCCCGCCACAAGTGGATTAATACCAAAGATGAAGAAACCATGTTCACAGTGGGACCTGCGGGCCTCATAAACGACGTGGGACACATCGTAGGAAGATTACGGGACCAGTGGTTTCTGACTCAAGAGTCCAGGCTCAATGCTGACAGAATAGAAAAGGACATTGATGAAGAGTATGAGCAAGATGTCAGGGTCGGTCTGCAAATAATGGGGGACTTCATATAGAGTTCCTGAGAGGAGTTTTAAGAGGCTCATGTGGACTCATATAGAACTTTCTAGGAGGACTCTTATGAGAGACTCATGAGGACTCAACAGGAGTGTTCCTAAGAGGACTCTTAAGAGACTCATGTGGACTCAAATAGGAATTTCTAGGAGGACTCTTTAGAGACTCATGTGGACTGATATTTGACTCTTAAGAGATTCATGTGGACTCATATACGAATTCTCTTGAGGACTTTGTATACGAACTAAAGGAACTCATGGGACTGATGTCGTTCATTCATTATACAATGTACGTATTTATCTACCATTGTGCACCTACTCTTCCTCTTCCTGTTCCTCCTCTTCCTCTTCCTCCTCTGGCAACGGAAAAAGCAGGTTGATCTTATCAAAGATAGACTCACAAGTATCCTCGTCAAATCTCAGGTCCACTTCCTCCACCAACGCGTAAAGATGGACCATGGATCTGGGCAATGCGTTCATGATCTGGAGCTTCTCCACCTTGACCAAATCCAAGGTGTTGAGAAAAGCCATCAACTCTTTGAACTTCTCGGTGTCTTGGAGAGCACAAGGTCTATTCTCCAAGTACGCAAGAATTTCTTTGGTGACCACCTCGAGATCCACACCTCCGTGCTTGGCCTTTCTCTTGTCGACGGCCACCTCTGACGTTCTCAAGTGCTCGTACACTTCGAAGTCCGATAAAAAGCTCTCTCTTTCTACCAACACCTTCATGCTCATCTCAAGACAGTGCGCGACGAGTTGAAGTGAGCCACCGCGGGAACCTCGAATTTACTGCGAGCCTCCGTCCCACCGCCAGCCTCCATCCCACCGCGAGAACCTACTGAAGCCCACTTCGCGACAGTCTATTACTGTATCGCACTATGACACTATTGGTGGTGAACCCAGATTCCCTCAAACAAAAGTTGCCCGAGGCTGCAGACGGCAACCCTGTGAAGGTACGTGTCATCGCACAGTGTGTGGACTACAATTATGACACCTGTTTGCTTCGTGTCAAGGCCTTGCAACTCCAAGAGGCTGCAAACACAAGGCTATTTCTCGGATCGATTGGAGCTTTAGACCCGGGAATCTCCACCATAGGAAACGTGATTGATCTGTTTGGCTTCTACGATGGCAGTGTGGTGAATGTGCTTGAGATACATGCACTCAGTGGGTTCGAATTGGACCAGGAAAACATCAAGGTGATGGAACAGATCAGTGATTTGGACCCGATAGTGAAGTGAATGAAGAAACGTGCAAGTGAGTACGGAGAATGGCACAACTGGTGTGTGCATGTGCTAGCTATAGGTTCATAGAGATAGCTACAATAACGAGACGAGAGGACTCTAGAAAAGTCGAGAAAACTCAGGAAAGATTCAAGAATATTCAAGAAAACTCAAACACTCAAAAACACTGATAACTCACAGCTCACAGCTCACAGCTCACAGTTCACGTCTCATACGTTTATATACACTCATTGTAAGACCCCGTCGAAATTCAAGCTGGAAAACGCATTGGCGTTGTTGGTGAAGTATTGTTCCCAGATAGATTCTTTGGGCACGTCGTGAATCATCTCATATACTTTCCTTCCATCCTTGGAAGGGGCCTCTTTTTCTGGTGCCACGATCTCGAGCTCCAGCTGGTCCAAACTGTTGATGCTTGGCGTCTCGTACACCCGACTGGAGTGCTGGTTGGCCAAAAGAACGGGCGAAGAAGTATCGGAGCCGTTGGATACGTGCACAGCAAGATCTTCTTTCTTGAGATTGAGAATCTGGTTCCCAAGGTCTCCTTCGCTGTCACGACGGGACGAGAGAGGCGACTTTTCCAACTCGTCAAAAAACGTCTCGAGCTCGTTGGCGTAGTTGGTATTGGACCACTCAAACGTCGACGGAGTGTAGTCTCCGGCATAATTCACGGAGGGGTGGTTTTGTGTGGACACAGACTCGGGTGGGAAGAACTCGAAGGGGTTCAACTCCTGCTCGAGCTTCACAGAAAACTTTTCGATGTCGTTTTGTACGGGATTTATGGCAGGTGCCTCGGGAACTTGCGGGGTGTTCTCCTGGGTGACCAGGTCTTTTCTGAGCTTCAATTGTTCGTCGTCCTGGAGCTTTTGCATGAGGTTGTTGAGGTTGTTGTTGGTGTATCCGCTGGTCATGAGCTTGGAGGAGATATTCAACTTGACGCTTCCAAGAACGGTTTCGTTATACTTGATTTTCACAATGGCTGCCGTCAACACCTCGAAGATCTCCCGACAGTTGACAGCAGCATCACACCTGTCAACAAGCGTGCTGAGCACCGTGATACACTCCTGGGTGATTTTCTTGACCTCAAAAAGAGTGTTTTGCTCCCGGACTTTTTCGGAGTAGTAGATTGTGTAGAGATACGAGGTTCCAGCCATGAACAAATTCAACACCGCTGCCCACGTGTAGTTGATGGACTTGTTTGTGAGGAGCTGTGTGTAGATGTTGATGAGCTCCTTGCTGCTCTCGCTGACTTTGAACACGTCTTTTTTATTCAACTTGTAGTTTCGTGGGGAGAGTCCATGGAGGATAAGTAACGTGTGGTTGTAGTTGAGGCCGAAGAAGTCGAGATTGAAGTCACAGTTCATCTTTCTCCGGGTCTTGGGGGTGTTGTTCTTCCACTCTTTGAGGGACTTGTCAATATGGTGCCTCCAATCCTGTAAAGACAGAAACTGTCTCGGAAGATCGGCGTTCCCGAAGAGAACTCGCTGCACTTCACTCTGGATCTGTCTGATTTTGAACATCGACATGGCAATGGTCTTGTAGCTGGCCATGCCGGTGTTGACTTTAGAGTAGTCGGCGTGGTTGGGGTCGTGGGGCTCGATCCAGGCGTCGTCCAAGTCCGAGGGGAACGGGGTGGTGATGTACTCGTCCGGAATCCCGGGAGGCCGGCTCAAATAGAAGCTGATCTGACGGTCCAAGGAGTACGAGCACCAGAAAAGCCTTCTCCTCTTATCGAGAGTGAACGAATCCACCTTCAAGTTCTGGTTGATGGACTCGGAATGGAGCCCCAAGTCGATACACAACCGGAGAGCCGATCCCACGAGGTACCAGCACCCGGGAACCGTGGGCCGCATGATGGAGTAGAGCGACATGAGAAGAAGCCCCTGCAACGCCTGGAGCAGGTCACGTGACTTGTACACTTGGTCGGCGTATTTCAACGACAGGAGCTTGAGGGAGTCGGAGATGGTGGTGGGGTACTGGAGGTGGTGGGTAGAGGACGCTATGGCAAACACAATGTTCAAAAAGAAAAGCGGCTTGTGGAACTTGATGGGCGGCACAATCTCGTTGGAGATGATGTATGGGTCTATGGGGAGGTTGTTGGCCTTCAAGTGGGTCATTTTGGCGTGGAACTGCTTCTTGTAAAGAGCAAACCACGTGAGAGAGTTGTCGAGATAATATGGATCTTGTTCGAACAGTTTTGCGTTGATGGCGGTGTAGTTGGATGCAAGGGAGATTTCAGGGTCTAATTTCCCGTAGATGGGAAGGAAACACAGCTTGATGAACTCTTCTCGGTGCAAAATTGGCATTTGGGCGTTTGACTGGGCGAAAAACACCTTGATAAACTCCTGGGCCGTGGATTTCGGCGGGAGTAACGCCGCGTGCACCGTGCCGTTGTAGCCACTGTTCAGGGTGGTGGGGTCCATATCGATTTCCGGGGTGCTGGAGAAGTTGGATCTCTTATCTTTGAATCTGACGGCCGTGGACATCAATTTTGCAAACGAAATCGAATGCGTGGTGGCTGCCAGACGGTTATTTGGCGGGTTGATGGACTCAAATTTCACCTGGTTCAACAAGAGCCCCTGCTGCGACTGGTCCAACTTTTCGGGCTCCTCAGGGATCGATTTGAAAGAGCTGGCGGTTGTAGCATCTGAGGGAATAGGATTTGGGTTTGGATTGGAATTGTGCACGGAATTCGGGTCCAAGCCGTTGTTTCTGAGGGCCAGTTCCAACGCAGCTATTCGGTCTTCCAAATGGATGATATACGTCCGAGGAACTTCCCTTCCGGTGGCGGGATCCAAGCTGATACACTCGACCTTGGCCTTTTCGCATTTGGAGCACTTGGGGAAGTTCTGATCACACTTGATCTTTTTGGTCCGGCACCTTTGGCACGCAGATAGCGATCTCGACACCCCGGCCATGGCCGGCGACTGTTTGAGCTTCTTGGCCTGGGACGTGAGTTCGTCCTCGGCTTGTTTTTTAGTCATGGTGTAGATAAGAAAATTTGCGATTGCGAATTGATTAGATAGGAGGAGTGAGGAAGTGAGAGGAAGTGAGAGGGAATGAAAGGGAATGAAAGGGAATGGGACAGGGAAGGAGATAGGGAAGTGAAATGAGACGGAGGTAATGAGGCAGTGGGAGGAGGATAGTGGTGTCAGGGCTGGTGAGCTAAATAGAAGTAGTGTCTTACTGTAGCTGAACAAAACATCATATATTACATATAAATATAATTATAAATATAAGTATAAGTATAAACATAAATAGGGGAAATTGTGTCACCCTTGACCAACTGATTGTCCTCGGTTGTCCTCGGTTGCACTAGAGTTTTCGAGAGTACTAGAGTCCTCAATTAAACTCACCCAGCCTAATCACTCCCCTCGTCAACATGCTTCACCGGCGCATCCTCAAGCTCGTATGTTCCCACCAACGGAGGAATCAAAAGCTCGTACCCCATGGTGTCACAGTCATAGTCGTGGGGATCGTCTTCCACGTGAAGTGTGGTCACCAAAGAGTCGTCCAAAAGAGGATACTCAATGAACCTTTCGTAGTTCTTTCCTCCAGAAGGCGCACTGGCTGCCACCTTCGTGGACCCGGGAAGCTTCTTCTCGGGGCTTTCACCGCCTTTGATCTTGCTCTTGTGCACGGAGTTCTTGGCGAGAATCAAGTCACACCAGTTTCTCTTGTTTAAAAACTGCAAATTGGACCGTTCAGTGCCGTCAGTAGAAACGTTGAAAAGAGGAACCACGTCCTCGTCACAGTCCCTGCTGAAATGATGGACCTTGGATCTCTTGTTGAGCAAGGTGGCCATGGCGTCCGGAGGAGGAGCGTTGATAATGGCCGAAGAAGTGACGTTGAAAATCAATCTGGGGTCGTACTGCGGGAACTCCAAGGTGTTTTTGTTGGCCAACCGGAACTCCTCCTTCTTGATTGGATGGAAGGTGGGGTGGTGACGCACACGAGACTTCAATCTACCGATACAGCACAAGTGCACGTCTCCACTTAAGATGGTGACTCTCACCGAGTGTTTTGCTCCAAACTCAATGAGATCCTTGACGAGCTTGTTTCTCTCGGCCTTGTGGTTCTTGGAGCACCAGTGGTCGTTCAAGTCGTCAAGTACCTCCACGCTTCCATCAAACTCGTTCAAAAGACCCTTGTTGATGATGCCGTGCTCTGCCAACTTCTTGATTGGCTTGAGAAGCGGCGACGTCAAAACCATTTCGAGCCACACAAGACGAGGGTAGAGAATCGGCACCCCCAACATCACCAAGAGGTGCTTTGTGTCGGGGTTGGCCTGGAGCTCCGACTCCAACCGCGAGAACACCGTGGTGTAGGTTTTGTTTTTGACGATGGTATCCAAGTTTCTTTCGGTTCTACAGTCCAAGCCCACGAGACTGATTTCCGAGCCCAACTTGGTGAACACCGACCGGGACTTTTGGTCGATGAAGTTGGAGGCCGTGGACCCGTAGATCCAGGACTTTTCGAACCGGGGGTCCAACTTTTCTTCCGGCAATTGGTGTTGCTGGAAGATCATGTAGTGCTTGAAGGCGATATTGCCCAAAGTTTTGAACACCGGCGACGACATGGTGTCGTCAGGATACGACCCATATCCATCGATAATGTCGTGGTCATCAAAAATGTTGACTGACGGAATGGTGGCCATGGCAGCCGTGAAAAGAGGATCCACATATCTGCTTTTAGCGCCCACCCAAAAGCCTCGGCCGAACCACCCGAAGTAGTGGTTGAGGTAGTAGGCCTCCAAGTCGGCAGCAAAGTCGTCGTCTGCTTCCAAGGTCTTCTTTTTATGAGTGCTTTCAATCTGAGTCCATTCCTTCATTTTGTCGCTCATGATCTTGACGCTGTCACAGTAGATCTGGTCGCCTCCACCCAACATCACGTGGTAGGGGTTTTGTGCATGTTTGTTCAACACGTCGTACCACAAACTCGAAGGGTACTGGCTTGCGTCACACCCCAAACTGAATCCGTTGCAGCTGTAACTGATGGAGTTCATGGCCTGGTCGTGGGCCGGAAGATAGAACTTCCACCACCCGGCTGACTGTTTGTTGAGCGAGTAGTGGCACACGGAGGCGTGGGACAAAAGCGGCAAGTCAATGAGAAACCGGTAGAAGTAGTAGTTTTGGTGAGTGTAGAATAAAGAACCAGCAAAATGGCCCAGTTCCACGACATTTTCGGTGGAAATGTCGCCTAGTTCATATGTCAACGCCGGGGTGTCTGGGTGGTCCTCTAAGATAAGCAACACGCTGGCCAAGTACCGTTTATCGCCTCGGTTATTACAATTGAATAGCTTCAAAATGGGCCCGCACTTGATTTTGATATCACCTTCGAGTTCAGAGTCGAGAGGTGACTCTTGTGGGTACGAGTCGGGGACATCGATACCCTTGGTCTCGTTCCACAGTCTGAATTGGCTGGTGGGAAGGGGATTGAATATTGGAGATGATTTAGTCATGGTGAAATTACCAACAAGCAAGCTCGAGCAAGCTATAAGCAACCAGTTGGGTTGCGAGTAGTGCGAGTGCCGGTGCCAGCGCTAGTGCCGGTGCCAGTGCTAGTGCCGAGGCAGTGCCAAGCCACCGCCAGTGCCACTAGTGCCAGTGCGGCTGTAGCGCGAGTGAAACAGCATTGGTGTGAAATGGAATTGGAGACCGTGCGATTGGCGAGAAACATGAAACACGTAGCATGCGATTTAGGTAGGGCAAGTGGGTGGGTGGATGTGTGATGGTTAGTGAGTGAGTGGGTGTTAGTGTAGTGAGTGTTAGTGTGTGAGGAGGCGATTTAGTTTGGACTGTAACGTTAATTCTCTCTGATGGAATCGGCAATGGTTCAATAAAGAGTAGATACAGATCATCCAATCGCTGGTGGTGAGATTGTAATGGTACGCAGTTGTGCGCATGCTATTTGCTGGAATTAGTGAATGGCTTCGAGAGGTAGACGTGGTGGGGAGACGTGGTGTGAAGAGACGGGGTGCTGTGAAGACGGGGTGCTGTGAAGACGAGGTGCTGGTGTGAGAGATGTGTAGGTAGATTGCTGTTCATGAGATTTTGTGGGGTGACGACTGAGTCAATGGTGTACTGGCTACCAGTTGAGTTAGTGCGACTGGTACCATGCGAGTGGTACCACAGCAGTAGACTGGCTCCGTGCGACTGGCTCCGTGCGACTGGCTCCGTGCGACTGGCACTGGAGTGGTGGTACTGTAGTGCGACTGTAGTGCGACTGTAGTGCGACTGTAGTGCGACTGTAGTGCGACTGTCCTGCAACTGCTCCGTGCGACTGTCCTGCAACTGACGGTACCATGTACGATCCCCTCAGCCGTGCCGTGCCCCCACCGCCATGTGATGTTTTGTGGGGTATATCGTCACCTCATCCATGCATCCACTAACCTCTCAATCCACCAATCCACAGCCCCAATCCAACATCACACAACAGTCACATGACACCACTCGGCACCAACTGCACGTTCATCCCTTCGTCACGTGCCTCGTGGCATTGCTTCGAATGCCGAGTCGATGCCTCGTGCATCAGGGCTGAGTTGACGAACAAGGGTCCGAGGGTCGGAACGCTTGGCACCCTCGGAAATCAGTCCCACGCTCGTCCCGCAACCGTGGTCCTCGTCCCGCGATCGCGTGGTGCTCGTCCCGCAATCGTGTGGTGATCGTCCCGTGCTCGCCCCGTGATCACACCGCCCACGCGCCCCTCATAACCCGTCCCGTATATCACCTCGCCAAGCTTTCAATCAAGTGACCACTTGTTTCTCACCTTATCTTCTAATTGAAGTTTGTATGTCGGTGGCAAGTGAATACACAAGAGCGGTGCTGTTCTCCAATGTCGAACAGAACCCTCTCACCGCCCCGCTCTGGCAAAAAGACGACATCAAGTTCAAAGACATCAACTTTGGTTACGGTTCTTCAATTGTGAATGACATTTCCGCCGCCTACTATAATCTTGACGAAACTCCAAACTACACCTACGGCGGGTCGAAGCGGAAGCTTCTGTCACAACCCACGCATGTGCTGAAGAAGCTGATTTTGAAGAACAAGTTGAGTCCGCAACAGCTTCAGTATAATATCAAGAATAGTCACACCACGGGGATGAATTATCATGAGAATTTGGACGAATTGATTAGGAGCGGAAGCGGCAGTGTAAATGGAGGCGAAAGCGGTAATGGTAGTGCGGTTGTTGATGATAATATAGATGAACATGATTCAAATGCCGCTCCCGATGTCAAGATCTCCTCCGACTCCCGCAAAAGCCTGTCTGATCAGGATCCTCATCATCATCAGCCGCCATCTCACGGCCTCTCCGACTCAGTGTACGGCACCAAACTCAAGAGCGTGGCCAAGGACCCCCAACCCAAAACCAGAAGAAAGAGCTACAGCGAAATGACCGACGAGGAGTTGATGGCTTTGGACCCGCAATTCCAAACCACCAAATCCAAAATCGACCAGTTCAAATTCGACAACCACAAAACCTACTATCTCCAGCAAAGAAAGCTGGTGGTGGTGCCAAAAACAGATGCTAACAAGTTCAAGCCCAATGCCAACTATAAAAGCATCAATTTGAGCTATAAACACGAATCTTTCAAACTACATCGAACGGTGGTGGTGTTCATTGATGGCAGACATCATCTGTGGAGATCGCTAGATTGGCTTTTGAACTCAGACTTTCTCAGTGACGGTGACCTGGTGATCATCTCGTCGCTCTTACCGGCGTCGGCCACCGAGTTGGTGCCCCAAATCCTCGCCAAATGTGAAAGCGTGGTCACGTGGTTTCTTGGAAACGTCAAACCACACTTGGTTTTGCGGGTGACGGTGGACTTTGTCATCAATGACGATCCTGAGGGTGCGGGATCTGGTGATGGTGCCGGTGGCCTGGTGTCGGGGCTGTTGGCGGTACTGAAGCCCGGTCTAGTTTCCGGTGTGTCTGGCCATTCGGCCAAACCTAAAGCCCACTCGTCCAAACTCGACTATAAGTGCTACATCCACAACATCTTCAACCAGTACACCCCCAACATTGTCGTTTGTGGGTCCAAAAATAGTAACATGAACTTCAAGTATCCCGTGAAAATGAAAAACTCCTCCAAGATGTTTCTTGTGAAGTTGTCCAGTTACATGGTCAGATACTCCACCATTCCGGTTGTTTTGGTCAATAGTGCAGGTAACTCGGCCAAAAGATACCGCAAAAAGTCGGTGGAGTCTCTAGGAAGCGTAGCAAGCTCACAATCTTCCATTCAAAGTAAAGAAGGGAACTCGAACCTGGGCTCAAATTTGAACTTGGAGTTGGAGGCCTTACTACTGAGTGACGACAAGTACCGGTTCCAGCACATGGTGACCAAAATCAGTGACAAGTCACTTAACGAAGCAAACGAATACTTACAAATGCTTGAGGAACAACCAAGTAATCTTCAACTCTTTGTGCCACAAAAGCCTTACGAAAACAAGGTTTCATTCAATAATAATGTTCATTTCAACGAGAAGATTCACTCCATCTACAACAGCCAGTTGCACAAGCTGAATTCCGGCAACGGTGACATCTACAAGGTAAAATCGATGTTGGATAATAGCTCCACCTCTCTCAAATCGGCCAAGAGCGAAGAAGGCACCGGTGTGTCTTTGAAAAAAATCAAGAGCGGATTGAAGAAGGAGGTGGCCAAGCCTCCTGTGAAGAAAAGGAGCTTCTGGAAGAAGATCTTCTCCTAGTTTATTAATGTATATCTGTATTGGGACTGCGGGTCACGTGCGCATATCTTGCTCTCTCGAAGCGGTTCTGTGTCGTGTGTGAACCACTCTTTTTGCACCTTGTATGTGCGTGTATTTTTTTAGAAGTAGGTTTTAGACACTAAGTGTCCTTACAAACATGACTCTAATTGGCTTCCTCTTTCTATTGATATAAATTTCCACCCAAATACTCTACATTTCTTAAATACACCTCTGGTGTCTGAGACAAAAAATATCTGAGACCTCAACGGCGCGCCATCCTAACACCCATACTCAACCAAATGGCCATTTGTTTTTTGACCCTAACACCCATACATTTCATCTAAGTTAATTGTTCAATGTCGCGTTTTGAAAGTGCTCAGATGGACTTGGAACCACAACTAAAACACGAGCCAGTGGATGACTTGGTGAGAAGAGAAGACTCATCCACCCCCCAAGTGCAGCGTCCGCCCGCCAAGAAGCAGAAAGCTTTTTCAGAGCTCAGATTGAAGCCTTTACCGTATAAAAACCTGGACTTGAATTCATCAACGCAAATCAACAGTATTCCCTCCATAAACACAAACGATATCCAGTTCTACAATAACGATGATAACCCCCTCAACAAAAGAGGGTACAAGTATAAGCCATGTCGGCCGAATCCCGAGTTCAAGCTGACATTTTACGCCACAACTGACACCAGTCCTTATAAAGTCCGACCCAGTTATTTCGACAAATCCTCGGGAATTGTGTTCGATAAAGACATGACGCGAGTGTCCAATATTCACGGATGGCGGAGCATCCGAACCAACGTTGGCGTGAAAGAAGGCTCGTGGTATTTCGAGTTCAATATCATTAAATCCAACGAAGATAACTGTCACGTGAGATTGGGCGTGGCCCGGAAAGAGGCCAGTCTCGAGGCTCCTATTGGCTTCGACGGCTACGGGTACGGGATACGGGATATAGGAGGGCACAAAGTTACCTTAAGTAGGCCCAAGCCCTTCATGGACGAGGGATTTAAATCCGGAGATACTATTGGGATTTTGATCCAACTTCCGGATCTCAAACAACACTACGAAGCTTTTAATGGCACGCAAGAACATGAGGGCAAAGGCAAGGTTTCACTGGAAGAAAGTAGCACCGAAAACGGGCAACGTACGCCAGAATCAAGTGATTTTTCTACAAGCTCACCGAGTATTTCCGTTGAACGAGCCGCCAACGACGCCGGCACCACCTCCAAACCAACAAACAACCACCCCAGACCCACACAGGACCACGTGGATATTATTCGAGACCAAGTGGCCATCAAGTACAAAAATGGCCTCTATTTCGAGCAGTTTGAGTATACGCCCATAGAAGATATGACCAAACTACTCAACCCCATGAAGATTCTCGGGGAGAAGTTATCTTCCTTAGATGAAGACGAGACCGTCGAGTTGCCCAAGATCCCCCACAGTAAGATCGACGTATACAAAAACGGCACCAAAGTAGGAACGATGTTCGAGGATCTCTACACGTTCTTACCGTTACCAGGAATCTTAGCACAAAACCAAAACCCCAACTATAAACAAACAGACGACGGGAGCTTGGGCTACTATCCAATGATCTCGATCTATAATCAGGCGATTGTGGAGTTTAATGCGGGCCCCAACTTTGTTACCCAACAATTACCTCCAGGTGTGAAACCAATATGTGACAGATATAACGACAATGTGATCGAGCAGTGGTATTACGATCTCATAGACGAGATTGAGGCACAGTATCTTGACAGTCTCGAAACCCAACAATAGAAATAGGCTGTTCTATGCCTAAGGTCCATTGTGCTAAAGTCCGTGTCTCACATATCTGCACGATTCGGGAGAATGCTGATTGTGTTCCAACTCCCGATGACTTGGGGCATGAGGCGTTAGATTGTCAAAGGACGAGGGTGAAACGAGTGAATATTGTGAATCATCGTGATGACGATCCAAATACATCAAGTGGACAGTGGAATAAAGAATCCCAGTGTCAGGACCTATCAAAAGAAGCAGGAGTCTCCTTCACAAACTTGCAGTCTCTACTTTCTTCTCTCTACACGAATAGCAAACTGCAGAACTAGTCACCAAGAAGAGGACCTGGACTCCGTCAACTCCAGGTATGAATTCATTTGTCACGTGCTGAGGAACTGGTAGTCTATACTATACACAAGACCTAACCTTCTGCTAACCTGTAAGCAAGCGTACAATCAGGGACAGCGACAATAATGCGTGTGTGCATGCGACCGTATACAATGAAACACGATCTGAAACTGTATCAGTTCCCAATGAACGAAACCTAATTGGAGATTGAAGCCCGAGAATGCGCTGTGTTGATCGAACGCGTTCTATTCATCAATGTCCGGTGGGTGCATTTGAATATTGTGCCTTCACTCGTTCCAAATGTCACCCGGACGCGAGGTTGCATTGTTCCTCTGTATTGAGTCTAGTTCGACGCACGAGCTCCTAATTTCCTAATCAGGTGCGGTAATGGAAATTGAAATATAAATGAAAACGGACCTAAACCTTTGAATTCGGGATCACGGGCTTCCAACCTTCTCACCACCAATTTGGTAATGTCCCGGCATATTTGAGTGTCTTCACGATGAACGTTCGTTATTGTTTTGTGATAATTGCAGGTTTGGGATTAAAGGTGGAAGGTTGCAGAATCGGGACGTTAGAAGATCGGGATTTGGAAGGGGGGTACAGTGCAGGATTTGTGACCTTGTTATCGGGATTCGTAACATGCCAGATGGGCTCCGAAGGAAGAGAAAGGAAGACCCCGAAGCTACGGTGGTCGACGGGTCTGTAGAGCAGGTCTGTTGAGATGATGAGCCTGTTAATCTGGACATTGGCGATATACCCCCCGAGTGTGTCAAGACGTACTGTCTGTCGGTGGAGCCTCGTACCGCTCTCGGCCGAATTGCAACTTTGCCCGTGTACGAACCAGGACTCTGCAAGTCACCGTTCCCACCAAGAGATTCTAAGGATCCGCGTGTTTCGTGTGAGTATTGCGGCCATTTCTACGCCGCTAGTACATGACCAGAAATTAAGTTGGGTCGTAAAAATAGTCTGGTGCTAAAGATTGCCGTGAACCAGTGTTTGCAAACAACTTTGAGTTTATGAACCAGATTGTGGGACACCTACCCCGACGTTTAAAGAAGGATTTTGTGGCTGGTTTGTAGACTTGTATTGTAATGAATAGACTTCATTCTCTACGCGTAAGTGAGTGATTTATTCTATTGACGTCAAGCTTCCATGGATGGCGGGTTCGTGGCTTGTTGCTGACAGTTACGGTGCCAAAACTACATGGGTGCATCTTGGAAAGCGAATCGTAATTAGAGGGTTTTGTAAATTGCCACGGCTCTGTGCACGGCTCGTTGCATCCTACCAGCGCGGCTTCATACTTGTACCGCGACCACGACAGAGGTTCGCTGGAGCACAAATATAAGGATACAATACCAATACAATAGATATTGAAGCTCAACACTTCCCGAACTTTGAATCAAAAACGTGAAAAGCCTTTGTGGAGTTGTTTTTAAGAATCTTGCTAGTCATGCGCATGATGCATAATGAGAAAACGAAGAATTCTAGGCGTCACCACAATGGCCAATCACAACACGCTCAATTGCCAGACAATTCCAGGCAAACAATGTGAATAATTTCGACACGAAACTCTAACTTAAATTCAAATCCTAAACATCGGTGCCGTTGGAGCTGGAGATAGATATGGAATCTTAGTCGAAATCTTAATCTAAAACTCAACTAAAGTGTAAGATGTAAATTTTAAATTGTACAGCACTGCCACCTGCACACAGGACTCACCCTCGGTTGCAGGAACATTAATGATTAATAATTGACGCAATATGCACAAACTGGTTTTTCGTAACGGTTATGGTCGTCGTCAAAGTACCAATTGTTTCTGGTGCATACATAGTGTCCTTGTCTCCATTGACACCACCGAATGGCTTAGTTTTTCTGTTGTGCGGAGAAACAATAATGATGGGCGAATAGATTGTTGGGACTGTTGTTTGCGTTTTCAATTACTTATATTATATCGCCTGTGTGCATGTACATATTTCTGTTAAAAAATGAATTCTAGGGAAGTATTCAATATTTTGATCGGCAAACACAGTTGCGGTATCTAAAAATATTACCAAAACATACGTACCTTAAGCGCAACTCTCAACAATAATTGAGGCAAGTCAACTGGCAACTTGACGCACAAAAGGGTGATTGTTCTTTTTTCGATAAATCTTTCAAATATCGTTTTTTGCGCCATGCATCATGTACAGATTTGATAAAATAATCAGCTGATTAAATGATTTGATTACAGGTTAGCGGAATTATTCTGGCAAAGAGAGCTCCCAATCCATACCCTAAACCCCTTGGATTCTTTTGAACAATACCTTCGGTTCCCTTGAATTCATTTCCTGGTCCTAATTTGCATTGTTCTTAATTCATATAATATCTTCTTGTTTGATCAACATGCTCTTAGTTTGAATTTAATGCAAGAGCGGGTGGGTCCAGAAGACTTGGGTTTACAGGTTATTAGTCTTTGAAGGCTGCTTTAAATTGCGTGTGGTAAATAGAACAAAAGCTTTGGATCCTAACCGGGCAGTGTTCATCACAAATCATCACGAACATTCACGAACCTCGGTAGAAGGTTTGTCAACACCGATATCTCGTTGCAGGAATGGCTGCGAAACGGGAGTGATTTCTGGCAGAAAAAATAACACTGATTCGCCGCACAAAAGCGATCTAGCCACATGAATGTGGGTGTTCTTGTCCAAGATATCTAATTGGCCCTACATTTGGTTGGATGAAACCGATTCTAAAATTAGTTTCTTCATGGACAAAAAATAGTGGACAAAATGACGTGTGCGCGGCAGAATTCGGGTACACGACGTCTACAAGAAGTCAACCTGTAAAAATAAACTAAATTAATATAAACCTCTATAAACTAAATGTCGTCTGTACGACATGAGTTTTTTTATCAGGCTCGAATTTTGAGCTGGGAGTTTTCTACTCTGTGGTATGAGCCAGCAGCATGGACAAAACGATGGTTGTCGTCTATCTTCTTATTCACCGTGGCAAGTCAATGGCTTATGTGCGGGTTTCAAAGATCTTGTTGAAAGGTACTTTGGCTGTTACAATGGCGACCAATGTCTCTTGACTAATATCTGAGAACCTCTGGGTTTCGTTTCTGCTATGTTTCGATATGCTGTCCTGTTGTCCTGGTCTGGCTGGTCCAGTGCTTTTGTAGATAGTTAATTGGTACTTACTCGTCAAATGACGTGAGCATGAAGATGTGATTGAGATTCTTGCTTTCTCATTTCTTAGTGATCATATGGATCATGTCCTATGCAATGGGTATACCAACAGAAATAAGGAACAAAGGGAGACTACGAACCAGCACCAACTAAAGCTTTTCGTGCCTCGGTCAGGACCTTGAAATACCGAGAAAGAAGCACTGGAACCTGTCTGGTTGTCGTATATACACTCTTACTCTTCGAGCTTATGTACTCTCTACTTATTGGTCATTGTATTCTCTATAGTAATTGTTTTCTTCTGTGAAATGATCCAGAGGATCTGGAGTGTCTTCTCGAATGAAGCTTTTACAAAGGCTCGTTTTTTGTGACTAGATTTGCCTCCACACCTCCTCGCACTTTCTTCATATGAATAACGGGGGTTACGACGTTCTCGTCCCCAACATCTACATCCCTATCTGATGACTCCTCTCACTCTCACTAAGTGCGTTATCAGTGCGTGTGGAGCCAATTGGGAGCAGGAGTTGGAAAGCTGGCCCCACCAGGATGGGAGTGGTGTGGATATAGACCAGAGTTCTTGTAGGGGATTGTGTATAAGGGGAGTGTTTTTAGTGAATCACGTATGACAGGAGTGCTTGTAATGGAGTATACATGTATGGGAAGGTCGCCATCGACATGTTCCCTTGTTGTGTTACATGCTAGCACCACTGCCTTAAGTTTCTCTGAAGTGACGCTATAGTAGGGAATCAAGCTGTAACACACACTTTTGGTGGCCTCGGTATCAAGTAGTGCCTCCCATTTCTGTCTTTGGCTTCAAATATGCCTTTAGCTTCGATCACGCCTCTAAATCGTGTCTAAATCTTCTCTATATTTACCTTCCACGGAAGGCTTGGATTTTAGCTCATCTTGGTAATGACATGCCGAGAACCGGCCTACAAATCCGTGTCTGAGTTGGCCAAGAGCGGCAATTCACCTCTAATGGAATGATGAAATCCAAATACTAACAAAGTAAACTTCAATCAAGATAATCGACTAGGACCCCGAATACACAAAATGGTGCCAGAAATTCCCTATGTTTCAAATGAACACGTCACAATGGAGACTTATTGCCGATCATTCCGTCCTAACACCATTGTTCGGATAATTACGGTGTCGACCTACCTCCAGTGTGTATAAACCAAAAAAATAATTTTAGTCTCAACATCCTAAATTCTATTGTTAAGACTATAATAGAAGACAAACGTTAGTCATAGTTCGGGAATGTTGCATTGAAGAGCCCCCAGCAGCTTCTAGAACAGGAATTTTCCGATGTGGCGTTCGCAACCACGTCATATCCGCGTGTCATAAGTAGAATAAGCCATCCCATATTGAGCGTTGGTTATGAGGCACCACATGGATTGTGACACGTATTCTCTTGAATACCTTCGTGTCACCCACTCCTCCTATTTATTGTTCATCTCCTTTAATCACAATGTGTGACTACTCCTTCCCGACTAGGTGAATTTCAAAGGAGGAAGAGTGAGATGCAGGAAAAGTTGTTTTATCATCCAACACATGCCTGCTGTGACATATGTATCTCCCCCCTCGGCATCCAATTAAGGATAATTTCAGGACTTAGCTGACCTACTACTCGCTCTTATTGTTCTCCTGGAGTTCCCACTGTAGCCCTGTTATTGCTCCATTTGGAAGCTTGGTGCTCCTTGGGTTGTCCTCGTTCCGCATGAATTGTAGGTTATTTCACCGACAAGTATCCCGCCGAATTTCTTTTCTTCAGATGGTCCTACGTTTGTGCCTTTCCGGGAATGTGAATTACTTCTTTACTTACGTGTCCAATGAACAGCATACATAACCGGAGAGTGTGTTATCAGAAGACATGATTAAGCGCCCATGCATACAGGACTTCTTGATTCAAAATGGACTATGATTCGCCACAAACTACGAACACATAGACCACTTTGTGTCGAGATCTTTTTCGAATTATGAGCTGATTCTTGTTCCGTTTGAGCGGGTGGCTTATTGCATCAGTGGGGGTAATATCCCATCATGTGCCGTCCGTATCAGGATTCAGTATTTCCTTTTCATGCTCGAATACAGGCATCTGTCATCCAGATAAAGTATCAGCATACTTGTCCTTTTCAAGTGCACCATATAATGGACACTTTTTGAAAGCATATATAATCCCCCTGTTTTTTGACATGTTCGTCAATGAGAATCATTGAAGTCTTAGCCACTTTTTTTTGGGCTTGCTCGGTGCTAGCAGCCGGATGTTCGCCTACAAAGACTGCCAGAGGCCTTAGTGCTCAAATCTTCAATAGTACTTATTTTGCTCAAATAACTCAACCTCCAAGCAACGATGTACCCGTTGCCAATGATAATAAAGGCATGGAGATCATGAAGTCACAAACAAGCAATGTTATCGTGAATGCTGTTCGAAATATATACCTCTTATTCAGCATTGGCGGACGCTACCCTCCCAGTGAGGTACAATTTTCCAGGCAAGCGAATTATTTAGCATATGTTTATGGGGTACCAACCACCATTAACAAATACGGAGTCAAACTAAGTGGCTACTTCTATGCAAAGACTTCAGGAACTTATACTTTCACATTCCAAGCGGATGACGTGATTCAATTCGCAATTGAAGATGGACAGAATGTGGATTGTTGTTCGAACCCCGTCTTGCTGTATAAATTCTCCAGCTACTTCACTATAAATTATGGTGGTCGTCTCAACACCCAAAAATCCACACTTGAAGGTGGACTCTATTATCCAATCCAAGTACTTCTTTTCAACCTTAATGGTCGAAGTACTGTCAACATAACGGCCACTTACCCAGATGGATCAGTTCACCAAGGTGAGGATATTGATTGGTATTACCAGACTGCAGAAACCGAGAATTTGTGTCTCGTTACCACAACAGATTATTGGACCGGGTCTGGTACCTCAACTACCACACATTTGCCTGCGCTGCTGGGAGGAACAGCCACGGTTGAGATTCAAAAACCAAGAAAAACAACAACTTATACGACTCCATGGACCGGACATACTACTCTAACAACGACCCAGAGTGCTGGTCCTTCAGATAGTGAAGTCACAGTGTTAGTAAACACGCCCACGGGACTTGTAACAACTTTTACAACAGTTTGGACTGGAAGTACCACTAGGATCGTTACACATACCCCAACAGAAGAAGGTGGGACTACCAGTATTGAAGTTGATGTTCCATCCAAGATCACCACATATACCTCTACCTGGACTGGATCTTCTACTAGAACTATCACACACACGCCAAGTGAATCCAACGGCACCACGAGTGTCGAGGTTGATGTTCCATCCCAAAGTGATGTTATCTTCACTTCCACCTGGACTGGATCCTCTACCAGAACCGTCACCCACACCCCAAGTAAGTCAGGTGATCCAACCACATATGAAGTTGATGTTCCATCCCAAAGTGATGTTATCTTCACTTCCACCTGGACTGGATCCTCTACCAGAACCGTCACACACACCCCAAGTAAGTCAGGTGATCCAACCACATATGAAGTTGATGTTCCATCCCAAAGTGATGTTATCTTCACTTCCACCTGGACTGGATCCTCTACCAGAACCGTCACACACACCCCAAGTAAGTCAGGTGATCCAACCACATATGAAGTTGATGTTCCATCCCAAAGTGATGTTATCTTCACTTCCACCTGGACTGGATCCTCTACCAGAACCGTCACACACACCCCAAGTAAGTCAGGTGATCCAACCACATATGAAGTTGATGTTCCATCCCAAAGTGATGTTATCTTCACTTCCACCTGGACTGGATCCTCTACCAGAACCGTCACACACACCCCAAGTAAGTCAGGCGATCCAACCACATATGAAGTTGATGTTCCATCCCAAAGTGATGTTAGCTTCACTTCCACCTGGACTGGATCCTCTACTAGAACCGTCACCCACACCCCAAGTAAGTCAGGTGATCCAACCACATATGAAGTTGATGTTCCATCCCAAAGTGATGTTATCTTCACTTCCACCTGGACTGGATCCTCTACCAGAACCGTCACACACACCCCAAGTAAGTCAGGCGATCCAACCACATATGAAGTTGATGTTCCATCCCAAAGTGATGTTAGCTTCACTTCCACCTGGACTGGATCCTCTACTAGAACCGTCACTCACACACCAAGTAAGTCAGGTGATCCAACCACATATGAAGTTGATGTGCCTCCTTCGACTATCACCACCACTTCTCCATGGACAGGAACCTTCACGTCTTCCTACACCACCACCAATTCAAACGGCGTTCCTGAAATCGTTGTCGCAAGCCCAATACCCAGATTCACTATCCCCTGGACTGGCACTTTTGTGTCCACTTTTACAACCACCGATCCAAACGGAAACTCCGAGGTTATTGTTGCGACTCCAGTTCCAGCTAAAACTGTCACCACCACACTTGCTTGTTCTGGAGAGACATCCACCACATATACAACAACAATCTACGGGGGTGTTCCTTGTGTTGTTGTAGAAACACCAGCGCCCATCGTTACTGTAACAAAAAAGTGTGAGGTTTGTACACAAGGGAATGGTGGGGATGTGTTTACTACTTTCACCACTCAAATCGCTGATGATTTAGTAACTGAGGTTCCTGACCTCACTCCATCCTCGAGTAGTGAATCTGGTGCCAAGTCAGAAAGTGCCACAGTCACTGCTTCAAACAACGATGGTACGGGTTTTGGTACCTCTGAATCTGATTCAAATTCTGGAGTTAATTCAACACCCACGGGATCTGGCTCAAACAGTGAATCTGGCACCAGCTCCAATGGCTCTTCTGGTTCTACTCCCAACTCAGAAGCTTCTTCACAAGCTGAATCTCCTCACAACACCAATCTCTCTACTTACGCGGCAGGAGCCTCTGAATCCACACGTGGATTATTCTCTGTTCTTTTATCACTCATGGTACTTTTAGTTTAATTTCAGATTCGACATCCTTAGTTTTCGTTAATATATTCTTTTTTATTCATACATGCACTTGGTATACTGTCAATGTAGTTGCGACTTAGTAGCGCCAGGCTTCATTACTATGAATCGTAATTGCTGCGAAAAATACACTAGCTGGTGTTGGAATACCACAAATAATTGGATTTAGTTACAGCATTTGAACGCTACGTGTACATTGGATCTATGTTTCATCTAACAGGAAGATGTGACGTAAGTTCAGCCAGTCCTCAAGCCTCATAGGACTGATTTTTCGAACTCGAATCGTGGAGGTTGTGTGGAGATCATTTGCCGTATCCCGGTCATACCTTTTCCACGTCTGTTGCACTAGTAAATGTCTCCGACTTAGTGTAACGTGATCACCTAGGAGCAAGCGCGTACCAGAAAGGTGTATTGATGTAGAGAAACGCTAGAAATGTGTACATCTTGTGTTCCAGGTCGTTGTAAACTCGGGCCCGTTGTCACATACCAACTTCGTCGGTTTGGACTGTGATCTATTGAGTGCTGAAACAATCGCAGATACTGTTGTCTATAAGACTTAATTCGAGGGCGAAGAAGTCTACGACATGGAAACTGACGAATTGAAGCATCTCCAGGGAACTGTTTGAATCTGATTGCAAATTGCCAGGCTCTGATTCTGGCCAGAGAGAATTTTGTAGTTATTGTGATTAAATGCTCTAAGTGAGTCACTTGGTAAATAAGCTCTATCCACCACACCCGTTAGCACAGGTGCCCAAAAGATCACGCACTCCAGCCATTGTAACGTAGACGATCAACACTCCCAATGCAACGAACATTAGTTTGGTTTTGGGTCCCACACACCCGAACGTTTAGAATCTCAATGTCAAGTATCATAACGGTATGATACTGTATACATGGCAACTAGATGGATTTAGACTGTTTAGATCTTTACGGGCGACCGGTGTGATTATACTAGTGTGCATGATGTTCCATAGACAATAAGCTGATGTGGTGATTGTAACCCGGTTGTCGAAATGGTCACGTGCGCGTGTCCAGAGAATAGGCTAACCTGACAGATGCAAAAATCACATGAGTGCCCTGTTATTGGACATAATGTAACACCGTTCGAGCATTACAATCTCGTAGTTTCCTTGTGCCGTGCTTTTGTTTGGCTTCTTTGGAACAAAAAAATTATGTTGCGATGTCGCCAAAAGTCGTACAAAATGCCTTTTAAGCACCTCGTCTATGGTGCACTATTTGTTCCACGATAGAATGTTTTTATTCCATCATCAAACTCTATGGACCGTTCGATTACCGTTGTGAGGTGTCAATACGACCCAGTGTCGATTTTTTTTCTTGATTTGGCGGAAGAAGCGTCATTTGAGTGCAGGAATTGGGCACCTCTGTTCTCTAGTATCACACCTCTTTTCTCTGGCGTCACGCCTCTGGTTCTAGATGCAGGGTACGCTAGTTTCCGATCCAAAACCCGTCATTTCCAGAACTCTCTCAAGATGTCACTGCCAATCCAATCAAAACGGCGTCTGTGTCATCGACATCGCCTTGGGTCCGCTTGTAAATGTCGAAGCATTTGTAATGGAAGCTTTTTGAGCCAAGTTCAAGTCCCCGGGTGACGACATTCTTGCAATTGGAGCACGATCTTAACTCAAATCTATTCAAATAAGTGCGAAGCTCACAAATCAACCGAGGAGAAACAAGATAGTATCCTTGTTCGAACTCAAGGTATCCCAAATTTACTAGTTTTGTGTAAAGTGTCGTCAATTGCTTCGTGGTCCGTGAAATTTCGTGCTTCAAAAGTAAATTATTGGTGAGAATATCTGGATGAATATGGTAGTCATTTTGGAAGATCTCTTGCACCACAAATCGAATGATTTCCACGTCAGATGGACGGAATTCTGTGAGCTCCTTGTCCACCAGAGTAGTGGAGGTTGCTGCGTTTACAAACGTGTAAGTAGCGTCATTACTCACTTCGTTAAGACACAGATCGATTTTGAAACCCAGAATTTTGATTCCGGCGTTTATTTCGTCGATGACGGTTTCGAGTTCAGGAACTTCGACCTGAAGCTCTGTACATACCATGGTTAGCTTCTGGGAGAGTATGGACTTGTCTACATAACCGATGCCTCGGATATAATTCAAGATGATTCTGTGGATAGAGCTCATGAATGTGATATGACGCGCGCTGGGATAATAATGTCGCCCAGGTATGTCCAAATTCAAGAGACATTGGAGACAACAGAGACATTTTGTCAAATGAGTGCATTAACAGACATTCTATATTAGGAGACATTTGGAGACATTTTCTGAAAAAAATTTTACACCTGAGTCTATGCAGACCATTCTCTGACGTACACATTCAACAATAAAAGCTAATAGCCACTTTTGTTGACATCGCAATCCCTTGCCCAGCATGGCGGGTCTTTGTCCAAGCCTACAGGAACCTTTTTGTCAAATCACTTTGCCGGGAATCAACCGACAATAGAATAAGACATCTAGCGTCTAGTTATTTTTTGGTACCTGTGTAAAGTCTGTCCTATTTATAACTTACAATTACAGTTTGACATTGTAGCTAAAATATGTGGTATAAGAGTCTTTACATTCACTCGCGCTCTGAACTTACACCCGTACTATCTGAAGTCTATTGATTGGAGCCTGGAGTTTCAGTGGGCTGAGTCAGAACGACAAACCCATTGTTTCCGTGTTGGCACGAGCTAGTACCATCGTACAATCATTGTTGTGTTCGCGACATGCCACCACCAGCGTCCACTGGGTGCCCCCACTCCCAAACATCAAGCTGTTTTTTCTCACACTTCTCAATATGCGATTTTTGCAAATGGTTGCAAACACGGTTGCAAAATGGATAATTCCCATACTTTTACTCCGAAGAGTGACAGCATGTAATCCCCTGGTGGACAGCAACTGTTATGTGGAAAACAAAGCCCTTTCTGGAGAAGTTTCAGGAGTTTCTTCGTATAATTACCAACTCTCTGGCGACGTGCAATTGCACCAGTCTCATGTGGACTTCCATCTAAATCGCCGATTCGATAACCCGATGATTGTCAGCAAATTCAGTATATTGTTTGGAAAGGCAGAATGTGAGATCAAGGCAGCTTCTGGGAACGGGATCATTTCGTCCTTCTACCTCCAAAGTGAAGATTTAGATGAAATAGATATAGCAGAGATTTTCGGCAATAACCCTTTTGAATTCCAGTCTAATTTCTTCATTAAGGGCAACACCACCACCTGGGACCGTGGAGGGTACCACCAGATCCCCAATCCCCAACAAACGTTCAACAAATTCGCAGTGGAGTGGACGCCTTTTGAAATCAAATGGTTCGTGAACGATAACTTGTATCGAACCTTGGACCGACTGAATGTCTACGGAATCCCTCAGAGCCCTATGAAGGTCAAGCTAAGTATGTGGGCTGGTGGGGACCCTGACAACAGCCCTGGAACTATTGCGTGGGCAGGAGGACTCTCTGATTACCGGGATCTTCCGTATACAATGACCGCTAGAAATCTCCACGTGATTGACTTTTCCTCTGGCCAAACGTACGCCTATGGTTTCCGGGACGGACAATGGAATGCGCTTGACTGTTCCAAAGCGCAAATTGGTGGTCGTGTGGGAGGATACGCTGTTTCTGATTTGGGTCCGCTATTTGATGCTGATTCTCGTATGGTCCACGCCAGAAACATCCAATCAGGCACTCAACCGCATACATCGTCATCTAGCGTGACCTCCGACTACACTACAGACTCCGACATCGACACTGGCGAAACCTCCAGGCCAAATTACGGCAATAAAGTGCTGCTTTCTACACTGATGCGATCGCTTTTGATGGTTTTTGCAGTCGACTTTGTTGCCATAGCTTTGTTGTTCTAGAGATACACGCTCACCAGCCGGCACTGGATCTGGCATCCACCATCTACCGTACCACGTGACACGTGACACGCTGCCACCACTTCTCTCACTACTTCTCTCACGTAACGCACATCATCACGTGAGCATCAACCCCAGCGTCAGGTGAGGATGAGGATTGCGTGGCGTGCGCGCACCACGGGCCCTCCAACTCCGTCGCACCAATATAAATCACCTTCTTCCTACCACTGCAACTAATGACAATTGAAGCCATAAGCGCCGTGTCTCTTGTGACCGATGACCCCGACAAGTTCACCCAGACCATCGACTACTACGTCAATGGAGGGTTCCGGGTTGTCAAGAACTACAACAAAATATACAACCAGTTTGACCTTTTGGGAGTTTCAAACGACTCGCTTCGAGAAGTTTGGATCGAAAGTTTCCCCATCGTAGAATATGACACAAAGGGCAACCCAATCCCCATCCAGGAGTCGGAGATATACGCTGGTGACGGGTGTGAGGGATTTTCCCGGCCAATTGTGCTTAAAATTCGGTTGGTGGTTTCAGCTGTTAATGCTTCGAAAACCCTTGAGTTTTTCACCTGTGACATCGAAAAAACAACCGCCAAGTTCGGCTCGTTGCGTGACCCGTTAGGAAACGTGATCGTTCTCACCAACAAGGAACACAAAGTCGGCAAAACTTTCGAGTCTGCCGCTGAGTTTATAGCATATAAAAAACAGCTTTTGGCACCCACAAAAGACTCGCAATCGGCCTTGCAGTCTGCCCACAACGGGGCTAAGAAGAAGAAGATTGCGGTGATGACGTCTGGGGGCGATTCTCCCGGTATGAACCCGGCTGTCAGAGCCGTTATTAGAAGTTCTATCTACTACGGATGCGACGCTTTTGCCGTGTACGAAGGATACGAAGGATTGGTGAATGACTACATCAAGAAGATGGAGTGGGGCGATGTGCGGTCGTACCTCAGCTTTGGTGGTACCAACATCGGAACGGCCAGGTCCATGAGGTTCAGGGAAAGATCCGGGAGATTAGTGGCTGCGAAAAACATGATCAAAAACGGAATCGACGCTTTGATTGTGTGTGGAGGGGACGGGTCTCTTACGGGAGCCGACTTGTTCCGTAGTGAATGGCCCAGTTTGGTGGAAGAATTGGTGTCAAATGGCACGTTTTCCGAAGAACAGATCAAGCCTTATGCTCACTTGACGATTGTTGGGTTGGTAGGAAGCATTGACAACGACATGAGCTCCACCGACGCCACCATTGGGGCCTACTCATCGTTGGAGAGAATCACAGAGATGGTGGATTACATCGACGCAACTGCAACGTCTCACTCCAGAGCCTTCGTTGTGGAAGTCATGGGAAGACACTGTGGATGGCTCGGACTTATGTCTGGTTTGGCCACCGGAGCCGACTACATCTTCATTCCCGAAAGACCTCCAAAGAACGGAGAATGGCAGGAAAATTTGAAGGAAGTTGTCAAGAGACACAGAACCTACGGAAAGAGAAATACTACAGTTATAGTTTCCGAAGGAGCAATTGACGACGAGTTGAACCCCATTACTTCCAAACAAGTCAAGGACGTGTTGGTGGAGTTGGGCTTGGATACAAGAATCACTACCTTGGGGCATGTCCAGAGAGGTGGTAGTGCAGTTGCTTACGACAGAATGTTGGGAACTGTTCAGGGAGTTGAAGCTGTTAAGGCGGTTTTGGAAAGCACCCCAAGCACTGAGTCGCCCATGATTGCCATTTCCGGTAATACTCTCGTCAGACGTCCTCTTATAAAGGCAGTGGAATTGACAAAGTCAGTGGCTACCAACATCGAAGCCAAGAATTTTGATAAGGCAATGGAGTTGAGAGACAGTAACTTCGCCGAGTCCTATAACCAGTACTTGCATACCACCATCTATGACGACCAAAGCCAGGAGCTCAAAGACGAATCGAAGAAATTGAACATCGGTGTCATTCACATTGGGGCCTCTTCCTCGGGTTTGAATGCTTCAACAAGAGCCATTGCACTCTACTGTTTGAGCAGAGGTCACAACGTGTATGCTATTCAAAACGGGTTCCATGGACTCATCAAAACTGGTGAAATCAAACGCTTAAACTGGATTGATGTTGAAGGTTGGCATAATAAGGGAGGAAGTGAAATTGGTACCAACCGTTCTTTACCAAGTGAGAACTTCGGAGAAGTGGCCTTCCACCTCCAAAAAAATAATCTCGATGGATTGATCATCATTGGAGGTTTCGAAAGTTTCACAGCCTTACACCAATTACACGAACAAAGAGTCAACTATCCGGTATTCAAAATCCCTATGATTGTTATTCCTGCTACGGTTTCTAACAATGTCCCTGGGACAGAATATTCTTTGGGATCTGATACATGTTTGAACCAGTTGGTAACATACTGTGATGCAGTCAAACAAAGTGCCTCTTCCACCAGAAGAAGAGTGTTCGTTGTTGAAGTACAAGGAGGACACTCAGGTTATGTTGCAAGTTTCGCTGGATTGGTTACTGGATCCATTGCAACTTACACTCCAGAGAAAAAGATTAACCTCGGCACCATCCAAGAAGATATCGATTTGATCTTTAAAGTCTTCGAAAATGATCGAGGTGAAGATAGAAATGGTAAAATCATCATCAGAAATGAGTTGAGCAGCAAAGTTTACACTACTGAGCTCATCAGTGAGATATTGAAGGAGAATAGCCATAAGAGATTTGAAACGCGTACCGCAATTCCAGGCCACGTTCAACAAGGATTCAATCCCTCTTCAAAGGACAGAGTTTATGCGGTGAACTTTGGTATCAAAGCTGCACAATTCCTCGAGAACAACCAGAACAAAGATGAGTCTAATCATGTTATAATTGGACTTATTGGAGCCAAACTTGAATACTCACCTATTGAGGAATTGTATGAACAAGCTGACATTGAATTGAGAAAAGGTACCAGAATTCACTGGAATAAGATGACCGAGATTGGCGACATTTTGAGTGGACGATTATACTTGAAACAACAAAACCACAGTTAGTGGAACCTGTTGGTTTCGATGAATATACGTCAGTATCATTTATATCCTTTCTTAACCTTGACGATATTTGACGAAGCTTTCAAGGCAGTGTTTGAGGTTTGAGTCCAAAAGCGTCTCCGGGTTCCAAGAATTATTTCAGACAATGCGCTGGTCCACCTTTCACGGTGGTTTAGGCCTTTATATGAATATACTGTGGTGCTACTTCAATGTCGTGTCAATTTCCGAAATATAGTGACCTTGTTCTTCAATTTTGCTGCTGGCCCGGACTTTACTTGAATATGGAGGATGCTTGAGTTTAGAATGATTGTGTAGAGATGCTGTTGTATGTTTGTATTGAATGAAAAACTTGCATTTAGTCGAATGAATTATGTAAGTCACGTACATTGTGGAAGCTGAGCCCCAGGTTGGCTAGTGATTCTGGAGGCACAGTTGACGAGTCAGGTACTCTCAAGCACCCTAAGAAGGCCTAAAATACGATAAGAGGGGGATGTGGATGCGACATTTCGGTTAGCGCGGGCATGGCCCATCTAAAGATTTTTCGTTTGACGGTAACCTGCAGTCTGTTGAGGGAAATATTTGAGAACAAAACGCTCTCCCTTTAACAAAGGGGCGGATGATGTCCGTCGATAACGGTGAAAGAATCGTTTGCTGCATCACCAAGCTGGCTCAACAATTAGACTGCACCCAAAGAAATTCCGTTGATGATTAATATGGCAACATGCACCACAACCACAATATGCGGGAATACTATTTATAGAATCGAAAATCGACTGTCCTTGGGTCGTGTAAGTCGCTCAACGATTAACGTTAGTTATTCCACTCATTTTACACACCTCTCAAAACGAACGACATTGAAAATTCTCACCTAGTAATCTAATTTTGGCTTTAGCTGGTTTTGAATTCCTAAGAATCAAAGTCGTGAGGCATAATCAATAAATGGTCTCTTTTTTTTTCTGACGACTCAAATCTGCTTCCGAAGTTCGTTCGCAACAAGAAAGAAGTCGTTGTTTAGAATAGAGAAATTATATGCTTTATCATATCTGATTACTATAAGCAATTTCTTGGCTATAGATAACACAAGTATTCATAAGAATACGGGCATTAGTGGTTCTTGATTAGCATTATCAGTTGGTCGTCTCATTTTCAGTTCCACAGGACAGACGGTATCTCCGATGAACCCTTCTTTGCTGATGCACAGGGAGTTACAACTTGTAACTCCGTATTGACCAACAGAGAAATCATGACTATGTATGTAAGCAGCTTTGTATGATGCCAACCCAATCCTAACTTGTTGTACAAAGTGTTGTCACAAAGTAGAACCCTACTTGCTACAAAGTGGTTGGAAGATAATCAGGTACCGATAAGTCCTTTATTGGAAGGAGTTTGAGCCTTTTATCTTGAATCGTTTTCAGTCTCACTTTTAGCCGGGGGTCTTTCATCGTCACTATTGCCCTTTTCATCTGGTTCTTCGATGGTCATATGGTGATAGTTTTGACATTTATTGGCAGCCGAGCTATTTGAATATCTGAGGACTGTTTATGTCGTGCGCAGGTCACACAACTTTTTTACGGAACTTTTGTCTACCTTTCAAATTCACCGAACAAATTCAATATTTTGAGATCAGGAAGTCAGAACTCTATCATTCAACTTTAGTTCTGAAAGTGCATATCGATTTGTTTTCCGATCCGACTTTTTAAGGTTCTACGATTCCTTCTTGTGGTGGTTGCGAATTCTCGTTGCGTGGGGGAAATAGGCACACACACCGAACAAGATAGTATACAATATGGAAGGTATCTAGAATAATAGAAGAGGTGAATCATGTATACATGTCTTTAAAATACTTGTGGCTATGGGGAACGAGAGATAAAAGGTCACTACAAATGACGATCCCAATTAACAAAATCTTGGATTTATTTGATCACCTTGAGTGGATGTATATATAGTCAATAAAGATTCGTTTTATGCCCAATGGACATGATTGATGCTTTCTGAGCACGAGAACAAAATCATTTATTGTGAACATTCTCTCATCAACGACGCTTTTCTTAGTTGCAAAAGGCGAATTGACAATGTATTTGCGACATCCTGGTTTTAGAGGTGAGTATAATAAGTGAGATTAATTGTATTGAAAAAACATCATTGAAAAAAAAAATAATAACTTCTAAAATAATTAAAAAATAAAAAATTTACCGTCTAGTAATTGTGCACACAATCAGTTTTTAACCCTTGCACGAACTGTACAGGAATAAATAATCTAGAAAAAGAATAGTATTATTTAGGATATAAATATATTTTCACAGAACCTCCCTCACGAAATAATTTATCGAAACTAATTTTAAGATACGTTGGATCAAATTTTGAAAGTGGGTAAAACACTTGAACAAATAAATTTAGAATCGAGTTGATATTAAAATATCATTCAAGTGGCTTAAAGCCATAAACTTTTAAATTCCATTTTTTTATCTCGCTCAATTTTTTAAACTTGCAAGTATTCATCACCACCCATATTGGGTCATGAATAAGATATCACAGTCAGAAGATTCCTCAGGATCGAGTCACGCCGGTGATTCCATACCAGTTAATGCCAGTCTGAACCCCAATGTAGATCCCCATGCACTTGGAAACGAAAACGGTAACGAAAACGAAAACGAAAACGAAAATGAAAACGAAAATGAGAATCCTCATCCGATTCCTACAGCCATAAAGAAAAATGCATTTGTACACAAATTATACACGATGCTCTCGGACCCCAGTTTAACTAGCCTCATCTGGTGGAGTGAAACGAATCCCAATAACAACACATTTTGTCTTTATCCTGGAAAAGAATTCAGTAAGATTCTCACCAACTATTTCAAACATGGAAATGTTGCCAGTTTTGTGAGACAACTTCACATGTACGGGTTCCACAAAGTCAACGACAACAACTCCGATAACTCCATATGGGAATTCAAGCATAGCAGTGGCAAATTCCGGAAAAATGACGAGGAAAGCTTGATTTATATCAAAAGAAGAAGTAGTTCCAACACTTCCAAATCGAGTGTCCAGAACCACAACCCCAACTTGAACCATCTTGTCAACCAGGCCCAGCCTCAGATGGTGGATTACAATTATAGCATGGTTTACAATCAGAATACGCCTGTGTATCCGTATATTTACGGCGATTATATGGTTCCGGTGTCGTATGTTCCGTACAACGTGAACTATCCGGTGCCATATCCGGTGGGCTTTCAGTCAGCGTCAGTACCGCAGACAGTGCCACCACCTAGCCAGGTACAAAACCAACTGCAAGCACCTCAAAACCAAAACCAAAACCAATCACAACTGCAAAATCAAAATCAAAATCAAACTCAAAATCCACAACCGCCCGCCATACAAACGCATTTGCCGCCCGGCCACACGTCGATATATACCCCGATCACTCCGCAATCCAGCACGCCAACGGGTCCGGTGCCGATCCTTCCAATCAACTCGATGGCGGCGCCATTCATTGCCAACTCCCCCATTCCGCATAAGTACACCAAGCCGATGCCGCCAGGCAAACTACACGTCCAAATTCCACATGCGTACCAGAACGCCGCCCACGGGTTTGGTAACGTGGCGGTGAACCCAAATGCGGCCCCATCCAATCCACCAAATCCACCAAATCCACCAAATCAGTTGGCACTACCGCCCGCTCCCTCATCGGCGTCTACGCCCATTTCCGCTACCGCCCTGTCGCATCATCCTCATTCCCATGCTACGCATCTGCATCATCCTCACCCCATAATTAACTCGACCCATCAGGTGTCCCACATAACCCACCATGCGCCGATCCCCCGCCATCCAATAATCCCCCACGCTCGAACGTTGTCGGACCCAAACAACTCCGCACCGTCGTGCCATAATGTCGGTCAGAGACCCGCTTCTCAGCCGAAATCAAACACCCACAAGAAAGACCTTGAACCCCCACAACGGCCTTTGTCCCATGAACCCGATCTCCTCAAAAGACCGCTGAATGCGCTGCCGCATACCATCATCAAAAATCACCGCCTTTCTACCACACTGCCCACCCAAATCCGTGGAGGGTCTCAAGTGAACACACCGCATCCTCCCACAGAGCCTAGCACAACCGGAAACTCTGGTGCTGGGACCTCCGCTCTGGGATCCAACGCTCCCAACGTACAACAGTATAACCCGCTCCAGTTCAGAAAGATCTGGGACTCGTACTCCGGTGACAAAACGCGGCCCCGAAACCCCAGTCTCTTATGTGATCCTTTAGCTCCCGCTCCCATAACTCCCAGCTCGATATCCGCCCCCTCTTCGGCGTTCTCCGGCAGCTCCGAGTTCTCACACAACCTTCTGGTGTCATCGACTTCGCTCGGCTCCAGTTCAAGCATTTCGGCCATGCCTCCAGCCAATTCCACATCGTTGCCAGGATCATTACCAGGGTCATTTTCAGGTCGATCAAACTCCAAGGATTTCCCCCGGAGTTTGCCGAGTGTATCTACGTCTACAGGCCCTACTACTGGCGCGTCTACATCCACAATCACGAACCCCAGAACCCATCTGTCAATCACAGACAAATTTCGGCCCTCACTCATTGAGATGTACAAATTTCACGATTCATTTTCCACCAACAATTCTATTTTCTCAAACACTTCATCGATCTCCTCGATTTCTTCCCAACGAGGCAATTCGATTGACCTGGTGATAAACGGTACCATCAGCGGTAGCATCAGCGGCAACATGACACCCCCACCTCCTCCGATGGTCAAATCTGCACCCCATTCGCCGATTATCAGAAGCCAAGCCGTCAATTCGCCAGTCAACAAGGTTACAATCAACTCGCTATTAAAGGAAAAAGAGGACCACAAAAGAAGAAAAGTGGATTAACTACGAACGCCATCACGATATGCAATCCATCACGATTATATTTCTTTCCTGTATTAATATCAATGAATAGTCTTTATTTTTCTGGGGAATGTAATAATAGCTTTGTGCTCGACACTTCCCATTATGTAAAAACATGAACTAAAATTATCTCTCTTACTGGGACTTACATAATCATAATTGAGATGTATTATTACAGTTATTTATATCACATTACCAGAAGTACCGTCCCCTCATACATAATAGACTCTGAGCTTCCAGCTGCTCGACTGCCAATTGTGCAGTCGAAAATCTTTCACTTGCGACTAATGTATTTGTATTTGTATTTGTATTTTTATTTGCATTTGCATTTTTGTTTTCATCCGCGTCTACATTCGTGCCATTGGTGTATTTGTGTAGGTGCCATTGGTATCCTGTGCTGATGTTACAGTTGGTGCGACTTTCACTGGAAATGCTCTTCCTGGTGTGACAGAGTTGTATCACCAAACCTCAAATCTCTGTATTAATCTATTGTTACCTAACAATCGTATTATGGCCCATACGAGCAACCTTCTCACAATGCATCTTGCATATTTTATAAACTGCATATTCAATAAATTGCACAGTTGATAGATTGCATCTTAATTGCATCTTTGTTCGACTACCATTAAATGTTACATTTCATTCTCATTCCATTACTTTTGGGTAACCTTTCTTATCAATAATGATGGGCCCATGTAGTATTCACACCATCAACTTAGCCTTCTTCGCCGTGGCCTTTTTCACATGCTGGGCACGTGAGCTCTCGGTCTCCGATTCGTCGGTGTCGGATTCGAACTGCGATTCTGTTTCCAATCGTGAACTCAGTCCTGGATATCTATTGCCTGTGGACATACCACCCCGTCCATTTACATGGGCATTTCCATTTCCATTTCCATTTCCATGGCCAATACTGCCACGACCATGGCTTCCATTTGCATTGCTGTTTTTGCCAATTTTATTTACTCTTTCATTATTCCTGACATTTGCACCCACCTTCTTTCTCTGGTCACTTCGAACTCTATTCATGAGACTCCTCATGGCTTTAGATGCCTGCGCATCCAGCCTCCCATTCTTTGGAACTCCATCTCCACTTAGCACGTCGTTGAGCGTCTGACTGGTGTCTTTCAAACTATTCAAACTTTTTCCCAGCTCGATGATTGGGAGCAGAAGAAACTGAGAAGTTTCAGACACTGTAGATGCTTTGGAATCATCTTTGTCGACTTGCATCCACGAGAGAATTTTGTTTCTGGTGCTGTGGAGCAGTTGCTGGAATTGTGCTTGTAGTAACTCTTTATCCTTGATTTCCTGCCGCCTACTCATTAACTTCAATATGACATCTGCTCTTTTCCTGTGCGATATCTGTGAATGCGATATTAAAAATTGCAAAAAAAAAGAAATGCGCAAACCCGGAATCGAACCGGGGCCCCAACGATGGCAACGATGGATTCTAACCACTGAACTATTTGCGCCTTGTTGTAGGTTGAAGATGTGTCTTTTGACCGGGTGAATTTATTTCGAAATTGGTATTCGCACTACTGAATTTTGATAGAAGAAATTCAGGCCACTGGTGTGAAATATTGACTTGGTTGGAATCAAGGAAAGTTTTCCACTGAACCACGGTATGACTCTATCTCAATGAAGATTATGGAACACCCCTCCTACTTACAAATACAATTTAGACACGCTTCAGTGTATGGTGCCTCGAATACCAATGGAATCTTGTAAAATTCACGAAAAATGATTTTATTCACTATAATTTTATTTCACACCAAATCTTGCTTGTAATCATTCTGGGATCCACATACGAGCTCCGATTCATTCTCAAAGTGTTCACTTTTTTTTACATCTTTTATGAACTCTCTTTTATTTGTTACGAATAATTCTTGACGAGCGAATTTGGATTCACTTGGAGAATTTAATTTACCTATAAAATAAGATACCCACCGCAAAGAGGCAGTAAGAGGAGTAAAAGTACACCCTTTCCTTGCCACTAAAATTTATCGGCCTTGTAACCGGACATTTGTGTGGTGAGTCTTCCCTTCGCCTCGAAAACTCTATTCGTCACTCATTACTGAAAGCTCAGATAGCCCATGGGGGTTTCCAGCCACCCGAAAGATCACAACTACATTTTCAATACGAATCGATCCTGTGCTTCTTTAGTGGATAAGTACCGTGTCGTTTTATCTTGTTCTGAGTTCCCAAGGGGTCTTCTTGGTGCACACATCCAGGAAACACTTAGAAAATAGTACACCCAGTACCATGGAGCAAGGAAATGTGTTATAATCATCCTTCCGTGGAGTTTCCATCGATTTTAAGAAAACCCCAAGTTTAAAAATGTTGACATAAATATCCCGATGCAAAACCACACAACGAATCCGCGATAGTTTAGTGGCTAGAATCGCCGCTTGTCACGCGGCAGACCGGGGTTCAATTCCCCGTCGCGGAGCTTACTTTTTGCAATTTTTTGCCATGAGAGATTTGTGAATTTTGAAGTTGACGTTTCTTCTTCTGGTTAGCTTACATGATATCTGTTGTATCACCAACAACAATAAACCACCAGTAGATTTTTTTCAATTGGTCTTTTTCTAGACCATCGGGTGTGGCCAATGTACAATATAATAAAAAATATTACACCATTACATATACGTGAGATATATGTTGCAGGTTGATTACTCTACCAGCTACGGCGTTTCGAAAACATTGTGTATCTTGAGTTATAAGTTTTCTGGAATATTTACGGTATGAAAATTATGTGAATGTTTGAAACCGGTGAAGTGAAATACCCTGATGAGAAAACTCTGATTCCTATTAGATGTAGTGAGATGATGTATCAAGCAGCTATCGAAGTTTAATCTCGGTGAGAGACGGGGGACGCTGTAGCAGCGGTTGTCTGGTTCGGAAGTAGGCTTTGTGAATTACAACATGAGGTAATTGGTTTTGGAACATAAAAGGGCATGAAGTTGTTGCCTTTACTCTCAACGATTGTATTAAAGCTGTTGCCAAACAGTAAGTGCTGATATATCAATTTGCAGCCACAAAAAATTAAGAGCAACATTACTTTGAATTCACCGGAAGCTTTGGGCACCTACGATAATAAGAATGGATGGGATAGCTTCCCTATCATAGCTAAGTGGGTGAATAGCTCAAAGCTCTTGAAAGTGGCTTAAAACACCGTATAACGAAGTAATCAAGGTACACTTGAGATTTAATATCCTCAGCAAAAAATTGCAAAAAGTAAGCTCCGCGACGGGGAATTGAACCCCGGTCTGCCGCGTGACAAGCGGCGATTCTAGCCACTAAACTATCGCGGATTCGTTGTGTGGTTTTGCACTGATATGTCTGTGAGGTCCCTCCGGAGGAGTCGGTATTCACACGACCAGTAGTGTACCAACCAACCAACCAAAACAACAAATACAAATAGAGTTTCTCCCATAGGGTTTTCTCTAGACCATTAGGTATAGCTAAAATACAATGTAATGAAATAAATGTACCCTATGAGCTCAGGGTTCAGAATATTCATTGGTGCAGCCCAATTAGGGAATTATGGGGAAGATCTGGAACATTCCTATACTACCACACAAGAGATCGGAAAAGTTTAAATAGAGGTACAATATCCCCGAGAATAGGGATATTATGTGATCAATAGTTCTATAAGCCAATGCAACACATTATATTCTACCTATTATATCAGTAGCCATTATACACAATTATACCTGACACTATACAGCACCTGTTCCTTGCTTGTATTCGCTGACCGATAGGAGACAGGAAAACAGCAAAACAGCAAAGTTTGGGGGAAAGGCGATAGTCAGAGGTTCACTATCATGATGTTTAACACCTCGAGCCACTTATATCCCTTAAAATAGCAATCAAAACGTCAGTTGTGTAATGAAATCGAAACCTCAGAATCGAACAGTTCAGTCTCACAGTCTAAGTGTTTGTTTAGTCCCCCGGTCCATTCAAAACCTCTTACATCCATGAGTGATTGTACCAGTTCGGTCCCCCAAACAAGCCACTACAAGATCCAAATAGCTAATATTGTCTATTATACACGAGACTATAGATCAAACAGGAAGAGTATTAACGCCAGCGATTCTATCAATAGCAGGAGCAAGAGCTGGATGACTCAACACATCGCCAATGTATGGAATGGATCTCAAAAACTGGACAATGGTTCCGAAGAAATCTCCAAATAATCCAATAATTCCAATACTTTCGATTATAAAACCAAGAAACGACCATTTCATGAGGATCAATACGATTCCGAACCCGAAGAAAACAGTGCCTCTTATCTTGGTTGGTCTGGTGAAGAAAGTGATAGTTCTTTGAGGACCAATTATTAAAATAATCCCAATAACAAATAGGATATTACCAAATGCAAGGAGTCCTGAGTCGAAGAACGTCAAGATTCCAAGCATGAATAGTATCACTCCGAAGGTGGTGAATCCCACTCCATATTCTAAAGGTTAGTTAGATGAGGTGACCTTGTGTTGATTGGCATACATACTTTGTCTGTCAGATAACCAAATCATGATTTTCACTAAAGGACGCGGTGAGTTTTACGCGCGTGATGTGGCTACACTCCAGGCCAGCCCTACCGCCATCTCGTGCGAGTGCCGTGGCCCTGTGGCACTCACCAGCGATATCATCTTTCGCACTCAAGTAGAACTGAATGGCTAAGGAACCAGATCTTCCACCCACCTACGACGAGGCCGTGGGACTGTTCAGCCCGCAATCGTCTGCACACCAGCCACTGTCGTCTTCGCTGTCGTCCTTGCATGCTCCACCGCCAGGTCCACCTCCTAGACCGTCTCAGGTATCTCATTCTAATCCCCATTCTTCTGGGGTAGGAACCTCATATTCACCACCACCACACCGTCCGAGCTCGAGCAATTCCAGGCCCACAAGCTCCCAGACCCATTTGCAGACCTCGGAATTGTATACAAACAATGATAAACTCCCATTCAGGTATCCGTCGGGCCATTTTTGTCGCAAATGCTCCAATACTGGCTTCAAGAAGAACTCAAAATACTGTGCAGACTGCTGGGATCGATTCTATTTGCGCAAAAACGCATACAACCCAAACCCGGATCTCCCTTTCACGTATCCCCGGCATTTTTATTGTGAGTATTGTAACAACACCGGTATCAAGACCAAAAATGGTAAATCGTGTAAGGACTGTTACGAGCGATTTGCGCCCCGAAACCTGGCAATACATTCCGGTTCCGGCAGCCTATTCGACCTATTCGGACTCGGAAGAACCACCATCATGGCTCCGGTGATGCCGGGTCCCTCGGGCCCTCCAGGACCCTATGGACCTGGTTATGGGCCTCCGCCCGGCCCTTATGGCCCTCCAGGAAACTTTGGGCCAGGAAACTTTGGGCCCCCAGGACCATACGGCCCACCAGGAAATTTTGGCCCCGGTCCGTACGGCCCACCAGCACCTTTTGCTCCTGCCCCAGGTCCGGCTCGAGTGCTTCCAGGAGACCCACGTCTCGGAGGAGTTCTCTGTGGAAGGTGTAGAGGATCCGGCCAAGTGATGTTTCTTCTTGACGAAGAGTTGTGTCCAGTGTGTGGGGGAATTGGGAGGATATTGAATAAGAGATGACGATATGAACAAATGAAATGAAAAAAAACCTAAATGATGGCTTCATTAATAAGTACACTATAAATTAGAAGGGTATTTGTAGTCAGACAATTCGTAGAAGTTTTCCTTGATGTTTCTGACGGAAACAAATCTGTTCAAGATGTTGGAACTTCCGGCCTTATCGTTAGTACCAGACATTCTAGCACCTCCGAACCATTGTTGTCCAACAACTGCACCTGTAGATTTGTCGTTAATGTAGAAGTTACCGGCCGAGTATCTTAATTTCTCTTCCACTAATCTCAACACTTGTCTGTCGTTGGCGAAAACGGCACCAGTCAACCCATACTTGGTAACGGTGTCAATGGACGTCAAGATCGACTCGAATTCAGAGTCCTTGTACACATAAGCAGTCAAAACAGGACCGAAGAACTCTCTGGTCAAAAATTCGTGGTTAGGGTTGGTGGTCTTGATGACAGTTGGCTTGACGTAGAATCCAACAGATTTGTCGTATTCTCCTCCAACCAAGATCTCAAGTTCAGGGTCGGTTTTGGCTTGTTCGATGACACCGGCCAATTTATCGAACGATTGTTCGTGGATAACAGGACCCATGAACGAGTTCACGTCTTTGGTGGAGTCTGCGATGGAAATGGTGTTGACTTGTTCGACCAAAGTCTTTTGGAATTGGTCCCAAACGGACTCGGCAACGTACAATCTGGAGGTGGCGGAACACTTTTGACCTTGGAACTCAAAAGCTCCTCTCAAAGTGGACAAGGCAGCATGTTCGACTTGAGCAGAAGAGTGAACCAAGTGGAAGTTCTTTCCTCCGGTTTCTCCAACGATTCTTGGGAAGTCTCTGTACTTATCAGCAGCAACGTTTTGACTGATTTTGACATACAAGTCCTTGAAGACCTGGGTGGAACCTGTGAAGTGTAAAGCACTGAAAGCTTCATCTTCCAATACCAAGTCAGTGATTTGTTGTGGGTTACCAGGAATGAAGTTGACAACTCCCTTTGGCAATCCAGCTTCTTCCAAGATCTGTAATAACAAGTAGTTAGATAAAGCAGCGGTGGCAGATGGCTTCCATACAACGGTGTTACCAACTAAAGCAGGTGCTCCAACCAAGTTTGCAGCAATGGCAGTGAAGTTGAATGGAGTAACGGCATACACAAATCCTTCCAAAGGTCTGTATTCAGCTCTGTTCCACACTCCAGGAGAGGATTCGATTGGCTGTTGAGAATACAATTCTTCTGCGTATTTAACGTTGAATTTGAAAAAGTCAATCAATTCAGCAACACTATCGATTTCTGCTTGGTAGACGTTTTTACCTTGTCCCAACATGGTGGCAGCAAGCATGTCGGTTCTGTACTTGGTGGAAATCAAATCGGCAGCCTTTAAAAAGATGGCTGCTCTGTCGGTCCATGGAGTGTTGATCCAGTCTGCTTTAGCATCTTTTGCAGCCTTAATAGCAGCCAAAACGTGATCTTTCGAAGCCTGAGAAACATTAGCAAGCTTTTGTTTGTGGTCACCAGGATTAATGAAAGGAATGGTGTTTTGGGTGTAGATTTTTTGCCCATTGATCACCAAAGGAATATCAGTTGTGGCTGATAATTTGGAGATGGATCTCTTGAGAGCTTCCCAGTCGGTAGAGTGAGTTTTGGAGAACTCTTTCACCGGCTCATTGGTGAGACTCTTGGGGAGCTTGTTGAAAGACAATTGGGACACGTATCTGACCCCAGACCTTAACTTCAAGAAGTTCATTGATAATTTCATGGGGCGATTGATGAGCCTTATATATCGGGCCCATGCCTAAGTGCGAGCGCGGCGGAAAGTGCTGGCGATCGTTTTTAATGGCAGGTGTGAGCGAAGGCAGTTAACGGAATTTTCCTCAACTTTGGGAACCGGAAGGTGGGAGCTTTTGGGTTAGCTCGCTGATCCACAGCTCGATATCTTTCTTATTGGCCTCGAACTGTATGCTGTTGCGCTCCAATTTCGCATCCATGTCCTGTAGAGCCTTTTGCCAATTGTGGATGTCACGTGACATACCATTAAAATGGGACTCGAACTGGTGGGCGAACTGGTGGGTCGTCAACAGGTCCATGTGTGCTTCGTCAAGGCTCTTGAGTCGCTTTAAAAGAAGCTCGCTGGTGTTTGTATACGTTTCGAGCTCGGGGAGCTGGTTTACGAGCTCGTCGATTTTGTGGCCTTTATATGCATCCACAGAGTTGGAATTGAGTCTTGCCAATTCCGTTGATTCGAGGACGTTTCCGATGTCCTTTTGCACCTGCTCCACGTGATATGAAGGGTTATTGATTATGTCGACTTTGCGCTCAAGATTCTTGAGAATTTGGTCCAAGGGCCGATTGACGTTTCCAACTTTATGTTCGAGGGCGCTTATTTTTGCATCCAAGTCGAACAAATCGGCTCCTTTGGTGTCAGATGCGTTTTTGTGAATACTCGGCTTCTCTTCAACTACTTGTGGCTCTTGTATGGAGTCAAAAAGACTCGTCAACTGGGCGCTATAAAAGGTGCTTTCTCGCACTTGTAACTTCTCTACCAACTGCACCAACGACTCTATTTCCTGCTCTTTTTCGAGGATTGTAGTGCCTTTCGATGCCTGGAGTGCCTCCAATTCTGTACGAATGCGTGCGAGAGTCTGGGCTTCGCTTTCATCCAGAAATACCTTGAAACCTGACTGATCTAGAGGCACATTGGACGCGTACTCGAAGTTGACTTTGCCATCTATGAACTGCGAATTGAACCGATTGAAGGAGGCATGGTAATCGATATCCGACTCTATTACGTCACTGGGTTGTGTTGAAGGCGCAGGAACGTTCTCTATACTTTCTACATCCGATGTTTCGTACACCGTTGGCTCTTCGGTAGCGTTCATGAGTGTCGCGGTAGCGCGTGGTCAGACAAGTAACGTGGTACGAAAACCGTGCGAGAATATCGCGAACATACCACTACCAATTTATACACTGCACCTACAATTGACACCTCCAATGTACACTCACACTGTACACTGACACCTACAGTCTACTCTTCTAGTCTCTTAACCCATCGACTTCCAAAATCAATCGTACATTACAGTTCACTCAGTCGAAGGCTCATCACTCAAACACTCCTCACTCAAACAACGTCTCTCAGTATCTAATCTGTCAAGAGATACAGCTATATCAAGCAATGTACTTGCCATGTTGTTCCCGACAGGTTCAGACCAGTAATCAACATCGATCGTCTCTTCCTTGGCCAACTCTAATCGGAGATCGATGGCTGTCAATTCATTGTCCATCACTTTTAACTCATCATAGAGATCCAGCGGAAGGTTATCTTTCAAATCTCTCAATCCCAGCCTAAGGTTACTTGACGTTTTCTCCAACTGTTTAATTTGTACAATCTGCACGCCAGTTTCGGCTTGACAGTTGGACATTTTCAATCTCAATTCTTTATAACGTTCTCTCCAAAATTCCAAGTCTTTCACAATTGGGGCCGATGGTGTTACCCAGTCCAGAATGCCATATGGAGCCACCTTACCAGAGAGTGCACGATAGATGTGGGACGCTTCAGAAGCCCAAAGACTAATCTTGGTTTCGTAGAAATGAGCAAGCTGTTGAAATTTACTCAAATCCTCCCTCAACGAATTTAATTTGGCATTCAAAGTGTTGGTATTCCCACCAAGTTCTTTGGCTCTCTCTTTGGCTTTCAACTGTGCCCTCAAAGATCTGATCCGGTCGGCCAGTACATTCAGGCGGGTTTGCAAATCTGTGTGTCTCTGTTGGACATGTAACCTGTTCAGACCGTTTTTTTCTGATTTGGAGGTCTTCATTTTTCTGGGTTTTTCGGGCATTTTTGAAATCACCAAACTCTCTAGAATAGTCTTGAACAGCATGTCACCAACCACATAAACCTGGGTTGGATGCAACGCTTGTTTCAAATCATTAAGCACCAGAGGAATCTTCTTCTTAGGAAAGTATGCACGGTAGAGGGCCCTCAAATCTACCTCCCTGAGGCTTTCAAACCGCTCTCCTTCATTGTAATCCGGTTCTGGAAGCTGGACTGCTTTTCCTGAGTTCAAAACTGGAAGCAAACGATCTCCGTCTGAGTTCCAAAGTTTGACAGTCAATTGACACAAGGTGATCACTTTTGGTCCATCGTATCCAATGGCATTCAAAAATCCAACTATAGAGTCATTGTCAGCAAACAAATTCATGGCATTGAGTGCTTTTTTTCTACTTGCGGCAGTAGATTCAAATAAATTGCCAAGGGTTTTGATATCGCCGGTTATATCTTGACCTTTGTATTTCAAAGAAAGTCCATTGAGACCTGTGAAGTATACATCTTTGGAGTCCCACTTGTTTTCAGAATCGTATTCAGATTCCATTTTCACAAATGTTACACCGTTTGGAATGAATTGTCCCCTTTATATACTACGATCACGCATGAGTGTGCAACACCTTACATGCCCGCACATGTGAGACGATAAAATACACCTACAAGTATTCTTAGTAGAGTTACAAATGTACTGTACATACGAGCACATATCTGCACAGTCACTGATACCCTAATTAACCGTATCCGAGATTCTCGTAATTGGAGCTCACGAAACTGTGATGGAGAAATTGCTGCCATAATTTGTCCAGCTCAGCACTGGTCTGTTGTGAGAATCTTCTACCTAAATCTAGCCAGTCTTGCACCAACAATCCGTCCATCCTATAGAACTTATCGTCAGTACTGTATTCATATTCATAGCCAAATGGCTTTTGTCCTTTGTTGACACTTTCAAGGTCAACGTAATACTGGGTGTACCTGAGAGGGCTAAACGTTTGCGGAGTGAACCCTGGTCCTAAAGGCAAGTTTTTCGGTTTCTTGGGAGGAATGGTCTTATCTTTCTTGGTGGCGAATAAATCTGCAACCGTGAAAGAATCATCGAGTTTCTCCAAGTAGTCCATGTGTTTGTCCACACCAGCAAAAAAGTCTGACCATGTGTCTTTCATGGGCTGGTTATTCAAAAGTTCACTGAGTCCGGTAATGTTATACTCCCACACCCGTAATCCAGGGTTGAATGTAGGAATGACAGACGCAGTCACGTGAGCTATGGAATATCTCTCACCATGAGCACCTGACTTTTTTTCGGATTTAATGGCCCCGTAGAGGTCTTGTTTCAATCCATTGAGGTAGGACACCTTATTCTTAGGGATTCCCCCGTTGATTTTCATTGGTGGTTGTTGGACCAAGTCTACATCTTCGTCGTCTTCGAGTTCATCGAATTGGTCATACTCGTACTCTTCCAATTCCAAAGACTTTCCTTTTCCTTTCTTTCCCTTTTTTCCCTTTTTGCCCTTGGACTCCTTTTGCAGTTTCTTCAAGGACTTATACGCTGCTTTTGCATCCAAGGGAATGAAATGGTCGATATTCATGTGACCGTATAATCCACCAATAATCACGTCTCTAAACTCGTAGCTCCAGATGATATACTTACGCAAACAGCTGATATCGTAGTTCTTCTCATTGGGAGGTACGTGGCCGGTGAGCCAAACCTTCATGTTTCTGGCCCGGATCTCCTTCAAAACCACGCCCAACCACTCGAACAACTTGTACCCAGGGTCTTTTCTGTTATCACAATTGTCCACCAACGGGTTCGATTGGAACAAGTATAAGGTGTTTATGGATAACACCGCTAATTGGCCAGGTATCACTTCTTTAAAGAAATAAGCGCCTCTACTAAAGATATGTAATTGGTCTTGAGGAACAAAATGGGACCATATTTTGAACAATTCCCTAGTCTGTAAGGTTGGTCCAGGAGCAAACAAGTTATGAGGGTAGACGTCATTGTTTCCCAAACTAGGAATAAGATCCACAAGCATATTACGAGGATCTGAGGTATCGGGATTCTTGAAGATATCGTAAAGCAAGCCACTTACATGTTCGTTCATATCAAAAATGTTTGCTTCAGTTCTAGGAAAGTTCCTGTCATTATCGTGTCTGATATTGTCACCGGTCCACACAATAAAGTCGATTTTATCTTTTAAGTTTTCATCTATCCATTTGAAAGTTTCGTTCATCAACGCCACGGGCGAGTCACAGCCCAAGATGGCGTCACCGTACTTACCGGCACTTCCAGTGCCCGAGTGACACATGTTGTCATGGGCTGAGCCAACTTTGTAGAATTCATCGGGGTGAACGTCGGTTATATGGAGAAACCTTCCATGTATAATATGGTTATTGAGTTTTACAGGGTTTCTAACGGTCAAATTGAGGGCTTTAAGTTCGTCTACATACTCATCCAGCACCGGGTGGATGCTTGTTTGGTAAACGGGTTGGGAATAGCTCGAGCAATACCATAAATAGATGGCAAATACTGCTGCTGCTAAAACCTTAAGCATAAATGTTTGGGGAAAAATGCGCGACCTGTTTATTGATTAAAAGCCACGTAGAGAGACTTGGAAGAGAGACTAAATGTCAGTGTATAGCGGGAGGTGGAAGGTGGAATGTGGGGATTCCAGACAGCCTTACAATTTCTGATGGCCTACTGCTACACACTCGCAGCGACACACGTGCTGGTAGACCGAACATACCCCCTTTCGCTGGTAACCACTATATCACGTGACCGAAGTTCATTCAATCAGTTCATTCGTTCGTTCATGTGGCACGTGACGTACACAAACCTCCTATCTTGTCTTGGCATTGACACCAACAGTTTGTTCAACAGGCCACGTAAAAGGGCCCTTTTGTAGCGGCACGTACGTCCGAATCAAGAAGGATATGCATGCCAGCCTCACGTAAGAGGCGTATCGAATCGGGTAACTGAGCTACTTGATTGACTCTGGCACGCACCGACAATCATCAAAATGGTGAGAATTTGTAAACACACTTAGGCACACGTAGCACACATACCGATAATCAGCAAGAATACTCGATATGCTCATGACAATGGGAGTAATTGATACGTGTGCTATAGGAATCGTGTTCGGTTGCAGTATCCAAAACACAAAATACACAATACAGAGTCGAGAGCACAAACATTCACACACCAGTCACGTGTACGGTCCAGTATCGTATCATCACGTGCCCAATATCGTCACGTGCCCAGTGTGCACATCCCACCCCTTGCACCGTTATTTTGTGTAACTGTATCGTAAACGAGATCGGCGATCGCACCGTGAATGAAAACAATAACCTAGCCTCTTTCGGTTAAATGGCCCACCAAATGCTCATGAAATGCGTACCGGTTATGCGCGCAGGAGAAAGTTGTATCGCGACCTTGTTGACATTTGCAGGCACTTACCACATAACAAGAGGAAGCTCAGGTGCTCTCTGGAGCAAGAATTATCGGGCATCTCGTGTATAGCCTACGCGGGTCTGTTTGCGCTGTTGATACTTTGTGACATCCTCACGGCTTTTCTGTGTACGTCAATCCCCCTTTCTACTCTATTTATATCATGCACACGTAAGCCTGTGCCTGTTATCCCAATCAGGATAATTAGATACCGAGCAACACCAACCGTGGACGTGTTCATCTGCGAGCGAACCCAGTGGCATTGTGAGCGATGTGGGCCTGGAATTATCACAGCCAGTGAGCGAAGCGTTCGCGTAAGGGGAAACTGTTTTACCTGATTGGGAGGACAAGAGACACTCAATTGAATGCATCTGGGGAACCTCCATACCCACGCACATTCCCACACACACACAAACACAACACCCGGGCATCACAATACACATCCCCCAACCCTGGATCGTCCGTCCACACAATTGGAACACATGAGCGCAAGCGTGGTCACATGACCACCATTTAATTTCATCGCCCTCTGCTAACAACCAAATGTAAACAAACGCGAAAGTGCGATTAATAACTTCTCTGAATCGGGCTTCAAACCTCCCAATCCAGTTAAATTACACGATGCACCATTTAAATAGTAAACACATCGATCCCTTATACTCATTTATCGTGTTTGACAATTTTTCCAATTCGGTTTGTTAAGTGAGTCCTCATTATATTTAAATTACGGGTTCCCACCAATTCCAAATTATTTGCAGCTGTTGCTTTGATGTCAATTCATATCCACCAAAAGTCTCCTTCCGTACACATGCCATCTGTACACATGCCTTCAGCACACAAACCCATTCTTGACAAGTCTGTGGTGTCCCAGCCTTTGCAAACGCACTCCAAAATGAGCCAGAATTCTTTTGCACAAAAACCCAGTTTACCGCCGTTATCTTCGTTGTTGAAGGACCAGTTTCTCAGCTCGCATCCTTCATTGCCTTCGCCTATAGGAATGAACGTGAGTTCTGTGGGTTCTGTGACTTCTGCGAGTTCTGTGGGTTCTGTGAGCTCTGTGACTTCTAGTGTAAACACTGGTGTCAATTCCACTTCTGCCAGTTCCAGATCCACGCCCTCTTTGCCCAACATAAACACAGTTGCTCCCGTAAGCTCCAGCGCTCCAAGTTCCGGCGCTAACAGCACCGGCTTGAGTCCAAATAGCACATTTGCACCTTCTAAATCGCCAATATCGCCTCCAAAAAAGAAGAAACACGAAAAGGCATTTGCATTTATAAGCCACTCGGTGAAGACGTTCCCAAGCCAGGAGCCTTCCATCGACAATGCTCCGTTGGCCAGAAGGAAAAGACGGAGAACGTCGCCAAACGAGTTGAATATTCTCAATCAGGAATTCGTGATTGGATCCACTCCCAACAAGCTAAGAAGAATCGAAATCGCTGACAAGGTCAACATGACCGAGAAGGCGGTGCAGATCTGGTTCCAGAACAAGAGACAAAGCATCAGAAAACAAAGCGTACAAGGAAAGGAAATCACCGAGCTTCCTCCTACGCCCGAGCCCTCTTCAATCAACACATCCATGAGCGTGTCCAATCTCCTGGCCAACACGTCCATGAACAGCTCTAGCTTGTCCAGCGGGGTCATCAGCTCCACGCCCATCAAGCCCCATCTTTTCAAGAACCAGACTTTCAGTCCGGATATTCTGAAGGAGAGTCTTTTTGGATCCAGTGGGCCTAAACCAGTGTCTTCCACGCCCGATTCGTCGTTTATCGAGGAGTCCACCACCATCCACGACCAATCTTATGTGCTTCAGGAAACGAAAAAGAAACAGCCACTTCTGTTGAATAACAATAACAGCTCCACCATGACGTTCAAGTTGGGTAAGTTCAAGATCCACAACGATAAGGAGAACACCGGTGCAGGTGCCGGCAACGGCGTCAAAGCAAACAAGATCCAGACATTATTGCATAGCGTAGCCACCGAACAAAGGGCACCATTGGGAGAAATATCCACAAATAAGATGAAGGTGCATCAGTTCAAGGTGAATGAGGGAGCAGAGAGTTTGTTATCGCTTCGGGGAGGAAACTGGAAGTAATGTATATATGTAGAGTAGAATAAAGGGAAGGTTAGTATGGCTAAGTGTAGATGGTTGTGGGTTCATATATTTCTCTTTTTCTATTACTCTTTCCTTTCTGTTAGTCTTTTCTATTACTTCTTTCTAATACTTCTTTCAATTACTCCTTTCGATTGCTCCTTTCGATTACTTCTTTCGATTACTCCTTTCCATTACTCCTTTCTATCCTTTCTCTTACTCCTTTCTATTCTTTCTCTTACTCCTTTCTATTCTTTCTCTTACTCCTTCTATTGACACTCCTTCTATTACACTCACTTGTATTCCGCTGTGATCTCTTCTCTGTTCTGTTACACTCCTTTTATTCCCTCCTGTCTTCAGCTCTCCTCCATTCTCTGAAATCTCCTCCCTACACTCTGTACGTAAGTTAATATATTGAATTACATGGCTAATATACTGCACCAAAGGCTATATTACTTAACGACCACGGGAGGTGGTCTTGGTGTGTTGACCTCTGACCTTCAATCCCCAGAAGTGTCTGATACCTCTGTGAGATCTGATCTTCTTCAATTTTTCTAAATCATCTCTCAACTTAGATTCCAAGTTGTTGGCTAAGACGTGGTAGTCCTTACCGTCGACTTGGTCCTTTTGTCTGTTCAAGAACCAGGCTGGAACCTTATAGTTGGTTGGGTTTTGCATGATGGTAACAACTCTTTCTAATTCTTCTTGAGTTAATTCACCAGCTCTTTTGTTTAAATCCACATCGGCTTTCTTACAGACCAAGTTGGCGTATCTTCTACCGACACCTCTGATTTTGGTCAAGGCATACATGATTTTGATTCTACCATCGATGTTGGTGTTCAACAAACTAGAACGTTAGTATTGGGTTGGAAAAAAGGAGAAAAGTTTGAGTGTTGTATTGGATTTTGAGGATTGTGAACGAATATGAGGATGTGTGTGTAGCGGAGTTTGTAGAGGACCGTTGTTATGGGCTGGGAAGTGCTATTGTGCCGGCTGGAAAAAATTGCAGTCCTATTCAATGTGGTAAAAATCATCTCGACAACGATGATATTGGGATGGGAAAAGTGGTGGAAAGGGCCCACGGACTTGTTGGGACACACACGTGGTTCTTCAAACTGATCTACGACTCTGGTTGATGTTGAACATACCGTAAAATGTGCTGGAAGGAACCTTCTTCTTGGACGACTAAAGACATATTGGTTTATCCTATACTATAACTGTGATAAATTTTCACTAACTTTTTCTCGCGAGGAACTTCAAGGTCGTCCGGAACACAAACATTCCAGTTGCGACGCACCGCAGTCACGGGGCTGCAGCCCCAAGATAACAGTTCGCAGTCTCGCACTTGACACCAGAAGCTTGACACCAGAAGCTAGACTCTAGGAACTAGACTCTAGGAACTAGAGACTGTAGACACTTGTACACGCCTCATTCACAGGACTACAATTCACCACGTCTCGCCCTAAGTTCTCTGCCTCTGCTGGTTCCCAACAGCCCCTACACCTTCTAAAGTTCTCTATGTCATTACTATTTACAGGTACCTCGATATCATCCATCTCAATGCTGGCAACTCAATATACACACGATTCGCCTTCAACACGTCTCTCACCTCCACCGCCTCTTTGATGAGAACATCTGCTCTTCTGGTCAAGTCACATGCATGGATCAAGTTGTCTCTCTGGTCGTCCGTTATGAACAACAAATTCAACTTCTTCAATTGGTGGTGAGTTATAAACTGTTTCATGGTTTCTGTGTAGTGGTAGTCAAAGTCAAGAATCGACTTTTCGGTGTCATTGATCGGGGAGTGTTCGCCTCCTACTATATACAAGTTTCCCTTTTTGTACTGTTCGGATAACGCCGTGGCCATGGCCTTGTTGTACACTTTACGTGGAAGCTTCGTAGACCAATCATGAGGAGCGGTGATCACGTGCGCCTTCACCAAGTTGTCTCTGTGAGGAGAATTGGCGTCTCCAACTCTGGCCTTTCCGCTTCCTTTTTGGGGCCTCAACTTCTTGTGGGAGAAGATCTGGTCTCCTTTGGTCACTGCATTACCAGACCCCACTCTGGCTTTGTCTGCTTCGTAAACAACGGCGCTCCATAAGAAGTCTCTTCTGGTGGGTGCGTTTATGAAGTTGTTTGGAAGGGGAACGAATGTGTGTGGTTCTAGGGATGGGAAGCTTCTCAACGATCCGAGCGTGTACTTGGGTGGTTCTCGGATGTTGAGCTTGCTTATACGGGCTGAGGTGCTCCCGATTACTGGTGCTTCAGTAGCAAGTGTACGAATGGAGTGTTTGAACATGATGAAAATTTTCGTGCGACCGCGCGATGTTTAGTGGTGGTACGGCGACTCACGGTGCGGGCCTCGCGGTGCTGGCCTCGCGAGGTGCGGTGCGCGGTACCACGGCCACAGCACTATCTTTAGGTTGTAAAAGGGTAACCAAATGAGTGGTATGTGAACAAGATACTGTAGTTGCGCACACCTGTCACACGACCAACGCTTCAGAGAAAACTGCTCTGACCCGAAAGCCGTGCTCCGGCTCGAAAAGCTGGGGAACTAATCGAAACTAAGAATCACGAACTGGAACTGCCTTCCACGCGCACCACACATTACTACACTCGTGTATGTTATGGCTGTTCCCTACGCAGCTCTTCAACTAAAGCTCTTCAACGCCACTCAAGAGCTCATTTTCACGAACTCCTAAACCCCTTTGAAATTCCTCAATCTCAAAGTTGCACACTTCATACTGTGTTCGTTTATTCTCTTTGCAGTTCTACATATTCGTAGTAGTTCTTCAATTGGGTCATGGCTCAAAGCACACTCATCTCTCATTTGCGTCCCTCGTCATCGCTGTCGATTATAAACTGGTCCACGTTGTCCCCACGCATATTCTCTCCTAACTCTATGTTGTCTGTGTACTCTTCGTTGGTTCCTGTAGGAGCATAACGTCCGTTGGAATCGACTCCCTTGAGCTTATTCAATGCCCGACGCAAGAACCCCGGCTCCTGCTCAATTTCACCGTCGTCTTCTTCGTAGTCATGGAAGCTTCTGAGTTGGTCTGCCCACTGGACGTTCTTCTTTCTGCCTGAAGGACCGGTTTTTATTATGGAAGAAGGCCTGGACTTATAGGCAGAGTAAAGCATGTAAATCCCCCATATGAGGATCACCAACACCACGAGCTGGATGACTCGTGCAATCGCACTCAGTTTGGACTCTTGGTCTGGCTTTGGAGACGACGATGACGACGATTCGGCAGTGGGAGAAGCCGCGGCGCTGTCCGACGCAAATTGGGTGAAGCCTCCGATAACACCGGTATTTATAGTGGTACTGGGGGTCGTTTGGAGAGATTTGGTAGCACTGGCTTTGACAGTGTCTACGTTGTCGGGATCCTTGACCTCTGGTTCGAGATCTCCATCCAATTTCCTTTTACCGAAAGGATAAGTTGTGACGGTGTCCTTAGTTTCTCCGTCCACTTCAGTCAACTTGATATCATAGTTGCCGACTAGGATGTCCATGAGTGCTCTGGACCTGTCGGGCTTGTCGAAAGGAACCATGTGTGATGAATCGTAGACGTTGACGAATGTCAAGTTTCTTTCCTTTCGAATGTAACCTGCCACAGAGTCGTTATGCACCCACCCAAGAGTGTCTTCAGTAGAGAACCCTGTGGCCCCGTTCCACTCCATTTCCTTAATGAAGTTTTCAGTCCCAATATAGTTGCAAATGATGTCTCTGTTTCCGTTGAACAACACTATTGGGATTTGCTCTAGAATACCAGGCAATAACTTCACTGCAGGAATGGAGTTTTTGGCGGTGAATTTACGCCCTACTTTCCCACTGCACTCGTGCCAGGCCTTCTTCAACACCAAATTCAAGTCGCCCTGGACCTCGGCCGAGTCTAGGAACGGTTCTACGTTGACTAGATCCGGAGGCCAGTTCATTCCACACAGCGGATACGAGTCCTTGAGGGTATAGTCGTACATGTTGTAGCACTGTTGGTCTTGTGGGGCAGAGTTGTCGAGTGTCTCTGCCAAAATCTTATTCAAGATGCTTTCACACACGCTATCGACGTCTGCATAGTCACTTAAACTGTCTCCGTGGAGATTATTGACGGCGTTTTGGCACTTTTCGTGCTGCCTCAAGATGCCACTGAACCCGGGGCTCTTGTTGTCGATGATTCCAGCTTGCAAAGAGAAAGGGAGATACGAAAGACCCTGAATCCCCGGATCAATCCACCCGTTTCCAATCAAAAGTCCCTTCAAATTATACGGAGCCTGGTTGGGGCCCAAGTTTTTGTTTCTCTTCAACACCGCGTCCGCTATGTATGGAATATACTGGCCGGCGTAGCTCTCTCCTGCGAAATAGATCTCGTGGTTGGCGTCTTCTGGGAATAATTCGAAGAATATATCCATGAATCTCACGAACTGGGTAGCCACTTGGTCCAAATCGTGGTCGTATTCTTTTGTGTAACTAAACCCAGTACCTGCTGGTTGATCTACAAACACTATATCACCTGCTTTGTGCCAGGATCCGTTGTTTTTAATGACTTTCTGATCGTCACTGATTCTAAAGGGGCCTGCTTCCATCAACGCGCCGTCCATCGAGGAGCACCCGGGGCCCCCGTTGAGCCAGAAGATGGTTCTGTTGGCGTACTCACCCTTGGCCTGTGGGTCCAGGTACTTCCAGAAAAAAAGATGGGTATCGTTCTCTTTATAGATCTCGAGTTGACCTGCGAACATAAGAGGAATCTCATCTTCTGAGAAGCTATCAAGGAGCCCTGGAAGCGTGGGTACGAGATACTTGTTTTTCTCAGGGCCACTTCTGAGCGACGTGGCACTTACTATCAAGAAGTTGGTGATAAGCACCAGTATCCACAGCACTAACATGGCATCAATATTAATGAAGGAAGTGTAGTGCGCGAGTTGGTGCGTGCACACGGTGGGGAGGTGAGATTGTGCTATTTATATCGACGTGTGTGTACCGAGTTACAGCCAAGTCTACAATTGTGCAACAGTGAATAAATCAAATTAGTAAACGACAGAACAATCTTACCGCCAAGGCGAGTCCAGCGAGTGCCAGCTAAGAATCTGCTAGGCTCAACCAGGCAAGTAAGGGTGAAATATGAATGCACGTGACGAGAACGTGACGCGCACGTGACCAGTGGCCACAGACGTTTTAGGGAACAAGTACCAACAGCCTCAGGTGTTGATAGGCTCCACGTTCCAGATGTTCTCGGCGTACTCGTCAATACACCGGTCGGAAGAAAAGAAACCCATGTTGGCAACACTGATAACCGACTTCTTGACCCAACGGTGTAAATGGTCTCTATCGCTAGCGTCACCTCCATGGTGGCCGAAAACCTTCTCCAACTTCTTATGACAGTCCAAGAAAAGATCAAAGTCGTCACTCACCAAGTAGTGGTCCCCGTGGTACTTGATGCTCTCAACCAAGGACCGGTACTCGTTGTAGTCACCAAAGAGTCCCGACTCGATGGTGGAGAATACCTTTCCGAGAGCTTCAGAAACATTGACACCTTCGTACCTGTGTTTGTGTCTCAACTCTTCCACAGACTCAGCTACATTTCCAAAGAGGAAGATGTTGTCCTCGCCGATTTCACGGGTGATTTCCACGTTGGCACCATCCACGGTTCCAATGATCAATCCTCCGTTGAGGGCGAACTTCATGTTGGAAGTTCCCGAGGCCTCGGTTCCAGCAGTGGAAATATGGTTCGACAAGTCGGATCCGGGAGTGATAATCTCGGCCTTGGACACGTTGTAGTCTGGAATAAACACCACCTTCAACAAGTTGCCGATTTCCGGGTCGTTGTTGACGACATTTCCAACGGCATTGATCAAATGAATAATGGTTTTGGCCATGTAGTAGCCGGGAGCAGCTTTACCTCCAAAGATGGAGCACTTGGAGATGTAGTGCTTCAACTTGATTTCCTCAATCGAAACTCCCTGTTTCAATAATTCCTTGATCCTGACGTATCTGTGGATCACTGCAAAAATGTTCAACTGCTGTCTCTTGTACTCATGAATTCTCTTGACCTGAACATCAAACAACACCGAAGGGTCCACGTCTATGTCGGTGGTTTCCTTGATCAAATTGGCCAAACGCACCTTGTTGTTGTACTTGATGTTGTCCCATTGAGTCAAGAACTCGTCATCGTCCACGTACTTTTCCAACTTCTTCAATTGGGTCAAATCCGTCAAAAAGTTGTACTGAGGGTCGTCCAACGCTTTGCTGATCAACTCAGTCAACTCGGGGTTGGCTTGTCTCAACCATCTTCTGGGGGTGATTCCGTTGGTGACGTTGGTGAACCTGTCAGCCCCGAAAACTTGCACGAAATCCTTGAAAATGGTTGTCTTGATCAACTCGGAGTGCAACTCTGCCACTCCGTTGGTTTTGTGGGACCCAATGACTGCCAAGTGTGCCATTCTGACGGACTTAGGCTCGTGTTCCTCGATGATGGACACTCTCAGTAACAAGTCACGGTCGTCAGGGAACTTCTTTTCCACGTCCTTCAAGAAGAAATAGTTGATATCGTAGATGATTTCTAAGTGACGAGGCAACAATCTGCCCACAACACTAACGGGCCACTTCTCCAACGCCTCAGACATGACGGTGTGGTTGGTGTAGGCGAACACCTGGGTCACAATCGACCACGCGTAGTCCCATTCGAGCTCCTCCAAGTCCACCAAGATTCTCTGCAATTCCACGATCGCGAGAGTTGGATGGGTGTCATTCAATTGAATGGCGATTTTGTCAGGCAAAAGCTTCCAGTTGTTCTTGTTGGTCTTCTTGAACCTTCTAATGATGTCATGCAAAGATGCTGCCACCCAGAAATACTGCTGCTTCAATCTCAATTCTTTTCCCAGCTCGAAGTTATCGTTGGGATACAAAACCGCAGTGATAGACTCTGCTCTTTGCTGAGCTCCAACCGACTGCTGGTAGTCTCCGGCATTGAACTTGGTAAAGTCAAATTCCTCGGTGGGTTTGGCTGTCCACAAACGCAAGTTGTTGGTGTTGTCGGTGTTGTAGCCGGGAATTGGGAAATCAGCAGCCACAGCCAAAACCCTCTCACCTCCGTTCCAAACCTTCTTCAGTTTGCCGGAGTTGGTGTCAAAGGTCTCGTAGATGTACCCGTAGAAGTCCACAGGGATCTGGATCTCGTGTCTGATGACTTCCCATGGATTGGAGTACTTCAACCAATAATCGGGGCTTTCCACCTGGTAACCGTCTACAATCAACTGCTTGAAGATTCCGTACTGATAGTTCAATCCGTATCCCCAGCCGGAGTAGTTCTTGGAACTCAACGAGTCTACGAAGCACGCGGCCAATCTGCCCAAACCTCCGTTTCCTAAGGCCGCGTCCGGCTCTTGTTTCAAAATATCCTCTAAATTGAATCCTAAATCTTTGAGGGCTGAGGAAGCATTATTTCTTGCAGCCAAATTAATCAAGGCATTATCCATGGCCTTTCCCATCAAAAACTCGAGCGACAAGTAGTAGACCCTTTTGCCGTCGTGGATTGTTTGTTTTTGCTGGGTATTGGCCCAATCTAAAATCAATTCGTCTCGAACGGCAATGGAACTGGCCTGGTAAGCAGCCAATTCGTCGCAGTTGTACAAATTTCTAGCTAAAGTTGTTTCCACGTGGTTGATGAAAGACGCCTCGAACGTCTCCTTATCGTTGGTGTTTGTTTTTTCTCTGGGGGTATATTTGACATTCGGATTGAACGGTAAGAGCTTGGAGTGCTGGTGCCAAATTTGCTTGGACTCTTCGGGAATGGACGAGTCTAAAGCGATAATTTGGTTGGGAGTGAACCCGGTATTGGTTCTCTTGAGCCTTGGAGCTGGCAATTCCGAAGGGGTCAAGTAGTCAGACATATTTACTTGCTACACAGTTCGCTCTAAGTTTAAGATTTTAGCAATTGGGGAGTAGCCAATATTTATATGGGTTTATTTAGGGGTGCATTTTGCGACTTCGCAATCTATTCATCAGGAGATGGAGATTGTGGAACTTTGCAGGCGAGACAGGCGAGGCCATATTCGGTGTGGCACTCAGGCTCTTGGGCACTGGGCACTTGGGCACTTGCAGCTTCCGGGGGTGCAGGGCAGATAAGGGTGGGGTGCAGAGATTGGGGGAAGATCTTGAGATTGGTTCAGGCAACTCCGGAACATGTGGTTTGCGTTGGGAGCGAGGGTCGATAGTGTGGTTATGAGTGGCCGTGAGGCGCGAGTGTGCGAGTCTGGAGTCTGGAGTCTGCGAACTTTGGGGAGCTTGGGGCGAGTTTCGCACGAGCGTGGGGGGAGTTAGGGAGACTTAGGGAGAATTAGGGACACTTTCGCACGAGTGTGGGGAGAGTTACGGAGAGTGAAGTTGAATTTTCCATCAAGCGAGTACGTACTCAGGCCCGTATCTGTACACGCTTCTGGCGCCAAAATGCTTTATTTCACCCGAATACCATTCCTTGTCTGCTCTGTGCTCTCTCATATACCCTGCTCCTGCCTTCCAGGCAGCTCCTATTTATTCAACATTTTTACGATTTTCCTAATTTATTTCTCTTCCACATTCGAAAAATCCAAAATCCGCAAATCGCACAACTTCACATTCACTTCAGACAATTAATATGGACCCAAGCAAGAGAATCATTCTGCACATGAACAACGACCACCAATTGGCTCTTGTCGACTACCTCGTGTACTACAAGAAGGTCAGTTTACAGCAACTCTACGATGCTTCTGCTAAAATCAGCTCCATTGATGAAAAGTCAATGGAAATCACCTACGATTTGAGATTGAATAACGGCAACAAGGCTGTTTTCATATGGGACGAAATCGAAGACGGTGAAGGTGTCAAGGTCTCCTCCATGAAAGATATCAAGGATAAATTGATTGCCATGGCCAAATATTCTGCTGCTAAACAAGGCTACTCTCACGTCCAAGTATCTCAACCTCCAAAAATCAGTAGTGATTTGTTTTTGTTCTTGGGACTTTGGATCTTGGCCCTTATTGGTCTCGCAGATTTGGAGCTTTTGAAGGAATTGCTCAAGAAGGACCCTATCACCTCTCGTATCACTCCATTTTTTCCTCCCTACCTCTGGCAGTTTTTGGAGTTTGCTGGTAACAACATTCTCTTCATCGTCAGTGCTACGTTTGTGATTCATTTGGGAGAGGTGGTGTTTTTCACCATTCCAAATGTGAGAAAGTATAGAGTTCCTTTTCCACAAAACTTTGCGTGGATCGTCCTCCACCTCATTTGTGGATTTCCTGTGATCAAGCAATTCAACAAACTCATCAAGTAGGAATAGAAGTGACCAGGAGTTTACAGGGGCGTCTACCAACGTAAGAGCTTACATAGTAGTGTAAAGTCGTTTAATATATGAAGCAAAAACCGTCTCTAGGTTTCCCCAGAACTTGAAGTCAAGCTTGCTCTTGCGTTTCCTGAGCTCTCGACTCTGCTCAGAACACTTTGATAGGTTCTATTCAATAGTCAAGCTGACATGCTTTTTTTTCTTATTACTACATTGTCCATTTGTTACACCTGATAATTTTCTTATTTTTTTTTATTACATTGTTTATTAGCTATACCTAATGGTCTAGAGAAAACCCTATGGGAGAAACTCTGTTTGTGTAGTGGTGGTTTTAGTTGGTTGGTTTGGTTCGTCGGTTAAGTTGTTGTTGTTCTACCTCACTTTAATAAATACATCAATTTTTTAATCTCACTTAACGAGAGTGCTGAGATCTCTTGTCCCAGCTCGTTTCGTAGTCGTGCTACGGAAGAGATTCGGTGAGACCCCGAGGAACTCATCTAGTCCCTTGGCATAGTCAGCCTTAGTGAGATTTGTAGAACAGACAATTTGTTGGATAGAGGTGAGTGGTTCTGGTTGTATTTGCAGCCAGATCGTTTTCGCTACTTCGCAGGTTGCTTTTCCATGGCGTCGTGGGAGAAGCTTTGCACTGCAATCAAGTCCATTTTCGGTAATGAATATTTCAACTCAAGCACCTTGAAGTAGAAATCAATGACTTTGGGTGCCACTTACAAAGTGAACTCTGCGTTTTTGGAGTAGCCGGGAGTCGTTTAGACCCTGGCTGATAAGGGGTTGTTGTCTTAGTGTAAGTCTTTGGTGAATCCTTCGATATACTCGAACTCTCCGTTTTAGGTTTTCTGGAAAGTGTGCTTCTCGAGATGGACGGTGCCAATAAAGACTGCTAGCTACGAACTAACGCTACTGGTGGCGGCCAGGACCTTTGAGATACTGAGAAAGAAACACTGGAACGTGCCTGATTATCGTATATACTCTATTACTCTTCGAGCTTATCTATACATACTTTTTTTCATCGGATTCTCTATCCTGCTTGCTTTCTCTATGACTTGGTCCAAAGTATTTGGAAGAGGCATTCCGGGAAATGCTCGTGGTATCGGATATGGAACAGGCATCGGATTCTCCATTCTGTTTGTTTTCTGTGGGACTTGATCCGGAGGGTCTGGGAGAGGCACTCCATAATGTGGTTGCGGAGTCGAGTGCAGATCAGGCATCGGGAGAAGATGCAGATGCAGAACTAGCACTGGATAGTGACGCCTGCGCAAAATCAATGATGTTAATTTTGCTTCCTGAAAGGATGATATTCCTAGGGCTCAAATCAGTGTGCTTTATTCCGACCTGTTCGAGTAACTTCTGTGCTTCGAAAAGTTTGATCAGAATTTCTATATCTGATACGGTTTTTTTTCTATCTGGCTCGATATAAGACATCACCAAAAACAATCCAGCGTATTTGAATTCACCGTTTTCAGTTAAAAACACCTCCCCACTGTCAAACAAAGTTGGAACATTGATCGGCGTGGCAGAATCTTGTATTCTTGCATAACAATCACACTCTCTTGTGAACATTTTTCCTGCCCTTTTGAGGCAGTAGTCTTCGGTGACCTCATGGCCAAATTCACGTTTCTCATATTCGGCAAGTTTCCGAACGGATATCTCATCATAAAGCTTCATGACTACCTTTCCCGTGTTGGGGATATTTAATGTTGGAATACACTTTTTGAGCACTTTAGACTCAAACAAAAAAACATGAGAATAATATCCGGGTCCTTCTTGTAAGATAGTATATTGTTGTGTATCCACATTCCCAGCGTGTCTTTGTATATCTTTTATTACTTTTGTGCCTGAAGTATGTCCGAAGAATATCTCTGCTCTACCAACCTGTTCTCTGAGATCGTCGATGTTCTTCCTCGTTACCGCTTGAAGTATTTGTACAACCCTCTTGCGGTCCTTGTCATTTTCTTCCATCAAACGCTTATGAAGTAAGGAAGCGACGATTGTTTGTAAAGTTATACCGGTGTCACGTGTGTCTATCGTACGATACTTGAATGGTATTCTTACAAAGGCTTGTTTGTGGTGATCCTCAAAATGTAGTTCATTCGTTTCCGTAAGACCCAGCTGCACCTCGTCTTCCAAGTACTTCCACATTTGACTTTCCACGTCAATTTCAAGATAGATGGTGGTAATGCTGTCACTGAGAAGACAGAAAGGATTGGAATATTGGATCATGTATCTTACAAGTTGGGTGAAAATATGGATGAGTTTAGCTTCGTGAGGTGCAGGACCTGATGAATCCGTGAAGGTGGTGGGTTCTGTTTCATCTTGATCATCTTTTTTTTCAATTTCTTCTTCGATAGGCGGCATGTTTTGGAAATACGATACACGTTGGGGAATTGGTTTGAAGCACCCATTCTTAAGGAAATTCGATAAATAGGGCTTCTTCATTTCGATAAATAGAGTGCACTCTTTCTTTTGACTCTGTGTCTCTTGGAGATTTTTGATTTGAGAAATGACAATATCACTCCTTCTTCCTCCAATACTACTATCGTCATCGACTAATCCATTGTGGAAAAACCTCAAAATTCTCAAACATGGATTAACAATATATTCCGTGAATGACTTAGTTACACCCAGTTCCAACGACCTTTGTTCTCCCAAAGGAGGAGGGTTTAGGTAGTCATTAATTACCCCCCACAATTCTTTCCAATCCGGTTCGAGTGGTTGCTGCTCGAGCTCCTGCAATTTTGATTGGATGAACTTGCCCAAGTCGTCTCTGAGGTCTCGAAGGAATT